>OZ018318.1:59754617-60354617 GCA_963969495.1 Ceratothoa steindachneri
ATATATAATATATATAATATATATAATATATATATATATATATATATATATATATATATATATTATATATATATATATATATATATTTATATATATATATATATATATATTTATATATATATATATATATATTTATATATATATATATATATTTATATATATTATATATATATATTTATATATATATATATATATTTATATATATATATATATATTTATATATATTTATATATATATATTATAATATATATATATATATTATATATATATATATATATATATATATATATATATATATATATATATATATATATATATATATATATATATATATATATATATATATTTATATATATATATATATATATATATATATATATATATATATATATATATATATATATATATATATATATATATATATATATATATATATATATATATATATATATATATATATATATATATATATATTATATATATATATATATATATATATATATATATATATTATATATATATATATATATATATATATATATATATATATATATATATATATATATATATATATATATATATATATATATATATAATATATATATATATATATATATATATATATATATATATATATATATATATATATATATATATATATATATATATATATATATATATATATATATATATATATATATATATATATATATATATATATATATATATATATATATATATATATATTATATATATATATATATATATATATTTATATATATATATATATATATATATATATATATATATATTATATATATATATATATATATATATATATATATATATATATATATATATATATATATATATATATATATATATATATATATATATATATATATATATATATATATATATATATATATATATATATATATATATTATATATATATATATATATATATATATATATATATATATATATATATATATATATATATATATATATATATATATATATATATATATATATATATATATATATATATATATATTTATATATATTTATATATTTATATATTTATATATATATATATATATATATATATATATTTATATATATTTATATATATATATATATATATATATATATATATATATATATTTATATATATATATATATATTTATATATATATATATATATATATATATTTATATATATATATATATATTTATATATATATATATATATATATATATATATATATATATATATATATTTATATATATATATATATATATTTATATATATATATATATATATTTATATATATATATATTTATATATATATATATATATATATATTTATATATATATATATATATATATATTTATATATTTATATATATATATATTTATATATATATTTATATATATAATATATATATATATATATATATATATATATATATATTTATATATATATATATTTATATATATATTTATATATATATATATTTATATATATATATATATTTATATATATATATTTATATATATTTATATATATATATAGTGTGTGGGGGAGGGGGGAGAGGATAATGACACATCCTCCCGTCCCGAGTGCAAATAGTGAATTGAACAGTTGGAAAACGCCCCCAAAAATTTTGAAAAAGCCCAATAAAACCCGGGTTTTTCAAAAAACAAATGCTACAAGCATTAGAATACCATAGAAAAAGAATAGCTATCTCTTTTTTTATAAAATATTAATAATTACTTAGTTTAATAATTATATTATAGTAAGAACAGATCACTGATCGAGAATTGTGGGTACCCATGATAGCCATAACCTGTAGAAGGAGAGATGAATTATCATGAGTCAGTATCAGAGAAATAACCTTAATTTGATACATATTTGTTGAAATTATAAACAAATATGAATTTTCAATAAAAGACTGATAAGTAGCATTTATTTCTTGAAAAAAAGTGTAATTTTGAAAAAACAACTAAAACCAGGGTTTTTTCAAATTTCATTTGAAATGCCAACCCTGCTAGCCATGGCTGGGAAGCTGGTGCATTCCCCTTATCTTTCTATGCCGTGCCATGTAAGAAGAGAGATTTTGGAACCTCTATAAAAAAAGCCTAGGTTGCAAGAGACCAGGACTTGAGGGCTCTGGACGTTTGTGGTGCGATTAATGGGAAGAGCGGTTTACTCCCCAATAACAACTTCCCTGTGTGTTATGGGATGATCACCTTCTTGCACCCGTTCTCGGGTGTATAAGACCCATGCTTATGGCAAGCCCTCTTTGCTACGTGTTGGTTGTCATGCCAAATAAAAGTCTCGGGTCCGGTTTCTGGGCCTGCCACAAATGACCGGGTGGCGATCACCCTACCCCGGTCAGCTTCCGCCCAATTTCTCTAACTTCTGCGTGTGCAATTTGCTAGAGAAATTTGCAAATATTAGGTTATCCTTTTTACTGTACTGTGTGACCACCTGTCTTCTGCACACTGCGTCTTCCACAAGTTCCACTCCAAGTCGGATGCTCTGCTCTAACTGGAAAATGCCGTCTGCGAGGCCTTCCTTCGTAGACGGGACTACGCCGCGGCCTTTTTCGATCTGGAGAAGGCTTGTGAAGTCCCATGGCGATGCGGTATCATGGATAGATACCCTCCAAATTATGGGGGCGAGGTCACCTCCCAATCTTAATATTGGGCTTTTAAGAGATTGTGGATTCCGCGTCCGGGTGCGGGAAGCCTTCTTCGACCTAATAGGACAGGAAGAGGACGTCGGCAGTGAGTTATCCTAGGTTTCACACACTGCGGCATACACAGTCCATTATGCGTGCGTGCAAGGAAGTTGGGGGGCGGGGGCTCGCGCTCACTCTTGCATCCGCGGCTGCTCTCGACGGTGTATATGCCGCTGAAAGACAAGACGCTATTCTTACCCATTGAGGTTAGGGCTATGAAACTCCGAGACATTGGAATCTTCGTACCACATGGTTCGTAGTATTCGTGACGCCATGGCTAATGGGAACCAGCAGGAGGTCAAGATTATCTTCTATTGCGGAAAATGAGGCCACAAACAATCTAGTCGTAGTCGCCGACCAGACCATCGTTTTTCTCTTCTCCACTCTACATGGTAGAAATCAGGTCAGCTCTTCAGGCTGCATGGCGAAGAAGATGGGATACGGCCGATGAGAATCTAAATCTGTGTGTCATTGCACCTGATACCTCCGCCATGCCTGGGAGGAGCGGGATCGCACCCGTTTGTTCTTTTTATTCTGGACAGATTCGTATACTCCCGAATGTGGTATCGTAGAGTATAGGGAGGAAGGCAGGCCTACTTCATTGTATTTAGTATTTGTGTGTTGGTTCCATGTTTGTGTCCTAAGGAGCACCTGAACATGTCTTTTCTCTCTGCTTTTGTTTGTTGATTTGGTTTCATTTTGACGTTGCTTCGATGTTCCTTGTTTTCCTTTTGTGCATTTTAAAAAAAATTATCCTTGTTCATAATTTCGGCCGTTTTGCCCTTGTTGGCACCCACCAGAAAAAGGGGTTTCATTTTTTTTTTTTAGTAAAATGTTTGTATACCCTTTTGATGATTTCATGTATACATTTACACCCTCCCTAATCCTTCTCGTTTGACTCTTCAACCATGATTTAGTTATGATTATATTATCTCTCAATCGATTGTCTCTAATTTCACATTTCTTAATATATGACTTTAGCATATATTAAGAACCTCTTTTCTACACACAAGCGGTGACGCTCTCGTTGATTTAGGCCTAATCGCTTTGTAGTAAACGAAGCTTACTTAGATTGGTAACACTGAACACGACGAATTCTGTCCTTATGAGACTGATAACCAAATTGAGGAGGTTGATCTCTCTTAGGCGGAGGATTAACCCCCGAATTTATAATCGTAATACAAAATAAAAATATGCAAACTATCAAATTTAAATCGGAAATTCGTTTGGCCTTAATCTAGCTGTTTACAGTATATGTAGAAACGTCTATTCCAGGACCGTGTGAACACATTAAACTTATCAGTATCGGCAAAGTATAAACATGGTGCGTCATGAAATGACGTATACCATGGTTCCGGTTTTCTACGAAATACCAACCAAATGACGTTCAAAACCTACGTGTTATTTCTCGTAGTGATTTGCCTCTTGTTCTAGTACCCAATCGGTTGTCAAAAGGAGTAGTAAACCAGCTCTTTACCAACATTTAATAGACTTGTTACGAGGTGTTTTAGCGGATAATGACAGTGCCAGTGTTCAGTGTAATCGCGGATAATGACTGAATGCCTGTATTCAGTTTCAGAAGCAGTTTATCAGGAGTATGACAGTCTCAAGACCCAGTACGAAGTGGATTCGGAAGCCATGGCCAAAGCATTCACACGAGCGTCTGAAGTAAGTAGACCATGGTTTCCATAGGAACTTGAAAAGATCCTTAAATTAATTATTAGTCATTAATTTCAAATATAATATTAAAATGTTTTTTTATAATAACTTAAAAATATCTTGTTTTTACTTCCTCTGGCATATTTTAAAGGATACATTTCTAGGGCGTTTGAAGCATTTTAACTGTCTAAATGAAACTAGATTATAATTATAGTTTACCGAGATCCTCTTCATTGGATTACGTTTTTATAGCTGATACCAGGTCCTTCATCAAGAGGCGGATTTTTATAGCTCGAGTTTATCCTAAAGAAGGGTTTCTACAGTAAATTGGAAATACGTTTGAAAGTTACTACGTTAACTTGCCAAGACCTTTTGAACGTCTCTACATTAACGTGCTAAGAGTTTTTGAAGATTTCTGCAGGAAATTTACAAGATCTTTTGAAGGTTTCTACAGTAAATTGCTACGACATTTTGAAGGTTTCTACAGTGTCGTGCCAAGATCTTTTTATGGTTTCTAGAGTAACTTGTCAATCTGTGGAAGGTTTCTAGTCACTTTCCAAGGAATGTTGAAGGCTTCTAAATACTTGTCAAATCTTTTGAAAGTATGCAAGTAACTTACCATTAAATAGCCTTTGGAGGTTCCTACAGTAAATTTCCACGGTCTTGGTTTCTATAGTTACTTGTCAATGCCTTTTGAAGGTTTATAAATTAACCTGCCAAGACTTTTGACGGGTTCAACATTAAAATACCAAAACCGTTTGAAAGTTTCTACAGTAACTTATCAAGAGCTTTCGAAGGTTTCTACACTAACTTCCCAAGGACTTTAAAAGGTTCTACAGTTCTTGCCAAGAAATTGAGGTTTATACTGTAACTTGTAAAGTCTTTTTGAATGTTTTTGCAGTATATTGCCAGTCTTTCTAAGGCTTCTCCAGTAACGAGTGATGGAATCCTTTGTAACATTTCTACAGTAAATTGTCAAGACCTTATGAAAGTTTCTACAGTAACTTGTCAATGCCTTTTAAATGTTTCTACAGTATATTGTCAGTCTTTTGAAGGTTTATGTAATAGCTTTCCAAGAACTATTAAAGGCTCTACAGTAATTGCCAACAAATTTGATGAAAGTTTATACAGTAACTTGCTAAGGCCTTTTGAATGTTTCTACAGTATATTTCCAGTCTTTCAAAGGTTTCTATAAACTTGTGACCATTTGGAATGTTTATACAGTAAATTGCCTAAACCTTGAAGGATTCTACAGTAAATCACGAAAAACCTTTGAAGGTTTCTACAGTAACTTAGCAAGATCTTGTGAAGGTTTCTATACTAACCTACTCAAGCCTTTGGGGGTTTCTACATTATATTACCAGTCTTTCGAAGGTTTCTACATATCTTGAGAAGACCTTTGGAAGGTTTCTACACTAAATTGCCAAGACATTTGAAAGTTTATACAGTAACTTAAGACATTTTGAAGGTTTCTATAGTAAATTGAATATCTCTCAAGTAAGAGCAAGATCTTTTAAAGGTTTCTACAGTAACCTGCCAAAGTCTTTTAAGGTTTCTACAGTAAAGTACCAAAACCTTTTGAACGTTTCTCCAGTAACATGCAAGGACCATTTATAGGTTCCTAAAGTAAATTGTTAAAACTTTTCGAACGTTTCTAGAGTAAATTTAACATTTATAGGCTAAATTGCCAAAGTCTTTAAAGGTTTCTACATTAACTTGCCAAAACCTCAAAAGGTTTCTACACTAACTTACCATGGCTTTTCGAAATTTTCTGTCGTAACTTACCACGGCTTTTTGAAAGCTTCTATAATAAATTATCAAGACATTTTTGAAGGTTTCTACAGTAAATTATCGAGACTTTTTGAAGGTTCATAAAGTGAATTGCCAAGACCTTTCGAATGTTTCTGCAGTAACTAGCTAAGAGCTATGAAGATTTCTACAGTGAATTTCCAAGGCGTTTTGAAGGTTCCTAAAGTAATTTGCTGAGATGTTTTGATGGTTTCTACAGTAAATTTCAGACATTTGAATTTTGAAGATTTCTACAGTAACTTGCCAAGACCTTTTGAAGATTTCTAAAGTAACTTTCCCAAGCCTATATCTTTCTGAAGTAACTTGACAAAGCTTTTGAAAGTTTCTACAGTAACTTGCCCTGGCCTTTTGAAGGTTTCTAAAGTACAGTGCCAACATCTTTTGAAGATTCCTACAATAAAAGGGGGCAAATTATGGAATCCCTGTCACTGGGTTGATTTGAACTAACTGATGGGCCTTGGAAAGTTATGCACTTTGCCCTCGCTCCCTCATTGCACTACTTTACCTTGTTATTATTTATATTAGTTATTATTACTATCATTATTATTATTAGCATTAATACTATTTTTATAATCATTCATATTATTTTGTCCTATTATTTAGTAGTATTTACTATTTTGTTTATAAATTATATTATTATTATCATTTAGCAGTAGTATTTATTATTACATTTATCCTCTCAACGTTTTCTACCCGCACTGGTGGATCGTTCTAACCTGTACAGAGTTCGGTCAAGTAGTTATGCTGCCTTGGTAGACTACATATCATACTGGGATCACCAAAGTATAATAATAATAGGTGATTACCCACCTTACTCGTTACTGGACCCGACTATCTCTACTTCTCTTTATTACATACTCGTACCCTCCTACCTCTTTCCAAACTTGCTCTTCTATCCACAGAGGTTGTGGTTGTCCTGCGCTCTTTCATCCTCCTTAGAGCCTTAGTCGAGTGGTGTGTAGTGTGTATCGTGGGGTGCCTACCTATCGCGAGGCCCACTCGCTGGCTGAGACAAGTATTAGGAACGGTGTGTGTTCGGCCATTGACTCCGCTCTCCTTCTTCTAGTACACATGCAAAAGGTGTCTTCGCCCGCACATCCTTTATGGTTAAAGCTCGAGGACAATTTCGCCTTAATGGCGGTCCAGGTTGGCAAAGCACATCAACGCTCGACTCGTGGACCGAGTATGTGTAAATGATCCCATTCTGGAACTTTCTGATCCTATGGAGACCTTTCTCTTAACCGTCCAAGGCATTGGGGAGGAAGGGGGGGGGGTCATAGTATCCCCTTTCCATGTATTCTTCTTTCATTACAACTATGAAAAGTTGTAATGACCCGAGTGGATGTCCAGATTATTTTCTGCTGGGTTCAGGAACACGTGGGAATTGCGTTGAATGAGCGCGACAAAGAGTCCGTGAGGCCTGTGTGACCAGACCAGCGTTTTGCCTTTTGTCGTCTACGAATTGGGCGCACTTGTGGGACGCACCGCCACTTGATGGAGCGCTCCCCTGCACATTACTGTGATGGCTGCGTTGTCCCCCAGACTATTCGGCACATTCCTGTTGAATGTTCTAGTCTGGGTGATTTTCGCGCACGTTATCTCTCCCGGAACCGGGGTGGGAGGGGTCGTTACGGCTTGTCTCTTGTAGTCGGGACGGGTTCGTGTACACAGGCTTGTGGACAATCTGACTTTGGAGGAGGCTGGCCCCCTCCATTTTCTTTGACTCTTTGGTGATGGCCGCATGTTCCTGCTCCTGGTGAGGCGGGCCTCCTCTAGACGCTGATGCCTGCTTTTTTGTTTGTTTTTTTATTTGGTTTGTGGCCTTTTAAAATGGCCTTACACTGGGCTGAAATTTTAATTATGGCAACTTAAGCTCTTAAATGCACTCCCCACATGGAAATGAAAAAAATCGAGACTGGGTGAACATATCGCAAACACCCAGGAATACGTTCATAACATACATGGAACAGGGGACCTTCACGTACGAAACTAGGAACAACTTAAGAATGAACTGGGGTAGATGTTTCCAAATTGTGACTAGGGTAAGCATTAACAAGGGTTGGCGAGACCCTCACTAAGGCCAGCCCCGCGTAAGGACGCATGGACTATTCGAACCCCCCATAGGCGTTGAGTGAAGTTTGGGTACTTTTATCCTCGTTTTTTTCCTCAGTGGTACATCGAAAACAAGAACCTACGTCGAGAGGCGGCCTCGTTGAAGCGTCAGAGCGCCCTGCTCCTGCAGAAGGCGTCTGCAGCTTCCCCCGAAGGCGATCTCTCCACGCTGGCGGAGATGGCGGAAGTGGTCGGGGAGGGGAAGGAGACCAAGGAAGTTCACGCCCAATACGAAGAAGAAATTAACAAACTCATGCAAACGATCAAAGGTAGGTTTGGGATTCGTGTTTAACACCCGATTTGCGCTTGTTTTTATTGTAGTTTTTGCACACGATTTGTGCTTGTTTTTTTATTTTGTTTTTTTACACACGATTTGAGCTTGTTTTTTATTTTGGTTTTTACACACGATTTGAGTAGGTTTTTATTCTAGGTTTTACACACGATTTGATTTCATATTGAGGGCTTTACACCAGAGTTTAGTTTGTTTTTATTGTGGATTTTACACACGATTTGAGTTTGTTTTTATTGTGTTTTTTACACATGATTTTAACTTATTTTTATTGTGGGTTTTACACCCGATTTAAGCTTATTTTTATTGTGGGCTTTAAACCTGTGAGGCAAAATGCGACCGTTGACCTGAGAAGCCGCTTACTTTTATTCCCGCAAGATGCCCAATGAGTGGCGTTGATGCTCGCCAACCCCACTTCATAGGAAAGTTAATGCTGATTTATTAAACAATACCGAGAACTAGTGAGATCATCTTAACATAGTATTTAAAAGAGGTTCGCCTTGGTCTTAGGGAAATAAAGATGTCTGGATCGCGTATAGCGATTTTTCCACACGGTACCGTGACGAGCGGACTCTATTTTTTGTACTTTACATTCGGGACGTGTTCGTGCACACTCGACGCTGGGAAAATAGAATTTTGGTATGAGTTAGGCCTCGTCCATTGTATTTAGTTAGGGTGTCTAGTGCACGTTTGGCCTCCCTTATATAGGCATATATCCCTCCATCACCTGAGCGTTTTTTTTCGTGTTTTTAGTATGAGTTTATTTTTTGTTGTTTTTTGTTTTGTTTTATTTGTAGGAAAAAAAATAATAATTTCGGCCACTCTGTCCTGCAGGCAATTCCCCGTTGAGTGCCCTCTTTCTCCCAACGCCCTCTTTTGTCACTTACCACCTCCAATTATTTGGTTGTCAACAGGACGGTGGCTCAATTGATCATTTAATTGGCCCAAATGTTTTTTTTATACATTTATATTTTGGGGGAAATTGCGAGAAAATCTTAATTGATATCGTTTTAAAATTTTAAACATAGTGGGGCAGGGGTAGTGTGTAAATCGTGTTAAAATATCAACTCTATAGGTCGACGGAGTACTGAGATGTGATTAGTTAAAACATGACTTTTTTTTTAGCTACTTGATATTTAAGTGAAAACCGACGGGGGCATACCCCCTGGTTTTAAAGTTTGTACTGGAAGTAGTGAAGTTGGAAGTGAAAATATGTACAAAAGACAGCTTAAAGAGACTATGCAGGATGCTTGCGTTTGAGAGGACGCGGGACTGTCCAGAACTTGCCATTTTAGCAATACTAGTTGAAAGAATAAATGTCAATAATTCCAATAAACCCAAGCAAAAAGTGCTTGTTTATAATACAAATCTATTCTATTACTAGTGTACAATAATGCATTTAAATAAGCCTTGTTCTCAATATCCAAGGTAGAGAGACGCATGTCCTTGCAAGCTTCCTCGGGTGGATAAATTCGGTGTTGCAATAATTGATGACGTCGTCATTTTCAGGCCTGGAAGAAGAGGTCGCCACTCTGACGTCACAGCTGAATAAGAGTCGCCAAGAAGAATTTGATGCTCAAGAGGAGTTGGTACAACAAAGGCAACAACTCGATGAAGTCGCGGAACAAAGAGATCAGTACAAGGTCCGAAAACATTGAAATCTAGCTTGCACTTTTTTTGTTTTAATTTTGCTTTGTTATCTTGTTTTTCGTTTGACTGAAAAAAAAAATGTTTCCAGTTTTGAGATATGAACTAGTGGTTATCGGTATTTACCTGCATCCAATTTTAAAACCCCCAAACTAGGTATGTGACTGAGAAGGCAAAATTGCTCATTTTGACTTAAAATATTCTAAGAAATGCATTTGATATTTAATGTCCTATGTATTATTTTTCTGTGCCTGTCCAAAATTTATGTTCCCGAGTTTCAATAGTTAAGAATTTAATTAGCTTGAAGATATTGCTCCGTCCTTAAATATTTTTTTCTTGAACGTTAAATGCATTACCAAGAAAAAAAATAATAAGATGCAGAATAAACAAATGGGAAAGTTAATGGAGTTTAGACTTAACGATCTCGTTTTCATAGAAGACACATTTCGAGATGTTTTGACGAAAGAGTTATTCCTATAATTAGTTATTGATAATATGTACATATATATATGGAAAGTAATGCAAACCAGTAGGAACATAGAGTAAGGCGAAGAAGTAAGAGTGAATAGAAATAAAAGAAGTCAAAACGAATAAAGTGGAAAAAATTGTAATGGCTGACTTAGTGGGTTTGAGATGAAAATGAATGTTTTGAATAAAAATAATTTGCAATTAAGGGCAAAATATTTGGCCAGCCAGGACTAACTTGCGCCTTCCCGTCCCTCGGAGCGAGAGATCCCCTGACCGGATAATGAAATTTGCATACATTTTAGAATGACAGTCAGTGGCATCCCGAGGTCACCAGGGGTCGGTTCTCGCGTGAATGAAAGGAGATGTGCCTAGTCTTATTGCTTTTTTGTCTCCATGACCCAAGGGGGTCACGCATTCCGGGCTAGGGGTATGTGGATAGAAGTACTCTATCGGTAGATTCCGGGACAGAGGAGAAAAATAGGATACATTGTGCTTGAATGCGGAAAGGGAAAGATAGCGGTGTTGTGATTGCTTATGTGCTCAATGACTTGTGCAAAAGCTAACTACCCCCGGGGTATGTATATGCCATCCACCCATAGGCGGCCAGTCCCCGATAAACGCAGAAATCTTGTGTTTGCTATACGTGGAATTGAACCCGTCATCTTGCGTTCGAGATCCAACGCCTTGTCCATTATTGGCTAAGAGATGCCTCTCGCTCACTAGAATTTGGACCATTCCACAAGATTTCGTCTAAGGGGCGAAAACTGCTACAATTGAGATATGCACCGGCATTATACATCATCTATGTCAACACCAGACGCGGATCCAGGGAGGGGTGCTACGGGGCATTTATGTTTATATATTTTTTTTAAGCCATACTCTTATTCTACTATTTAGAAAGAGTTAACTGGTAATATATAATATATATAAATACAGGTAAATCTCACAAATAATTATTAAATTGAGTATTATACCCAAGCTGGCGTCCTAAAACTACAATTCATAATTTTATGATGGGAAAAAATTCGGATTTGAGAGAGTTAGTGCTCACTCCTTTATGAGATGCTGTGCAAGATAACCATCATTAATATCAATGCCTTTTTCTCCGACTACTCAGAGGGAGGAATTCAGGTTTAGCCCCCTCCTCAATTTTTAGCCTGGATCCGCCACTGGTTAACACAGTGATCATACTAAATCAGTAGTGTAGTTTTATGACACCAAGAAAGATATTTGTTTTGTGAGAGCGAATCATCCTAATGATTCTGAAGAAATGGAGCTTCATAAACGAGGACGTCCCTCTCGTATGTACCGAAAAAAATTTCGAACTTTAAAATTCTGAACTCCTGTAGGAACCTGCTCCTGGAGGGTTTGTCTTCCCTTCCGACCCCAGCATTCAGAGATAAACAGGTTTAGCGTCGCAGTCCATTCAACTGGGATACTCTCATTTGGCAACTTTTTATGTGGTTCCTCTCTCTTCATGAACATTCCTTCGTTGGATTACACAAGTTTCTTAACCAAAAATGTGTATTGGTTACGCCCCTGAATTCCCAGAGGAGATGAGGGTGTCCCGGGTATTAAGTCGCCCAGCATCAGTCCAAGTACTGCAGTTGTTGGTGCGAATCCGCCTTTTAATCCCGCCTCTTCCCTCAGCATGGTTTGCTGCCTCATTCCTTTTCATGGCAGAGCACTTTCCCATTAATGATATATTGCTCCTTGCCCTCGTTTATCCCCACGGAACACCATATTCCGTCAACGCTCGTATCTTTTATCTGTTCTGAGCATGACCTTAACGGCCGCTTTCGTCGGCATGTATGTTGCATGTGTTTAACTACCCCTTCCCAGGTGCGCGTGGATGAGCTGGAGTGTATGGAAGCGAGGTTAAATCAGGTGTCAACTCTGGTGGTCAGAGAAGTCGAGGCGTTGGAATCGAAGTTGTCCGCCGAGGTTTACAGAGCCGAAATGGCTCAGTCTCAAGCTGCTAAGGTAGGTCCGTCTCTCGTCTCCATTGAAGCCGGCGTTGCTCCGTTTCAAAACGGCATCGAAAACAGTATTATTATTATTTCACATCTGCGGAATTGGTCGCAGATCCCTTCTACATAGTCATGCCGATAGTGGTTTAAAAACAAGTAATTATTGTTATTCTCAGAGAAGTTAAGGGGTCTCCTGTTTTAACTAATCTCAGGGACAGGAAGAATACCCATACTGTTTTCTGGCTCGTGTCGTAGAAGACGACTAAGCCAGGATAGTGGCCGCTAGACTGAGAAACTACCACCCGCAAGTTTTGTTTCTACGAGCGCGACACGCATTTGGCGTTATTATTATTATTCCTACTATGGTGTAGTGAGATGGACATCGGCATAGTACCAGCTGAACGCCATAGTAGGCGACTAAATGTGACTTCATCCATGCATGAAATTGGCGGATACGGATGGTAATCTGCTAATATAATAATCCCACGAATGCTTTCGATGAATTTGAATTCAGTCGGGGGACTATCCGATCCCTGCGCTGTGAGAACGGTGTGATGATAGGTATTAATGTGCTAATGCACATTCATTTTAGTATGTTATGGCTGTGCCCAAAGATCACTTAATCGGGGTGCCAACACACACACACACACACGCGCGCGCGCACACGACTTATAATAGTTAATCATTTGTGGTTTGCCGAGAAAGCGAGTTTGCTCAAAGCAGATTTGCGAAACAAGTAAATAGCATAGGTGGGCGCGATAACGAAAAAATGTATCACGATAATCGATAAATCCAAAATTATAATACAATATTGATTATTGACTATATATAGTGTTATTTTATAATACAATAGTAAAAATATTTGAATACCGTTTCTTAGTTTCTTACCTGGTGAGAGACTCCTTCATCTCCTCATAGATTTTGAGGATCCTCCTCCCAACTCGGACCTCTCTATTTCTGCCTCCAAGGTACTCGCGGCTCGCCCCTGTGCTAAACTGGAACCAAAAACTGAAATTATCGATTATCGCTAGTTTGAAACCAAAAGTATCGGCGATACCGATGAATCGATAACGCGGAAAAAATATCGGATAACCGATAACCCGATATCGTTATCGCGATAACGCCCACCTATAGTAAATGGTGCCTGACTGAGATAGGTTTGTACGTTGAGTTGCCGCTTCGTTATTTAGCCGACTTAGTTCTTGTATTCACTTTGTAATTAACTACATTATTGCTACAAATAACAGCCTCTTTCCGAAGACAGGTTTATAATTTGAGTATATGGATTAGTCCCACTAGATCGATTTACCATTAGCACCTGGATAATGCAGAAAGGAATTACCTCCAGATCCCTACATGTACCTTCCATGCATTTCATTCACCCCAACTACATTTTCCAAACTTCTCGAAACTAATGAAGATCCCTCGGTTTTCGCCTTTTGTTGCTCGGACTGAACATCACTAATATATGTGGTGTACAGATGCCAAACCAGTAATTAATTCACCAAAATAGTAAGAATTTATTAATATCTTTAATTATATCATATTTATTTGGCTGATGGATGGTCTACACCCGCTCCCTCTTGTCTGTTCCCTTCTGTAAATGATCGTTCTTTGTGGTTACTTTTGAAAGCCCTCCTTCCTCTCTCCCTTACTTAATTAGTTATTTTATCTTAGCATCCAAAATCCGTGTTAAGATTAACGCCGGGCAGTAGATTTTAAATATAAAACTTCTGAAATGGATGTGATTGGAAATGGTTGGGTTTTTTAATATTAAAACTTAAAAGTAGAATGCATGCTAAGTAAGTTAGGATATCTTTCTTTCTTCTTTCACCAGATACTGAAACTAGCATAAAGATCGGAATGACTGTCGCTGGGCATGCCCGAGTGCACCGGGGGGCCTTCCTCGTTGAAGGAGGTGGGGGAAGGGGGAAGCTGCGTGATAGTACTGTACTTTAGCACCGACTAACGAACAAGTATCCCCTCTTCACCCGCGGAGACTTCTGAGGCTCCCCGCGGGGGGACTTCCCTTTTCGTGGACAGGGTCAGTCCTCACTTCTGTGTTGACTGCTAACTGGACTCTTATTCGCCACACTCCTCTTTCCCTTTATGTATTATAATTTATTTATTGCCTTGTTTATCTATACATCATTTATGTATTACAGTTTTCCTCCTGTTCCTCATTTCCGTTATCTCGTTGGGGGGCCTATGCCCCCCGCGTGTTACCCCCCCTTATGAAAGTTGAGCCTCTCTCCTGAGTTGCGACCTTGAGGCGGCAACTAGCTTCTTCGACGGGGTGGTATGGTAGCAAATGGAAGGCCGGGTTGGCTCTGTCTGGTCAATCGGTCGGTCCATCGGGGGAGTTTTCCCCCGTGATCTTAAGGAGTCAATTCGGCCCCTGGGGTCCTGGCACGCCATTGATCTGGTGCTGCCGCCTGAAGCCTGTGGTTACTGGATTATTCCGGGTGCGGTATCACTGGGGCTGCTGGGAGATGAGCTCTTTCCTCATCGGCACAGGGCCTCTTCATGTAGAACTCCGTGGTGGGTGGTGAAATAATTTTTACTTTGTTTATGGGTAAATCTTCTCTTCAATACCCCCCCTCCCCACATTAAGGCTACTTCTCGAGTAGTCTTCCCTTCCAAAAAGGGTTCTCGTTGTGTCTTATGCCAACAAAGTGAAAAGTAGACCCAGATTTTCATTATTCTCGCTTTCTTGTACTAAAGTCTAACATCAGTACGCTTTCTTAATGTTGGCGTTTTTTTTATTTAAATGATGCTTTCGAATCTCATTGTGGTGAATCAAGTCGTATGTGGGCTCGTGATAGTGGAGATATTGTGGTGAAGTCTCCTCCCACACCCAACACGATGCTCTACGACCTAGATTCCTAAACTGAAGGGGGAAGCCACAAGCTGAGACTATGTACACATAAAAATCCCAAGCCCCACCACACTAGAACAGCTAGTCAGCAGCTAAGCCAGCCAGAAGAACAGGTGCGTCTGTACTCGGTATAGGTTTTAACAATGCCTTGCTGCCAGACGCATGAGTAATATTCCTCATTCTTTCTTTATTCAGTGTAATTCCATTTTTATATATGATTTGTGTTCTCGATAAAATAATTGATTGGGATGCATTTCGAAACCAAACAATTTTCACTCAATAACTTATTTAATACTTCCTCTGCTATGGTTTCTGTATGAGAACCTGAATCACTGAGGCCTAGGAAGTTTAAATTACACCTGATAACTACACATTCTCAAAATGTTGGCAAGGATCGTTCTTTCTTTGGTCGACAGGAATTGAATATGAAGAGACAACGACTTAGTGCCAGCGGTTCCATTCACCAACAAAATGCTGCATTATTGGAGGCATCCTTTTTCGTATTCCTTGAAATAGCAAAGAAAAAGAAACCTCACACCATTGGGGAGGAGTTAATTTTGCCATGTGCCAAAACTATGGTCAAGCTTGTTTTGGGTGAGAAAAGTGCTGAAAAGCTGAGTGCTATATTTCTCTCAAATAATACATTGCAACGCTGAATATCTCTTATGTCAGATGATATCAAAGAACAGGTGACATAGAAAGTTAAAGAAGCTGAATTATACAGTATTCAACTCGACGAGCCACTGACGTCCAGTCCTGCTCACAACTCATGGTTTTTGTTAGGTATGTTCATGGTGAAGAGATGAAGGAGAAATTCTTGTTTTGTGAAACTATCGAGTAATCTACAAAAGGTGAAAATGTAATGCAGAAACTTTCAGAATTCTTTGAAGCAAATGGTCTCGACTGGGGCAATCTCTGTGGGATATGCACAGACGGGGCTCCAGCCATGTTAGGTTCTAAGTCAGGTTTTGTTTCAAGAGTTATACAAAAATCACCAAATGCTATACCTCTCCACTGCATGATCCACAGGCAAGCTCTTGCTTCAAAAAACCGTATCCTCAGAATTACAGAAAATCCCGAATACCATTATAAAGACACTTAACTTTGTAAAAGGCAGTGCTCTTAACACACGCCTTTTCAAGAAACTCTGCCGTGATATGAATGCAGCTCATGAAATCCTCTTATTTCATACAGCAGTTCGCTGGCTATCCAAAGGAAATGTAGTTCAGTGTATATTTGAGCTCAAAGAAGAGATCAGACTCTTCCTTGATGTACAGGCCAAGCAAGATTTGTTGTTAGCATGGTCTGTATATGGCTTCGAAATACAGCTAGCCTACCTTGTTGACATATTTAAACAGATGAACACACTCACTCAACCTTGAACTCCAGGGGAAAGGAATTTTGATAATCGATTTTGTGGACAAAATTAAAGCTTTCATTCGTAAGATGGAAAATTGGAATGGGAAACTTGGCAATGCTGGGAACAGTGTCAGACATTGCAGAGGAATGTGATATTGCTACAAAGAACTTGATTGTTCAACATCTTGAAGCCTTAGTGGCGGAATTTAAAAGGTACTTCCCGGATATCCAAAGCCAAACCTCTCGGGTAGTAAGGTTTCCCTTCACTGCTCCAGTGACATGCATACCTGATGATAATGATGATGGCCAGACTGAACTGCTGACACTTCAGGAAGATACAGGAGGCAAAATGAAGTTTGAAACGGAATCTCTCACTGTATTTTGGTCATCAATGGAAGCCTAATACCCAAACTTATGTAACTTAGCTTTCCGCCAACTACTACCCTCTGCATCAACTTATTCCTGTGAGCGTGCATTCACTCAACTTTTGTATATTAAATCAAAATATCGCAATAAACTTGATGTGAAGCATGACCTACGATGTGGTTTGAGTGAAACAAAGCCAAGAATTAAGATGCTGGTCGATGGCTTTCAACATCACCCTTCACATTGAGTTAATTGGGATTTGAACAAACAAACTTGCACATGAAGGTCTTGCTGGGGAAAGAGAAGGTGTGTTTCCATTAAAGGTCTTGGTTTTGTTATTTATGACTCTCTATGATAGGATTTCGTTGAAAATTATTAAATTTGTCAGTAAAAAAAAAGATGATTGCTTTTGATTACACTTTTTTATGCAGTGAAATTTATTTCTTCTACTTTTGTATACTGGAGAAAGGTTTTTGGAAATTATTAGTTTCAATTACAAGTAGGCCTACTCTCAAATTATAAAAATAATTTTATGTGCATCAAATTACTTCTTTAGTACCATTTTAATGTTTATTTGAGATTTGGCAAAAAATAAATTGCAAGTTTCCATGACTCAATATTTAAGAAAAGAAAAAATATGGGGTTGAATGAATAAAATTACAGGTATCGCCGGAGTTTTTTTCATAATGGACCTAAATAAATGTAGGACTCTAGACAGTCACTGTTGTCACGAGATATGTATTGGCGAGGGGGGCCATGGATAAGGATCATATATGAAAAGTGGGTAAAGATCAGAAAAAGTTTGGGAACCACTGCTCTACGAGCTTTGTCTGCTGTTGCAGACGTGCCAATTTTGTCAATGGTGTAAGAGTTTGTAAAGAGTTGAAGATTACGACCTGCCTCGGCTCCAAACTACGTTGGCAGGGCAACGCGTTACTAATGTGTTTAGCATTATATGTCCCGGATCAACTCGTATCAATACCCTTACGCTAATTCTCACATTTGAATTCGAGAAACTTCCTCAATTTGTGACGATTGGGTACCCCCAGGTCCCAGTTTGCAGTTACTTTGAACTACCTAGACGCTGTTTCAACTGCCAGCAGTTAGGGCATATGTGTCCGCATTTACGTACATGTGTCGATTTTGCCTATGATTGCCATGACCCTGTTGTCAATAGACCACGGCGCTGTGCCAAGCATGGTGGCCCCCACAATGATGCAGCCAAAACATACCAGTGTTCACATTCGAAGTGGAAGTCCTTTCGATGCGTGATTCATTGCACCTAGACATTATGGATACTCGCTGTCGAGTTAGAGAGCAACTCTCTCCATCATGGAGTCTCCAACCTCAAAACCGGTCATCTGCTCCCTTCAAATATTCTCACCTATAATAATACCCGACGCTCTTAGGATGTTCAGCATTTCACCGCTGGAGCCTCTTTGCCCCAGCAGTCGCCTGGTGGCGATCGGGGTGAGACATTAGCTGGCATACAGAATTATATACTAGACTTCCGCTGACTTAGGCGCACCTGCGACAAGTGACGAACCACATCATTTGTTCCAAGGAAGCGAGCGGCGCATGATACCGACCGCAAGGACGACTCGCCGATGGTTGCGATAAATAACGAATGATTCTTCATCAGATATGAACCCCGCTGTGGATATTTGTCCCATCCAGGATGAGGGCCCCGTCGTTCAGCACACCCTGGCAGAAGTACCTGTAGTGCCTGATGACCTGCTTCCGACCTCGATACCTACTTCACAAGCGGACCACCCAGCTCCTGAAAGACTCGGCATCTGATTTCACCTTCGTTCGACTCATAAAAAGAAAATATCAACCATGTGCTGGATAATCGATACTGGAGTTAGCATTCCCACCGGGTATTGAGCCCCCTTTCTCCAGTTAAGCTAACGATCGTTCAAACTTGCTGTTCAACCTTCAGCTCTTCGCGTGGCGAACGGTCTTTTTTTGCCTCCCCTTTTCTCTATTGGATGGCTTAAAACGGCTGTTCAAGCTTCCACAGGACTCAGCAGAATGACCAGTTATTTCCTTGCGTAAGGCATAATAGATCCTATCTTATAGTGAAATTGTGAGGGTGTTCTTCCTAAGTGGAAAAAAACTCAAGATTCTATTACAGGAATATAACCCACTATTGTTTGTCTTCAAGTAAACAAACTTGGAACTATCCCATTTCTATTTATCCCTGATTTTCGTGTTTTTAATTCTCCCGCCGGAAAAGCTACGTCACGGAATGCCAAAAAGGTGTGATTGCATTTGGCCGCGCCAAAGGTTATCTTGTGAAGGAGGTGGCGGAATTTGCCAGTGTTTCAACGCCTACGGTCATAGGTATTTACAAACAATGGAAGAACTCCCAAAATGCGAATAACTCGCCAGAATTGCGGACGGAAGATGTTGACAGACAGGGACCGTCGTAGAATCTCGAGGCTTGTAATTGCAAATTGATTTGCTTCCAGGCAGAAATTGCTACAAAACCTCAATTCTGGTTCTTCACCACCGATCTCAGAAAGAACATTACACAGGGAATTCCATGGCATGAACATATGGGGCAAAGTGGCTTGCAAGAAGCCCTTACTAACAGCTGCACACAAAATTTCCAAGGCTGCAGTGGTCGAAGGCACACAAACGGTGGACTGTGGAGCAGTGGACAACTGTTATATGGTCTGATGAATCAAGATTTTGTCTGTTTATGAACGATGCTCGTCTAGGTGTCCACCGAAAACCTCATGAAGCTTTTAAAGAAGACCGTGCAGTGTGTGGTCCAAGCTGGAGGAGGCTCTGTGATGTATTGGGGCTGTTTCAATTATAGTGAGATGGTCTCTGGTTGAAGCAATTGCAAATTTGAACCAGCATTCTTATATTGAACTCTTGGACAATCAGGTTTTGCCATTTGCTTTACATCTTAACGAAAAATGGAACATTTCTCCACCTCTCCAGAACAAGTGCCGCGTTCACCGGGCCAAAACCTTAGCTGAATGGCATGACGAACATTCAAGATCATTGCTACATCTGGATTGGCCGACAAAGTCCCCAGATTTGAACCCAATCGAAACTATGGGACCGCCTTGAACAACGGGCCAAACATCTTGGACAGCATCCGGGCAATTTGTTGGAGCGTGAATGAATAAATATTGATAGTCCTTACATTCATAACCTTGTAAGAGTCCATGCCACGTCGCATCGCTGCCGTTATTCACGCACGAGGTGGAATTAGACGCTATTAACTGCGCTATGGTTACAAGTGACTAGTTTTTTTCCGGTGAGCTTATATATCTACTATTTCTTACCATCACATGGCGTTGGTACCCGTCACCACACAGTCATTATCGAGATAATTATGACACATAGAGAAATGTTTAAATCCGTGGTCAGTTCGTCATTCTGGACTAAATGCCCCCCACATACATATTCCTTTTGTTTATTTAAAGATTGAAATTTTGAAAGTGTAATCGGCTTCAATTTTGTAGATTTCCGCTGTAGATAACATATTTAATGCATTTATTTATAGCAAGAAATGGTGAGCTACTTCAATTAAATAATCCTCAACTACTTTTAGGAAACCGCAAAGTCTTTACAAGGATTAACAGGGACGAGGAGGCATGCAAGAAATGTTTGGAATATCAACCTATCGTTATTGTCAATAATTCCGCCACCAGTCTCTCTTTTGGCACGGTGCCCAAAATCGGATAATGAAATTACGTAAAGATCAGTATGACACTCATCGGCAATCATCTTGAGCACCAGGGAGCGGTCATCTTTGGGGAGGGGGGGTAGCATAAGAACGGTAGTACTGCGTTTTGCCACCAATCAGCGGACGTTTGAAATCCTGTGTGGCTCGAGGAAGAATCGCCTACTTCCAATCAGGGGACTGTGAATTGGAAACCCTTTCGGCGGGTTAATTGGCGGAAGAGTGCTGTGTTGTGTGTGTCCGATGAAAAAAGAGCGATGTTGTGATGGCAGCTGGAACTGCCTGCGTGGGTGTGTCGCTCCGCCGTGATTGGCGGCAGTCAATCAAAGCCACGTACTTGTTGCTAATCCAATTATGCTCACAGGCTCGGCGGGAACACGCAGCCTTAGCCAGGCAGAGTGCGGTCCTTCTCTCTGAAGCCGCAAGCGATGACCGAGTCCGCAAGGCGCTGGAAGAAGTCCACCTCTTGACGTCGAAACTTCTCCAAGAGCAAGAGAGACATAATCTTACTGTCAAAAAATTGGAGGTAAAGTGCATTTTGGTTGTCTTTTGTTTATAGATAAAGACTAAAGTATGCAAGTCCAGCATTTGGCTATGATTCGTAGACAGCAATCGAAATTCTGTTATAAAGTTATGAATCATGCCACAAAAGATGCTACTAGCGAATATAAATCTACGAAGGGGTATCTGAAATTGGCCGAGGTTTTAAAGTTAAACGAAAATCAGAAGAATAAAAGAAACGAGGTCTGCTGAACAAAATGTCGCGTGCCCTCACTTATTCTGATTTATGACCACACCTAACATAATATAGCCTAACTAGTATAGCGTACCATACCCTAGACTACAATAACCTTGAATAGCTTAGCCTATATAGCCTTGGTTAGCTAGCCTATCGTATCCTAACATAGTATTACCTAGCATAGCAGAGCATAGCCCTCTCTAGCCTATTATACTTTAGCATAGTATGGCCCTACCTAGCCTAGTATAGTTTAGCATAGCCTAGACAAGTATACCCTATACTATCATATTATACCCTAGTCAAGCCTAGCTTAATATTGTCTAGCCTAACATACTATATGCTATCCTAGCATAGCATTTTATAGCCTAAATTAGCATAGTATATCTTACCCTTGTACATTATAGCTTAGCATAGTATAGTCTATTCTAGGCTTGTATGGCATATTATAGTCTAGTCTAGCAGAGTACCCGCCGAATAGTTCTGATGTTATTGCCAAAACAAAATAATTACCGGGCTAACCTTGGGAAGACTTTGGCAATTATATCATTCGAAAGAAAATGTAAAATAACTTAATGGTTTCAAATTTCGCTAAAATCAGCCGAATAGTTATGATGTTATTGCCAAAACAAATAATTCCCGGGCTAAACTTGGGAGGACTTTGGCAATTATAGCATTCGAAAGAAAATGTAAAACAACATAAGGGTTTCAAATTTAGTTAGAATCGGACTGAATAGTTATGATGTTATTGCCAAAACAAAGCAACAAAAAAAGCAAATCGGGAACTGATCGACCGACATAGTGAGGTGTAGAGTCGCCCGCGACTAAAAACTCAATCTGAAACTGGGAACAAATAATAAAAGGTGGAGAAAAATAAAAAATATATATTTTAAGGACGTCAGGGTGAGATGCCGATCCGACCCATTGAACATATGCATTTGTTCCAGAGTTCTCAATCTAACGTCTCCACCCATTTCACATGTAGTGGTTTACGACGCACAACTAACACCACACTGCCGATAATCTTGCCTCCCGGCCACAGTTTTTTTTTATATGACCGAGTCTAAAATATTCGCGAACTTCATAAAAACAGCCTCACTTTTGATTCGAGCTTTCTTGTGACTGGGCGTTGCTATTCAACCACGATGAGGTAGGAAGGAAACATTATGTATGCGTTAAGCCCTCCCCCCCCCACTCCCCTTCCCGCATAAGACGTGATAAATTTATGGTTCAAACAAAGTCTCTTAGTTCCCGGTCCATATTCACCGTGGCTTAGTGGTAAAGCCAGTGCCACTCATATAGGATGCCAAGGTGTCATCTTCACCACCAGTACCATCATTACCAATGTGGGGATTAAGTTGCAAAGGTTACTTTTTTTATGTGCCCAGAGACACGCCTAACCTTGTCTTGCAGAAATATATTACGTGTAATCGAAAAAAAAACAGGATAACAAGGTCAAGAGACCTAGTCGCGTGCTCTCAATTATTCTGACTTATGACCTTACGACCTTCAAAACTTTCAATAATTACCGGGCTAACCTTGGGTCCTTGGCAAATATATCATTCAAAGAGAATATAAAACAACATAAGGGTTTCAAATTTCGTTAGAATTGGCCGAATAGTCACGATGTTATTGTCAAATAATTACCGGACTAACCTCGGGTGGACCTTGGCACTTATATCATTCGAAAGAGAATGTAAAACAACATAAGGGTTTCAAATTTCGTTATAATCGGCCGAATAGTTACGATGTTATTGCCCCCCCAAAATAATTGAAAAGTAAAATGGTTACAACCCGACCGACCAACGGACCGTGAAGTAACTTAGAGAACCGTGTGCACGCGATTAAAAATAATAAAAGAGACTGTTGCTCCATAACCATTGACAAAGAATTTGAAACAACCCAACGACCATTAGTTGATAACTGCCCCCCTATCCCCTCCGGTTGTCCGACTGAAAGTTTATCCTTGCCCCTGCATTACGGGCCCTACTTCTTTACAGGAGAAAGTCGCTTTCTACGAGAAAGGCGAAATGTGCCAAGAGGTGGTCCTTTTAAAGGAAAAAAACTCCCTGCTCGAGGATGATATCCTGGCGTGGCGAAGGAAAATCCTCAAAGCCGATTCACAAATTGAAGTCTTGTCCAATGAAGGTAAAAATAACTTTTAACCTATTTTTATTTTATTTTTACATTTCTTTAAAGTAATTTTGCCTCTTTTTTTTAATAAAAGAAATAACAAACCACCTAATTGTGCCTCTTTTTTTTTAACAATATCAATAAACAAACCACCTAATTGTGCCTCTTTTTTTAACAATATCAATAAACAAACCACCTAATTGTGCCTCTCTTTTAAAAAAAGCAATAAACAAACCACCTAATTGTGCCTCATTTTTAATAAAAGCAATAAACAAACAACTAAGGAAAACCGAAATGCACCGGGTGATGGTATGCGGTTAATATAAAAATGTGTAGTAGCCATCTTCGCGCTGCATCGGCCATGCCGGGGGGGGGGGGGGCGCTCTTCATCTCGTGTACTGCGTCCGCAAAAGTGAAGGTTAAATTACCCAATTGATAGTTTTTAGGGCTGTAAGAATTGGTCACTTGGTTAGCGTGGGTGCAGAGCGTTCCCCAGCCATGCCCGATAGAGTGTAAAGGTGACTACTCATTGCTCTACTTACTAACCACAAACCTGATCTAAACTTGGAAACAGGAGACAACCATTTATCGTCTAAAAGGACGAGTAACACCAATAAACCCAAACGACCTGACAACTTAGGAAACACAGGACAAAACTCTTCATCTAATAAAGCCAATAAAACCTAAGCGACCTGACCTAACCTAGGAAAAGCAGAAGAAAACTACCATCAAATAAACACTTAATAACATAACTTAACTTAGGAGTGGTAGTAGCTTGCGCAATGGGTGTGAGTGTGCATTAAATGGAAAGAGGAAGAAAATAGTGGGATGAACATATGAAGCGTGTAGTGGAAAGCAAAATGGACGCGTACTTGTAAATGCTTCACAGTGCAGATGTGTACATCAGAAAGATACGGTTGAATGTATAAATGGAGACGAAAAGGAAAGTGAAACGAATGATTAATCGGATTAGAAAAGCAGCGTTTGGACAAAAGAGGAATGAGGATCCCAATGGGAAGCAGGAAAATGAATGAGGATCCCGACAGCAACAGGAATTTATTCTATGAGAAAGTGAAGAGGGTGATGAACCAGGAGAAGAATAGCTGTGTAAACATCTAGGACGAGAATGGCAAGGTACCTTTAAACAATGAAATGTTATGGAATGCGTTTGTTATATGTGTTCGAAGTGTGCAGTAATAGTGCCATTGTAGATAAAGTGTGGAAAATTCTGATTGGGCGTATAAAAAAGATACAGGGATTGGTTCATGGGGATGAACAAGGAGAATTTAGAGTTGGGAGGGTGTTGTGCAGATCAAGTATTTGCACTGTAGCTGGAAAAAACAAGGGAATAGGTGTAATTGTAAAGTGTATATGGCTTCATGGCTCTGGAGAAAGCTTATGATCGTGTAGATAGAAAAGCATTATGGCAGGTGCTAAGAATGTATGGGGTGAATGGTAAACTATTGGATAGTGAGAATTTTTATGTTTAAGGCTTGGATTAAGGGGATAGCTCGAGTGAGTGGTTTGACATACTTGGTGGGTGGGGTCAAACAAGGTTATGTGGTGTCGTCATGGCTATTCAATAACTATAGATGGAGTACTGAGAGAAGAACGTATTAAAATGAGGAAAAGGGGTGTGAGAATGGTCAGAGGTGCGTTCTATGTTGATGACTTGGTGTTGGTATTTGAGAGAGGGAGTGGGATTTGGAAATGCTCAGGGGAAACTGTTGGCAGGGTGTTTAGAGGAAGGCTGGGGGTGGTATCACCCTTGAACAAGGGAGGGAAGTTTTAAATATCTAGGATACATTGTAAATTGTGGTGGTACATATGAAGCAGATTGCGACCACAACGTTTTATGTGGTAGGAAAGTTCTTGCGGCCTTTAGAGCGTTAAGGAATGGTATTTGAGTGTGGAATGTGCCAGTAATCTGCATGATAGTGTAATGACACTAACATTGGTGTATGAGAGTGATACTATGGTATAGAAGAAGGAGAGACCTCGAGTAGTAGTAGTGGTACAAATGGACAACTTGAGAGGGATGCTTGGTGTGCGAAAGTTAGAGTGAGGAATGATTAGGTAAGAGGTGTTTATGGTGTGAAGAAAGGTGTGTTCTGAGGTGGTTGGTGTGGACGTGCAAGAAGAATGGATGGAGAGAGAATTGGCGAGAGGGAGTGTCAGGATGCGCGAAAGGGTCGGAACAAGGCGTCAAAGGTGGGTTGATTGTGTGAGTGTGTGAGAGAGGAGGAAGTGAATGATAAATGTGTATGGAGGGGGGGGGGTAAGGGGCATGCTTGGGGCCTTCTGCTAAATGGTCAATGATGAATGTCTTTGTGCTTAAGAGTGCATAAAGGGGGGGTATTGGCATTGAAGCCCCCTCCCCTCCCATTTTATGGGAAAGCAATGATGTTGAGGATGCTGTTTGCTTTTCCATCTTCCCCACTTTGTTTGTTTCCCATTTCAGCCCCTTTGTTTATTTTATTTTTTAAACATTTTGTTTGTTTTCAACTTTATTTTACCTTTACTCCCATTTTGTTTATTTCTAATTTACCTGTTTTGTTATTTCCTCTATTCTCTTTCCTATTTCGCCCATTTATTGCATACTTTTCTCCACATTATTTTATGTACGGCTTTTGCCGGATGGAGTGGAGGGTGGGGGGAGAACCTACATCTTTTCTATCCTTTGCTTCTACTATTATATGCACTGTATATGTGCTGTAGGCTTAAGGCTAGATCGCCTTTGTCAGGGCCGTGAGGCCTGTGTGATTTGTATATCTATGTAACTCCCCTTTTTGCCATTATCTCCCGAACTTCACCACCTTCATCGCGAGCCTTCCTTCAAAAAATAAAAATATCTGGCTAAGATGCCCTCATTGATGTTGGTTTTTTTAATTTAAAAACCCTCTTACAGTTGAGCGAATCAGGAAGCAGCGTCAAGACGACCCCGAAAATACTACAAACGAAGACTCACCCATGGAGGAAAGTTATTCTACTAATACTCCACCTTCTTCCTCACCACCTCCTCCTCCACCTCCACCTCCCCCTCCCCCCATGCCCCCGAGCAGCGCTGTCTCTGCTTTGGCATCGGTGATCGGTGCCTCCAAAAAGTCGAAGCCGCCCATCGAAGATTCTTCCTCAGGTCGGTGTCAATCGGGATTGGCTTAGAAAGGAGTCAGTTGCCCCCTTTCGTAAATGGGGCAATTATGCCCCCCTTCATAAAAGGGGGTGCTTTAGTGCTTAAATTTGAGTGAAAAGGTGCTTATTTTTTTTTTTTTTACCCTTTTAAGATCCTACGAACACTGACGTCACTTAGGTAAGCTCTACACTTTAAACTGGGGTCCGAACCATGGTTCCCTACATGGCAGCTGCCTAAACAAATTTAACCCGAATCGACACTCCATCTGCCTACTAAACAAACCCGAAGCGGTTTCTACTCGTCTAGGCAGTATATAACCTTGGGTGGTATTGTCTATGATGGAAGGGGTAGGAAGGCGCGTGTATTAGTGGGATTGATGTGGGCCAACCACGCTGAATGCAGGGCAGTTTGATTTCGTAGTTTCAAGTATCCGACCTCATTGTACGAACTTGTTCCGGAAGTCTTTCATTGCCCCCGCCCTCATATTAGAGGAGTTCCCTAAGAGAAAAGTTGTCCTGGTTTGTACAAAGGTTCTGGTTTTGTTTCGCAGGTGACACGCCTTCCTCTTCGAAGACAGGGGGAATGGATGATCTCATAGATCAGATAAAGCGTGGGGGAATTCAACTGAAGCAGACGAGGAGTGGTTTCTTGAGGAAGACGCCCTCGGAGAGCGATCGTGTCGCTGCGAGTGTGTGCCCTCGAAGCCCATCGAAGAAGCCCTCGAACGCTGTTCAGGAAATGAAGAGCATCCTGGCCACCATGAAACGATCCCGAAGCGGGCGACTCAAACCCAGTACTTTCTCTCAGGAGTCAAAGGCCAGAGCGAAAAAAGACCACAGGGAGCCCCAAGAAAGCCTCAAACAAACGGAGGATACCGACAAACCGAATGAATCCCCGCGAGAAGTCACTGAAACCTCGAATGGAGTAATAAACGAAGTCTCTTGCAAAGAAGAAGTTACCGATAGTCCCCCTCGAGATTCGAGCCCCGACAGCGCACGAAGCCATGAGTCACCCTCGGAAGTAAAAACATCACAAAACGGTTATCCTTCAGCAGACGACGTCGAAGATGAAATAGCTACACAACACCTGGATTATCCAGACGGGGAAGACTCCTCAATCAAAGTATCTAAGGACGACGTGTCAGGTCGAGTTATTTCTTCAACTACAATATTTTTGTCAGGGTGTAACCCATCGGAATAAAATAAATAAGCACAGACTAAAGCTATCTATTTTTTAAAGGGATTTGGGGAGAAAAGTTGAAAACACAAATACGGTTTTATGTAAAAGTTTTTATTTTCGTCCTATGATGAATTTATCAACTTTATATTAGTATTCTAATCTAGCTCTATATAACTATCAGCTAATTTTCAAATACAGATTATTTTTATTTATTACTTGTGATAGTTCTTTCAGACAAAAGAAAAGTGAATTAACCAATATTTCTCTAGCTAAAATATTAATTTCAACTTTTGAGATCATCTATAGTTGATCCTCAATTAAAAAAAAACTCCCAATGATCTTCCGCTGAAAATTTTTATTAAAAATATTGTTTGGGAATTATTTTTAACTTTGGTTATTTCAATAACACAAATTTGTTTATTATTCACTAAATTTAAACTAAAGTTTTCTTTTTTTCTATGTCCCCACATTAATTTATCTACCCTAAATTTATATTTCTTCTCCAGTTTACTACTTACTAGATGTTGGTGCGCATCAATGCCCTAGGATAAAACAAAGTAAAATATAAACGGAATATTTCATTTAAAGTTAGGGGCAAGAGCTGGCGAGTACCCTGCCTCGATCCAAGGCCATGAAACGATTCCTTGGATTATTAATTTTCCATATGTGTAAAGTCGCTTTTAATCTCTATTCTTCCTAAATACACGATAATTAATATTTGCTAAAAAAAAAATGTTTTTTCATTCTATGAATGAATTCATTTTCAAATATTTTCATAGTTTCATTTTTCCTTTCTAGTTCGTAATTTCTTATTTTATCCAACTAAGTTTTTTTTCATTGCTTTTGCTTCCCGAATTTAGTAACAAAATTAGTTAGAAAATCTATTCATGATTCACTGTTAAGAATTCATCTTTCTTTGTATTAATGTCGGGGGATATTTACAAAGGCCTAATAAATCCATCTGGTAGTGACGAATTAGTAACTATCAAAATATCTAGTTCATTAATCACTAAAATATCAAAAGTATTTCAAGTCATAGTCATATAATAGTACATTTATTACTATGTATAGTGAATATTCTTAATGTGAACATTTGCAGTTACCAAAAATATAAATCATGGATGTATTATAATATTTTTTAATAAATGATTGTAGTAGGATTTATGATTATCCTTTACTCGGAAGACGTGTATAGGAGTAGATTTGGGGATTGACCAACGATGTGTTAAAGGATGGTTTGTTGTGGAGAGTTGGTGCACTTTTTCGCAGTTTGAAGCATTAAAGGACATCAATGCCAATAAAAAAACTAGCCACCTCTTTATCTTCTAAAGGACAGAATTTCGAAGCCCGTCCACTCCGTGTAAGCAATCGGTGAAGTGTTTAGGCCTCGTCGATGAAAAGCTTTCATGAAAGCCTCTTTTTCCTACTTCATTCTACTTTCAACCTGGACATCCTCACAACCCCATTGCCCCATGAGAAATTTATGCCCTCTCAACAGTCATCTTTTGTATCTCTTTTTAAATCCCACTATCTTTCCCGTGACTTTATAGACCAAACAAAGGGTGAAAGATGTTATGCTTTCTTAACCCTTAACCACAAAGATGGAAATCTTGTCACATAAACACAAAAGTGGGGTGTAGCATACCCCATTTTTGGATCAAGAAAAAAAAACGCGTTCAAAAAATTTTATTTCTGAAAAAATCAACAAAAAGTTCAATCCTTCCTCATTCTTTTAATGATTAAACATCCTTGAATAACTGATTTTTTCTGGTACTAAACATTGATAAAACTTAAATATTGAAAATTAATTTTTTTCCTGACAAATCGGAAATTAAAATTTCCCATAAAGGAAATTTCCATAATAAACAAACAGGCTTCCTGTCATGGCGAGGTGGGTCCTCTCGCCTTCCCCTCACCAGCCCTCAGCTCTCTGGCACCACATCTCACTGAAATAAAGATTAACAAAAAAGGGTCAAGATTTAACACAGAAAAATTACACTACTTTAACTTTATGTTAGGTTATCAGTCATTACTCCTCTGAATACGTCCTAATTGATGCTTAGAGTGTGTATTACAGATGTATGATAGTATAATATATATATATATATAATATGTGTGTACTTACCACCTCCTCAAGATACTTGGTACATGTAGGGTAGAAGTGGGACTCGCACACAGGTCATTGGCATTTCACGCATCTGACACGTGTCTTCCAGTCTGTGGAGCGGGGGCACTCCGCACACCATACTTGAGGGTACTTGCTGGTTTGCTTCTGTTTTTTCTTCTTCCCCGTCTCAATTTCAACATCATCTGGCTCTTCATCTTGTTCACTACACGATAGGACATAATCCTTATCCTCATTACTATCATACAACACATCTACCTCCATTTGATCCTCCTCCTCCCCATCACTTGCCGATACTTCAGCAACATCTTCGTTGAAGTCTTCATTTTCATCCTCAGAATCCTCACCTAAGTTTGACAAGACAGCAGTCACGTTCACCATATGTGATAGCTCCCCATCAGTTAAGAATTTCTTTGACATTTTCACTGTTTTTATTGTCGACTTTTTACCTGGAAAAATTTTAATATCCCTGTAAAACAATAAAGAAAATAAGAACTTATTCTTTGACACTTTCACTGTTTTTAAATATAATTTGCTTTTATTGTCTTTTTGTTTTATTAATAAATATGATTTATGTAAATATAACCTAGGACACTTTTTATTTGACACTTTGGCTGCTTTTATAGTACTTTCTTTTCTAATATATATAATTTCTGTAAATAGAACCTGGAACACTTTTATTCATGCCTGCAAAGAAATAAAAATAATTAGAAAAAACAATAAAAATATAGTACAACAATACATAACTCACCAAAAACTGACCTAAAAACACATATTTGGGGTGATATGCACCACCAACATATCATAAAGTGGGGTACCATGCACCCCATTATCTCTCCAAAACACATATTTAGGGTGATATGCACCCCAAATAGATTTATACTAAAACACTTAAGTGGGGTGTGCTGCACCAATAACAACAAAAACAATAGGAGCACAGGACACTCACACACCTACCCTCCTAAGGCAACCTCTAGACTAAACCGACAGTGACCGTTGAAGTGCTGGCAGCTACTATGGCAGAGTTGCGAATGTTGTTTTTTTTGTGGGGTGGACCGAACCCCATGTTTGTGTTTAAGGGTTAAATAAAATAAACCTTTAGTCATTTGTTCTATACTACATGAGGCTCTGACTGACACACTGCTTTTCCTCTACAGTCCAATAAAAACTTGGACCTTTGTTGTGTGGGGTACAATGCGTCCGTCTCAGGGTTTTTCTTACAAGGCTTTTTACCGTTTCCTCTATTTACCCCCCGTAAGGGGCGCGGCGATTTGCCATCCTGGCCGCCGTGCTGACGGGATCCAGCGCTCCGTCCGGCCCCAGCTTAGCCTCTCTTCCTTCCTTCAGATAGCCCGATTTCTCCCCTACCTCGTCGCTTTTCATACAACCTCTCCCACAACTTTCTCTGGTCAGCCTCTAATTTCACAGGGTAGAATGCTGACCTTCTTCTCAAGCCAACCACCCCGGATCGGGGCTGAGGGGGGGAGGGGACATTGTTCCCTAACCCCTCAGCTCCGGTTCGGGATGGGTTTTTTTTAACAACCTGCTTCATCCCCACCCACATCTTCCTCACATCCCTTTTCCTCTCCTCTTCACAACCTATATTTTTTACGCCGTGTCCAAGGTGGAGCCGCCATGCCGAAGGACTGCCAGGCCACCAGGCGGGAGGGGTGGTCCCGAATGGCGGCGCCTGGCTCTGCCGGGCTTGTAAGCACCTCTCGCAGTGCGGGCAACTGCGAGAGGTGATGAGCTATTGCGTCCCGTAATCAAAAGAGGGTCACCATGCCCATGTATGAAAAAAAACAAAAACCCCAACCCCCAACTTCCCCAAAAACATCTACGGAGCCGCCCTCGGGCAGCTCCACCGAGAAAATGGAGGTCCCCCCCCTTGTGCTTGCGCAAGGGACCCTCCATAATTCTTTAACCGGAGAGGAGGCTTACTCCTCTCCTACGCCTACGGGTGTAGGGGACTCCCCCTCACCCCCTTCTCTGGAGGTGCTTTCGGGCACCTCCCTATCTCCAGCGGCAGTCCCTCCTTTGCTTTCTAAGGGGACTGCCAAGAAAGCCAGCAGGCAGCCCATTGCCGACCGCCCCTCGTGCAAGCGGCTCGGTAGGGCAAACCCCCTTAGGGGGGAGAGGGAAGCCAGGCCCCTTCGGTCGCTTCCCTCAAAAGACCTGCTGGCAAGAATTTTGAACCTTGCTGGGGTCAAGGCCTGTGCCTCCCCACACCACCTGACTAGTGACAATACTGCCAAGGGGACCTGCGATGTCCTGGGAGGGGATGGCCAACTGGAGGCCCCTCCTGTGATAGACATGGTCCTTGAGGAGACCCAGCCCCAGACGGTAGGGCCTTCCATGGGGGGGAATTCGGGCTCGGCGCCAAGCACCGAACCCGAATCCGCCCCTATGCAAGGTCCTCCTCAAATGGCTGAGGGCTCCGAGGCAGTAGAAGGAGGGGAGGGATCTCCTCCGACAGGTGCCCCTACGACAACCAGGACCTTCTCCATTTCGGAGAGGGACCTGGCTGAGGCTGGTCCATCTGGCCTGGGGACTTCTGCCGGCGGAGGTGAAAAGCGGGTTCATTCCCCGCCCTCCTCTCCTAAAAAGAAAAAGACGAAGAAGACTCGGGGCTCCTCTCCATCCGCGGGGGCTGCGGGGACGGATGGGTCTGCTGCCACTTTGGTAGGCGACCAAGCCAAGATCGGCACATCCGGCCCCTCTACCCCCTCGTGTGCGGAGCCCATGACTACGACTAAGACCAAGAATGCACAGGGCGGAGCCTCGATGACATCGGGGCCCCTCATTCAGAGGTTACCTGGCGTTTTCGAGCCCGCTGGCTTCAAACGCTTCCTCGTTATTCGCTCCACTGATGGCACCATGTTGTCCAAGGGCAACATGATCCATCAGAGGAGAGGATTAGCTAGTGCAATTGGTAGAGAGCCGAAGGTAACCCGTTTCACGGACGGGAGCCTTCTGGCGAATCCCGCCGAGGCGGCCAAGATAAGTGCTCTTCGGACACTTCATGGCACCCCGGTGAGTGTGACGCCGCACTCTACCATGAACTTTGTGAAAGGAGTAGTTTATGCGAGGGAACTCGTTGACTACTCCATTGAGGACATCACCCTAGAGCTGGCCGACCATGGGGCGGTCAAGGTCGAGCGTGTGATGAGAAAACAGGGAGGGGCCTCGAGACCCACCCCTACACTCTTCGTCACGTTCGACTGTGACAAGCTCCCTGAGTCGGTGCGTGCCGGTTGGTACCGCTACCGCGTGAAGGCATTCGTGCCACTGCCGCGGCGGTGCTATTACTGCCACCGCTTCGGCCATACGAATCGATCATGTAGACGTGCAAAATCGGGGTCACCCGAAGTCTGTGTAAATTGCTCCAAGGTCGCACACGATAAGTCCAAATCGTGTGTGGCCAAGTGTGTCAATTGCGGAGAGCCGCACCCTGCTTCTTCGAAGCAATGTGGTGCATATCTCCTTGAGAAAGAAATCCTGGCCGTTCAGGCCCAGGATCGACTCTCATTCCGCGAGGCAAAGGACTTGGTCCTGGCGCGCCCGGCTCTGCCTGGGACGTCATATGCCTCAATAGTTAGAAAGGCACCCTCTGCTCCTGGCCCATCCAGGCCAACGAGCACGGTTGTTTCCGCGCCCATTCGGAGCCCTTCTGTGGGCTCTACCCAACCTGGGCGCTCCCCTGGTAAAGCTGGCGGCAAAAAGGGTTCATACCCTGCCCCGGCTAAAACCAGGGCTCCCCCCTCTTCCCCCAGCGTGACCGTTTCGCGTAAAGCGAAACGGCCACGCGCCTCCACCGAGTCGTTAGACTCACAGGAGGCAACACCCCTGAAGATGGTCGCTAGGCCATCTTCCGGGGTTCCTAAAGCTGTTCCCCGAAAGGAGGACAGCAACAAAGGAGCTTCGGCCCCTTTGCCCACGCCCCGAGGTGGAGCGAGTGGCTCGGAGACGGTGGTTCCTCGAAAAGAGGGCCCCCCGCCTCCGAAGCCGCAACGCCCGCCTAAAGTTTCGAGGCGGAGGGAGGAAAAGACTCGCATGGCGAGCCCAACCTCCCCCAATAAGTCCTCGAAGGCGACAGCGCCCGGGGTTCTGCCCCCGGGAAGCGTACGGCCATTCCCGTGAGGGTCTTCAATTCGAGGAGGGCCCCCGCGTCTCCTCCGAGCTAGGCCTGGAGGGCATATTCCTTCAATGGAATTGCCGTGGACTCCGGGCCAACTGGGAGGAGCTGCGGAGGCTCGCCTCATCCCGTTAGCTATTTTTTTGCAGGAGACCATGCTAGGCGCGTGCCCCCTGCCTGCCCTCCCGGGGTATAAGGGTCTTGCGACCCAACCACCGCGGGACGGCCGGGCTGGGGGATGCGCGGTTTACACCCGGCATGATGTCTCCGTTCTTCCTTTCTCTTTAGATACCTCCTTTCAGGCAGTGGCTGTGCAGCTGCACCTGGATAGGAGGTATACTATCATTTCTGCGTACATTCCACCGTCAGCTGACTTCGACGCGGGGGACTTTCGCCGCGTCGTGGCACGGTTGCCGAGGCCCTATCTCTTGCTTGGAGATCTGAACGGCAGGCATCCTCTCTGGGGAGATTACACCATAAATCCCAGGGGACAAGTCCTTGCCGATCTGATCGAAGAGCTTGAGATGGGTGTCCTAAACGTGGATGAGTTTACGCATCACTGTCCGAGAACCGCTTCATTTTCTTGCCTTGACCTATCTTTGTGCTCTTCGGATGCACAGCCTGATTTTGATTGGGGGGTGGTCGATGACCTCCATGGTAGTGATCACTTTCCCATTCAAATATCATTTTCAGGGCAACTGCCGCCTGAGAGACCACCTCGGTGGTGCTTGGCGCGGGCGCGGTGGCCTGCATTTCAGGAAATGACTGAATTCTCTATCTCAGTCAAGGAGTTTAGGTCGGTAGATGAGGCCGTCGAGTTCTTCTCCGGCAACCTCATCGCCGTGGGCCTGACTACTATTCCTAGGACGTCTGGCCGTTTTGCACGCCGACCACTCCCATGGTGGTCGGCCGAGTGTGAGACGGCCCTCAAACAGAAGCGTTATGCCTACATGCGCTATAAGCGCCGCCCGAACGATTTCACCGTCGCTGAATTTCGTCGGGCTAGGGCTAGGTTCCGGTATATTTCGAAGCACGCCCGCCGCTCTTCTTGGCGGGCATACGTGTCTTCACTTAACGGGAAGACCCCTTTAGCTGAGGTGTGGAAGCGAGTCAAAAGGATTCGGGGCAAGTTCTCGCAGGACCCCCCTCCCGTTCTCCAGGAGAATGGGACCGCAATCTCGGACCCCGCGTCCGTGGCGGAATCCTTAGCGACCGCTTTTTCCGCATTCTCTAGCCGTGATGCTGCTCCGCCAGCATTCAATGCACGTCGTGATGTCGCGGAAGGCCGCCGGCTGGACTTTACCTCCAGAGGCGGAGAACCCTTCAACGACAAGTTTACTGTGAGTGAGTTGCGTTCCGCTCTCGCTTCGTGCGCGGACACCGCCCATGGTCCGGACGATGTCCCGTACGCCATGCTTCGACACCTGGGTGAGCGAGGCATGGCCTTTCTATTAGATTTGTTCAACAGGATCTGGGTGGAAGGTCTCCTCCCAGACTCCTGGCGAATCGCTACTGTGCTCGCCTTTCGCAAGCCGGGGAGAGATCACTCTACTCCGACCGGTTTCCGCCCAATCTCTCTAACCTCTTGCGTGTGCAAGTTGATGGAGAAATTGGTAAATGTTAGATTAGCCTATTTCCTGGACAGCGGAGGCCATCTGTCTTCTGCACAGTGCGGCTTCCGTAAGTTCCACTCCACGTCGGATGCTCTGCTCCGACTGGAAAATGCCGTCTGCGAGGCTTTCCTTCGTAGACAGCACTACGCCACGGTGTTTTTTGATCTGGAGAAAGCCTATGATACCGCATGGCGATACGGTATCATGGAGACTCTCCACACGATGGGGGCGAGGGGACGCCTCCCAATGTTTATATCTGAATTTTTGCGAGATCGTCGATTCCTCGTACGGGTGGGGGGAGCCCTCTCCGGCCCAAAGGAGCAGGAAGAGGGTGTCCCGCAGGGAAGTGTCCTCAGTGTCACACTCTTTGCCCTGAGCATCAACGGCATCACCTCGGTGCTGCCGGAAGATGTTCTCGCTACGCTCTACGTGGACGACCTTTCGATCTCTTTTGGCGCGGCCCAGATGCCAACTCTGGAGCGCCGACTCCAACAGGCATTGAACCGCGTCTCTTGCTATGCCAAAGCGCACAGGTTTCGGTTTTCTTTGGCCAAGACTAAGGTGGTGCACTTCTGCCGCCATCCACGGCTTCACCCCGACCCAGATTTGTTTCTTAATGGGGTGCGCCTGGATGTGGTTGAGTCGCACCGTTTCCTTGGTCTTGTATTCGACCGACGCCTCACCTGGGAGGCTCACATTCGCAGCCTTAGGGTCTCTTGTACCCGCGCCATGGACATTCTCCGTTCCGTGACGTTCAGCGCTTGGGGCGCTGATAGGGCTACCGCCTTACTTTTTTATCGATCCTTTGTTCGCTCGAAGCTCGACTACGGATGCGAGTTTTATGCATCCGCAGCCGAGCGTTTATTGCGGAAGGTGGATTCGATCCACCACACCGGCCTTCGCCTTGCGACCGGTGCCTTCCGCACTTCCCCCATTGAGAGCCTGTTGGTCGATGCTGGGGAGATGCCACTCGCTCTGCGCCGCGTGCAGTGCATCACTCGCCTGTACGCGCGAGCCCGGCGCCTCCCCCAGTCGCCAACAGCTCTCACTGCATCCGCAGCTGATCTCGATGGTGCCTATGCCGCCGAGAGACGCCAGTCATACCCTAAGCCCTTTGGGTTTAGGGCCAGGAAACTCCTTCGAGAGGTAGATATAGCTCTCGGGCCGGTGGCGCCCCTGGTTCTGCCCAGGACGCCACCCTGGAGGGTACCACATTTGGCTATTTGTCGCCACGCCTCTGCTCCCAAAGCTTGTACTGCGCCGGGAGTATTGCGTTCGATCTTTTTGGAGCACACATCGTGTCACGCTGGTACCGTGCCAGTGTATACGGATGGCTCCAAGTCCCAAGAGGGGGTCGGCTTCCACGCCGTATCCCCTCTGTTTGAAGTCAGCGGGGCTCTACCAGGCGCTGCGTCTGTCTTCACGGCCGAGCTGGTGGCAATACACCACTCGGTACGGGAGATTACGCGACGTGCCCGGTTCGGAGACCGGATTGTGATTTATAGCGACTCACAAAGCGCCCTGAGTGCTCTCGGGGCATTGGAATCTCCGCATCCCCTGGTTCGCGAAATCCGTGACGCCACGGTTTTGGCGAGCCGGGCAGATGTCGAGATTATCTTCTGCTGGGTTCCTGGACATGTAGGAATTGCGGGGAATGAGCGCGCCGATGAGGGCGCCAAAGAGTCCGCGAGGACTCTGCGACCGGACCAGCGTTTCGCTCTTCCTCACACCGACTACATGGCAGGAATACGGGCAGCTCTTCGGACTGCTTGGCAAAGAAGATGGGAGACGGTCGAGGGGAACTTAAAGTTGCGTGCCATTGCGCCGCGACTGTTCCCATGGACCTATCCCCCAATGCCGCGGCGGCTTCAGGTTGCTTTCTGTCGTCTTCGAATCGGACACACTCGTGTGACGCATCGTTACTTGGTGGAGCGCTCGCATGTGCCCTATTGCAACGACTGCGTCGTCCCCCAGACTGTTCGGCATATTCTTGTCGAATGTCCCAGTCTGGGTGATCTTCGCGCACGATACCTGTCTCGGTACCGGGATGGGCGGGGTCGCTACCGCCTGTCCCTTGTACTCGGGACGAGTGCGTGCACCATGACTGGTGGACTTGTTGACTTTTGGGGGGAGGCCGGCCTTCTCCCCTTTATTTAAGGTTCCTTTTTTTGTTATTGTTTTGTTTTAGATTGCACTCTCCTGCACCGGGGTGAGGGGGACCTCCCCCCGCTGCCGGAGATTGCTTCGATTGTTAAGTTTTTCAAATTTATATTGATTGTTAAGTTTTCATATTTTAACTTTAAAGTAGCCTAATTCTAGGCTGTCGTGTTTTTCGGCGACTTATGCCCAAGTGGGTAGTTGCCAGATGGGCTCTATAAAAAAAAAAAAAAAAAAAAAAAATCCTCTATTTACCACCCTCCTTTACCATTGTAAACACCCGAATTTTAGAATCTGTGGATCAGTTGCCCACCTTGTTTTTATTACTTGGTGATTTTAATCCTCGTCAAACCAGGCAGGGACGGATTAGAGACACCACTACCGCCCTATAGCCCTATAACTCTTACCTGCTTTCTGAGTAGGTTGCTAGAGAAGATGATGTTGATGCCCTTGAATTGGTTCCTAGAAACCAATCATTTACTGTCTCCATTTCAGTGCGTTTTTTGCAGGGGTCATAATACTCTTAACCTCTTAGTATGTTTTGAGGGATTGGTCCGGAAAGCTTTCTCGTTAAAACATCGAATCTTTGCCATAGTTTTCAACATTGAGAAAGCCTACGAGACAACATGGAGATACGGCGCCTTAAGGAAGATACAGGTATGGGCTATGAGAGGGATTTTACCGTCTTTTATTCAAAGTTTCTTAGCATCTCGACCCTTTATGGTGAGTGTTGGAGACACCTACTCTGACCTGCAATCCCAAGAGGAGAGAGCTCCTTAGGACAGCGTTTAAGTGTTTTACGGTTTGTAATTTGCGATCAATGTTCCTCCCTCTCTCTCTCTGGAGGTGTATCGGTGACCCTGTTCGTCGATGACTTGGCACTATAATGATCCTCGCCTCGCCTTCCATCAGCGGCGCGTCTTCTGCAGCTGGCTGTCGATGCGGTTACCAAAAGTGCACAACTTAGGGGAATCTGCTTGTGAGGGTATGGAACGTACATACTCGCATGTCGCCAGGCGTTCGTGGGAACGAAAGATATTTGTCGTTTGAGTCGACCTTCGTCTCCTCCCCCCCCCTCCTCCGCCTTCCCCTTGACCTAAGTTGTTATCCGTGCCAAACTTCCCCAGCAGGTGACAGGAAGTCTGACGAAAGAAGGCCTATCTCACAGAGAAGCCTAAATTCTATTTGCCTTCTTTATGATACCATGGAGATTGTCCAGAAGGCGCCGCGATAAGCCAATTGTCGTATAGGGAATCACTCTCTCGATTTCACACAGTCCGCGGTATAAATAACAACGCCGTTCATCCCTCGCCAGAAGTGTTCCAGACCTACTCGCGTAACCCTTACGTTGAACGAGAGTCGCTGACGTAACGTATCGACTGCCAACGCGACCCGCTGAATTAACTTGGTCGCTGTCTCAAATAGTTCCTGAGGCAAATCCCGCCCCGCAGAGTCTGTGACTAGAAGAATACGCTCTGTTGCTCAATCTAACTTGAGAAAGAAAAAGGAACAACCAAATAGTTACTGGAAGTAACTATTTGTTAGTGTCACATCCAGTTAGGAGTGAACTAACCGGAACTGCAGTCAGCAGCCCCGAACCTGTCGTCTTAATCCGCCTCTCCCCGAGAACTCGTGTTAACGCCACCCGAACCACCCCGTCTGGACCTGAGTAGTCGTCTCTCCAATCCATCACAATTAATGGTAATCTAAACCCAGTGTCCCTCTATTCTTAAATTACCTATTTAATTAACAGTGATTGATACTCCCATTGAGTCATTATAAATCTAGGCGCTTAACGTCAGTGTTATCCTCCCCTCCTTTATTTAAAGAGATTCAAGTGAGTCATTCCCTGATATTATTATTCATAATTGATGTTAACCCGGACTAATCCGTGTTTAATATTTAATCCTTATTTACCTAAATGCCCATTTAACTATTGCTACTAATTATTATTTTGGTGTAAAGTAAAGTTTATTTTTGTATGTGTGTTTATTTGTGGCTCCTCATTTTTGACGTACGCTTGGCAAGACTTTAATTAAGAATCCCTTCGGCTAATTTATTCAACCTGTATTATGCACTCTTAGAATTTAACAATCACAAACCACCCCCGAGTAACAAGTGGGACTTTTATAGTGAGAATCCTGGCCGCGGCACAACCCGGCTCTAACCAGCCTTCGCACGTTCAGTAGGAATTAAACCTTTATATATATAATGATCGTAGATTGAGTCATAGGGTCTCAATACCATCGACTTAAACAAAAGCGGTGTGTCCAGATCAAGGACTAGAATAATTATTGGACCGGACTATGAGCAATTCTACGACACTGCTTTTAGGCGAGCAAAACCAAGGTAATGAATTTCCACCGGGGTAGAGGTGCTGTTGTTCCACCACCTATATCCCTACAAGTAGAGATAAAGTAACTAAACTATCCTGGTTAACACACCTATTCCTTCTTCAAACGACCTTACTGCGAGCTCTAGATATTTTGAAAGTCCTCTCGCATACGTCGTGGGACAGTGATCGTCAAACGCTGTGGCCTCCTATACACTGCCCTCGTCCAATCCAAATTAATCTATGGATGCAATTTACTCCTCGGCTCCCCCCCTCAGCTCTTAAAATGCTGAACCTCATAGTTCGACTTTTCAGTGCAGCCTTCCGCACCTACCCGTGAACAATTTTTACTGTGAAAGTAAGGTGCTCCCCTTGCCCTATCATCGACTCCAGATCTGTATGTGATACCTCTTCGTGTGCAGCAGGACCCCGTATCAGAGATTTACAGATGCTTGTATGCTGCCGAGACACCGGCGGCATTCGATAGGTTGCCGTCTTTACCTCACCGCTTGAGCCTCCGGATAGGAAATCATCTCTCCAACCTGGGTGCTGTAAGGGTCATTGCCCTTCTGTCTTCGCTGACCCCTAGTAGGCGTGCTACACCTCCACAGTTTGCACCAACATGTGAAGCCTGAATAAATCGTCCGTGAACCCTTGCTTCCTTAAGAGCCTGTTCCTCGAGCATGAGACCACATTCGCAACACTGCCCGATATACATAGATGGTTCCAAGTCAGACAGAGTCGTGAGTGCTGCAGTCGCCTACTCAGAGAGTTTTAACTTTGTCTTTGTCGCTGGTGGCTTCCATTTTTACCGCTGAACTTTCAGCCATTATTTAAGCTTTTGGACTTATCCAAATTTTACCTTTTAAAGATTTCGTTATTTTCTCCAACTCTAGGAGTATTTAACAAGCAATTCGCTCTTGCAATGCTTCCCCCATCCCTTAGTCACAGAAATCTGCAACTGGCTGGTCCAGAATGCGCCCTGTTATAGAGTTCTATTTTATTGGGTCCCCGGTCATGCAGGGCTCGTGGGCAATGAGAGGGCTCATCAGCTGGCCCGTTCAGCCTATTTTCTGTCCCCGGATAACTCTTCATTGCCTTTTCGAGATTTCTTTTCCTCTAGCCTTCAGAGACTACAGTCCTTAGAGGTGGCCCTTTGCTACGTTCGCATCGACCACACGAATAACCACGGCTGTCGCTCGAATCACCCATTGTTGCCATTTTTGTGGTGGGGACCAATCGGTCGCCAATCTTCGACTAGAATGCCCTCATTTTGCCATTCTCCTGACGTCCTGTTTCCCGACCCGTTCAACTATACATCCCCTGTCCCGCCTTCGTTTCCTTCTGGCAGAGGAATCTTTTAAACCGTGATTTTTTTATCTCATAGGTCTTCTGCCTCTTTTAGAATTAATTTGACCCGATTTTTCCTGCTGCCATTCAGAATACATTTGGATTGGGCAGCTGCCCAACTTGTTTCTTCCTTAAAGCCTTAAATCGTACACAAGAAAGGTTTACGCTATCCTGGAAGCCCTCCATACTCTCCCTTCCAATGAATTTGTATTGTTCACGAATTTCCAAAGCACGATTCTACCTTTTAAACTACAAGATTCGACTGTCTATGATTTTATCTGTCTTGTCCAATAAGCTTGCCACCTTCTGCTGGTTGTCTGACAACGAAGCAGCTTGGTCAGCCACCGCCCATCTACTCCAAGTCCCCTTCCATTAATGATATTCCACATCTGACTGGGATCCTTAATGAAAACTCGGCCTCTCACAAAACTACCGTATTAAACCCCTTTTCGGCTATGGGACCTCATTCTTCCACCGCTTCCGAAATCTAGGTGATGCTGTCGCGCTTCCGCCTTGGTCACACTCGGCTAGCCCACGGATATCTATGTCCCACAAACTCCATCCCATCTCTATCTCCTGCGTCCTGTAGAGCAAGAAAAAATAGTGGTCGGGCATTTCCAAGTGGATATGACATGACCAACCTACCTAGATCCGATTCTGGTGTGGGACCACCTTACTTGGATCTATCCCGCGTGAAGTTAAGTTGCAATTGAACTTCCACTTCTTAGCTGTTGCATGGACCCCTAGCAGAGGGAAAGTGCTATAAAATTCCCACAGCATATAACAACCTCCATTCACTCCCACCTGGTCCCTCCGAACAGTCCGAAAGAAGACGTGGCACCACTTATTTTGGTAAAGGTGGCAGTGCCTGCAGCACAGGATGTAGGATCAAAGGCCTTCTTCCTTACTTGCAAGCGGTCGGAGCATGGTCATCAGCTCCTGGAACATCCCTTGCCGTCCCACACTTACATTGCCTCATGTGCTCGTTGAGTCCCCTCTGAACTCCATCTCCCGTCGCCACTTCTTTCCTTTCCTCTCTTTCTCCCGCCACTCAGAGCACTTTCGTTTAAGAAAGGCTGAGGACGCTTATTGATTTCATTTTAACAAAGAATAAATTTTTATTACACTTATTGATCAAAACTATTAAAATATGTTCGATATTTTTAAATGCAGGTGTTATATTTGTACTGCTAAATATGTAAGTAGCAGTGCTTATTCCATACTCTGACCCCGTAAGGGGCACGGCGATTTGCCATCCTGGCCGCCGTGCTGACGGGATCCAGCGCTCCGTCCGGCCCCAGCTTAGCCTCCCTTCCTTCATTCAAATAGCCTGTATTTCTCCCCTGCTTCGTAGCTTTTCATACAACCTCTCCCACAACTTTCTCTGGTCAGCCTCTAATTTCACAGGGTAGATGCTGACCTTCTTCTCAAGCTAACAGTCCCGGATTGGGGCTGAGGGGGGAGCAACAATGTTCCCTAACCCCTGAGCTCCGCTCTAAGGTGGTTGATTTTTAACAACCTGCTTCATCCCCACCCATACCTTCCTAATATCCCCTTTCCTTCTCACTTCACCATCTATCTTTGTTTTTTACGCCGTGTCCAAGGTGGAGCCGCGATGCCGACGGATTGCACAGCTACCAGGAGGGAGGGGAGGTCCTGAATCGCGGCACCTGGCTCTGCAAGTCCAGTATGCACCCCTCGTAGGGCGGGCTACTGCGCGGGGTGATGAGCTATTGCATCCCGTAATTAAAAAAGGGGCACCATACCCAATGATGAAGAAACAAAAAATCTCCCCTTAATTTCCCCAGTTAAATGGTCGGAGCCGCCCTCGGGCAGCTCCACTGAAAAAATGGAGGTCCCCGTCCCCCCTGTGCTTACGCAGGGGACCCTCCATATTTCTCTAACCGAAGAGGAGGCTTACTCTTCTCCTTCACCCAAGGGTGTAGGGGAATACCCCTCACCCCCTTCTCTGAGGGTGCTTTCGGCACGTCCCTTTTTCCAACGGCAGTCTCTCCTTTTATTTCCAAGGGGACTGCTAAGAAAGCCAGCAGGCAGCTCATAACCGACCCTCCCCAATTAAGCGGCTCGGTCGGGCAAACCCCCTTAGGGGGCGAGAGGGAAGCCAAGCCCGCTCGGTCGCTTCCCTCAAAAGACCTGCTGGCGAGAATATTGAACCTTGCCGGGGTCAAGGCCTGTGCCTCCCCACACATAACTAGTGACACTGCCAACAGGACCTGCGATGCCTTGGGAGGGGATGGCCAACTGGAGGCCCCTCCTGAGATAGACATGGCCCTTGAGGCAACCCAACCTCAGACGGTAGGGCCTTCCTTCGGAGGGAATCTGGGCTCGGCGCCAAGCACCCAACCCGAAACCGCGCCTATGCAAGGTCCTCCTCAAACGGCTCGGGTTTCCAAGGCAGTACAAGGAGAGGAGTGATCTCCTCCAACCGGTGCCCCTGCGACTACCAAGACCTTCTCAATCTCGGAGAAGGACCTGGCTGAGGCCGGTCCATCTACCCTAGACACATCCAGCCCTTCTGCCCTGCCCCCGGGTGCGGAGCCCCCGACTATGACTAAGACGAAAAGAGCGCCGGGTGGAGCCTCGATAACATCGGGGCCCCTGATTCAGAGGTTACCTGGCGTTTTCGAGCCCGCTGAATTCAAACGCTTTCTCGTTATTCGCTCCACTGATGGCAGCATGTTGGCCAAGGGCAACATGATCCATTAGAGGAGAGCATTAGCTAGCGTAATAGGTAGAGAGCCAAGGTGACCCGTTTTTCGGACGGGAGCCTTCTGGCGAATGCGGCGGTTCCCTCCGAGGAGGCCAATATAAGTGCTCTTCAGACACTTGATGGCACTCAGGTGAGTGTGACGCCGCACTCTAACATGAACTTTGTGAAAGAAGTAGTTTATGCGAGGGAAATCGTTAACTACTCCATAGAAGACATCACCTTAGAGGTGGCCGACCATGGGGCGGTCAAGGTAGAACGTGTGATAAGAAAACAGGGAAGGGCCTCGAGACCCACCCCGACACTCTTCATCACGTTCGACTGTGACAAGCTCTCTGAGTCAGTACGTGTCGGTTGGTTCCGCTACCGCGTAAAGGCACTCGTGTCACTGCCGCGGCGGTGCTATTCCTGTTACAGCTTCGGCTATACGAATTGTTCATGTAAACGTGCAAAGTCGGGGTCACCCGAAGTCTGTGTAAATTGTTCCAAGGCCGCACACGATATGTCTAAATCGTGTGTGGCCAAGTGTGTCAATTGCGAAGAGCCGCCTCCCGCTTCTTCAGAGCAATATGGTGCATATCTCCTTAAGAAAGATATCCTGGCTGTTCAGGCCCAGGATCGACTCTCATTCCGAGAGGCTAAATACTTGATCTTGGCGGGCACGGCTCGGCCTGGGACGTCTTATACCTCAATGTTTAGAAAGGCACCCTCTGCTCCTGGCCCATCCAGACTAACGAGCACGGTTGTTTCCGCGCCTATTCGGAGCCCTCCTGCGTGTTCTACTCAACCCGGGCGTTCCCCTGGTAAAGCTGGCTGCACAAAGGGTTCACACCCAGCCCCGGCTAAAACCAGGGCTCCCCCCTCTTCCCCCAGCGTGACCGTTTCCCATAAGACAAAACGCGCACGCGCCTCCACCGAGTCGTTAGACTCACAGGAGGCAACACTCCTGTAGTTGGTCGCCAGGCCATCTTCTGGGGTTCCTAAAGCTGTCGCCCAAAAGGAGCTTCGGCTCCTTATCCCAGGCCTAGGGGTGGGCTGAGGGGCTCGGGGAAGGTGGTTCCTCAAAAAGAGGGCCCCCCACCCTCAAGCCGCAACGCCCGCCTAAGGTTTCGAGACGGAGGGACGAAAAGACTCGCATGGCGAGCCCAACCTTCCCCAATGAGTCTTCGAAGGCGACAGCGCATTGTCCAGCCAACAGCGCCCGGAGTTCTGCCTCCGGGAAGCGTACGGCCATTTCCGTGAGGGTCTTCTGTTCGAAGAGAGCCCCCGCGTCTCCTCTGAGCTAGGCCTGGAGGGCATATTCCTTCAATGGAATTGCCGTTGAATCCGGGCCAAATGGGAGGAGCTGCGGAGGCTCGTCTCATCCCGTTCCCCGTTAGCTATTTTTCTGCAGGAGACCATGCTAGGGGCGTGCACCCTGCCCGCCCTCCCGGGGTATAATGGTCTTGCGACCCCACCACCACGAGATGGCCGGGCTGGGGGTGCGTGGTTTACACCCGGCAGGATGCCTCCGTTCATCCTTTCACTTTAAATACCTCCTTTCAGGCAGTAGCTGTGCAGGTTCACCTGGATAGGAGGTATACTATCATTTCTGCGTACATTCTACCGTCAGTTGACTTGGACGTGGGGGACTTCTGCTGCGTCGTGGCACGGTTGCCGAGGCCCTTTCTCTTGCGTGGAGATCTGAACGGCAGGCATCCTCTCTGGGGAGACCACTCAATAAATCCCGGGGACATGTCTTTGCCGATCTGATCGAGGAGCTTGAGATGGGTGTCCTAAACGTGGAGAAGTTTACGCCTCACTGTCCGAGAACCGCTTCATTTTCTTGCCTTGACCTATATTTGTGCTCCTCGGATGCACAGCCTGATTTTGATTGGAGGGTGGTCGATGACCTCCATGGCAGTGATCACTTTCCCATTCAAATATCATTTTCAGGGCAACTGCCGCCTGAGAGCCCTCCTCGTTGGTGCTTGGCGCGGGCGCGGTGGCCTGTATTTCAGGAAATGACTGAATTCTCTATCCCAGTCGAGGAGTTTAGATCGGTAGATGAGGACGTTAAGTTCTTCTCAGCAACCTCATCGCTGCGAGCCTAAATACTATTCCCAAAACGTCTGGCCGTTTTGCACGTTGACCACTCCCATGGTGGTCGGCCGAGTGTGAGACGGTCCTCAAACAGATGCGTTATGCCTACATGCGCTATAAGCGCTGTCCGAACGATTTCACCGTCGCTGAATTCCGTCGGGCTAGGCTCCGGTATATTTCGAAGCACGCCCGCCGCTCTTCTTGGCGGGCATACGTGTCTTTACTTAACGGGAAGACCTCTCTGGCAGAGTTGTGGAAGCGAGTCAAAAGGATTTGGGGCAAGTTCTCGCAGGACCCCCTCCCGTTTTCCAGGAGAATGGAACCGCAATCTCGGATCCTGCGTTGGTGGCGGAATCCTCCGCGACCGCTTTCTCCGCATTCTCTAGCCGGGATGGTTTTTCGCCAGCATTCAATGCTCGTCGTGATGTCGCGGAAGGCCGCCGGCTGGACTTTACCCCGAGAGGCGGAGAACCCTTTAACGAGAGGTTTACTGTGAGTGAGTTGCGCTCTGCTCTTGCTTCTTGCTAGGACACCGCCCATGGTCCGGACGATGTCCCGTACGCCATGCTTCGACACCTGGATGAGCGAAGCATGGCCTTCCTGTTTGATTTGTTCAACAGGATCTGGGTGGAGTGTCTCCTCCTAGATTCCTGGCGAATCTCTACTGTGCTCGCCTTTCGCAAACCGGGGAGAGATCACTCTACTCTGGCCGGTTTTTCCTTTGTAGACAGCACTTCGCCACGGTTTTTTTCGATTTGGAGAAGGCCTATGATACCGCATGGCGATACGGTATCATGGAGACTCTCCACACGATGGGGGCGATGGGACGCCATATAATGTTATATCTGAATTTTTGTGAAATCGTCGATTCCGCGTGTGGGTGGGGGGGAGCCCTCTCCGACCCAAAGGAGCAGGAAGAGGGTGTCCCGCAGGGAAGTGTCCTCAGTGTCACACTTTTTGCCCTGAGCATCAACGGCATCACCTCGGTGCTGCCGGAAGATGTTCTCTCTACGCTCTACGTGGACGACCTTTCGATATCTTTTGTCGCAGTCAAGATGCCAACTCTGACGCGTATACTCCAACAGGCATTGATCCGCGTCTCTCGCTATGCCGAAGCAAACAGGTTTCGGTTTTTTTTTACCAAGATTAAGGTGGTGCAATTCTGCCGCCGACCACGGCTCCACCCCGACCCATATTTGTTTCTTAATGGGGTGCGCCTGGAAGTGGTTGAATCACACCGTTACCTTGGTCTTGTATTTGACTGACGCCTCACCTGGGAGGCATATATTTGCAACCTTAAGGTCTCTTGTACCCGCGCCATGGATATTCTCCGTTGCGTGACGTTCAGCGCTTGGGGTGCTGATAGGGCTACTGCCTTACTTTTTTATCGATCTTTTGTTCGTTCGAAGCTCGACTACGGATGTGAGTTTTATGCATCTGCAGCGGAGCGTTTATTGCGGAAGGTGGACTCGATCCACCACCCCGCATTTCAACTAGGGATTGGTGCCTAACGCACTTCCACTATTGACAGCCTACTTGTCGATGCTGGGGAGATGCCATTCGCTCTACGCCGTGCACAGTGCGTTATTCGCCTGCACGTGCGAGCCTGGTGCCTCCCTCATTCCCCAACAATTCTCGCTGTATCCGCAGCTGATTTCGACGGTGCCTATGCCACCGAGAGACACCATTTATACCCTAAGCCATTTGGGTTTAGGGCTTAGAAATTCCTTCGAGAGCTAAGTATAGCTCTCAGGCCGATGGTGCCCCTGGTTCTGTTCAGAACGCCCCTCTAGAAGGTACCACCTTTTGCTATTTGTAGCCACGCCTCTGCTCCCAAAGCTTCTCCAGCGCCGGGAGTATCGCGTTCAACCTTTTGGGAGCACACCTCGTGTCACGCTTGAACCGTGCTAGTGTATACGGATGGCATCAAGTCCCAAGAGGGGATCAGCTTCCACGCCGTATCCCCTATTTTTGAAGTCAGCGAGGTTCTTCCAGTCGCTGCGTCTGTCTTCACGGCTGAGCTGGTGGCAATACACCACTTAGTACGGGAGATTACGCGAAGTGTCCGGTTCGGAGACCGGATTGTGATTTATATCAACTCACAAAGCGCCCTGAGTGCTCTCGGGGTATTGGAATCTACGTGTCCCCTGGTTCGCGATATCCGTGACGCCACGGTTTTGGCGATCAGGGCGGATGTCGAGATTATCTTCTGCTGTGTTCCTGGACATGTAGGAATTTCGGGAAATGAGGGAGCCAAAAAGTCCGCGACGACTCTGCGACCGGACCAGCGTTTCGCTCTTCCTCACACCGACTACATGGCAGGAATACGGGCAGCTCTTCGGACTGCTTGGCAAAGAAGATGGGAGACGGTCGAAGGTAGCTTAAAGTTGCGTGCCATTGCGCCGCGACTGTTCTCATGGACTAACCTCCAATGCCGCGACGGCTTCAGTTCACTTTCTGTCGTCTCCGAATCGGACACACTTGTGTGACGCATCGCTATTTGATGAAGCGCTCGCCTGCGCCCTATTGTGCCGACTGTGTCGTCCCCCAGACTGGCACATTCTTGTCGAATCACCCAGTCTGGGTGATCGCCGTGCACGTTACCTGTCCCGGTACGGGATGGGCCGGGTCGCTACCGCCTGTCCCTTGTACTCGGGACGAGTGCATGCACCTTGACTGGTGGACTGATAGACTTTGGAGGGTAGGCCGGCTTTCTCCCTTTTATTTAACTAGGTTTTGTTGTTTTTTGTTATTGTTGTTTTCTTTGTAGATCGTATGCTCCTCCGACGCCGGAGCTTGCTTCCTAATTGTCATCTTCCCTTTTTATCGTTTTTTTTTGTTTTGTTTTTAAAAGTAGCCTAGAACTAGGCTGTTTGTTTTGGGTGACTTATGCTCAATTGGGCAGTCCCCAGATAGCCTCCTTAAAAAAAAAATCCATACTCTGAATTTTATGATTCCTAATTAATCACATACAGATAAATCAATCATTCTATTGTTGCGTGCTATTTTATCAAACAACCAACATCTTTATAACCGGTTCTTTCTTGAGAGTGTTGACCAAACAAGCTCTTATTTAGATTTTTTTATAAACAACTTGACAAAAAATATAGTTTTATTTCTGAAGTTAAAGTTTTATAAGATGAATAGCTGAAGTTAGTGAGCCTAGATCATATTTTTTAGTGAAGAGAATAAATGTGAAAAGCGAAGCGGTGTGATCGAACGATTTAATGATCCGGATCTGATCCCATGAGCATAATGCCTCTTGTTTGTATGTGTAGAAAAGAGAGAGAGCAAGGTTGTGTATCCAAGGAATTTGGCAGATAGGTCGAGGGAGAAAGATAATGAAGTTAGAAAGCAGAATTATTGGTGTTACAAATCAAGGGCCAATAAATAATAATTATATGGGTCTTATGCCGAAGGAGCTTTAGAGGAGATGAATGAAGCTCACATAGTCGCTAGGCGACACCTAAGTGTAAGAAAGAACGAGTACATGAGTGTGCACAGCTTTTGTTTACATTGATCACTACAAAAAACACCCAGACCTTCTGAATTAGCAAATGTAGCTACATTTGTGTGGTACACATAAAACATAGAAATTATGAAATAAGATGAAAATAGCAATAATTAAGAATATTCGAATCAAAACAATGATATAATTCAATCGGAATTAATCACTTAGGTAAAATACAATAATGAAGATTCATTGGCATCGTAAAGAGAATAATAATAAGTATAAGGTTGAGGAATAAGTTCTTGCGTGTTTTTTTAATGTTGTGTTGATTTAAGTTTTGTTGACGTGATTTGTGCACATATTAAGAAACAATAATAAATAATGAGAGCAAAATTTGCAGAGGTTGTTAGGCTACGTCTCTTAACAGCGTAAACTATTAGGCATTTGCTTAGGCTACGTCTTGAAGTTGAGTAATAAGTCATTACGGTTTATTTAAAAGAGGTGTTAATTTGATTTTTGTCCTGTACCCTTAAAATGGAATGTCAAGTTGAAAGAACGGCGCATTTTCGACACCTGTTGTTATTCATTTTCAATCGAGACGGGAACAATGCAAGCGCAGCCAAAGCTCGTCGCGATATTTGTGCTGGGTACGGAGAAAATGCTTTATCAGAAAGGACAGCTCAATGGTGGTTTTCACGTTTCAAAAACGGTCATTTCAATCTTAAGGACGGAGAACGTTCTGGTCGCCCCATTAAGTTAGATGAAGATCGATTGAAAGACCTTCTTCATGAAAATCCTCGTCAATCGACTAGAGAATTGGCTGTACAATAGACGTGTGATCAGAAAACTGTGGGAAATCACCTTCATTCAATGGGGAAAGTTCCGCACGATTTGAGCGAAAGCAACAAACTTCAACGCTCCACGATTGCTGCAGGTTTGCTTGCTCGTCCCAAGGCTACTCGTGGATATAAGGACAGATTTCTTCACCGCATCATCACTGGCGACGAAAAGTGGTGTGTTTATGTCAACATGAACCATCGAAAACAATGGCTTAGCCCCAATAAAAAGCCACTTCCGCGATTAAAGCAAGGACTTCATCCACGAAATACGATGCTGTGTGTGTGGTGGGATTGTGAAGGCATCATTCTTTAAGAGCTCCTTGCAAACAACTAGATTGTCAATGCAGAACTCTACGTTCAACAAATGTATCGACTCGCTGAAGCTATTCGTGAAAAGCGACCTCTTCGACATTATGGAGCCCTTCTGCAACACGTCAATGCTCGTCCTCACATTGCCAATATGATAAAAGACGCCATCCAAACGCTTAATTTGGAAATCCTGCCGTATCCTCCATATTCGCTAGGCTTGATTCCCTTAGATTTCCATCTGTTCCAATCGCTCTCCAACATTTTGCACTGCGTTTCGTTCAATACTGAAGTGGAATTAAGAACCTGGTTAGATGAATTCTTCGAGTCAAAATCCATAGATTTTTATTGCAGAGGCATCGAAAAACTAGTTGAACGTTGGGAAGAAGTCGTAAATAACAACGGAGAATACATTATTGATTAAATTGCATATTGTTATCAATTAAAAATGACGTTTTTCTAAAATTGTTGATGGTAATGTATAAAATTGATAAAACCTCAAGAACTTATTCCTCAACCCAATACAATAATTCGCTGCTTAAAATGATACAAGAGTACAAAATGACATTAGTTCTTGTGAACAAAATGCTAATTCAATAGATCAAATATCATTAAAGTAAAATAATGATTAAAAATTAGTATACATGATAATAAGGTCAAATTTATACAAAGTGTGTAATAATATTGACACTATTTACATCAGTGGTTCCCAAAGTGGGCGGTACCGCCCCCCTGGGGGCGGTAGAAAGATCTAGGGGGCGGTGAGGAAGAAGGGGGCGGTAGGGGGGCGGCAGTCCGAAGTCGAAGTCAGAAGTTCGAACGTTTGTTTGACGATTTGTACACAACACGTGCAGCAGGACGAGTCAGTGGACGACGCATCAGGGTCCGGTTACCGCACGCCGCTCTGGCCCAGTCAGATCCGACAGCATAGACTACAAAAGCAAAAGCTCAGGTTTGTAATTTCAAGCTTGTAATGTTCAGAATTTTATCTTATAATAAAAACCGCATCCTGGCGGTCAACATCATCCTGAGTTCAAGTCAACATGAAATTGGAGACTCGCCAGAACGCGCCGTGTTGTGTTGTGTTGAGCTGGTTAGGGTGGTGCATTCACTGATATATATTGTTACGAATGTATATGACTTTGTACCTGTGTGTGCATGTGTTTGTGTGTGTGTGCATATATGCGTGTTCGCGCGTGTGTCATTGTGTGGGTGATCACGTCCGCCACCATTTTCTGTGAGTAAATGGAAGAAAATGAATACATGAGAGGGTAAACTTGCTTTTTATACCTTCAATGTTGTCATTTTTGTCTTTAAGTAGGCCTATTTATGAAATGCGATAAAATGCTGTATTTTACATGGTTTTATTTTTTTGTTCCATAATAAAGTATGGCCTTGGTACAGCAAACAAAAAAGAAGTGTCGGCAATATAGTGTGGAATATCTGAAATATGGATTTGTCGCAGCACCACACAACCAACAGCAACCAATGTGTCTACTGTGTGATAGAGTGTTTTCAAATGAAGCTATGAAACCTTCGAGGCTTTTGGAACATTTGAAGAAAATGCACTCTGATAAAGCAGACAAAAACTTGGCATATTTTCAGTCACTCCGAGACAACGTTCGGAAACGGAAAACCATCGGAAATATATTTGCCAGCAGTTTACAACAATCTACTGACGGTTTGCGAGCATCATACAACATCTCTTTGCTGATTGCTAGATCTGGTAAGCCTCATACAATTGGAGAAGAGCTTATTCTACCAGCAGTAAGAGAGGTTCTACACACAGTTCTACACAAGTCACCTGACCAAATTATAAAAGCTATTCCTCTCAGTGATAACTCTGTTCAGAGAAGAATAGATGAAATGGCTGAAAATATTGAAGAAACATTGTGTAACATGCTTAGGACAACAGAATTTAGTTTACAGTTAGATGAGTCCACTCTGCCAGGCAATGAATCTTTGCTTCTTGCTTATGTTCGTTTCGTCAAAGATGAAAGCTTGGTTCAAGAGCTGTTATTTGCGAGACAGCTTGAAACAGACACAAAAGGGAAGTCAGTATTTCGTGTCGTTGATGTTTTTTTCAAAGAGAAAGACATCCCACTTTCTAACATTCTTGCTTGTGCAACAGATGGGGCACCATCAATGGTAGGTCGTCATCGTGGCTTCATTAGTTTCTTGAAAAAAGCTGTACCTGGAGTACTTACAGTGCACTGTGTAATCCACAGGCAGCATCTGGTCGCAAAAAACCTGAGTGGTAGACTACACAAATCAATGAGTACTGTTATCACAGCAATAAATAAAATCAAGGCACATGCCCTCAATTCCCGACTGTTTCGACAGCTGTGCACTGATAATGATGAAGAGTTTGAACGTTTAGTGTTGCACACAGAAGTTAGATGGCTGTCAAAGGGAAACTGCCTGAGACGTTTCTATTCACTGTTTGATACAGTTGTTGAATTCTTCCAAGACTCCAATTCTGTTCTGTGTGATGAACTAAGAAACATGAAGCATGACTTTGCTTATTTGGCAGATATATTCACAAAGTTCAATGAAGTTAAATTGCAGATGCAAGGAAATGAGGCTAATCTAATTACAGTCAAATCAGCTATCTCCACCTTCCTGGCCAAGTTACAGTTATTCAAACGAAACATAGCTCGCCATGCACTCTACCAGTTCCCAAGCCTCTCTGAATTGGATAAGGAAAAAGGCATACCATTCGATGACCTTCAAGTGTATTGTACACACCTGGATGAACTGCACAGAGACATGTCTGAGAGATTTAAGGACATTTTATTGCTTGAAATACCAGACTGGGTGATCAATCCATTCCTAAATGTCGACGGTGAAGAAACTGGAGTGGCAGAGGAAGAACTGATTTCCATTCAAAATGACATTGAGCTAAGGCCAATGTTCAAAAAGTCATATCAAGATTTTTGGTTACAAAAAAAAATCTCTGACTGCTATCAAGTGCTGTGGAACAAGGTCAAGATGTACTTTATTGCCTTGCCAACATCATATTTAGTAGAACGGGGCTTCAGTGCAGTTGCCTTGCTTCTTTCCAAGCAAAGAAACCGACTGAAAATTACTGACCGCGGGGATCTACGACTTCTTCTTAGTGAGTTCCAGCCTGATGTTGAGAAGCTTATGTCCCTGCACCAAGCACATCCATCCCATTAATATTAAGTGTGAGACAATGAAGGTTACTGGTGGAATGTTTATTTACCATTCTATGTTGCTGAAACAGTTAAAACTGCTAAAAAATAAATTGGTTTACTAAATTGGGTTTTATTTGTGAAATACACATTTGTGTTTAACCTTTCTCTTTTCAAATTGCAGCATACAGAATATCAAGAAAGAGGTGTTTGTTTCCATATGTGTCTGTGGGGGGCGCTAGGAATTCACTGGGGAGCCAAGGGGGCGCCAGCCTGCAAAAGTTTGGGAACCATTGATTTACATGATAATATTTTAATATACAAATGATACATTTTGAATTTCAGTGGTCTAAAGGTCATTTTTTGTCCAGCTGCTCGCACCAACTCGGTGTGAAAATCGAAGGATCAAAATAAATTGTTTGAGGGCAATTTCTGTCTTGTAAAGATGTAATGAGAGAGGGTGAAAAAAATCTAACAGTCGTTTGTCGTTGCAATTAATCGTGTAATCCATCAAATCATCATACCATTTAAAAATGACGTGGATTGGTTAAAATATAAATCCTTTGAAAATAGTGAAAGGAAGTCAGTTTGCTCATACTGTAGATTTTAACGTGTGCGTGGTGGTTTGAGGCGGATGGTGTTTCTTAGATTCCATGAAGGGAGCGTGTTAGACGTCGCGGGGAGGGAAGGGGGGTCATTGGCTGGTACTAAAGAACTAGGGGTAACAATTGTGGTAGGATTTTCGGGGTAATAAAAATGTGCTAGTTTGATATTGCGGATGTGTGCCTTCAAGGGGCCAGAGGGTCCTTGGAGAGTATATGAATGTGGATGTCTTTTTAGGATTTTATATGGGCCCTTGTATGGTGTCGAAAAACGGGCGAATTTGTGCGTCCTTTAGGAAAACATGAGTGCAAGTATCAAGATCCTTTGGAATACAAGTATCTTGTTTCAAAATAGGCCTGGAAGTTATTGGGGCAAGTGAGTTCATGGTTTTCTGATGTTGTTGTATTGATTTATGTTGTAAGGGATCTGTGTTTCTGGTGACAAACAAGTCACCTGGGAGTAGTAAGGTAGTGCCAAAAACAATTTGTGTGGGAGAATATCCTGTCTCCTGACGGATTGTTCGCATAGCGAGCAGAGTTACAGGTAAATTTTTTAGCCAATCACTAGGATCTCCTTTGGCTACCAGGGAGCTTTTTAGAGTACGATGGTACTCGTATCTTTCTAACACAGAGTTGCCATAGGCGTTCGTCGGCAATGTAAAAATGTGTTCTGTGGCAGCTTTAGTGATTTCTGAAATAATCCTGAATGGAATTGAAGGCCAAATCTTGAGATGTAATGAGTGAAAAGGGCGTTAACTACAGACTCTGACGTCATGTCCTTTAATGGATATGCCTCAATCCATTTTGAAAAACGGCATATAACTGTGAGAAGAGACTTGTAACCTTCTTGAGATGCAGGAAAAACACTGACTAAATCCACATGAATGGTGTGAAACCTAGATTCTGGTGCAGTAAATTGTGTTTAAGGTGGCTGTATGTATCGGAAGCGAGATAACGACGTACAAAACCTTTTGATAAATTTCTAATGGGAGAGTGAGAAGAGGATGGGAGTGTTAGTTTGTAAAATTTAAGGGAGATACTATCATCGTCTTGTAGTTCAGCAAGTTGCAAATATGTTGATTGGGATCTTGCAAGTGCTGTATAATCAATAATAAAAGAAGAAAGAACATATGAATGTATTTCATGGCATGAAGGACCTAGAGTGCTATTTTGATATGCCGATGTTTGTGTATGTGTAGCAGATTGCATGTTGCAATCGATAATGAGGGCTCTAGGGATAGCATCACTAGGATTATACTTCCCTGCAATATGACAAATGTAACTTGTCATAGACCTCTTTAACACTGCCCTGGCTATTGCGCTATGTGAACTACTATTGTTGCTAATAGTAGTAGTAGTAGCAGGTAGGACGTAGTCATAGTAGTATTAATATCGAGAATATCACCATTTTACGATATTGTAGTAAGAATTGATAGGTAGCAGAATATTATATATATTTTAGCATTCTTCAATAATAATAATAATAATAATAATAATAATTTTATTATTATCCGTCAGTTAACGGAGGGGGGGGGGGGCAGTGGTAAGATCACGAAGCCTGGTTTGGCTGTCTGGTTACAGCTTGAGAGCAGTGGACTCCGAGATGGAAGAAGCGAGTCAGCAGAGACACCTTGACGATGCCAGAGTCACCCAGGAGTTGGTGGATGCAGCTATTCATGCTGAGCATGACGACTTGGGTGAAGGGACGGAACAGGCAATTGTCCACCTGGCTGGTTACCTGGCACACGCGATCCTGCGTACTCACAGGTGCTAGTTTTGTCAAGACATCCTCATCGACAATAAGGTCTCAGACAAACTTATCCGTGTCACCGAGCAAGTGAATAAGGACATAGAGGTATCCCAACAGGGCAAACTCAAATCATTTACAGACTTGCTGTTGCGCGGTAGGCTAGTATGCCTCTCTCACAAGACTGTCTGTCTCACCAGGAATGCATGCCACATATACAGGTGGCTCACGAAGAAGGAAAGAACACGGTACTTCCTCTTTGCATGTAACAACCCTATGGAGGCCTTTCAGAAGGTCGTTGTTGCACTTGGAGAAGATGTCCAGCTGGCTACATTGAGCTCTGCTATTGGTCACAGCTTCTTGAAAATATAGTACCCAAAAATGGCGGCCAGTCTGTTCAATGTCTTCACGTCTAACTACAGCAAAGAAAGAAACAGCGAAGTGTATTCTAAACGTAAAATTGATTCAGATTCAGCTCGCAACAAGAGCACTGATAAGAAACTAAAACTGAATGGCTTCAAGAAATAGATACATTTTGTGGAACGTTAACATTGTTTGGGGAAAATTTCAGTATTAATCTTGTGTTCATTTGGGCAATGTAAAATTACAGAAGTGCTACGAAGATTCAATAAGTAGGTACGTAAAGAGGACAGTGAATTCGTTTCTCGTGAACAGAACTTTGACAAAATGACATGGGTTAGTGTTGGAAGTCAGAATGATTTGTATTGTTAATTGTACTGATATTTAGTGTTCATTCATGATCTGAGAATCTATGGAAACTAATGATAAGTTAAAATCTAATTATATATTGTTTTGTTTTTTGTTTTTTATTCAGCAGCAATGTAGCAGAGATTGATAAATTAGATACAGTTAACTTTTTTTCTTATTTCACCAATTACCACCAATAAATTTCGTCTATACATTATCATGACTCAATATCTATATATGAAAAGTGCAAAACCTACAACAACAAAATTATTACCCTTGGTTGTAGAGTAACATCAAATAATGTTGAAAAAATAGTCTTGGGGCATGTATGCAATTGGCCAATATTCTGAGCTCAGTCCAGGTTTTAAGAGGACTGTGAACTTGTCTATTGTGAAATGAATTAAAATGAACGGGCTTCTTTAGGAGAGTGTCGTGTGTTGGGGGATTTATAGGCACCAATTATGTCCTTACAATCTGTGAGCACGAAGAAAGTTGTCCCTTCAAGTAAATGTTGAAAGTGCTTGATTGCAAGATGAATTGCGGTCAATTCCTTAGTGAATGTACTATGTTTTAATTCCGAGCCACGAAAAGATTTGCTAAAGAAGCACAGAACCTCCCACTTATTTCCATAATACCGTTGAAGGACTGCACCGAGGCCAAAATTAGAGAAGCCCGTAATGGGCAGTCTCGCTTTGGAGGTGCCAAAAGGGGTGGCATCGAATGCATATTGTGCTTGGCTGTCCCATTTTAAAACTGAATTGGGGTGGTGTTTATTGAAACCTTTCAAAAAATTTGTGAGTGGAATCAAGGTTATGGCTGCTTGTCGAATAAATCTCCGTAATAAATTCACCAAACCCATGAATCTCTGCAACTTGTAACATTTTGGGGACAGGATAATCTTTAAAAACAGTGATTTTATCCTGTTGGGGAGATATGCCTTATGAATCAATTCTATAGCCAAGAAAGTCGAGCGCGTCTACTGAAAAAATACACTTTGCAAGGTTTATATGTAATCCGTGTGATTCTAATGTTGAAAAGAGCTGTTCGAGATGTTGCAAATGTTGAGTTTCGTCTTCACTGGCTATGAACAATTCGTCTACATATGAGAAAACGAAATCCAAATCACCCAAAACATGATCCATATACCTTTGAAATGTTTGTGAAGAGTTTGACATTCCCTGAGGTAAGTCCAAATATTCCTAAAGCCCCAAAAGGGTCGTAATAACCGTCTTCTCAATGGATGCAGGGTCTACAGGGATTTGAAAAAATGTATCCTTAAGATCAATTTTAGAAAATTTAGCACAGTTTTGGAGTTTTGCCGTGAAGTCGGTAAGGTTATGTAAGGGATATTTGTCTCTAACAGTGACAGAATTAAGTCGCCTATAGTCACAAGTAATGCGGTAGCTGTCATCTGACTTTTTAACAAAATGAATTGGCGAAGAATAGGGTGATTTGCTTGGTCTAATTATACCTTCTGACAGCATAGTTTGTATTCTGTCCTTGACAACGTTTAACATTTTTGGAGAAAGGCGTCTTGGCCTCTCAGCAACCGGGGGGCCCTCCGTGAGAATGGAATGAAGGGGTAATGCTATGCCTACCTTTGGGGTTAACACATTCATTACTTTGATTATAAATAGCACTATATTTGTTTAGTAATTGGTCTATAGGGGAGCCATTAGAAATAAATGAAAGGGTGGGGAGAATTGAACTTTTATTTATGGCTTGAACGGATAAATTCGTGGTACCATCAACTAAACACGGTTTCCTTATATTAACTAAAAGATTATAGTGTGCCAGGAAGTCGCGACACTTAGTATAGAACATTTTGCATCCCAAATTAAAAGTTTACTCACAAAATTGCGCCTAGGTCCTAGTGAGAGATTTAAAGTTTGAGTTCCAAAAGTACGAATAAGGATGCCAGAAACTGTGGCGAGGGAAATATGCGATTCTTCGCCTCTCTGTTGTTTTTTTTTTGTTGCATTAGGGTAGCGGGTAGAATGCTAATTATAGAACCAGTATCAACTAAAGACCTCTTACCCGTTTTGGTATCCGTGACGTATAAAAAGGGTGGGGAGCACACAATGACGCAACGTTATCCATCACTGCTGCCTGGAAAAATCCGGCATGGCACTCGCCTGTTGGCACCCAGGAATACATCAACGTGTCATTAGACAAATTCCTGTGATACTAACAAATACCGTTTTCAAGTTTAGGAGAGTAATTGGAGTCGGTGTGAGGGCAAGCAGGAGAGCTGTGCCGCTGGGATGGTGATCGTCCACTTAATGGGTCCCAAAAATGTTCTAAGGATGCTATTCGGCGGGAGAGATTTGCCAATTCCTCTTTTATAGGGGCCAGTGCTGCTTCCATTTGAGACTGAAAATCTGGGAGTTGAGGAGGGAATAGGCAATGGCCGTTACTCGTGCCTGCGAACTACGATTGAGAGCACGAGTAGCCGCAGTCGCAAGTTAGTCAAGAGGGCTATCGGTGCACGATCTCGAGGGCCTCTTGAATGTGTTGTTCGAGCTGTGGGACAAAGGATTCCCGAACAAATTCATGAATCACATTGTCTTCCAGCGTATCACGTAATCTCCGCAATAGGTCATCGGGTGAGTACAAGATGGGAGAGTTCGGATGTGCGGGCTAACATTTACATTTTTTTGAGCAGTGGTCTGGGTATATCTTTCGAGGATAGCGTCCCGGAGAGAAGGGTAAAAGGGGGTAGCAGGGTTCTTTAAGAGAGGTGAAATGCCATCTATCATCGTATAGGGAAGTGCCCTTATAAGTGATTTTAACTTGTGGTCGTCACTGGTAACGCGGTCGAGATTGAATAATAACTGAATTTGGGTAAACTAGGATTGTGGGGAAGAACTTGGGAACTCTGGTAGGGAGATGGCAGAAATTGTGCTTACCGCAGTGGAATAATCTCGACGTTGTCCAATTTCGAAGGAGGTGTCTTGCCGGTGTCGGTTGTGTGCTTGCTTGCCCTTGGAGGTCACGTTAGTTGCTTCAAGTCACTCCGGTCGATGATGATGATTTTTTAAAGTCACTCCGGGGTCACCACTTGTAGCGAGAGAAGTCGGTTCTTTCTTGAGGGTGTTAACCAAACAAGCTCTTATTTGGATTTTTTCTAAACAACTTGATAAAAATATAACTTTATTTCTGAAGTTAAAGTTTTATAAGATGACTGGCTGAAGTTAGCGAGCCTAGATCCTCTTTTTAGTGAAGGAAATAAATGTGAAAAGCGAAGCGGTGTGATCGAACGCTTTAATAATCTGGATCTGATCCCATGAGCATAATGCCTCTTGTTTGTATGTGTAGATAAGAGAGAGCAAGGTCGTGTATCCAAAGAATTTGACAGATAGGTCGAGAGAGAAAGATAACGAAGTTGGAAAGCAGAATTATTGGTGTTACAAGTCAAGGGCTAATAAATAATAGTTATAGGGGTCTTATGCCGACGGAGTTTAAGAGGAGATGAATGAAACTCACATAGTCGCTAGGCGACACCTAAGTGTAAGAAAGAACGAATACATGAGTGTGCACAACTTTTGTGTACATGGATCACTAAATATATTTTTGGTTGAAACATTGCTCTATCTGCACTTTCTCTTTTCATAAATATGATATTAAGGGGTATGCAATAATATGTTGATTCCGAAATTAGAATGCAGCAGCTGGAGCGTATCTTCACAGAAAGGGGAAATATGAACTGAAAATATGTAGCACTGGGCAGCTGCATAGGCAGTTGCCGCTTCATTTTTTCCCCAAATCCAGGCCAAACTATGTATATCAAAACCACACTATCAATATATTACTGTATATAATCACAATTCGGTTCGACTTGCCGGCATCTGCTATGCGCGGTAAATTACCCATGGTTCGGAATCTTCGTTAATCAGTAGGCCCGCTGAGAAATAAAAGACCATTAAATGAGTGGAGATCGATAGTTAAACTCTTACCATTAAAAAATTAGTATATATATATATATATATATATATATATATATATATATATATATATATATATATATATATATATATATATATATATATATATATTGGAACGAGTTTGGTACATCCTAGTAACCTGAAATAGGCATCACCCATACGACACTCAATTCATTGGCTCTCATCCACAACCCATACAGTTCTGTCCAGAAACCACACAAGCTTTCAACCCAGTCACTTCTCGCACATAAAGCAATAGCCCTCATGCTTATTCAATTCAAAATCCTTCACTTCTACCACATTCCACTCCACAACCCCTGGGTTTAACTCCCCTTCCTTCTCAACTCTCACGCCGTTGTACCCCAAAGTATACACCGCGCAAGGGGGCGACGTAGACTGTTACACCTGTCTGGAGGAACGTTACGCCCTTCTGACCTAAGTGCCTTTAGTAGTCTCAAACTAAGTTGAGACTACCTAGGCTTTTCTTCCCGACATTTTTCACCTTCTTTTTTCGCTACTAGCTTTCGTTGGTCTGGGCCGGGAGAAGAGGGGAGGGGCTGATTTACCCCTCGTTCTTGGCTCCGGTGTGTGTGGGGGGAGGTAACATCTGTGCATTCTACCCACTCTTTTTGCTCCTCTCCTCCCACCCCACATCTTCCTTTCCTTATAAAAAAAATATTCATCCATTTTCCACATCATCCACTTCCTCCTCAGTCAACTCTTTTTCTCACACATTCACATCATCAACCCACCTCTTACGTGGTCTTCTAACCCTTCCCACACTCTCACACTCCTGTATACTCTCTTTACAAGTGTATTTTTATCCTTTCTTCTTTCACGCCCACACCACCTCACAACGCAGGAACAACATCATCCACACCCTTCTTCACGCAAAATAATAGTAATAATCAAATAATAATCTTCCTTATTATTTAAGAAAGGTGAAAACCAACGAACGCATCTCCACACAAAGCTTCTCAAAGTGGCAAAGTTAGGTTAAGTAACTTCTTGGATGATGTTGGCCTCCATTTTATTTGAATCTCTTTGGTGTTGGTCGTATGCTCCCACGCCGGGCCCTGATGCCAGAGCTTCTTACTCCTTATTTTCTTTTTGTTGTATTTGTTTGCTTTGGGTTTGTTTTGTTTTTTTAATCAATCCTTAACCTTAACCTTCTGAGTCATCATTTGATGCTGACCCCGGCACGTTACTTCACCGCCAACAATGTCTTGGTCCAAACTGGACTTTGGCAGTACGGGATACAACTACGCACCACTCTCGAAACCCCGTTTCATAGTTTCAATTTTGAACCGGCTACGGTCGCTTTTCTCTCTTCTAGAGTAGCCAGCATCCGTGCGGAATGCAACGTCCCTCTCCCACCGGACAGGCGTCCCTTCCTGTTTTGGAAGACTTTCCTTCACTTCTGCCGGATGCCCTTATCGCCTTTTTTCTCTCTTGTGTACATTGTACCTTCCACTGAAGACTACTGACACCTTCCAAGGACTAGGTCAACTTTTCTGGCCCCATTCTATCTCTTTTATTGGTGTTCCTTCGTGGATGACGTCCTCAGCAAGAATAGGCAACATCTCTTGCTGGAAGGAAACTCCTCGAAGCAAGCTAAGGTTCTCCTATCAGTCCCAAGTCCACGTTTCCGCCCACGTTTAGGGCACAGCCCTCTACACCGATGGCTCCCGCTCCCTTCACAGCTCGTATGATGCCATTGTGGTGGAGACGAGGCTTCGACGTTTCTTTTCCTTCCGCCTTCCACTCTGGTGCTCATCCTACACAGCGGGTGGCTGTACTCCTTCTAGAATCCGATTCGTGCTGTTCAGCGATTTTTGGAGAAGGATTTCGCATGGTTCCATTACTGCCACCCTCATCCTTTGAACCAAGAGATCCGAAAACTTTTGGTCACGGCTGTATGTATTATAAAATACATATTTGTTCCCCGTCCCCATCACACTAATTTTGACCTTTCTTACAGTGGTTTCATGCGAGAAAGTACATAATATATTGCATAGTTATTGTATAGTTTGCATTTAGATTGTTTCCACACGTCATTACATTTACAAAACAAAGAATTTCATGAAGCAATTAACAACCTGACTCTCTGGCTACCACTTTTGTTTCTGACTTTTTTTACAAATTCTACCTATCTCATCTTTCCAAATTCAACCTCCAATTCATTTTTCTCGCCGTATGACCTTGGGGTCGTGTAAAGCTTGCGGCGGTTATGATATACTGCTCATTTTTTTATTCATTTTAAACTAATTAGTTCTCCAAAACAATTGAGGGTTTTTTTCTATGATAATTTTGAGCGCTCTGTTTTGAACAGTTTAGAGCTTGTCTGTGTTGTTTTTGGAAAGTATTGGATACTAAGTTGGTGATGCATAAATGGTTAGTGCCTCTTTCTGTTTTCCATAATGATGATTGCTAGTGTTTTTAACCTGTTAAGATTTTTTACAACTTTGTTATATTAATTATGTGAAAAGCAAATGTCATATAAGTGCCAAGTGAGTTTCTTTTTACTTTTTAAAAGGTGGGACACGTACATTCATTTTGATTTTGAGGTGTCTGTTAAATCACGAAAGTCTGGTATGAATAATGTTACTGAAGATTTGATTACAGAGGTTGTCATTCGGTTTTTTATTGAGCCATTGTTTCAGTTTTATGTATTGTTGTAGTGTCCTGGTTACTATTTTAGCATTGGGGTGTTGTGCTGTTTTTGAGATGTCGTCAGCGTAACTGTTTATTAGTATGAGTGGGGATTGTGGTTACGGAATGTCGCATGTGAATAGGTTGAACAGTAATGGTGAGATGGTTGCACCATTAAGAACGCCGTTTTGAAGTGATACTATTCGTGATTTGTGTGGTTTTGTCATAACTTGTCCTTGTCTACCAAAGATGAATTCTGTTAGCCTTTTTTTTCGTGAGGCTGGTGTTTAGGATTTGCCGTGCTATGATATGTTTATGCACTATGGCAAAGGTTTATATCGATTACTGCTAGTATTGTACGTGAGGAGGGAAGACGTGCGTCGAAACCGTCTAGAACAGTGATTTCCAAAGTGGAGGCTAACGCCCCCTTGTGAGCGTTGTTGAGGTACAAGGGGGCGCTGTAAGATGTTGCTTCACTTAGGGGGCTTTCAATACACACGGGGGGCGTTCGGCATTTATTCAATGTTAACCATATCAAGTTTAAATATTACTAAATTATTATAGTATACCAACTTGTTGGACCTGTAGAAATCTCTAGAAATACTGCAATTCTATGGAAAGCAGAAAATATGCAGAGTTGCAGAAATTTTATAGAATTCTACTGGATGCCAATGATGTGTGTTAGTGTGCTAGTTTTCTCGTTCAGTTGGTGTGACACCGCTGTTTTCCCTTTTTCCAGTTTTATGTTTGCTGTGCCCGATTATCTCAGTTGTGACTTAGGCGTGTTCCCTGTAATCATTATTGGTGGTGAAATTCTGTATTTGCCATTTACTGAGCTATTTGAATTATAGTGACCGTGTTTAATTACCCATAATCATGTCTGAAAACTCCTCAAAACGAAAGTGCAGACAATATAGTGTTGAATATTTGATGTTTCGATTTATTAGTTCTCTTAATAACAACCAACTGACTATGTTCCTTCTGTGTGATAAAGTGTTCTCTAACGAGGCCATGAAACCATCCCGACTTTCGGATCACTTAAAGAAGATTCACCCTCACAAAGAAAAAGAGAATTTGTCATATTTTCAAACTTTACGAGACAGATTTAATAACAGAAAAACTGGCTCATTATAACAAAACGATCCAAAAAATACGACGATGGACTTGTTTGTTCATATAATATCTCCAAAATGATTGTCAGGTCTCGGAAGTCTCATACAATTAGAGAAGAACTGATTTTGCCAGCTATAGACGAAGTCTTGCGACAGTAGTACATCATCCTTCACCAATCAGAATTGCCAAAGCGATTCCAATTAGTAATAATACTGTTCAAAGAAGAGTTGACGAAATGGCCGAAGACTGAAAAAATCCTTAAGGTTCAGCAATTTGGTTTACAATTGGATGAGTCTATACTGCCAGGCAATGAAGCACTACTTTTAGGATTTGTTTGCTTTATTAAAAGTTAAAAAAATTTAGAAAGAGCTGCTTATTGAAAGGAATTTGAAACAAACACTAAAGGTGAATCTATTTTTACTGCAGTTGATCAGTTTTTCAAAGAAAAAGATATCCCAATGAGCAATCTGGTTGCCAGGATCTGGAGTGATCAGCTTTATAACTCTCTTAACGTTGTTATTACATCAGTAAATAAAATAAAATGCCATCCCCTTAATTCCCGAATATTTCGACAGCTCTGTGATAACAATGATGAAGAATTTGATCGCCTCCTTTTACATACCGAAGTGAGGTGGTTATCGAAAGAAAATTGTTTAAACCGATTTTACTCACTTTTCAACAGCATAATTCAATTTTTCCGAGAGAATAAATGTAGTCATTTGAGAGATGAAATCTTAGCTTGCAAGAAGGAAATTGCCTATTTAACAGATATCTTCAGCATATTCAACGGTCTGAATTTGCAAGTGCAAGGCTGTGATGTAACTCTTATCAAAGCAAAATCTAAAATTTGCGCATTCTTGAACAAGCTTTCCTTCTTCAAGAATAATATTGGTCGTAAGAATTTGTCTGTTTCCAAATCTAAATGAACTGGAAATTGATGAGACTAATAATTCCATATTGGATGATGACCTCTTGATTTATTACGAACAATTGAAAACGTTACACGAGAACATGAGCTGTAGATATGAAGATCTCATAAATATGAAAATACCTGACTGGCTGATAAACCTATTTACAAATGCTTATACAAATGAAAATAATCTTGCAATGCAAGAAGAGTTAATTGGTTTAAAAAATGATTTCGAATTGAAGCCTCTATTCAAGCAATCATACCTGGAATTTTGGTTACAAAAGAAATTCCTGAAAAGTATCCAAAGCTGTGGGAAGCAATTAAACTATATTTCATAGCTTTCCCCATCTTCATATATGGCTGAACGCGGGTTTAGTGCAGTTACTCGACTTCTCACAAAACAAAGAAACCACCTGCAAATCACAAAAAGAGGAGATTTAAGGTTACCTCTTAGTAGGATGAAACCTTAGGTGCAAGAGTTAGCAAAAAAGCACCAAAATCAACCATCTCATTAAACAAATTGAGGTAAGTTTTCAATAAGATTCTTCTAATTTTGATATTTAAAATAATGTGTCTTGTAGCTTAAGAACGATAAAATTCCGTTGGTAGAGGGGGCGATATCAAAATATTTAGTGTCCAAGGGCGCGATAGCCCCAAAAGATTGGGAAACACTGGTCTAGAATGTATTGTATGAAGTTTTTTAGGAGAGTTGTTGTTCTTTCGTGATTTGGTGTTGTGTTTAATTTTTGATAGATTTTATGGTGAATTTAATATTTTCTGGGGTGAATGGGAGAACTTGGTCTTTCGTTATGTCTTTTTTTCTCTTTATGGATTTTTCTGTTTTGCCGGTGTGTGTATGAAGATGATGTTTGAGTACTGTTTCATATGTGAGTTGCTTTGGCGAAGCTATTTTATTAATGCTAGTAATTAGTGACTCATGTGTGGGTGCGGGAGTTGAAGGTGTTGTATGTTATTTTCCTTCTATGTAGTTGGTATAGCTTGTCCAGTATTTTTTTGTAGTTTGTCTATGTGGCTTTGAATGAGGTTGAGCGAGAGGGAGCGGATGTTAAAATGATGGGGAGATCTGATATTGTATTCTAACTGGCTCCGGTGTGAAAATTAAGATTGTAGAATGCTGTCTGGTGGGATACATTTAGGCGGGGTAGAGGTTGGTTGAGCAGTGTTGTTGTGGTGGGTGTGTAAAATTGATCTGAGATTTGTGTACCTATGTCGTCTACCGATTGTGTTCTGAGCTATGATTGACGGCGTGCATTGAAGTCACCTCAGATGAAGAGGTTCAGTTGTGTGAATGGTTCAAAGAATGGTTGCGTAGTTTGTTTGATATTCTTTCTGATCTGATTATGGGGGTGGTGTAAAGGTCTATTGCGTTGTATTATGTGTATTGGTGGGCGACGTAGTGTTAGTAAAGGTGCTTGAATTGTGTATTGATGTTAGGAGACCTGTCACTCTTGACGTAGTATCTAGCCTTTGTGTAGTCTATTGGCAAAAAAGGGTAGTTTTTGTTGGTGTAAATTTGTTTCTTGAATAAGAACTATCTGTTTGCGTAAGAACCTGAGAAGTTTAGAGTTCTTGCTGAAGATTGAGCGTATTTTAATTGTAATCTGTGTGGAGTGTGTTGTTCCGAAAGGAGGAGTTGAGTAGCTGTGTTTGGGGTTTGCGGGGGCATGTAGCACATGTCCAGTTTTGAAGTGTAAGGCTCTGTAATTGAATTTTGAAACAGTGTAGGCGCTATAGTGTATGGTTATCAATGTGATTTACCTTCGGTTAATAAATCAGCCTAGATAGCAATTCGAAAACCATAACCATAAATTTTGTTTGATCGAAGATGTCTGCCGTTAGCTTTAGGCCTAAAGGCGACAGCGAAATAAATTTTGGAATAATGACTTGGGCGTTAAGAAAGACAATTACATAAATATAAATATATTCATAAAATCAACGAATATACATGAGATAAGTAGGTTAGGTAAATATGGTGAATTATATGGTGAAAAAATAAGGCGAATAATATCGTGTAGTAATGTAGTGAATAATATAGAGCATCTTTGAGTAAATAATATTGAGTATCTATGTTAATATAGTAAATAATTTAGAGTATCTTTGATGTAGAGTATCTATGTAGTATCTATGTAGTAATTTAGAGTATCTATAATGGACTGAATTAAGGCTGCAATGAGAAGTAAATATAATTAGGACTTACTCTCGTATGGTTGTTTGCAAAGAATGTGAGAGTGGAATTAACTCGGTATGATTTGTTTGGAGGTAAATGAATAATTGTAAAAAGGAATGGTTACCGACCTTTATACGAAGAAAGCAGCGAGTCGTGTGGGCAGAAGAAGCGTGCTATTTTGATCGAGCTGGGAACATGTGTTTGTTTGTTTGTGTGTGAAATTTAAGAGACGTTGTTTGGAACAGTATACGTTAATTGAATTGACAAGTAAAATAAATCAATTAATTAATTATTAAGTTTAACATAAAATTATTTAATTTACAAAAGTTGAAGTAAATTAATTGAAAGATTAAATTGACAAAGTTAGAGTAAAATATTTGAATGATTAAATTAACAAAGTTAAAGTAAAATAATTTAATGATTAAATTAACAAAGTTAAAGTAAAATAATTGGATGATTAAATTAACAACGTTAAAGGATTGCATGAATTATTTAAATGACAAAAGAATTTAATTTTATACATAATAAATGATGATATATATATATATATATATATATATATATATATATATATATATATATATATATATATATATATATATATATATATATATATATATATATATATATAAGTTTCCCAGGAGGTTTTTATTATAGCAATGCCCAGAGGCATTGCTATAGCGTCAGTGTTTGCATTTTATGGATGTCTGGCTCCTATGTATTGACATTTGTGGCAAGTGTAGGTGGAGGGGGGCGGGGTCATGGTTGAGTTCGTTGTCCCTAACCAGTAGAATAAAAGTGAGAATAGTTAGGTTATCATCACTAATTTGGAAAAGGTGGAGGCAAAGGGAGAGATATATGTGATACAGCTGGATCGAGACCCTTTGGACCCAATTCTGATACCAGGGGAGGACTCAATGACCGCGCCTTGATCCCTCAGGGTCGAGGTGTTGATTGATGCGATGACCGCGACGCTTCCTGATCCAAGATCGGATTTTTTCGACCACACCTTCGTCAAGCCATACGAACATATCCCATAGTTTCCGGTTCTCATACTACCCTAACTAGGCGCCGATCCAGGAAGAGGCTGAGGGGGCTGAAGCGCCCCTTTTCCCTATCCAAATTTCAGACCCGTTTATCTTTATATTTCATTTTTGAGCCATACTTGTATTAGGCTATTCAGAAAGAATTATGAATAATATATAATATATATAAAAGTTTTTTTAAACCGCTGTGAACGAATTTACCTTATATGATACATGTATAAATAACAGATAATTCTCAAAAATAATTATTAAATCCAACATTATGCCTTAGTTGGCGTCCAAAACCTGCAATTCCTAATTTTTTGATGTGGGAAAAAAAATCGGTTCTGAGAGAGTTAGTGCCCACTCCCTTATTATCAATGTTGTGTAAGACAGAGGCGGATCCAGGGGGGGGGGGAAGGGCTGAGGGGGCATAATCCCCCTCCCCCTAAATTAGTTTGGCATTGCCCATATTTTCCCAATAATAATAATCCATCTGAAAGAGCAAATTCAATTCCATATTTATCACCAACTTTTTTATCTTCATCCTTTATATATATATATATATATATATATATATATATATATATATATATATATATATATATATATATATATATATATATATATATTAAACTGCGTTTACTTATTAGTAATTGCTTTTTCCACAATAAAGTTCGTTCGTTCACAGTTTCATCGTTGTCTTGCATCGTATGATTATTGGATTAGTACTTTGATTGGTCGCTTTAGTGGTGTGATTTTTTAATCGTTCCTTAGTGGCTGACAGATTCTATATAATTTTTTAAAGACAAATTTAAATATTTAAATTTCAACACTTTTTTATTTGTTTGTGATAATTGGAAGTGTTTATTTACATCTTTTCATTAACTTCTCAGTTTTAAAAATCTATTGTATTTTATTTATAAATCGAATAATTCTCTTCACCTGTGTGGCAATTCTTGATAGGGGTGGATCAAATATTTGAATTTAATTTAAATACAATTTTCATTGTATTTATATTTGTATTTTGGCATCCAGAGAAAAAAGTATTTTGTATTTGTATTATGGCAAACGGAAGAAAAAGTTTTTTGTATTTTTTTTTTTTTCGAGTCTAAGCCAATTAAAGAGGATATGCAAACTCATACACACAGAGAGAGAGAGGAAGGGAGAGGAAGAGGAAGAGAGAACTACAGAAACAAGGACCAGCAAAGACCCTAAAATCCGCTCAAGGCCAGTCCGCTTTCAGAAGAAATTAACTACCACATTCTGGCGTTAGTGTATCATGCTATTTTTTTCATGCTGTATTTTTTTTTTAACTATTTCAACTCTAAACTCTACGGTGCACACTTATTTACATGTTTACCCTTTGTATATATATATATATATATATATATATATATATATTTTTAACATGATTTTTTTTTATATTTCTATTCTTACTGTACACACTTATCTACATGTGTATCATTTGACCTTTCTTTACATGCCTCTTTTAATTATTTCAATTCTACGGTACACACTTATCTACATGTGTACCCTTGACATGCAGGTTCAGCTATCCCTCAAATACACGAACACGCTTCTTCGAACCAGGGAGGGAACGGTGATAGGATAGTACTTTCTTCTCCCGCAGGCTTCGCCTGCTAGTGATGAAAATAATATACTTATAGGACAGACAGAAAAAGAAAAGGGGAATTCACATTCACTCCATGCAGGGAGGCGCCGCTGGCATCTTTCTATTCATCATTTCATTTTAATCCTTAACTGTTTATAATAGATGACGTTTTAATCTGCTCCTTCTACGTTATATTTACACTATTGAAATACGCATAAAGTCGGTTTTTGATGGTGATACTCATGCAACACTCTGAGTATCACCATCATCCTCTTAATTCTGATTCATTTACCATATTATCTTCAGCCTTAACTTCTCTCGACTTGAAAATCTTAGTCACTGCACATCAATAAAATAAATCCAAACCTAAATAATTACTCCTCCTCAATTAAACTATTCACTATATAACCAACAAACACTTCAATAGATTAACTAGCCAACCAACCAACAGAACAAATCTCAATAGTTTTTATATCTTTAGTTAGTTGATTTCTTAACTCCCCCGATAAAGGTTAAGCACTCTGTTTAATTCATTGTAATTTGTTTTCGGGTTTTTTGTTTTTTTTTTTTATAATTGAATATAATAGGTTATTTTATTGTTTACTCCAGTTACCTTAATATTTGATATTCAAGACAGTTTATGTTATAACTTCACTTCTTTCTATTATTTTTTAAAAATTACACTGGCTAGTATTAATTAATTCTATATATTTTTATTTGTGTTTTTACTTTAATCTCAATAATTGTCAAATTTATTATTTTTGTCTTCATCCGCTTTTTTAGCCATTATTTAATGCATTCTTTTAACTGTTGAGCGGCGGTCCTGCTTCAAAAATCGCTGAACCTTGCCATAGCTCGACAAAATTAACGGACAATGAAGTAGTTTGAGCGGCGCTTAAAGAGCTTGTAGGCCTAACGCTTCTGTGTGAGGGCCGTCTCACACTCGGCTGACCACCACCGAAGCGGTCGGCGTTCAAAACGGTCAGACGTTCTAGGACTAGTAGTTAGGTCCACGGCGATGAGGTTGCCGGATAAGAACTCAACGGCCTCATCTACCGAACTAAATTCCTCGAATGAGACAGAGAATTCAGTCATATCCTGAAATGCAGGCCACTGCGCCCGCACTAAGAACTTCCGAGGCGTGCTATCGGGCGGCAGTGGCCCAGAAAAAGATATTTGAATGAGAAATTATCACTACCATAGAGTTCATCGACCACCCCAAACCCCAAATCAGTCTATGCATCCGGAGAGCACAAAGATAGATCAAGGCAAGAAAATGAAGAGGTTCTAGGGCAGTGATGCATAAACTCATCCACATTTAGGACACCTATCTCAAGCTCTTCGATCAGATCGGCAAGGACTTGTCCCCTGGGATTTATTGTGTAATCCCCCCAGAGAGGACGTCTGCCGTTCAGATCTCCAAGCAAGAGACAGGGCCTCGGCAACCGTGCCACGATGCGGCGGAAATTTCCCACGTCGAAGTCGGCCAGCGATCGAATATACGCGGAAATAACAGTATACCTTTTATCAAGGTGAAGCTGTACACAGTTACTGCCTGAAAGGAGGTATCTAAAGCGAAGAGAAGAATGGAAACATCATGCCGGGTGTAAATCGCGCATCCTCCTGCCTGGCCCCCACCTCGTGGTGGTGGGGTCGCAAAACCCTTATACCCCAGGAGGGTGGGCAGGGAACCGCGCCCATCATGCTCTCCTGCAAGAAGATAGCTAACGGGGAACGGGAGGAGACGAATCTCTGCAGCTCCTTCCAGTTGGCCCGGAGTGCGCGGCAATTACATTGAAGGAATATGCCCTCCAAGCCTTGCTCGAAGGAAATGAGGGGCCCTCATCGAAGAGAAGACCCTCACGGCAGCTGAAACTCCATTAGTGCTGTCCTTCATTCGGGAGGCAGCTTTAGGAACCCCTGAAGATTGCCTCACAACCAACTTCAAGGGTGTTGCCTCCTGTCAGTCTAACGACTCGTTGAGGTTGCGCAGCCGTTTCGCCTTACATGAAACGGTCACGCTGGGGGAAGGCAGGGGCGCCCTGGGTTTAGCCATGGCTGGGTGTGAACCCGTTGTTCCGCGAGCTCTAACAGGGAAGTGCCCGGGGTGGATAGAGCTCGCAGACAGGTTCTGAATAGGCTTGGAAACGACGGTGCTCGTAGGCCAGAGGATCCCGGAATGCCTTCACGCGGCAGCGATACCAACCGGCACGCACTGACTCAGGAAGCTTATCACAGTCGAACGTAACGAACAGAGTATGGTTTAGGCTTGAGGTACCTTCCTGTTTTCTCATCACACGTTCGACCTTGACCACCCTATGGTCGGCCAGCTCTAAAGTGATGTCATCTATGGAGTATTCCACGAGTTCCCTCGCACAAACTACTCTTTTCACGAATTTTATGTTGGACTGCGGCGTTACACTCACAGTGCGCCATCCAGTGTCCGAATGGCACTAATCATGGCGTCCTCGGTGGGATCCACCGCATCAACCTTCAGGTTCCTGTCGGAAAAACGGGCCACTTCGTCTCTCTACCAGTCAGGCTAGCTAGTGCTCTCCTCTGATGGAACATGCTGTCATCAGTCGAGCGAATAACCAGAAAGCGTTTAGAGCCAGCGGGCTCGAAAACGCCATGTAGACTGAATGAGGGTTCCCGATGTAATCGAGTCTCCGCCCTGCGATCTTGCAACTTTGGTCTTATTCTGGGACTCCTCGTCCAAGGGGGCACCAGGGCGGGACTTGCCAATCTATGCTTGGGCGCTTACCGAAACGGCAGCGGACCCGTCGGTCCCCGGGGATCCTGCGACGAAAGGTGGACTTAGGCCAGAGCGACTGGCCTCAACAAGATCCTTCTCTGAAATGGAGAAGGTCTTGGCTGTTATATGGGCAGTAGCCGGAGTTGAGATCCCTCCTCTCTTCATGAGTCCTCGGAGGCTCGAGGCGACACGAAAGCAGCTTGCACAAGGGCTGACATAGATTCGGTGCCTGGCCCCAAGTCTAGGTTCGACTCTGTGCAAGATCCTGCCGTCTGCGGATGGGTTACCTCTATGGACATGTCTATCTCAGAGGTGGCCTCCATGTGGCCATCCCCCTCCAAGATATCAAGGGTCCCATTTGAGGTATCTTTTATTTTTCGTCTACTGCGGGTGAACCGGCATCCGCCGGGGAAGATAGGAGCAAAGGTATGCTGGCCCCCTGTATCCTGAGAATACAGGACGTTAGGGGACACGGACCGATGGGCCCTGTTATCCTTTACCCCCATAAGTTGGTTGGCCTTATCGAGCAGCTCCCACCGCGAGTGGTCAATTTGGGGTTGCCTGCCTGCTCTCTTGGCAGTCCCTTGCGAAAGCAAAGAAGAGGGGGGAGGGTCCATCGCTGCTTTAGGCCAAGAGAGTAGTAATTATCCTCTCCGGTATAAGTGCCGAAGCCCATGGGGGGAATCCGAGACTAGCTCCGACGATGGTAATGGGCGAGGCGGCGGGGGGGGGGGTAAATGGGGAGTCTAAATCATTTTCAGCAATTGGCGTTATTATTTCCACAGGATGCAAACGCTAATCACCCTGCGCAGGGTGAATACGCCCTCCTCTCTTAAGAAGAAAAAGAACAGGAAAAAGACGCGAGGCTTTTCTCCTTCTGCGGGAGCCGCGGAAACGGACGGAGCCGATGCCGTTTTTGTATGCGACCAAGCCAAGAATGGCACATCCTGCCCCGGTGCTTCCCTGACAAATACCAAAAGTGAGCAGAGCGAGCCTTGAATTACGTCAGGGCCCCTCATTCAGTGTTTACCTTGCGTTTTCGAGCTTGCTGGCTTCAAACTCTTCTTTGTTTTTCGCTCCACTGATGGCAGCATATTGGCTAAGGGGGCGGGGGTCGAACCGATTATAACATTCGACTAAAAATTCAAACGGATCACACATTTAACCACAATCATGCCTTTGTAAATGAGAAGATAGACTTCCCGGTATGTAGTATTCTCTTTTGTAAATTAAAAGATAGACTTCTCGGTGTGTAGTATTCTATCTTTTGTAAATGGGAAGAGAAACTTCCCAGTATGTAGTATTCTCTTTTGTAAATGGGAAGATAAACTTCCCAGTACACAGTATTTTCTCTTTTGTAAATGGAGGAACGAAATTTCCAGTGTACGCAGTCGGTGAAGGAGCTTCCCAAAACCGCTGCCTCCTGTGCCGGGTAGTGAGGTAAAGGGCCAATGTGATGGATGTTTTCTTGGAGCTCCAGGTGTGTAGGTCACATAGAGCGACATTGTTGAATCGATGCTACTTAGAGCTAGTTCTCTTATTCTCCTTATAAGACCTCGTAGGGAAAAGAGTTCACGCTTTCGAGTCGCTTCCCGATCCTTTACCAGGAATGCACATTCGGGAGAGTAGCTGTATCCAAACTCTGATTGCGCGGTTAAAAGCTCGGAAATGAATGAATTATGAATTGGTGTAAGTGGGCAGGTGTGTGTAGGGAACAAAGAAAGTGTGTGGGGACAGATAGCTGAAAATAGACAGGTGGTGAAAAGAGAAAGAAGGGCGATAGGCGCAAAGAGATGCTAAGTGCCTGGTAATCAGGCCTATCGCTTTTAAATATTTTCGTGTTATGTGGTTCCTTTGTTGTCTTTGAGATAGTTTATATTATCATGGCGTCCAAGCCATTTGTCTTCTATAAAATTAATGTTCTTGGATATGTTATGCACATTTGCTGTTTTAGTAATAAATTACTTTAATATTATGCTTAGTGTCTTTGTTTTGTATTTTTGTATATTTTGAAGTGAGTGTAAATCGTGTCTTTTGGTTTTTCTTTATTGTTTTCTTCGTTATCTTTGGGTTTTCATCAGTGAATTTACTGTCGATATTCGGTGAATTCTTGTAGAAGTTGGTCAAGTTCGTACTTAGTTTGCTTTTCTTGATCGGTTTTATTTGTCAATGGTTTGGGTAAAAAACATTCTTATTCTCATGCATTGAACGGCACTTCTGCTCCGCCAGCTAAAGCCCAGCGGAGCTCGGAAATCTGGCGTGATTTATACCTCCTCTATTCTGGTTAATCAATTGGACGATATCATCGTTCAATTCTCGATTAACCAGTTCCTGCATATTCATTGCCCGTTCTTCTATGACAACGTTAATGGGACTTAACCTCGCCCCCCGATGCAGCTCTTCCTGGCGTATTCTTCCTCGCCTGAGTGTACTTGTAATTAGGTGCACACATTTGTTCTGCACCATTTGTAATTTCATCTGTTGTATCTTCAAGACACACGAGAGGGCGGAAGCAGGGTATAGCAGCTTCGATCTTACAAGTGTAGATAGAGGAGAGTAGGAAAGGGGGCAAAGAAAAAATAATAGCGTATGCGAGTTGCGAACAGCTTCCCGCCTTGCTGGACCACTGTTAGCCAGCGGCGAAACCACTCGGCCATCCTGAGTCTCAAAAAAACTCATTCAAACGAAGATTTTAAGCCGCTCGCCTGCACTTCTCGTACGCTATACAAGTGCATTGTAAATCTGTTTATTATTGCTTTAACGGAGAATTCTGAACATGTATAGAGTTCTGACTGCATCTGTGGCATTGGTGATTCTCTCTTCGACGTGCTTCCTGTACCCAGTTGAAGTAATTTTCATTACGAGTACATTGCACTCCGTGGTGTAGGGATCGCGTCTACCCCCCACCCTCGCATCGTATAGTAGTCTCCTGCCTATGGGAACTACTTTGAACTTTTTTTAGTTCGTGCGTATTTTCCACCGGGCCTCGTAGGTGTTAATGTTCTCAATTTCTGCTGCTGTCATACGAGCTTGCCAAGGTGCATTCCTGTATGGACAAGTGATTATCTGGGTGAAATCATCGGCAACAGCCCCCCCCCCCCTCACACACATACACACCCTGTGGGAGTCCCACATTGAGCGGAAACTTTGGTCCGTCCGTGCACCCTAAACTGACATAGTCACAGAGAGTTCTTTCTAAGTTTTACTTCGGCCCAGTCGTAAGATCTTGTACTGCATTCCCCGTTACCACACCTTATCAAACGCCTTTGATACAGCCGGACAAACAATGTCCGGAAAAGCTTGGACTAGCTTTTCCGTGATGACGTTAATCGCCATCTCCGTACTTCGCTTTCTAAACCCGAATTGATATCGGTTGAAGAGGGAGTTCTCCTCCAAATGAGATACGAGTCTTCGGTTGAGGCTCTTCTCGAAGAGCTTCCCGCTAAATTCTAGAAGTGAAATTGGCCGGTAACTCTCTTTCAACATTTGGTCCTTTTATAAGCAGCTGGAAAGTATCCCGTGTTCAGACAGGCGTTAAATATCCTCCTCATCCTTTTGATGACATTGGCTGGTCCCTTTTCAAAGTTTAAATTTATAAGCCCCGATTGTCCTGGGGCTTTTTGACAGAATGAGCGGGGCACGCCGAATAGTTCTTCTTCGGTAATCTCGGCGTCTCCGTCTCGCTGTCTATCCACCTGGTGGTGAGGGTGCGTCTTGTGTATTTGGTCGTTAAGCTCGTCTATGATGTTGATTTCAAATTCGTGGTGATACTCTTCGTTTTCCTATTCACTTATACTGAAGGTTTTTTCCAAATAACTTCGGAATAGCTCTTCAATTTTTTCTTCTTCTGTTTGATGCTTCCGTCTTCTTTTCGTAGTTCGATCTTCTTCTTCCCAGTCGATCCTTTGAGACGTCTGATTTTATTCTAAAACTCTTGAGAGTTGCATCGTAATCAAGGCTATCGATCGCATCATCCCATCGTCTTCATTGTTGTTCGGGGCCCAACTGGTTGAGTTCTTCTTTGATTTCTTTACTTCGTTGTATTGAGTCAACTGATGCATTCCTGATGTTGATTTCATACAATAATTTCAGCTCACGGTATAAATCATCATGTATTCGGTCCATCTGTAGGTAGAGATGGTCCTATACTTGGATTTAGGGATACAAGCCATATCTGCGGTGATGAGATGGTTATTGAGGTCACCGAGTGCCTCGTCAATCTCCTCAAGAATTGCCTCGTCCAAGTTGGGGAGATCGTATGCCTCGAGAAGACGCTCGTACCGTGCCCAGTCTGCTCTTCTGTAGTTATTTCTTTCTGACTGCAGCTGGAACTTGTATAGGGTTTCTGTTGATAGTGAGTAGGATGCCCCTATGGTCACTACATGGTACATGGACTGGTTCCATGTAGTAATTAAACGGTAGCTGACGATTCGCCAGACAGATGTGTGGTTTTGTGGCACTTCCTCCGCTGACAAAGGTGGGGAAGTCGGGGCCTATTCGCTTGGCAATGTTTCTGTCCAGCAATAGTTCCAGGCTTCTTCCTATACCATTGAAGGTCCTGTAGCCGCATTCTCGGAATCTGGCGTTCAGATCCGCCATTAATATAGTGGGGGCTATTCTGCTAAATAGGCCAGTGAGAGTGTGAATTAGTAATACGTCTCTCCTTGGCAGTTGATATCCGGTAGCAATTACCAACTATCCTATGTCGAGTTCGACTTCAATCGCGAGATAGGATTATTCTGGATTTCTTATTTGCTTGTATTTAATCATTTTCTTTATTGCGATAGCGGCACCGTCGTACCACTCCTGCGAATAATTCGTGATCAACACATCGTAGTTCCAGATTTTCATTTCTGTATTACGCATGTGGATCCCGTGTTCCGAAATTAAGATGCTGTCTGCATAAATCTCTCTGAATACATTTCCGTAAAGAGTTCTTTTCATAGTCCAGCTGTTGGTGTTCCTTTCCAATATTTTCAGTGCGTTCCGTAGCATGGTAAATTGTTTTTACCGGCGTTTTTTCTTTTTCTTTGGGGCTGTCTGGGCGGTTTTGCTGTGCCCAGGATTTCCTTCTTCGGGGAAGGACTTGAGGTTTTGGACCTGCTCTCCGTAGCTCGTGTACGGGTGCAGGGAACCTTGTCATTGTCTGAAGAGGTGGATGCCTCCTCATTTTCAGCTTTTTCTTCTTCGTCGTCCTCTTCGGATTCCTCCGATAAGGGAGCTTCGGCGATTTTCTCCAGTCCAGATTTAACATTAGTGTTATTTCTTATAGCTGACTCCTTGAATGTCTTGGAGCATTCAGAGTCCGCGGGCACGATCACTGAAGGAAGATTGTTTGCCTTTAAGAATGTATTGAGGACCTGGTTGTAACACTCAGGCTTCACTGCGTTAGTTACATTTGCGTGAGCAATGTAGATCAGAACCGTGGCACTCACATTTCCTGTAATGCTCATCTGTGCAGGTGTTGTCTTCACTTCCTCATTCTTCTTGGCTGCGCTCGCGTATGTCATCTCCATAGCTTTCTTCTCTTCTTCTTCTTTCCTTTGGATTATTTCTCAGCGCTTTGGGCAGTTCAGAGCCATGGTCCTGTGTTCCCCTTTGCAGTTGAGACATTTCTGCTTAGTGCTCTCACATTTATCGAACCAATTTCCTTCTGTGACGCATTCCTTGCACCACAGTTTGTTCTTGTCCGGGCAGGTCGTGGTTGTGTGTTGATCTAGTTTATAGCATACAAAGCACATCTGTATGCTATTAAACCTCTCCTGCTGAATTTTCTCTCCTGGAATTCTCATATTAAAGACCAAGATCTCGTCCGTCGTGGGTGTGTTTGCGGAATTTAATTATTTCCGAACTTTCGATCACGGGCTGCTCCTCATGATCTCTTCTTTTAGCTCTTCGGTTGTGTTTTCGCCGACCCAACTCTGCACTTTGCGGCAAATGACATTGCGGTTCCATGCAACTTGTGTGTGTGTGTGTGTGTGTGTGTGTGGCGGGGGGGGGGAGGTCCCTTGTTTCTAGTCCGATGCTCTTCAATGTGGTAGCTCCTTCTTCAGACAGGAACCGGTCCACATCTTTGGTCTCTGCGCAGATGGCTATAAAACTGGATGATACTTCAATCAATTTCACCAGGGCCACCTTGTGTTCGAGGTAGAGGGTTTCGATGCCTCTTTTCCGGGGCCTTTTCTCCTTATATGGTCCTGAGTGAGGGTCTCCATGGTCTTCTTGTTCCTTATTATCTCCTTTTCTTTTCTTTTTGTCCTCTGAAACCAAGGTGTAATTATTTTGTGAGAGAAAAAGAATGTGGGTTAGGTGGTAAAGGCGGAAGTGGTTTGTGTAAGTGAATTCAGAAACGTCTTTGAGAGCGCTCCCGTCCATTTTCCAGTTGGCCCCGCGCTCAACTGCTGCCAGGATGATGGGTGATGATGGATGGGGTGGATCTCGAATGGGAACCTCAAGAGGGCTGACTTATGGTGGACTTTATGGCAGTAGCGGTAAAGTTTTGCCACCCCCTCTCAGGTACTTGCGCCATAACCGCATCCCACTACATAAAGGCGGGTGTTACTTCCCTCTATGATGCTGGTCGGGTTACCCGGGCGAAGAGGATCTCTCCTCCGACCAGGACTCGCAGTTATACTCCAGTTTCGAGAAAATTTCTGACTTATGCTTCCGCTGTGGGCTAGGTATCAAACCAGTTTTCACGTAAGCCCTTAATTATGTCAGTCTAAGTCGCCGGCATAGTTACGGCGAAATCAATGAATGCCAAATATCCGAGCAGGTTCCCGGGCAGGACGATGGACTGGAGCAGTGAGATGCTTAAACCTGCATTCAATTATGAATCCTTGGTGAAGTAATGGTATTATCTCTTTCTGAAGGGTGAACAAAATTCAACCAAAAGACTTCCAGAATAGGCTTCTTTCTATGTCGGTCGTGCTCAAACCCGTTGCTAAGTAAGTAAAAATTGGTTTATCCGTAGGGTACTCAGCAGTGCGTAGTAATCGAATATTCGGCCGACAAGGCTCGGAAAATGGATTTCAGCCGTGTTTATAGGCGAAACGGTTTAAACGTTATTAATTCCCTTAAATCTATCGTGGCACTGATTGGCCAATTATTGAAGTGTTTAAGTCTAAAAGCTGATTGGCCAATTTGTTAACGCTTAGGTCTGTTATTTCAGAAATGGACATAAGTAGGACAATTAAATGTGACTCAACACTGATTGATTGAATTTTGTATAGTTATGAGCAGTGGCTGGCGCGATAACGAAAAAAAATGTACCACGATGACCGATAAATCGATAACGATAACCGTATCGGCAATAACCAATAATCGATAACTGGCAATGAATTTATCACCCGATAAGGTGATAACCGATAAATCCAAAATTCCGATACTGTGGGCACAGTCTCTTGCGACGCCATCACTAATTCAATACTATAAAATAGCAAAGCACTGCACTACTAAATTACAATAAAAATAGGATCAGTTTAGAATATAAGCGTAACTTCGTAAGTGCTCAAAACGTTAGAGAATAGCACCGAATGGTACATGCATTCATATACACGTGCACAAAAAAATTAGAACGGAAGAAGCACGGGAACATAGGGAAAAAATCATCAAAGAACGCGTAAAACCGGTAGCGTGCAGTAGCAAAACCTCGTGACCTCTCGTCCGACAGCTGATGAGAGACTGAAGCTGAGCGAATGTTTTGAGAAAACGTCAAGACCGGCCATCCCGCACTCCGTTCAGTATACGTTTGGTTCCTAGTTCTGACCTATCTATTTCTGCATCCAAGGTACGCGCGGCTCACCCCTGTGCTAAACTAGAACTAAAAACTTCAATAATCGATTATCGCTAGTTTGGAACCAAAAGTATCGGCGATATCGATGAATCAATAACGTGGAAAAAATATCGGATAATCGATAACACGATATTGTTTTTGCGATAACTCCCATCTATGGTTATGAGTAGATGGAATGACTATTTATATAGCTGTATTTTGTGTCTTAGGGAGTATTTATTAGCAGTCATTATTCAAGAAGCAAGAAGAAGTTATCCTTACCGTTATAGTGTATGGTTATCAATGTGATTTATCTTCGGTTAATAAATCAGCCTAGATAGCGTTTCGAAAACCATAACATGAATTTTGTTTGAATGAAGATGTCTGCCGCTAGTTAGGCCTAATGCGACAGCGAAGTAAATTTTGGCATAAAGATTTGGGCTTTAAGAAAGACAATTATATAAATATATTTATAAAATTCAACGAATGTACAGATATAAGTAGGTTAAGTAAATATGGTGAATAATAGAGTGAAATAATATAGAGTGAATGATAGAGTAAATAATCATATAGTATTATAGAGTATAATAGAGAATCTTTGATATAGTAAATAATATTGAGTTGTAAGTAATATAGGGTAGTAATTTAGATTATTTTAAAGTATCTATAATGGACTGTGAATTGGGACTGCAAGGAGAAGTAAAAATAATTAGGACTTACTCTCGTATTGTCGTTTGCAAAGAATGTGAGAGTGGAATTAACTCAGTATGATTTATTTGGAGGTAAATGAATAATTGTATGTAGAAAGAATGGTTACAGACCTTTAGACGACGAGACCGGCGAGTCAAATGGGAAGGTTCGCGTGCTTATTTGGTCGAGCTGGGAACGTGTCTTTGTTTGTTTGTGTGTGAAACTTAAGAGATGTTGTTTGGAACAGTATACGTTAATTGAATTGACAAGAAAATAAATGAATTAGTTAATTATTAAGTTTAACATAAATGATTTGATTTACGAAAGTTGAAGTAATTTATTTTGGAAGATTAAATAGACAAAGTTAAGTAAAATGATTAAGTTAACAGTTAAAGTAAAATAATTATATGATTAAGTTAATAAAGTTAAAGTAAAAAATTAAATGATTAAATTGACAAGTTAAAGTAATGCATAATAAATTTTACATAATAATGGATGTATATACATATTTAAGTTTCCCAGGAGGTTTTTATTATAGGAATGCCTAGAGGCATTGATATACCGTTCACCTTTTCGAGACGTGTTCCCTTTATTAACGACAAAATAAAGAATCCAGCTGAATATTTTTCTTTATCCTAAGAAAGCTCGTTTGATCACTTAATCCAGCCTGCTACGCGAGAAGAGCTCTCCTTTCGCACTCTAAATAAAAGGGTATCTAACGTCAGGATAGCAATACCTATAAGGGCAACATGATCCATCAGAGAGGAGCTCTAGCTAGCGTGATTAGTAGAGAGCCGAAGGTGACCCATTTCTCAGATGGGAGCCTTCTAAAGAATGCATCGGGGGCGGGGGGGAGGATCTACCCACCCCTGGAGCTCCCCTGGTGTAGCTTGCGGCAAAAAGGGTTCAAACCCAGTCCCAGCTAAAACCAGGCCTCCCGCCTCTTTGCCCAGCGTGATGGTTTCGCGTAAGGTGAAACGGTTGCGCGCGCCTCCACCGAGGCGTTGGACTCACAGAAGTCAACACCCCTGAACTTGGTCGTGAGGCCATCTTCTGGGGTTCTTAAAGTTGCCCCCTCCCCGAAAGGAGGACAGCACTAAAGAAGCTTAGGCTCCTACGCCCAAATAAAATGGTAGGTTGGGTGGCTCGGCGACCGTGTATCATTCAATAAAACATTAGATAAAACTCGCTACGTTCGCCCCTAGGGTCAAGTAATAAAACAACAGTTCATGAGACAGTTAAGTTAAACATATTGGGAAATGGACCAAATATTATGGGAACGAGAGCGGGGAAGCTCGAGGGGTATGGATCTTCAGAATTACCAAGAAGAAAACCTCAGTCACTTCCTCCTAGAATAAAACGGTCTCAAAAATGAAAGGAAGTACCTTAAAATACAAGACTCGTTAAACAGCACTAACCAAGAAAAATTGGCTAAATACTATTTGATAAATAAAATCAAGAAGTAAAAAAAGAAAACGTTATATATGACGTGGAAGAGTCGACAAAGGCTGCTAAAACAAAAATGCCAGCAACCTAACATATTTTAACTACAAACAACGAATCACATAAAAAAAAGGATGAAAACTGACACCTAAGGGTTTCATGCTTGGAAGTCACAATGACCAGGATGGAATCTGATAGTTTTAATTATGCTCATAATTAAATAAAAAGTGACAAAATTCCCTTAAAATGGAATGAAGAAATTAATATAAGTACAAAAGCAGCAACACAGCAGCTTGTGAGGAGAACTGAAACCAGCCAAGTTCAACTTTAACAAAAGAAATGCTGATGCAAAGGCAATACTTCAAAACTGAACTGTACATAAAACATGAAATAACATTATATGAAGAAAAGATACTGTTGGAGATAAAAAGTGCAGGAAGTAAAAAACTATGGGATCACATTACCAAGTTAAAAGGAAATAACAGTAAAAGTAATAAAGATATTGAATTGTACAAAAATAACAAAAAACCAAGTACTGAAGAAACTAAGGCCGAGGTAACAGAATATTGGAGGAAAATCTACCAAAAGTTTGAGAAACAAATAGATATTATATGGAATGAAGACTTTAAGAAATCATATATAGAAGAAATTAGGAACAGTAATGAGAATAAAACAAAGATTGTTTATAAAATAAAAGCCCCTAAACACGTAATAGAACATTTGGATTATGACTTCAAAACAGGAAATGGGGAAATAGTAAAAGAAGCAGAGATACCCCAGATAATTAAAGAACACATGGATATGGCATTTGAAATCAAAGAAGAAATAACAGCACAGAACAAAATAGAAATAAAAGAAGATGAAGTAAAAGCGCAGATAAAGATGTTAAAGAAAAGGAAGGCTGCAGGACCGAATGAATTAATACCAGAACTATTTAAAGCAATGGAAAAAAATGATAAATGCATAAGAAAAATTACTGAATGTTTCAACAAAATAATAGAAACTGGCAAAACACCAGATGATTAGAAAACTTCCAAAACAAAAATGGTACCAAAGAACACGAGACCAGAAGCTAAAGACCTCAGACCAATAGCATTAACAAACATAGACTATAAATTATTTATGTCCATAGTAAAAAACGAATTAGAAGACCATATAAAAATTATAGATAAAGACTCAGAACTGCAAGCAGGCTTCACAAAAGGAAGAATGATAGAAGACAATTTAATGGTTGTAAAATACTGTATAGAAGAAAGCTACAAGAACAAAAAAGTATTAGTAATAGCAGCAATAGACTTCCAAAAAGCTTTTGACTCCATAAGAAGAGAAAACATGATTGAACACCTAATGAAATATAAAGTACACCTACAGATAATAGACATAATAGCAAAAATATATAATGATGATAAAACAAAAATACAACTAAGTGAAGAAAAAGAACAAATCATAGAGGTCACAAGTGGAATAAAGCAGGGGTGCACCATCTCTGCCACCCTATTTAAACTAACTACTTATCAAATAATAGAAGAACTACAGAGAAGTGGAATGGGGTTCAGGGATGAAAATGTTAAGATTAATACTCTATTCTTTGCAGATGATGGACTCCAACTGTCACAATCTTTAGAAGAGGCTGTAAAGAACATAAAGCTTCTAACACAATCAGCAAGAAAAAATGGCTTAGAAATTAATAAAGCAAAAAGCAAATTTATTATATTTAACCTGAAAGAGCAACCAGCAGAAATAGAAGGGATAGAAGTAGAAAATAGTATAAAGTACTTAGGAGTCACCATTAATAATAAAAAAAAGTGTTTCAAAGATCACATCAGAGGAATACATAAGAAGATGCAAACAATGGCAAATATGACATACCCAATAATTGCAAAAAGCTGCAATAAAATAGAAATTGGGAAAACATATTGGAAAAACCTTGTGATACCGAGTCTACTTTATGCCACAAATGTAATAGATCTAAACCAGGGAGAGATAGATAAAATACAAAAAATGGAGAACAAAGTTAATAGAACAATATTATCAGCCAACAAAAGAGCTCCCATAAGCAGCCTAAGAGGAGAGATAGGGACATCACTGGTCATCACAAGGATAAATTAAAAATAAATTATCATTCTTGCAAGATGTATTAAAAGAAAAGAAAAGTCAATTGATAACAAACATAATGGAATATACATTAGAAAACAAGAAAACAGACTATATGAAAGAGATCAATAAATATATGGGTAACCTAAATATAAATATTAGACAACTAAGGCAGATATCAAAGGATGACCTACAAAAAAAGATAAGACAATGGGATACCAATATCTGGAGACAAGATATAAGAACATAAGAACATAAGAAAAGAAGGAGACTGCAAAAGACCATTCATGGCCTACACTTGGCAGCTCCTGTTTTTCACCAATAGAGTGGTAGACTTCTGGAACAAATTGCCGCAGAGGGTAGTAGGTAGTCCAAATCTAAATGGATTTAAGAGTAGGTTGGATGAGTTTATGGGAAGGGAAGGTTGTGATGGTTCCTAAGTTTTGTATATATTAATATTGTTTGTATATATCTATAGCTGCATGATTTAGTTGTTGACAAGCCTTGATTGGTGATATACTTGTTTCTGGATGCAATCCTCTGGATGTAGTTTTCCTGGGAGTTTGGGTGCCTTGAAAAAGAGGCTGCTTGACTCGGATGACCTATGATGAGCCCTTGTGGCTTTTGTCATCCGTTATATTATATTGTGGGAGACTTTGATTTTGTCTTCCCCTGGTGATGGTGCTTTTTGTGGGTGGGTTTTGCAGAGTCGGATGACCTTTGATAGGCCCTTGTGGCTTTTGTCATCCTTGTAATTATGTTATGTTATGTTATGTTATGTAAACACACAAAAGATTTCTTACCAGAGAAAAGTCATCAACATTGTCACCCTTTACATTGTTTCAAGTTTAAATACTTCAATAAAGCAGGATGGAGTTGTGTCACTTTGGATAGATATTAGGTTCAGTAAAAATAGAATGGTGCATTTGGGAGCTTTTTACAGGCCACCTGGGCAGACTGATGATATAGATGAACTAATGATAAGGGAAATAAGTAAGGGATGTGAAACAGATGCAGTTATTATTGGGGACTTCAACTTAAACTCTGTGGACTGGGAAAATATGATAGGTAGGGATAGAAAAAGTGGCAGGTTCATAGAATGCTTTGAGGATAATTTTTTGAATCAATTTGTTAACGATTCAACGAGGGGGGACAATATATTAGATTTAGTACTTTCTAACAGTGATCATTTAGTTCAAGAATTGACTGTTGGGGAAGCATTGGGAAATAGTGACCATCAGATAGTTCGTTTTAACTTGGGAATTGAGAAGGGTAAAATAACTGAGAATGCTGAAAAAGTTCCAAATTTTCATAAGGGAGATTATGTAAAACTTCGAAGCTTGCTAAATTTGGTAGACTGGGATATAGAATTCAGAGGTAAAAATGCTTATGGGATGTGGGATACTTTCAAGCATATAATAAATGTAGTCCAAGAACAATGTATCCCAATGAAGGCCATTAGGAACAAAAGTAGGAAACCATTATGGTGGAATCAGGAGATAGCTAGAAAAATTTCAGAGAAGAAAAGGGCATATAAAAAATTACAGGTACAAAATAATATTCAAAATTTAAGTGATTATAGAATGGCTAGGAATGAGTTAAATAAGATTATAAAGAAGAACAAAAGGGTGTCAGAAATTAAATTAGCTCAGGATAGCAACAAAGATCCTAGAAAGTTCTTTAGTTACTATAAAATTAATAACAAGTGTGGCAGAGTTAAAATAGGACCTATCAAATATGAAGGGTTTGTGAGAGAAACTGATGAGGAAATAGTTGAGGTACTAAATGGTCATTTTGCATCAGTATTTACAAAAGAGAAACTAAATAGTCCTATGTATAGTACTCATAGGTCAGGAAAAGAGGTGTTTACTAACATTTGTGTGGATCGGAGGATGATAAAAGGACTAATAGGTGATTTAGATACTACCAAGGCCTCCGGCCCTGATAATATTCATTCTAGGATACTTAAAGAAGGGGTAGAAAGTATCTCAATAGCTCTGGACAAGTTATATACTAGGTCATTGGAATATGGAGAAATACCCGATGATTGGAAGAGAGCGAATGTAGTCCCCATTTTCAAGAAGGGTAGTAAAGAGGATCCAAATAACTTTAGACCGGTTAGCCTAACTCCTGTAGTCTGTAAAATTCTTGAGAAAATAGTTAAAAAAGGGATTTGCCAACATCTAGAGAGGGAGGGGTTAATCAGCGATGCTCAGCATGGGTTTAGATCAGGTAGATCATGTTTGACTAACTTACTAGACTTTCTGGAGTTTGTAACAGATCAAGTAGATAAGGGAGAGAATGTAGATATAATTTACTTAGATTTTAGTAAAGCATTTGATAAGGTACCACACAGGAGACTAGTTCATAAATTAAAAATGATTGGGATATGTGGGGGTGTTTCAAATTGGATAGCTGAGTGGCTGAAAGACAGGAAGCAAAGGGTAGTGCTAAATGGTGTAAAGTCAGAGTGGAGGGATGTTATCAGTGGGGTTCCTCAGGGATCAGTTCTCGGTCCATTATTATTTGTCATCTATATAAACGATCTTGGGGAGGCAGTTAATAATAAAGTGTCAATTTTTGCGGATGATACCAAATTAGCAGCTGTAGTTAAAGATATTGATGATAATTTTAAAGTGCAGGGGGACTTAAATAAATTGTTATCCTGGGCACATAAGTGGCAAATGACTTTCAACCTTGATAAGTGCAAAGTTATTAACATGGGAAAAGATAATAGAGAATTTAACTATGAAATGGATGGGCATTGGCTGAGCTCAGTAGAGGATGAGAAAGATCTAGGAGTAGTAATAGATAAGTCATTAAGGTTTTCTAAGCAGTGTATTGAAGCAAGAAATAGGGCAAATAGAGTGCTGGGTTTTATTAAGAAAAATGTCAGTTACAAAAGTAAGGAGGTTATTCTTAAACTCTATAACTCTTATGTTAGGCCACATCTAGAGTACTGTATACAGGCATGGTCCCCACATTTTAGACACGATATTAACCTTCTTGAGTCAGTGCAATGGAGGGCAACAAAGTTTATTCCTTCCCTGAGGCACCTTGAATATGAAGATAGACTGAGGGTATTAAATATGTTCTCGTTCGAAAGGAGGTGTGTGAGAGGGGATATGATTGAGCTGTTTAAAATTTTTTCCGGGATAGATAAATTGGATGTTAGCAAGTTTTTTGAGTTAGATGATGGAAATCGGACTAGAGGTCACCACTTGAAAATTAAAAAGCAAGGGTGTAGGTTGGATTTAAGAAAATATTTTTTCACCAATAGAGTGGTAGACTTCTGGAACAAATTGCCGCAGAGGGTAGTAGGTAGTCCAAATCTAAATGTATTTAAGAGTAGGTTGGATGAGTTTATGGGAAGGGAAGGTTGTGATGGTTCCTAAGTTTTGTATATATTAATATTGTTTGTATATATCTATAGCTGCATGATTTAGTTCTTGACAAGCCTTGATTGGTGATACCCTTGTTTCTGGATGCAATCCTCTGGATGTAGTTTTCCTGGGAGTTTGGGTGCCTTGAAAAAGAGGCCGCTTGACTCGGATGACCTATGATGAGCCCTTGTGGCTTTTGTCATCCGTTATATTATATTGTGGGGGACTTTGATTTTGTCTTCCCCTGGTGATGGTGCTTTTTGTGGGTGGGTTTTGACGGAGGCGGATGACCTTTGATAGGCCCTTGTGGCTTTTGTCATCCGTGTAATTATGTTATGTATGTTATGTTATGTTACCAAAATACCCAAGTCCCTCTCACAATCGGTCCTCCCTAAATTTCTCCCATTTAATTTATAACTATATCTATAACTATATCTATAACTATAACTATATTTATAACTATAATTTATATCCAAGCAAAAACCACGTTAAACATATATAGAATATGGAGAATGGAGATGGGAGGACAGGAGTACATATATGATAACACTTTTGCAGCAGGTCTGCTATATAAATGCAGAACAAATACATTAGAGCTAACAGGATTGGCACAGGAACAAAATCAAGAGTGTCCAATCTGTGGTAAAGAAAGAGAGGATGTAGAACACTTTTTACTAATATGTGAAGGATATTCAAATACCAGAGAGAAGTATGCTGAACTGCAGCAACCATACATAGAGAACAAAGAACATCTAATAGGCATGCTTTTATTTGACAATAAATTCAAAAGTAAAATAAAGGAAATTTTAGTCAAATTATGGAATCAAAGGAACAAGAAAATTAGAGAGACATAACTCTCTAAATATATATAATAAACAAATAAAAACTAATACTAATCTAATTATATTTCACAGGAGTGCCGTAACAAAGGCAATACTCCCACAACATCATCTGATCCGATACTGGATGGGGGCCTGAGACTTGGTAGAAAAGTAGGATCAATTTGTTACCCAAAAGTGGTAAAGACAAAAAACTGGTGGATAGCTACACGCCAGTAGCCATAATGGGTGTGATAGGAAAGGTGTTTGGCAGCATCATGACAAAGAAACTGAAGGAGTGGGATGAACGTGAAGAGATACTTGGAGATGAACCAAATTGATTCAGGTCTGGAAGAAGAGCCATAGACAATCTATATACTACGGAATGTAATAGAGGCGGTAAGGAAAAGAGCGGGAGTGTTATATGTCTGCTTTCTCGATATAGCTAAAGCCTTTGATAAAGTAGATAGAACGAAATTGTTTGCAAGACTAAGAGACTTGGAGATGGATGTAAATATTCTAAATGCAATACAAAAACTGTATGAAAACAACAAAGTCAAACTAAATATGAAGGACATAGAAACAGGTTGGATGGTGAATGACATCAGGGTTAGACAAGGATGTACCATGTCTCCTAGCCTGTTCAGCTTCTTCATTGAAGAACTGTTGGAGAGAGTAAAGAGGGAAGGTCAAGGAGTCATGGTTGGAGACCGCATATTGCCAACCCTGCGATTTGTAGACGACATAGTTCTGGTTAATGAAACAGCTGAGGGTTTGCAGAGACTTTTGAACGTGGTGTACCGGTATGGAGAAGAATGGAGAGTAAAATTTAGTATGTCGAGATTATCTTCTGCTGGGTTCCTGAACATGTAGGAATTATGGGGAATAAGCGTGCCGATGAGGGTGCCAAAGAGTCCGCTAGGGCCAGGCAACTGGACCACCATTTCATTCTTCCACACTCAGACTACATGGCAGGAATACAGGCAGCTCTTCAGGCTGCTGGGCAAAGAGGATGGGAGATGGTCCAGGAGAACTTAAAGTTGCGTGATATTGTGCCACGACTGTTCCCAAGGACCTATCCCCCAATCCTGCAGCAGCTTCAGGTTGCTTTCTGTCATCTCTGAATCGGGCACACTTGTGTGACGCATCACCATTTAATGGAGTGCTTGCCTGCACCCTATTGTGATGACTGCATCATCCCCCAGACTGTTCGGCACATTCTTGTCGAATATTCCAGTCTATAGAGCAAGAAGGTGAATGATTATGGATAGATATTAAGGTTGGTAAAATTAGGAAAATACACTTGGGAGCTTTTTATAGACCACAAGGACAGACTGATTGCATCAATGAGTTAATGATTAGGGAAATAAGTAAAGGATGCAAAGAAGATACAGTTATTCTTGGTGACTTTAATTTAAATTCTGTAGACTGGGAAAATATAATAGGAAGAGATAGAGCAAGTTGTAAGTTTATGGAGTATTTTGAGGATAACTTTTTGACCCAATTTGTTAATAAGCCAACAAGGGGTGCCAATATATTAGATCTAATTCTTTCAAATGATGATCACTTAGTTCAAGGATTGAGTGTAGGGGAATCATTGGGAAACAGTGATCATCAGATGGTTTGGTTTAATTTGCAAATAGTTAAGGGTAGAACAACGACAAACTCAACAAAAATTCCAAATTTTTATAGGGGAGATTACGATAAATTATGCAGCATGCTAAATCAGATTAGGTGGGATATAGAATTCCATGGAAAGAATACTTATGAGATGTGGGATATTTTTAAGACTATATTAAACATGGTTCAGGAACAGTCTATTCCGATGAAGTCTATTAGGAAGAAATTTAGGAAACCATAATGGCTTGCTAAATTCTTTGTGTCGGACGTGTTCTCCTGCGCTCTTGAATATAAAGTTTAAGTTAATAATACAAAGTCCAATATAAAGTTTAAGTTAATAATATAAAGTCTAACTTATTAATTAAATCGTTGTGAACTCAAAAACATGAAAAAAAAATATTAACATAGGATAAAAGATTGATAAAATACGTCAAGATACAAATTCGTAGTTTTCGGGTATCTTTGGGGCTTTTGTTTTTGTTTACATTCGTGCTGGGCGCCGCCATCTCGAATTTCCGAATTTGCATCAGTTAAATAATTACTAAATTAATTAAATAATAATAAAATAAATAATTACGGAATATTAAATAATTTAACGATAGTTTAGTTTATATTTACATTTGTGCTGGGCGCCGCCATCTCAAATTTTCGAACTTACAGCAGTTAAATAATCACTAAATAAATTAATTAAATAATAATAAAATAAATAATTAATATAAATAAATAATTAAGGAATAATAAATAATTTAACGATAGTTTAGTTTATATTTACTGGCTGCGGTAGATTTATATTTACTAAAAAAGTGATTTTAAGCCATTCTTCGATTATTATTTGGATACAAGATTAAGAAAACTAATTAGGAGCGTCTGTAGATTTGCTCTATGGGAAGCCGTCCGAGGGGTCGACCCGCGGTTTTTCCTCTGGGTAAAACAAACCAGGAGATTGTACTTTGCAAGCAGTGCAAGATAGGACCATCCTGGCTAAGGCCAAGATTGGTTTAATATAAATATTTGTGAAACATTTGTGAAGTGTTCTCAAGTTGAAAAATAAGGTATTGGCTCTAACAAGATGGCAACTAATCAGGACGTAAACGGGGACAATAGCAACTCAGGATGTAAACAAACCAAGCATGGAGAGGAAACCACATGTTGAAAGTGTGCTAAGGCTGTTTTGGACTCCCATCTAGCCCTATGTTGTGAGTTATGTGATTATTGGTATCATATCAGGTGTGAGGGAGTGCCAAAGGCGGTTTATGATTTCATGGTGGAAAATCCTGCTGGAAAACAGCTCACCTGGCATTGCAGCTTCTGCCAACGAGGTACGGTGAAAGTTAATGCTAAGATTGAGAAAATAGGAGTCCAGGTGAAGGAAATTGGCACAAAGCAGCAAATTTTGGAAGGAACAGTAGGTGAAATGAGGGAGTGTCTGACGGAGGACAGAGATAAATGTAAGCAACTTGAGGACCGTTTGGGGTTTGTTGAAGCCAGGATGGTGAGCCTAGAAGATCAGCTGGTACCTCAGGTCAACGGTAAAGTGAAAGCGGTAGAGGATAACCTTGCAGAGCTGAAAAATAAGGTTAAAGATGAGGTCACGGTGCAAATCCAGCAAGTCGGCTCTAATTACAAGGATGCTCTGATGGCGGAAGCAAAGAGAGTAGCTTTGTCAGGAAATGTTGAGGACAACAGGCAACCAAAGAGTGAGGGAATTGTTGATGCAACTACAACAAGAATTCAGGACAGGTTAAACAGGCTGAAGAAGTTAGTATTGTATAAGGCCCCAGAAGAGTGGATCACTGGAATGAACTTAAATTTTAGGGAAGAGAAAACAAAACAGGATAAGTTGCTATTTATGAAGCTCTGTACTGAAATTGGAGTAGATTGTAAAAATGAGGATATAAGTGAAATTAGGCGACTTGGCAAGTATGTGCCGATGTCTGAGACAAACTCTAATGTGAAGCTTAGGCCTATCCTGATAACATTAGAGAACGGACTGAAGGAGAAAGTGCTGAGGAATGTTCACAAACTGAAGAACTGTACAAATGAGGCGGTAAAGAATATTGGTGTTGCACATGACATGAACAAAGAGGAAAGGATTAGGGACAGCCTGCTGAAGCAGGAGGCAAAAAAGAAAAATCAGGGAGCAAGTGGATCAGAGTTTTTTCATGTGGTGAGAGGTCTACCCTGGGAGAGAGAAGTTATACGTATCAGGAGGAGAGCACCAGAAACAACGGTGGAAGAGACGGCCTCAGGAAGGGACATGACAAGAAGGAACGAGGCACAAATAGCGGTGCCAGTGGAGGAACAAACCAAGACAAACGTGGATCTAGCAATAGTGCACAGGGTCGAGGAGAACGCCTAATTTATACATCAACTAGTGATGATGATAGCCGTAATAAGTTTAGTATTTTGCTTAGTAACATGGATATATTTAGCCCAGACAAAGTGCTTGAATTACAAACAAGAATAAGTACCATGAGGGAGGCTCCCTCTGCTTTGGTTCTACAAGAGGTTAAGCCTAAGAATTTTCGGTTTGAAAGGGAACTTGTGGAGTATAATATTGATGGGTACGAGACTATTGAAAAAAATTTAGGGAAAAATGATGATGGACGTGGTCTCTTGATATATGTAAGAAAAAGTTTGCCATATAGTATTCTTAATTTTAACCAGCACCATTGTGAATGATTTAGGAGGTGTGTGAGAGGGGATATGATTGAGCTCTTTAAAAATTTTTCCGGGATAGATAAATTGGATGTTAGCAAGTTTTTTGAGTTAGATGATGGAAATCGGACTAGAGGTCACCACTTGAAAATTAAAAAGCAAGGGTGTAGGTTGGATTTAAGAAAGTATTTTTTCACCAATAGAGTGGTAGACTTCTGGAACAAATTGCCGCAGAGGGTAGTAGGTAGTCCAAATCTAAATGTATTTAAGAGTAGGTTGGATGAGTTTATGGGAAGGGAAGGTTGTGATGGTTCCTAAGTTTTGTATATATTAATATTGTTTGTATATATCTATAGCTGCATGATTTAGTTCTTGACAAGCCTTGATTGGTGATACCCTTGTTTCTGGATGCAATCCTCTGGATGTAGTTTTCCTGGGAGTTTGGGTGCCTTGAAAAAGAGGCCGCTTGACTCGGATGACCTATGATGAGCCCTTGTGGCGTTTGTCATCCGTTATATTATATTGTGGGGGACTTTGATTTTGTCTTCCCCTGGTGATGGTGCTTTTTGTGGGTGGGTTTTGACGGAGGCGGATGACCTTTGATAGGCCCTTGTGGCTTTTGTCATCCGTGTAATTATGTTATGTTATGTTATGTTAGGTATAAGAATCGGGACACAGCCTAATAATGTTGTACTTGTATCAGTATACAGAAGCCCTAACAGCACGGAAGAAAATAATCACAAGTTGCTAAGTTTAATCAGTGAATTTAATGATTTAGATGATAAATTTAAGGTATTGTGTGGGGATTTTAATCTACCAAACATTGACTGGAGATTTTGGACCAGCAGAGAGCAGTTCAGCCAAGTTTTTATAGAGAAAATACGGGATGGGTACCTATTTCAAAAGGTGGATGAAGTAACAAGATTCAGAGAGGGGTCTGCTGGGAATATACTTGACTTGGTATTCTGCAATGATGATCAGTTGATTGAGGAAGTGTCAATTGATAGCCCTATTGGGAAGAGTGACCATGGGTGTATATTATTCTCTTGTGACTTGGAGATTCAACATAAGTATTCTGAGAAAATGGTATACATGATGGAGAGAGCAAATTGGGGGAAACTAAGGGACTTAATGAACATTGATTGGAAGGACTATCTAAATGATCAAAATGTGGATGAAATTTGGAACAAATTTAAGACAAAGCTATTTGGAGATGTAGATAACTGTATTCCAAAGAGAAAGTTTAGGGTGGAGCAAAACAATAAAGTACATAAAAAGTACACTCAGAATAAGAAGTTGTGGTCCAAAATTAAGAAAAAACGTAGGTTATGGTCAAGACTAAAGCAGATCAAGACAACTGGTGCAGAAAATTATGTTGGTGAATTAAGCAATGTGTACGATAATTACAGAAGGATAAATAATCAAGTAAGAAGAGCCACAAGGAATGAAGCAATCAAACAAGATAAAGTAATAGCTAAAAATGTTAAGGAGAACCCTAAAATATTTTGGAAAGCTGTGCAGTCTAAAACAAGGAGTACTTGTACGATACCAGAGCTGTATATAAATGAACAAAGGGATGAAAAAACCAAGGGAGATATGGAGAAGGCCGAAGTATTGTCAGAGTTTTACTGCAAGGTTTTCACGGAAGAGCCACAGGGAGAGGTCCCAGAGATAGAGGTCAAGGAGGTCCCAGTACTGGAGGAAATAACATGGACAGAAGAGATCATAAAGCAAAAGCTTGATAGCCTCAAGCGTAACAAGTCATCAGGGCCAGACGGTATACACGCTAGGATCATTAAGGAATTAGCAGAACAATTAGTGGCTCCACTGAAGATCATATTCGAACTCTCCTTCAAAAATCGAAAGTTGCCGGAAGAGTGGAAGAGGGCTAATGTCACAGCAATTTTCAAGAAAGGTGATCGAAGCGACCCCAGCAACTACAGACCGGTGAGCCTTACTTGCATCATTGGAAAAATCATGGAATCAGTCATCAAAGACCGTATCATCACACACATGAAAGAAAATAACTTGTGCAGCTCAAAGCAGTATGGTTTTGTTTCATAACATAACATAACATAATTACACGGATGACAAAAGCCACAAGGGCCTATCAAAGGTCATCCGCCTCCGTCAAAACCCACCCACAAAAAGCACCATCACCAGGGGAAGACAAAATCAAAGTCCCCCACAATATAATATAACGGATGACAAAAGCCACAAGGGCTCATCATAGGTCATCCGAGTCAAGCGGCCTCTTTTTCAAGGCACCCAAACTCCCAGGAAAACTACATCCAGAGGATTGCATCCAGAAACAAGGGTATCACCAATCAAGGCTTGTCAAGAACTAAATCATGCAGCTATAGATATATACAAACAATATTAATATATACAAAACTTAGGAACCATCACAACCTTCCCTTCCCATAAACTCATCCAACCTACTCTTAAATACATTTAGATTTGGACTACCTACTACCCTCTGCGGCAATTTGTTCCAGAAGTCTACCACTCTATTGGTGAAAAAATATTTTCTTAAATCCAACCTACACCCTTGCTTTTTAATTTTCAAGTGGTGACCTCTAGTCCGATTTCCATCATCTAACTCAAAAAACTTGCTAACATCCAATTTATCTATCCCGGAAAAAATTTTAAACAGCTCAATCATATCCCCTCTCACACACCTCCTTTCGAACGAGAACATATTTAATACCCTCAGTCTATCTTCATATTCAAGGTGCCTCAGGGAAGGAATAATCTTTGTTGCCCTCCGTTGCACTGACTCAAGAAGGTTAATATCGTGTCTAAAATGTGGGGACCATGCCTGTATACAGTACTCTAGATGTGGCCTAACATAAGAGTTATAGAGTTTAAGAATAACCTCCTTACTTTTGTAACTGACATTTCTCTTAATAAAACCCAGCACTCTATTTGCCCTATTTCTTGCTTCAATACACTGCTTAGAAAACCTTAATGACTTATCTATTACTACTCCTAGATCTTTCTCATCCTCTACTGAGCTCAGCCAATGCCCATCCATTTCATAGTTAAATTCTCTATTATCTTTTCCCATGTTAATAACTTTGCACTTATCAAGGTTGAAAGTCATTTGCCACTTATGTGCCCAGGATAACAATTTATTTAAGTCCCCCTGCACTTTAAAATTATCATCAATATCTTTAACTACAGCTGCTAATTTGGTATCATCCGCAAAAATTGACACTTTATTATTAACTGCCTCCCCAAGATCGTTTATATAGATGACAAATAATAATGGACCGAGAACTGATCCCTGAGGAACCCCACTGATAACATCCCTCCACTCTGACTTTACACCATTTAGCACTACCCTTTGCTTCCTGTCTTTCAGCCACTCAGCTATCCAATTTGAAACACCCCCACATATCCCAATCATTTTTAATTTATGAACTAGTCTCCTGTGTGGTACCTTATCAAATGCTTTACTAAAATCTAAGTAAATTATATCTACATTCTCTCCCTTATCTACTTGATCTGTTACAAACTCCAGAAAGTCTAGTAAGTTAGTCAAACATGATCTACCTGATCTAAACCCATGCTGAGCATCGCTGATTAACCCCTCCCTCTCTAGATGTTGGCAAATCCCTTTTTTAACTATTTTCTCAAGAATTTTACAGACTACAGGAGTTAGGCTAACCGGTCTAAAGTTATTTGGATCCTCTTTACTACCCTTCTTGAAAATGGGGACTACATTCGCTCTCTTCCAATCATCGGGTATTTCTCCATATTCCAATGACCTAGTATATAACTTGTCCAGAGCTATTGAGATACTTTCTACCCCTTCTTTAAGTATCCTAGAATGAATATTATCAGGGCCGGAGGCCTTGGTAGTATCTAAATCACCTATTAGTCCTTTTATCATCCTCCGATCCACACAAATGTTAGTAAACACCTCTTTTCCTGACCTATGAGTACTATACATAGGACTATTTAGTTTCTCTTTTGTAAATACTGATGCAAAATGACCATTTAGTACCTCAACTATTTCCTCATCAGTTTCTCTCACAAACCCTTCATATTTGATAGGTCCTATTTTAACTCTGCCACACTTGTTATTAATTTTATAGTAACTAAAGAACTTTCTAGGATCTTTGTTGCTATCCTGAGCTAATTTAATTTCTGACACCCTTTTGTTCTTCTTTATAATCTTATTTAACTCATTCCTAGCCATTCTATAATCACTTAAATTTTGAATATTATTTTGTACCTGTAATTTTTTATATGCCCTTTTCTTCTCTGAAATTTTTCTAGCTATCTCCTGATTCCACCATAATGGTTTCCTACTTTTGTTCCTAATGGCCTTCATTGGGATACATTGTTCTTGGACTACATTTATTATATGCTTGAAAGTATCCCACATCCCATAAGCATTTTTACCTCTGAATTCTATATCCCAGTCTACCAAATTTAGCAAGCTTCGAAGTTTTACATAATCTCCCTTATGAAAATTTGGAACTTTTTCAGCATTCTCAGTTATTTTACCCTTCTCAATTCCCAAGTTAAAACGAACTATCTGATGGTCACTATTTCCCAATGCTTCCCCAACAGTCAATTCTTGAACTAAATGATCACTGTTAGAAAGTACTAAATCTAATATATTGTCCCCCCTCGTTGAATCGTTAACAAATTGATTCAAAAAATTATCCTCAAAGCATTCTATGAACCTGCCACTTTTTCTATCCCTACCTATCATATTTTCCCAGTCCACAGAGTTTAAGTTGAAGTCCCCAATAATAACTGCATCTGTTTCACATCCCTTACTTATTTCCCTTATCATTAGTTCATCTATATCATCAGTCTGCCCAGGTGGCCTGTAAAAAGCTCCCAAATGCACCATTCTATTTTTACTGAACCTAATATCTATCCAAAGTGACTCAACTCCATCCTGCTTTATTGAAGTATTTAAACTTGAAACAATGTTGTTTTTTATATAGATAATTATTCCTCCACCAATCCTACCTGTCCTTTGACTAATGTACATATTATAGCCCTGAAAATCAAATTCACTTATAGTGTCACTAAATTCTATTTCATTAACCCATGATTCAGTAACGCATAATATATCTATATCCTCATTGCTAATATAACTAAATAGCTCATCCTTCTTGTTTCTAAGACTACGAGCATTTGTATAGAAACAATTTAACCCCCCTATCCCTGAAGCACCTCTTGAAACTTGAATGACCTCACCTCTATCGCCTTGGAACCTATTTCTGTTATCTGCCAAGTCCATTCTACTTTCAGTACTATAATGTCCTCTCATAATTCCCTGACCACTATTAGTATCTAGTTTCCCGCCCGCAAAGACCTAATAACACGATCATACTCCTCCCACAACACATCTACCCCCCTCCTACTCAAATGCAGTCCATCCATCGCATATATTTCTTTCATTCCAACAAACCTATCCCACACATCCACAAACATGACACCTTCCATCTCACACATCCTCCTCACATAATCATTCAGCCCAATTGCACGAGACATCCATTCTACCCCAACATCCATTCTTGGAAGCACACCTGTCACAACACCTTTCATTCTACTTTCTTTCACCTTTTCAATCAACCTCTTGTACCTCTCACGTAACTCACATGCACCCACTTTCTTCACATCATTCACTCCTACATGTGTAATCACAACCGCATCCCTTGCACAGCCAGACACCAGTTCCTCATACCTATCAGACAGATCTCTCACTCCAGCACCCGGCAAACACACCCTCAAACCATTCAATCTACTTGCATTCAACTTCCTATCTAAATATCTAACTCGCGAATCACCCATCACAAGCACTTCAGTCAGACTCCTATTCCTAACCCCCACAGACCTAACTCCATCCCCACTCCTATTCTCATTCAAACTACCAGTCACTCGAACTCCACCCCCACCCCCATCAGTCATATCACTTCCAGTTACTTCCTCTCTTAGGGCACTGAATCTATTAGTCAAGCTAATAGGATCTGTGTCCCTCTGACTCACACACCTATTCTCCCCCTGGCTAACCACCTCAACAGAGGCAACCCTATTCTCACAAAGAACAGGAGAAGCCTCCCTAGCTTCATGTTTCCTAACCACTCTCCACTGTCCCCCATCCTCACTAGGCCTATTTCTAACTAATCTAAGGGGGCTAACTTCACTATCACTAGAACTATCACATCCTACCTCCTCCACTGGCCCTCTACCTTCACCTGAAACATCTAACTGGCCTAACAGCCTTCATATGTAGACCTATATTTCTGTGTGATCATTAGAAAAAGACAGCAGCACATCTATGCTAGCTGATATATCATGCCTCACATATATGGCTTCGTTGCTTATGGTTGGCTCTGTATAGAGTATAGTTATTGACCTGTAGCTCTACATCCATGTGGTTTTTAGTTAGGTGGGATTCGGTGAATGCCATTAAAAAGTAATCCTGTTTTGCTAGCTCATCAATATATAGGATTTTCAACCCGCGGCTCTTTGAGTAGAGCTCCCTGATGTTTGCCAATAATATGTTGTTTAGTATAGGCGATGCGTCCCCTGTAGGATTGGGAAGTGTCTCTACAGGGAATAATTAAAGTGCTTATATTGGAGTTAAATAGTTGTAAGTCATCTGGCCCAGACAACATTCATTCTAGGTTACTCAAAGAAAATGTAGATAGTATTACATAACATAACATAACATAACATGTTATTAGTTTCTGGTAGGTCAACAACATTGCAAATGCTACAAGTAGCCAACAAATGGACTGAAGCACTGGATGAAGGATGGGCTACAGATGTCGCATATTGCGACTTTATGAAAGCCTTTGATAAGGTTCCCCACCAAAGATTGCTGAAAAAGTTGAAAGCCTTTAATCTGGGGCCCAGTTACATGGGTTGGATTGAGTCTTTTTTGTGTGGACGGCAGCAGAGAGTCATGGTTAATGGTGAAAGGTCCAGCTGGAAGAGTGTCAAAAGCGGGGTACCGCAAGGCTCCGTACTCGGACCTCTGCTGTTCGTCATGTACATCAACGACCTACCAGAATCGATGTCCAATGAGAGCCAACTATTTTTGTACACTGATGATATGAAAATATTCAGGTCTATTAAAGATGTTGATGAGTGTAGAAAACTACAGGATGACATGGTTGACCTTAAGGAGTGGTCAAATAAGTGGCTCTTGAAATTCCATCCTGATAAATGTAAAGCTATGAGGATTGGTAAATCAGAAATACCACATGGTGATTATGTCATGGAGCAGAGCTTAACACTCACCAATGAAGAGAAAGATCTAGGGGTAATAGTTGACAAGGATCTGAACTTTGAAAAGCACATATCAGGGAAAATAAATTCGGCTAATAGAATAGTGGGTCTCATACGTCGTACCATATCGTGTCTTGATGAAGAGGTCTTTCGATCATTGTTTGTGGCCTTGGTCCGACCAATCCTGGAATATGCAAGCCCAGTGTGGAGCCCTTATAAGGTAAAAGACATAACAGCACTGGAAAATGTTCAAAGAAGAGCTACGAAGCTAGTACCATCCCTAAAAGACTTGTCATATGAGGAGCGTTTAAGGAAATTAAAGTTACCCTCACTGGCATACAGAAGAGCTAGGGGTGAAATGATTGAAACTTACAAAATATTGCAAGGGGTATATGATGAGGTGGCATGTCAGGGGCTTTTTGAGCTGCAAGAGGATGGTCGCACCAGAGGACATAGCAAGAAGCTTTACACCAAGAGGTCAAGACTTAATGTTAGGAAGAACTTTTTCTGCAACAGAGTAGTAGAAAAATGGAATGACCTACCAGAATACGTAATATCTGCTGAAAATGTTTTGAAATTTGAAATTGCACTTGATAGGGTATGGGGTGGCCAGCCGATAAAGTATGACTATAGGGCTAAATTAGAAAAAATAGAAACGTCCACCCAAGACACACAACTAACGAGGTCATTGATGAGGAGCCGGGTCACATAGACTGAATAGCCTCCAACCCGGGCAACGTCTATTATGTTGGAATCAAGAAATAGCTAATAAAGTTATAGAGAAAAAAAGGACATACCAGAGATTACAAAGTGAGAGTAGTTTAGATAATTTAAACCATTATAGGTCAACCATAAATGAACTAAATAAGATTATTAAGAAGACCAAAAAGACAGCCGAAATTAATTTAGCTAAAAATAATAATAAAGATCCTAAAAAATTCTTTAGCTATTATAGAATCAATAATAAATCTAACAGTGATAAAATAGGGCCTATTAAATATGAAGGGGTTTTGAAAGAATCTGATAAGGAAATAGTAGAGGTCCTTAATGATCATTTTGCTTCAGTATTCACAAAAGAGAAGCCAGTTAGATTAATTGATGATAATTCTAGGTCAAGGGAAGTAGTGATAAATTCTATTAATATAGACAGAGAAGAAATTAAAGGGCTTATAATGCAGTTAAATACTAGTAAGGCATCTGGCCCTGACAACATTCATTCTAGGATACTCAAAGAAGGTGTAGAAAGTATTGCAGTAGCTCTTGAGAAGATATTTATTAGATCACTAGAGTCTGGAGAAATACCAAATGATTGGAAATTGGCAAATGTAGTGCCAATTTTTAAAAAGGGAAGCAAAGAGGACCCAAATAACTTTAGGCCGGTAAGCTTAACTTCTATAGTCTGTAAAATTATTGAGAAGATGGTTAAGAAGGGAATTTCTGATCATCTAGAGAGTAGCAGGTTAATTAATGATGCTCAGCATGGTTTTAGAAAAGATAGATCGTGTTTAACTAATTTACTGGATTTTATGGATTATGTAGCTAAAGAATTAGATAGGGGTGAGAAAGTTGATGTGATCTACTTAGATTTCAGCAAAGCTTTTGATAAGGTTCCACATAGAAGACTAGTTCATAAATTAAAGCTGCATGGGATATGTGTGAAGGTTTTAAATTGGATAACTGAATGGCTGAAAAATAGGAAACAGAGTGTTGTACTGAATGGAGTGAGGTCAGAGTGGAGGAATGTTATTAGTGGCGTACCTCAGGGATCAGTTTTAGGCCCTTTATTATTTATAATCTATGTAAATGATCTTGGGCAAGGTGTAAATAGCAAAGTGTCAATTTTTGCTGATGACACTGAATTGGCAGCTGTAGTCAAAGAGGTTGAGGGTAGCTTTAAAGTGCAAGGTGACTTAGATAAGTTGTTAGCTTGGGCTCAGAAGTGGCAGATGACTTTTAACCTTAATAAATGCAAAGTTATTAACATGGGGAGAGATAATAGGGAATTTAGCTATGAGATGGATGGATATTGGCTTAATTCAGTTGAAGATGATAAGGACTTAGGAGTGGTAGTAGATAGGTCACTGAAATTTTCAAAGCAGTGTATTGAGGCAAAAAATAGAGCAAATGGGGTGCTAGGTTACATTAAAAGAAATGTTAGCTACAAGAGTAAGGAGGTCATCCTTAAACTATACAACTCTTATGTCAGGCCACATTTAGAGTACTGTATACAAGCATGGTCACCACATTTTAGACATGATATAAACTTATTAGAGTCGGTACAAAGGAGAGCAACAAAAATAACACCATCCCTGAAGCACCTTGAATATGAACATAGACTGAGGGTATTAAATATGTTTTCATTTGAAAGAAGGTGTGTGAGGGGAGATATGATTGAGATTTTTAAAATCTTTTCTGGGATGGATAAATTGGATTTCAGCAAGTTATTTGAGTTAGAAGGTAGTAATAGAACTAGAGGCCACCACTTAAAGATTAAAAAACAGAGGTGCAGACTGGATGTTAGAAAATATATTTTCACTAACAGAGTGGTGGATTATTGGAATAGTTTGCCACCTGAGACTGTAGACAGCCCAAACTTGAATGTTTTCAAGCGCAGATTGGATGATTATATGGGGATGGAGGGTTAATTTCTTACTTTTTGGTATGTGGATATGTTTCTTGACTCATTCCTGTGGATGCAGTTTCTTTCTATTGTATATTTTGGGGGACTTTGATTTTGTTTTTGACAGACTCCTATGGAGGCTTTAAATTATATATTGTAGATGCATGGTTGGACATTCCTATGGATTGTTAAATTGTATATTGTAGATGCATGATCTGACAAAATCTTATGGATGCATTATATGGGTGGGATTTGATGGATACGGATGACCTTTGATAGGCCCTTGTGGCTTTTGTCATCCGTGAAATTATGTTATGTTATGTTAAAGTGATCTTCGCTCACGTTGCCTGTCCCTGTACCAGGATGGGCGGGGTCGCTACCGCCAGTCCTTTATAATTGGGATGAGTGTGTGCACATTGACTGGTGGACTTGTAGACTTTTGGGGGGAGGCTGGCCTTCTTCCTTTTATTTAACTAGTTTTTTTTCTTTTTATAGTTTGCATGTTCCTGTGCCACAGGGACCTTCCCCTGATGCAGGAGCTTCCTTCCTGCTTGTTTTCTTTTCCTTTTTTTTATTTTTAGTTTTGGGTTTTGTTTTTTTTCAAATCTTATTTTAAAGTAGCCTAGTACTAGGCAGTTTTTAATACAGTGACTAATGCCCAAGTAGGTGGTCCCAGATGAGCTCTTAAAAAAATTAAAAATTAATCATTGTTTTATATTCTTGATCAGCGCCATATTCTTTTCTCCCTGGGGGTTATCTTCCACTCTGTAGTCCCCAAACAACAGTCTCTAGGTACCTCCTCAGATTGTAATAATATGTTTTTCTAAAGTTGGGGATTTTAACCTTATTTATTCTACTGAGAACCATGCTCCATTTTAACTTAAAATTAATCTTGCAATGGTCGCTATTTTCCAAAGTTCTTCCGATCACTGTATCGCTAATGCCTTCTTCCTTATTTGTTAGAACTAAATCCAATATATCACACCTCTACTGGGTTGGTTTATAAACTGCCTAAGAAAATTATCCTGAACTATATTAAAAAAAATTCCTCAGCCACCTGATTACCTACAAGAGCTCCCCAGTCTATATTCCTAAAATTAAAATTGCCCATTATACTCGCATGTTTACTACTACATACACATTCTATCTTCTGCCACAGAGGATACAAAGCTTCCTTAATAAAATTCAGTGGTCATATATAATAATCATATGGCAAGTTTATCCTTGCTTCCGTTAACATCTTGCCATAATGACTTTGTGTTAGCCTCTGTTTTAATTGAGTGTTTTCACTACACTGGAAATTATCTCTAATATAAATAATCAAACCCTCCTCCTATTCTTCTTTGTATGAAGCATAACCATCAATCTGGACCTCAGGTCTAAAGTTCTTTCCTGCCAAATTAAGCCATGACTCTGTTATCGCAATACCATCAAACTTCTCTACAGTCACTCGCCTTTTTAACAAATCCATCTTATTCCTTAAGCTCCTACTATTTGTGTTATATATTTTAAATGAATAACTCATTATGGTCTTATCAGAACCTTCTACCTTCCTAGTCATCTGCTCATTTCCTTGTCTGTTTCTTTCCAAATTCATCCGAATGCCCTCACCTCCACCTTCCTCATCTTACTTACTTTCACACCTCTGCGATTCAAGTGACACCCATCCATTGCATACAAATCCTCCCTTCCCAAAAAACTTATTCCATGTATCCATAAACACTACTCTCATACTATCACACAATACTTTCACTCTCTCATTTATCCCAACTGTTCCTGACATCCACTCACTGCCTATTTTAAGCCAAGTAAAGTTCCTGACACTACACACTTCCTACTACTATCTCAAAACTTTCTTAACAAATCCCTATATCTAGACACAATCCAGAAACGGTTCTTTTTATTAACAAATGTGACCCCATGATACTTTATTGTGATTTGATTCCCCTTTTATTTCTAAATTGTGTTAGCCAGTAGCGAACCATCATCTGCAGGAAAAAAGTTTCTATAAAATTCTTTATCTTTGTATCCTAGTTTTGTATTGCATAATTTTTCTATTATAAGCATAATAAATATCAGGTGATCCTGTATGTCCTTGTCTTATACCTCTTGTGAATTCAGTTTTATATAGTTCTTTATTATTTATATTGAGTAGTCTAATCATTTATATATAGTGTAGCTATTATATCAATAATGGCTGGATCACATTTATATTTCATCATTGCCCTCTATTAACTGAGTTTTCAAGGCTTTTGTAAAATCAATGGCAACAATGATGAGCATTTTTTTCTTTTTATACTATTATCAATACAGTATTTTAGTATCATTAAATTATCCTTACATCTTCTATTTTTTGTGAATCCTGCTCGCAATTCATTTTCTTTTCTAGTATTCTTTAAATATTGAATCAAGTTCTCCTTTATTAGACTCATGGATAGTCTATAGCCTGTATTTGTCAGTGCAATGGGCTTGAAATCCTCCACTGTGGGCTTTTTTACCTTTGATTCTTTACAGGCTAGTGGTGGCTCCCATTTTTTATAATTTTATTTAAGCAATTGACTATTATTTTATCATTTTCTCATATCCATTTCCATATTTTTCCTTTTATCTTATCAGGGCCTGGCTGCTTTTTTTATGTTTAGATTGCCTGGCAATTTTCACTCTCAGAGGCAGTTTTCTTTAAACTGTATTTCAATTAAAAGGTTTCATTTTCCTTTTTCTATTAAATATACCTTTTATGTATGATTTTATACTAGTAGATCAAAGCAATATATTATATATAAATATTTTCCACTGAAATGATACTCAAGGCCAATTTCCTAATATGGAACAAATGCATGTGCCAAGCTGTCATAGTAATATGGAGTTTTCAATTCATTACAAAATACTGCATCATTTAGAACTTGTTATTCAGAACCCCAGAAGGGGCGCGGCGATTTGCCATCCTGGCCGCCATGCTGACGGGATCCAGCGCTTCGTCTGGCCCCAGCTTAGCCTCACTTCCTTCCTTCAGATAGCCGGTATTTCTCACCTACTTCCTCACTTTCCCTACAACCTCTCTCACAACTTTCTCTGGTCAGCCTCTAATTTCACAGTGTAGATGCTGACCTTGTTCTCAGCCAACCGTCCCGGATCATCCACACCCATACCTTCTTCACATCCCTTTTCCTTTCCTCTTCACACTATCAATTTTACGCCGTGTCCAAGGTGGAGCCGCCATGCCGATAGACTGCCAGGCCACCAAGTGGAAGGGGTGGTCCTGAATGGCAGCACCTGGCTCTGCCAGGCCTGTACACACCCCTTGCAGGGCGGGTTACTGCGAGGGGTGATGAGCGATTGCTTCCCGTGGAAAAAATAGGGTCACCATGAACACGAAAAAAAACCTAAATCTCTCCCCATTTCCCCTTGTACATCGACGGAGCCGCCCTTGGGCAGCTCCAAAGAAAACATGGAGGTCCCTCCCCCTCCTGTGCTTGCGTAGGAGACCCTCCAAACTTCTCTAACCGGAGAGGAGGCTTACTCCTCTCCTATGACTATGGGTCTAGGGGACTCCCCCTCACCCCCTTCTCTGGAGGTGCTTTCAGGCACCTCCCTGTTTCCAGTGGCAGTCCCTCCTTTTCTTTCCAAGGGGACTGCCAAGAAAGCCCCCTTAGGGGGGAGAGGGAAGCCAGGCCCCTCCGGTCACTTCCCTCAAAAGACCTGCTGGCAAGAATATTGAACCTTGCCGGGGTCAAGGCCTGTGCCTCCCCACACCACCTGACTAGTGACAATGATACCAATGGGACCTGTGATGTCCGGGGGTGGGGGGATAGCCAACTGGAGGCCCCCCTGAGATAGACATGGTCCTTGAGGCAACCCAGCCTCAGATGCTAGGGCCTTCCTTGGGGGTAATCCGGGATTGGCACCAAGCACCGAACCCGAATCTGCCCCTATGCAAGGTGGTCCTGCTCAAACGGCTAAGGTTTCCGAGGCAGTACAAGGAGGTGACCTCTGACTGGTCCATCTGGCCTGGGGGATCCTGCTGCCGGAGGGGAGAAGCGGGTTCATTCCCCACCCTCCTCTCATAAAATGAAAAAGAACAGGAAAAAGAAGAAAAAGACGGGGGGGGGGGGTCCTCTCCATCCGCAGGGGCTGTGGGGATGGATGGGTCTGCTGCCACTTTGGTAAGCGACCAAGCCAAGATCGTCACATCCAGCCCCTCTGCCTGCCCCCTCGGGCTGGAGCCCCCGACTATGACTAAGACAAAGAGCACAGGGCGGAGCCTCGATAACATCGGGGCCCCTTATTATTCGCTCCACTGATGGCAGCATGTTAGCCAAGGGCAACATGATCCATCAGAGGAGAGCATTAGCTAGTGTAATTGGTAGAGAGGCGAAGGTGACCCGTTTCTCGGACGGGAGCCTTCTGGTAAATGCACCAGATCCCTCCGAGGCGGCCAAGATAAGTGTTCTTCGGACACTTGATGTCCTCCTGGTGAGTGTGACGCCGCACTTTACCATGAACTTTGTGAAAGTGGTAGTTTATGGGAGGGAACTCATTGACTACTCCATAGAGGACATCACCTTAGAGCTGGCTGACCATGGGGCGGTCAAGGTCGAACGTGTGATGAGAAAACAGGGAGAGGCCTCGAGACCCACCCCTACACTCTCCATCATGTTTGACTGTGACAAGCTCCCTGAGTCGGTGCATGCCGGTTGGTACCGCTAACGTGTAAAGGCATTCATGCCACTGCCACGGCGCTGCTATTACTGTCACCGCTTCGGCCATACGAATCGTTCATGTAGACATGCAAAGTCGGGGTCACCCAAAGTCTGTGTAAATTGCTCCAGGGCCACACATGATAAGTCTAAATCGTGTGTGGGCAAGTGTGTCAATTGTGGAGAGCCGCACTCCGCTTCTTCGAAGCAATGTGGTACATATCTCCTTGAGAAAGAAATCCTGGCCATTCAGGCCCAGGATCAACTCTCATTCTGCGAGGCTAAGTACTTTGTCCTGGCACGCCCGGCTCTGCCTGGGACATCTTATGCCTCAGAAAGGCACAATCTGCTCCTGGTGCTTCCAGGCCAATGAGCATGTTTGTTTCTGCACCCATTCGGAGCCCTTCTGCGGGTTCTACTCAATGAGCGCTCCCATGGTAAAGCTGGCAGCAAAAAGGGTTCACACCCAGCCCCGGCTAAAACCAGGGCTCTCCCCCCTTCCCCCAGTATGACTGTTTCCCCTAAGGCGAAATGGCCACGCGCCTTCAGCGAGTCGTTAGACTCACAGGAGGCAACACCCTTGAAGTTGGTCACCAGGCCATCTTCCGGGGTTCTTAAAACTGTCCCCCGAAAGGAGGACAGCAACAACGGAGCTTCAGCTCCTTCGCCCACCCCTACACGTCTCTCTGAGTGGCTCGGAGACGGTGGTTCCTCCAAAAGAGGGCCCCCCGCCTTCGAAGCCGCAATGTCTGCCTAAGGTTTGAGGGGGAGGGAGGAAAAGATGCATGGTGAGCCCAACCTCCCCCAATAAGTCCTCGAAGGCGACCACGTCCCGGGTTCTGCCTCCGAGAAGCATAAAGCCATTCCCGTGAGGGTCTTTTGTTCAAAGATGGTCCCGCATCTCTGAGCTAGGCCTGGAGGGCATATTCCTTCAATGGAATTGCCATGGACTCCGGGCCAACTGGGAGGAGCTGCGGAGGCTGGTCTCATCCCATTCCCCGTTAGCTATTTTTCTGCAGGAGACCATGCTAGACACATGCCCTCTGCCCGCCCGCCCGGGGTATAAGGGTTTTGAGACCCCACCCGCATGAGAGGACCGGGCTGGGGGATGCGCGGTTTACACACGGCATGATTTCTCCGTTCTTCCTTTCACTTTAGATACCTCCTTTCAGGCAGTGGCTGCGCAGTTTTACCTGGATAGGAGGTATACTATCATTTCTGCATACATTCCATCGTTAGCTGACTTCAACGCGAGGGAATTCCGCTGCATCGTGGCATGGAGGCCCTTTCTCTTGCATGGAGATCTGAATGGCAGACATCTTCTCTGGGGGATTACTCAATAAATCCCAGGGAACAAGTCCTTGCTAATCTGATCGAAGAGCTTGAGACAGGTGTCCTAAATGTGGATGAGTTTATGCATCACTGCCCGAGAACCGCTTCTTTTTCTTGCCTTGATGTATCCTTGTGCTATTCGGATGCACAGCCTGATTTTGATTGGGGAGTGGTCGATGCCCTCCATGGTAGTGATCACTTTCCGATTCAAATATCATTTTCAGGGCAACTGCCGCTTGAGAGCCCACTTTGATGGTGCTTGGCTCGGTGGCCTGCATGTCAGGAAATGACTGAATTCACTATCTCAGCCCAGGAGTTTAGGTCGGTAGATGAAGCCGTTGAGTTCTCCGGCAACCTCATCGCCGCGGGCTTAGCTACTATTCCTAGAAGGTCTGGCCTTTTTGCACGCCGACCACTCCCGTGGTGGTCAGCCGAGTGTGAGACGGCCCTCAAGTAGAAGCGCTATGCCTACATGCGCTATAAGCGTCGCCCGAACGATTTCACTGTCGCTGAATTTCGTCGGGCTAGGGCTAGGTTCCGGTATATTTCGAAGCACGCCCGCCGCTCTTCTTGGCGAGCATACGTGTCTTCACTTAACGGGAAGACCCTTTTAGCAGAGGTGTAGAAGCGAGTCAAAAGGATTCGGGGCAAGTTCTCGCAGGACCCCTCTCCCATTCTCCAGGAGAATGGGACCGCAATCTCGGACCCCGCGTCCGTGGCGGAATCCTTAGCGACCGCTTTTTCCGCATTCTCTAGCCGTGATGCTGCTCCGTCAGCATTCACTGCACGTCGTGATGTCGCGGAAGGTCGCCGCTGGACTTTACCTCGAGAGGCGGAGAACCCTTCAACGACAAGTTTACTGTGAGTGAGTTGCGCTCCGCTCTCGCTTCGTGCGCAGACAACGCCCATGGTCCGGACGATGTCCCGTACGCCATGCTTTGACACCTGGGTGAGCGAGGCATGGCCTTTCTGCTAGATTTGTTCAACAGGATCTGGGTGGAGGGTCTTCTCCCAGACTCCTGGCGAATCGCTACTGTGCTCTCCTTTCGCAAACCGGGGAGAGATCACTCTACTCCGACCGGTTTCCGCCCAATCTCTCTAACCTCTTGCATGTGCAAGTTAATGGAGAAATTGGTAAATGTTAGATTAGCCTTTTTCCTGGACAGCGGAGGCCATCTGTGTTCTGCACAATGCGGCTTCCGCAAGTTCCACTCCACGTCGGATGCTCTGCGCCGACTGGAAAATGCCGTCTCCGAGGCTTTCCTTCGTAGACAGCACTACGCCACGGTGTTTTTCGATCTGGAGAAGGCCTATGATACCGCATGGCGATACGGTATCATGGAGACTCTCCACACGATGGGGGCGAGGGGACGCCTCCCAATGTTTATATCTGAATTTTTGCGAGATCGTCGATTCCGCGTACGGGTGGGGGGAGCCCTCTCCGGTCCAAAGGAGCAGGAAGAGGGTGTCCCGCAGGGAAGTGTCCTCAGTGTCACACTCTTTGCCCTGAGCATCAACGGCATCACCTCGGTGCTGCCGAAAAATGTTCTCGCTACGCTCTCCTTGGACGACCTTTCGATCTCTTTTGGAGTCTTTCGATCTCTTTTGGAGTCGACGATCCAGAGTTGGCCCAGAGGCCAACTCTGGAGCGTCGACTCCAACAGGCATTGAACCGCGTCTCTCGCTTTTTTGAAGCGCACAGGTTTCGGTTTTCTTTGGCCAAGACTAAGGTGGTGCACTTCTGCTGCCATCTACGGCTTCACCCCGACCCAGATTTGTTTCTTAATGGGGTGCGCCTGGATGTGGTGGAATCGCACCGTTTCCTTGGTCTTGTATTCGACCGATGCCTCACCTGGGAGGCTCATATTCGCAGCCTTAGGGGGCCCTAGCCTAGAACTAGGCCAGTTTTAATACGGCGACTAATGCCCAAGTAGGCAGTCGCCAGATGAGCTCTTAAAAAAAAAAAAAATTCGCAGCCTTAGGGTCTCTTGTACCCACGCCATGGACATTCTCCGTTCCGTGGCGTTCAGTGCTGATAGGGCTACTGCCCTACTTTTTTATCGATCCTTTGTTCGTTCGAAGCTCGACTACGGTTGCGAGTTTTATGCATCCGCAGCCGAGCGTTTATTGCGGAAAGTGGATTCGATCCACCACACCGGCCTTCGCCTTGCGGCCGGTGCCTTCCGCACTTCCCCCATTGAGAGCCTGTTGGTCGATGCTGGGGAGATGCCACTCGCTCTGCGCCGCGTGCATTGAGTGCATCACTCACCTGTATGCGCGAGCCCGGCGCCTCCCTCAGTCGCCAACAGCTCTCACTGCATCCGCAGCTGATCTCGATGGTGCCTATGCCGCCGAGAGACGCCAGTCATACCCTAAGCCCTTTGGGTTTAGGGCCAGGAAACTCCTTCGAGAGGTAGATATAGCTCTCGGGCCAGTGGCGCCCCTGGTTCTGCCCAAGACGCCACCCTGGATGGTACTACATTTGGCTATTTGTCGCCACGCCTCTGCTCCCAAAGCTTGTACGGCGCCGGGAGTATTGCGTTCGACCTTTCTGGAGCATACCTCGTGTCACGCTGGAACCGTGCCAGTGTATACGGATGGCTCCGAGTCTCAAGAAGAGGTCGGCTTCCACGCTGTATCCCCTCTGTTTGAAGTCAGCGGGGCTCTGCCAGGCGCTGCGTGTCTTCACGGCCGAGCTGGTTCGGAGACCAGATTGTGATCTATAGCGACTCACAAAGCGCCCTGAGTGTTCTCGGGGCATTGGAATATACACATCCCCTGGTTCGCGATATCCGTGACGCCACGGTTACTGCGAGCCGGGCAGATGTCGAGATTATCTTCTGCTGGGTTCATGGACATGTAGGAATTGTGGGGAATGAGCGCGCCAAAGAGTTCGCGAGTCCTCACACTGACTACATGGCAGGAATACGGGCAGCTCTTCGGACTGCTTGGCAAAGAAAATAGGAGACGGTCGAAGGGAACTTAAAGTTGCGTGCCATTGCGCCGCGACTGTTCCCATGGACCTATCCCCCAATCCCGCGACGGCTTCAGGTCGCTTTCTGTCGTCTTCGAATCGGTCACACTCATGTGACGCATTGCTATTTGATGGAGCGCTCGCCTGGGCCCTATTGCGACGACTGCATCGTTCCCCAGACAGTTCGGCACATTCTTGTTGAATGTCCCAGTCTGGGTGATCTTTGCGCACGTTGCCCGTCCCGGTACCAAGATGGGTGGGGTCGCTATCGTCTGTCTTTTGTACTCGGGATGAGTGCGTGCACCTTGACTGGTGGACTTGTTGACTTTTTGGGGCGGGCTGGCCTTCTCCCTATTATTTAAGCAGGGTTTTTTGTTTTGTTTTTTTTCTTTTGTTGTTTTTTTCCTCATAGGTCGCACGCTCCTGCGCCGGGTGGACCTGTCCCCCGATGCAAGAGCTTGCTTACTGCTCACTTTCCTTTCCCTTTTTGGGGGGAGGGGGTTTGTTTTTTACCCTAATTTTATCTTAAAGTAGCCTAGTCATAGGCCAGTTTTTTATACAGCAACTAATGCCCAAGTAGGCAGTCGCCAGATGAGCTCTTTAAAGAAAAAAAAAATGTTGAAATTATAAACCTAAATATGAATTTTGAATAAAATAAGGCTAAGTAGCATTCATTTCTTGAAAAAAAAAAGTAATTGTGAAAAAAACAAAAACAAACCTGTATTTTGTTTTCAAATTTCACTTGAAAAAGCAAAAAAAAAACCCAGGAATAAAACCCAAGTTTTTTTATTTGCCCACCCTGGTTAATTGGTATTTTTTTTACTTGTGACCCACCAGTGAATCAATTTACACCAAGAAATACATCAGCGTCACCCAATGGTGAGTCATATTGCATTTGTGTTAAGAGCATTATATGAAGCAAGCAGGGAAGAAGAGACTATGGTTCTATTTTTGTGTGATAACATATGTGACTGAAGCTGTCCTCTCATATACCTCAGACTCAACTTTACTCATTGGTGGCTGATCCATCTAAGTGCCCAAAATGTTTGTATTAGCTCTTGCTGGGACTTGAACCTAGTGTGGAATTAATTACACTGCCTTATCCACCTGGCTAGCAAAATCTGTTTTATCCACTTGCCTAGCAAGAGCTGTTTTATCTATCCAGCTAGCAAGAGCTGTCTTATCCACCTGCCTAGCAAGAGCTGTCTTATTCACCTGCCTACATAGAAAGAGCTGTTTTATCCTCCTGGCTACCAAGAGCTCCTACAAAGACTATTATTATTAGAAATCCAGGAAAAGGAAGTTGAATTTCATACCCTTAGGTTCCTCTACTCTTCATTTGAACTTGACCTTTGGGGTTTGAACCCTGCAAGGGGTTTCTGTTAGACTTATCCCTGGTACCTGGAGAGGGGGCACACCCTCCTGCCTCCACTGCTCCCAGCAGTCTCAAACTAAATTAACCCATGCTTTATTCCTTCTAGACATTTTTCATTTTTCTCTTTCTTTAAATGCCTCATCTAACCTCTATCTTATCCAGCTACTGATTTTGAAGGCTAGTCATCAACCAGCTTTCGTACATTCATCTATAGTTGGGATCGAGATGGAGGCTGGTTCACCCATCCCCCTTGCCTTTGATGGAGGGTGGATTTTAATATATGCATTCTTCCCACCCTTTTCTATTGTCATCTATCTTTTTTCCCTTATTTATCCTTTTGTGCACCTGCAAAGGGACATCATGTTAAATCTGGAAGCTTGTTTACCCTCCAGGGCCCAATATCTGCAGGTTCTCCTCCTGGCACCGATGCCTACAAGAAGCTGTGCGGATATATGTCTTCCACACATTTTCACTTATCAGCTCTGTCCCTACAAACTTTTTCTGCATAATATAGAATCATTGCATTTTAAATTTGAGTTATAAAAATATAAGGTGTTTGAAATGCTCCCATTCATTTTAGTTCTCATTTTTATTCCTTCATCCACAGTGTGATGATAGATGTATAATGCCTGTTTCCTGTTCTTTCTTAATAATTGAAAGCTGATTTAAATTGGGAATAAATCAACTTTGACCTTTTTTTTTAAATCAATTTCTGATTTGAGAAAATGAAATCTGAAGTTATTGAAGATAAAATAGTATCAGAGGTATGTATATTTTTATGATTTTACCATGTTTTATTGTAATGTAACTAGATTCATAATTTGGTATCAATAATATAACAGGTGTACTTAATTATGTTTTTTTTTTAATTCATAGCAATTCTAAAATAGTTTTTAAGTAAAAAATACAACCCCTTGTTATAATAACATACTTATAGCCATGTACCTATTTGCAGAGACAAAGGAAACTACTGTATTCCTTTGAGATTCATATATTTTAATTAAAAAGTAAGAAAGAATAGTAGAAAATGTAAAATAAAGTAATTATAAGGATTATCAAAGACCAAACTTAATTAACTTAGAGAAATGTGGATCAAGTTTGTACAAAGAACAAATTCATATGAAAGTAAAACCTGGAATCTCTTCTAAACAGTTGTGTATTTCTGTTTAAATTCCTGTTATGATGCAAACATACCCCATAATGGTAAAATCTTCTCTTTCAGTCCATGGACCACTTAGGATTGAGAAGTATGCTGGAATTGTCATTATCATAGTCAATCTTATCCAATCTCTACACTCAAACTAGTCTTTTTCTTTACTCACTGCTTCCTCTCCTTGGGTTAATTCAGTGATTGTTGAGTACCAATACCTTCTCAGGGGGTGCTGCTATAAGTGGCACCTGAAAGACAGCCCTACCTTCTTAGCCCCATTGTCCATTGGGTAAGGTAATAGGTAGGTGATCATGCATCCTACTTCTTAGTGAACCCCGCCTATCTCTATTCTTCCATATTACCCTCTACTTTCCATCTCCCAATTTTTCCTCTTGCTGTTTAGCTAGATTCTGGTGACTAAGTGCATTTCCACCCTTGTATTTGAACCCAGTCCAATGACAGGATATACAGTGAGATCTGTATCTGCTGCATCTGCTGAAAGCCCAATGACTGGGAGAAGTATAAGGTAGTGTACTAGGCTGCCCACTCTTCCCTGCTTCCAGGGCATATATAAGATGGCTATGTCAACTACATTCTTAATGGGAGAAAGTACAAGGACAAATTCATTCTTGCTGCCAATGTCCATCCTAGCTCACAACCGAGGCCAAGTATGCGTAATGATCATATTCTGGGTGTTTCACTTTTTTCAATCAGGAGAAGGCCTATGATACCACATGGTGATAGGGTATCATGGAGACTCTCCACATGATAGGGTGAGGGGCTGCCTCCCAATCTTTATTTCTGAATTTTTGTGAGATCATCAATTCTGCGTATGGGTGGGGGAGCCCTCACTAGCCCAATGGAACAGGAAGAGTGTATCCCGCAGGGAAGTGTCCTCAGTGTCACACTTTGCCTTGAGCATCAATGGTATTACCACAGTGCTACTGGAAGATGTTCTCCCTATGCTCTACATGGATGACCTTCCGATCTCTTTTGTAGGCAGCCCAGAGGCCAACTCCAACAGGAATTGAACTGCATCTCTTGTTATACTAAAGTATACAAGTTTTTGTTTTCCTTGGCCAAGACTAATGTGGTACATTGCTGCCACCCACCATACCTCTACCTCAACCCAAACTTCTTTCTAAATGGGGTCTCCTGGAAATTGTGGATTCACATCATTTCCTTGGTCTTATATTTGACCGACGCCTCACCTGGGAGGCTCATATTCGCAGCCTTTAGAGTCTCTTGTACCTGACCATGGACATGCTTTGTTCTCTGATATTCAGCACTACTGCCTTGATTTTCTATTGATCCTTTGTTCGTTCGAAGCTTGTCCACAGATGCAAGTTTTAGCATCCGTAGCATCCTGGTGATGAGTGCCTTCCACCCATCCCCCATTGAGAGCTTACTTATCAATGCTGGAGAGATGCCACTTGCTCTGTGCCACGCACAGTGCATTATTCACCTGTATGTGCAAGCCTGGCACCTATGCTGCTGATAGACACCAGTCATACCCTAAGCCCTTTGGATTTAGGGCTAGAAAACTCCTTCAAGAGATCGGTGTAGCGCTCGTGGCGCCCCAGGTTCTGCCCAAGATGCCACCCTGGAGGGTACCACCACCTTTGATTATTTGTCACCATGCCTCAGCTCCCAAAGCTTCTACACCACTGGGAGTATTGCATTCCGCCATTTTGGAGCACATTTCATGTCACACTTGATCCGTGCCAGTGTATACGAATGGCTCCAAGTCCCAGATGGGGTCAGCTTCCATGCTGCATCTCTGCTGCTTGAAGTTAGTTGCAATACACCACTTGGTACAGGAGATAATGCATTGTGCCTGGCAACTCACAAATCACTCTGAGTGCTCTTGGGGCATTGGAATCTTCCATGAGTCGGGTGGATGTCAAGATTATCTTCTGCTGGCTTCCTGGACTTGTGGGAAATGAGAGCGCCAAAGAATTTCTGAGGCCTGGGTGACCAGATCAGCATTTCACTTCCTCACACTGATTACATGGTAGAAACCCAGGCAGCCCTAGCGGCTGCTATGCAAAGAAGATTGGAGACACCTGAGTGGAACTTAAAGTTGCATACCTTAACACCATGACTGTTTCCATGGATGTATCCCAAAATGCTGCTACAGCTTTGGGTCACTTTCTGTCTTCTTCAAATCGGGCACACTTACAGGACACACCGCCATTTGATAGCCTTTTTTTATTTTATGTTTGTTTTTGTTTGTTTTTATATTTTTGCTTGCCTTTGGCACGGTTGTTTTTAATCTAGCCTACCAGTAGGCTTTGAAAGAATTACTGTAACTTATGCCCAATGCCCAAGTTGGCTAATATTTTTTTTAAAAAATAGGGCGGTGATTCTTAACTTGCTTTTATTTTTCTCATCCTTTTCTTTTTCTACTATCACCACAAAATGTGATAGCTTGGGTAGCCTTGCTGCAACTGTTATCTGGAGGATTGTGTGCCCTCCCAGCCCCAATACACTAGTTTCACCACTTTACAGATCCCTCCTCACAAACTTGTTGGTATTGCACTTTTAATTTGAAGAAACACTTTATGAAAATCATTATTTATATACATGCCTCTGTTCTTTATCCCTAAGAAAAAAATTTCACATTCCAAAATTATAAATGGTATCAGCCCCACTTTCAACATGTAGGTTTCTTTTATCATCTTTACTGTCAGCATCAACAATACTTAAATATTTAGTATCTTTCAACCTTCTAAATCTTTGCTTGCTTTTAGTATAAAAAAAATTTAGCAAACTTTTTAAAAAATTAAGAAAATAAACTTAGCTTTAGTCCTTAAGATTAAAAATTAGGGTATTATCAAAATGAGGAAAGATGACTGGAGAAAAATTAATCTGTATCTTAATAACATTAATATCCTCTATTTTATTTCAGATTCCAGTTTATTTATCCAAGTCACTACTAAATCAATTACACATCATCCAGTATCCAGTTCGACCTCATACAAAAAATTATGACAATGAAACCATCCTTAAGGTATTATTTGCTTATTGGTTACTTAAGTTGACCCAGCTAAGTTCCACATGCCTTAAATTCACTGCCTCAAAGAACTCTGCCAACCAGACAAGATTCTCTCAGAATTCTAGGCCTCTGTATATCTGCACATCATCATCATATTCGTTTAGCATCCGTACTCTTCCTATCATGGGGTTAGACATTTTATGAGTCTCCTCCAATCATCTCTGTCCATGATGTTCTCTTCATCAATGTCCCATCTTCTCAGGTCTTCCTCTACACATTTCCTCCAGTTCTTCTTTGGTCTGCCTCTAGGTGGTCTTCCCTGCACCTCCATCTCAAAAGCTCTACTCAATATGTGCCCCTCCTCTCTTCTTCTAACCTGGTCATACCATCTCAATCCTTTTCTGCTTATCTCATCCACAATATCTTCCAGTCCAACACTCTGTAGCAGTCTTTCATTTGATATTCTGTCTTCACACCTGACATCCTTAACATTCTACAATCACCGCTGCACAGGAGCTTCTCCAGCTGTTGGGTAAGTGACCATGTCTCTGAAGAGTATGTCATGACAGTTCTGACACATGTCCGGAAGACATTTACTCTGCTACTAAGTAGGATGTGTCCATTTATAAGAAGACTGGCTAGCTCTCTTCATTTGTTCCACCCATACGCAATTCTTGTCCTAACTGTTCTTTCAGTACCTGTATTACAGCTCTTCATATCACCCAAATAAAAAAAATTATCTACTACTTCTATCTCACCCCCTTCCACCAGCAATCTGTGTTCCTCTTTGCTGTACACATGAAGGGCAAACAAAGTGGTCCCCTGCATGTCTGACATCCTGGAGACCAGAGCGTCTCTTATGACCATAACTTGCAGTCTGTAAATGGTACAGAATTTACCCCAACTCCTTTTCCGGAGCAACTACATGGATATCTTCCTGTGTTCCTTCTCTTATTTGGTTCTTTGCCTGTAATCATGGCCTTGGTTTTCTCCACATTTATTTTAATTCCTCTTCATTCCTGTGATCTTTTCCATTCCTCAAACCTTTTTGTTGCCTCTTGCACAGTTTCTGCTGTAATGACTAGATCATCCACATGCAGAAGCTCATACAAACCAACACCTCTTCTATCACTCACTGCCTCCTGCATTACAACTATAAATAATAAGGGACTTAGTGTTGAGCCCTGGTGAACCCCAACATTTATGGGAAACTCCTGTGACACTCCACCACACACGCATCTTCACCTTAGAATTTGTTCCTTCATAAAGTGCCATCACCTGGGTTATGAGTGTCTCAGGAACCAGCTGTTTCCTCAAAGCCCATGCTATAACCTTCGTGGGAACTCTTGTCAAAAGCCTTCTCTAGGTCCACGAAAATCTGGTACAACAACCTTTTCTTGTCAGAGAATTTTTCCTGTACTTGTCGTAGAATGAACACAACATCAGTTATGGACCTTCCAGGCTGAAAACCAAACTGACACTCGTCTATCTTCACTATTTGCCTCAGCCTCTCTTCAAGAACTTTTTCCCATACCTTCATTCCATGCTCTAGTAATCTTATGCCTCTGTCCTTTTTGCAAACCAAAGAATCCCCCTTCCCTTTATATATGCGAATGGTGTAGCTGGAACACCAGTCATCTGGTATCTTCTCTCTTTCTAACATCGTTTTGCACAGCTTGTAAACTCCTTAATACCAATGTCATCTTTTGCTTTGATCAAATCTGCTGACAAACTTGATGGTCCCAGTGCCTTATTGTTTTTCATCTTCTTCACAGCTCTTGACACCTCATCTTCCTTTATCTGTTCAACTGGTCCCTGTACTGCTGCTTCCTCACCTATCTCATGGGGATTTTCTACATTTACTAAGGTGTCAAAGTACCTTTTCCATCTTTTATTTAAATCCTCTGGATTAACTATTACATTTTCATCCTTGATGTATTTTGACTCAATAACATCCTTTCTTTCCCTTTTCATTTGTCTTGAACATTTTCTGCCTTCCTCCACTACTATTGATGTTTTAGCTCCACTCCATCCATGCTCTTGCGTGTGCCACTGCTACTGCCACCTTCATTGCCCTTGCCTTTTCCTTGTGTATCTCTTTTAGCTTCTTCAGTCCCTTGCCTATGCCATAACTTAAATGCCTTCTTCTCAACCACTGCCACCCTCGCCTCCTCGCCAAGTCTCTTGCCTGTGTTGTATCCTGCCAGTTGTTACTCCACACTCTTCCTTTGCTACTCGAACTATTGATGATTTAATATCTGTATATCTAGATATTTTGTCTATTAATAAAATGTTCAATCATAGCACATAATGTGAGAGAAAGGGGTAAATTATTTTAATTGGAAGATAATTATACATATATATTTACTGCCATTCCTTTAGCTAGATATGGTTATAGCTACCCAAAATTAAATTATGATTCCCATGAATTGGATCAGAGAATTTTTTTTTTTAGATTGCAGCAAAAGGTGGATTCTGGTAAATTTATTTATTTTACTGCGTTTTTTGTCTAGTTAGGCCATGTACCTTCTACATGTTTGTAATTGCACAAACTTCATCACTTTATAAATCTTTTAATTGTGTGACAGTATTGCTGTCTTTGGGGATTAAATAGGTCAATTGAAATTTCAACTCAGTGATGAGTGGCTTGGGGATAAGAATAAAAGGGTATTCGACATGAACCCTTGTAGGTGTTTTCAAAAGATGTACCTAATGTAGTTCGCATGTTTCTGTGCCAGGGGCACAGTTGCTTTTTTGTTTCTGCTTTTTAGCTTTTCTTTTCATTTCTTTTTTTAACATGTTTTTACTTGTTTATTAATTATCCTAGTATTAGGCTGTAGCATGATTACAGCAACCTTTGCCTTAGTAGGTTGTCACCAAATGTACTGAGAGGCTTGTGTGGTATATAATGAATATGTCTTGAATGCCAGAGGAAGTAATCAATTTTATTTAGCTAGTTAAGAATAATTCAATGGTGGTCATGGAGAAAAAAAAATGAAACCACAAAATGAAGGAAATATAGAATATAGAAAAGAATGGCAGGAAGAATACCTATAGGTACTATCATATGTTGGTGGAAGTTGTTAAAGGTGAAGCCTAGATAGGCCACACCCCAAAGTTATTTCCCATGAATGAATTGTTTATGTGCACCAAACCAACTTTATCAGAGAGCAGTTTAAGATAAAATAAAGGGTGGAAGTAAAATCATTATGGACTCAGAATGCTATGTGAACCTTTTTAATCCTATACAAGGTGCAGACAGTATTCGTTCACATGATGACTGTCTCAGGTTTTTTTTGGTTTTTTTTAATGTCAAATCTCATTAGATTAACCTGCCAGTTGCCTCGATGACAACTTCAGTATTTACACAGGAGGATACTCTAAATATACCTGAGGTGTCAATGATCTTTCGGGGTAATGATGAAGAGAAATTAAAGGATATCTTGATCACAAAGGAGATAGTGACAAAGGAAATTGATAAAATCAAAAGTAGTAAGGCACCCGGTCCTGATGAGCTCTTTCCTAGAATTTTGAAAGAATGTAAGGATGTGTTAAGTGAGCCCCTAGCATGCATCTTTAGAAAATCATTGGAGAGTGGCATTGTGCCAGTGGCATGGAAGAAAGCCAATGTGATACCTATATTTAAGAAAGGGGATAAAACAAATATGTCTAATTACAGACCAGTAAGTTTGACATCAGTGGTAGGGAAAATGATGGAATCTATTATAGCAAGGAATATTAGAGATCACTTGGATAAGTATAAGTTGATAAAAGAATCACAGCATGGCTTTAGTAAGGGTAAATCCTGTCTGACTAATTTGCTCTCTTTTTATAGTAAGGTGTATGAAGCAGCAGATAATGATGAAAACTATGATATTTTATACTTGGACTTTAGTAAGGCTTTTGATCGAGTGCCACACTTACGACTTCTGAGCAAAGTTAAAGCACACGGGATCGATGGCAGTATATTTAGGTGGATTCAGTCATGGCTTGGTGACAGACAGCAAAGAGTTAGTATAGATGGAGTTAAATCTGAGTGGGGGTGTGTTGGCAGTGGAGTTCCTCAAGGATCTGTTTTGGGTCCCTTGCTATTCTTAATTTATATTAATGATCTTGACATAGGTATAAGTAGTGACCTGAGTAAATTTGCTGATGATACTAAGCTAGGTAGGGCCATTAGGGCTGATTCTGATGCTGTTGTAATGCAGGAGGAATTGACCATTCTGTCCAATTGGGCCGAGAAATGGCAAATGAAGTTTAACATAGACAAATGTAGTGTACTTAGTATAGGTAGAAATAATCCATTGAATAGTTATAAATTAAATGGCAGAATTTTAGGGAGGACTGATTGTGAGAGAGACTTGGGTATTTTGGTAAGTTCAGACCTTCGACCTAGAAAGCAATGTCTAAATGCTAAGAATAAAGCTAATAGGATATTGGGATTCATTAGGAGGAGTGTAAGCAATAAGAGTGCTGAAGTCATTCTAAAACTGTATCTGGCGCTATTTAGGCCTCATCTAGACTATGCAGTACAATTTTGGTCACCATATTATAGGAAGGATATTGATTTGCTTGAGTCTGTGCAGAGAAGGATGACAAAGATGATTGGTGGGCTAAGGAACTTACCTTATGGTGAAAGGCTCAGAAAACTAAATCTACATACATTGGAAAGGAGAAGAGTCAGAGGGGAATTGATTGAAGTCTTCAAATGGGTAAAAGGATATAATAAAGGGGATCTGGGTAAGGTTCTTATACTTAGTGAACATGACAGAACACGTAGCAATGGGTTTAAGCTTGATAAGTATAGGTTTAGGAAGGAGATTGGGAGGAATTGGTTTACAAATCGTGTGGTAGATGAATGGAATAGGCTCACTAGGCATGTGATAGAAGCCTCCTCTCTGGGTAGTTTTAAGAATAGATTAGATAAATATATGGATGAAGCTGCTAGATGGGACTGACTTTTTTTTATGTACATATGTATATATTTTTCTAAGGAGTGGGAAGATTATATTTTGCGGTTGCATGAATGGACATAATCCTCTGGATGCATTTTATGTATATTGTAGATTAGATCTGACGAACTCCTGTAAAGGGTGACAATGTTGATGACTTTTCTCTGGTAAGAAATCTTTTGTGTGTTGAATGGAACAGGAGCTGCCAAGTGTAGGCCATGAATGGTCTTTTGCAGTCTCCTTCTTTTCTTATGTTCTTATGTTCTTATTGTAACTGGCCAAAGGCCAGTTAATCCTGGCCCTCAGCTCATCCAAATGTCAGGTGTTGTGTGATCGAATAAATTCTCCAACAGTCTTGGGACCACACATAAGGCCTGCATGCAGCTACCTGGTTGATCCATGGGTTCATCACCTCTCTCAGAACACAGATGTAGCAAGCACTGTTCAGCCTGAGGCCCCGCGGGAAGAAGTGGGATAGCATGATGTCATCACTGCTGTTAACACTGAGAACCATGATTGTCACTGGAAATATCCACTGCATGACTCTTGGCATGTCCTTGAGTGTGACAGCGAGCCACCTGTTGTTTTGTTCTTGGCAGAAATTCTACTCCTTGGAGAAGAACCACAGTATATCTTGCTCCAATGGGTGTTTTAACTTGTTGATCAGCTTCTTAGTGTGCTCAAATCACTTTTCCTGCATTGCCTTGGACTAAAATTGGTCCTTCCTCATCTTGTATGAAAAGTAGCACGCACCTTTCTCCCTTGCATTAGCATAGATCGGCTTTCTGGGATAATTGTTTATGATATCTTGGATTGCAGCATTCTGATGGCTTCAGATCATTTACCATGAGTTTTCCTCTCTGTTGTCACCTAATAGTTGAATCCTAAATCTTCTAGCTTCTCTCTGACCTTTTCCAACATCCTTCTGTTGATATTGATGAAGTCTGAAATCTCCTTGTTTGTCCTTCAGGCATGGATTCCAAGGACTATGCCTCTTCCACAAATTTGGAGGTGGGGCAAAGTTTTCCTTATTCTAAAAATAAATAAAACAAAAATGGTTGTTTTTAAGAAGAAAAATACACCAACAATAAAGATTAAAAAAAAATATGAGTATAATTAGCATTTGAAAATTGCGAATGAATACTGTCACACCCTGTTATGTTGCAACTAGTTCAATACATCTCAAAACTTCCGAACCAAAAGAGCAAAGTAACTCATTTTGTCAGCCCTCTTTGGGAAAGTGAGATCAAACTGTGTAGTTTTTGCTTAGATTACAAATTTGATTTTCATTCATACATAGAAAATGTATTTGTCTTTCTCAGGCTCAAGTCAAACCAATTAGTGGTCAAGTAGAGCTAGAAGTGGGTCTTTGTACCCGAACCCCAACATTTGATCGCAGTAAAGGGGAGCAGATTGCTTTAAATGTGGATGGAGCTTTTAGGGACAAGAGAGAAGCTGAAGATAATTATTATGCAGGGTAAGTGAATTAGGCCATTCAAAGTTTGAGGTTCAGAGGGATCCCAGGATGCTTTTTACATGGTTAGTTGTGGGTGGTTGTTTTGTTTTTTTAACACTAATATTACATTAGTCTCCAGGAGCAGATAACCTCTTTGGATATTAACCCTTTTGGTGCGGAGAGCAACTTGAGTCGCTCAAATATAGTTAATACATGAAGGCGAGATGCGACTTTAGTTTATTTTATTTGCAAGCTTTTTTATTTTATGGACAAAAGTGCAATCTTGTGATTAAAATTTTTACCAAATGCAGTGCACCAAAAGGGTTAAGAGAAAAACCCTTTGATCCTACAGCCTCTGCTGTAGGCTCCATCAACATCACCGCATTAAAGTGAGGCTACACCGACTGTGAAACTATCCTGAGGGACCAAATTAGAGTCGAGGGAGGCTGTTGCATGCTGTGGGAATTTTTGAGCACCCCCCCCCCCCTCTCCTGTGCTAGCAGTTCAGGCTACAATTAAGAAGTGGGAGTTCAATTGCAGATTAACATTACGTTGATTGCATCCAAATTGGATGGTCCCACATGAGGATTGCATCCTGGTGAGAACCACTCCTGACTCACCAACACAATATCCTCAATCTGGAAACTAGCCCATATCATACCCATACTCAAGCCAAACAACCATCCCCCCAACACAAGCCAACTCTTACTGGAAAAAAATAATACTCCAAAGAATCAGCCCAAACATACCTCTGTCTCAGACACAGCACAGTTTCAGAAAAGCACACTCAACTATGCCAACCTCACACAACACATAATCAATGCTTTCAACCAGCCCTTACCTCCTCATGTACAATCATTGCTGCAATAGACATAAACAAAACTTTCTATACAGTACCAAAACACATCCTACACACAAGATCCTGAACACCAACCTCCACATCAATGACAAAAAGTGGATAGTAAACTTCATCTTTCCCAGAGAAGCCAAAGTCACTAACCCAACCCTTAAATCATACACCTCATCACTCTACGATCGCATCACACAAGGACCCCTACTATTCAAACTATTCACATGATATCTCAACTACAAACCCCATTAATTGACACCTACACCTATGCAATGACATTTCACTCATAACACAATACCCCTCAATCACGACAGCAAGCAGGACACACTAGAACACTTCTCATGCAAAGCCATATGACTGCCTCAGCCAACAAATCAACAATAATGCTTTTCACACCCAACTACCACAAATCAAACAAACGCCCCAAAATCAGGCTAAACAGACAACACTTACCAGTAAACAAAACCCCTACACTTCTAGGACTCACACTACACTCACATGACATTCAAAACCTGCACCACCCTCAACTAAGCAGCACCAGCATTGCACCCCAAAACAGCCTAATCTCACGCAAACACACTCCAAGCCACGCAAAACAAGGCACTTAATCACAGGATATACATGCAGCACATCCACTCCACACCTACACACTGAAACAAAAATACTACCCATCAGAATACACCTAGACACGATTGGAACCCAACACTTCAGCAGAGCCTTGACTTATCCCTGCCCCACCGACCATGTGACAGCAAAGCACCCACCACTCAGACCCAACAAAGAAGCCCCAACACACTACTTCCAACACCTCTACAATAACCTCCCTCCCCCACCACTAAACCCCAACTTAATCAAACACATCCACATTATCTTCACTGAAAGATACTTTAACACAATACCACCAAGCAACATCCTAAATGAGCCTTCCCTCTCCTAATAAACCAATCAGAGAAATCACTCCACAGAACACACACAGTAATCTATTCTCAACTTAGGTCAGACCACTCCACTATATTCCAGCAATACATACACAGAATAGACCTTGCCCCCACACCAACATACACCAGATGCCATGAAAGCCCTGACAACATCAAACTCCTACTTATAGACTGCCCAGACCTCACACAAGCTCACACTACACACAACATCTCTTGTTTTAGGGCCATGTGGACACACTCAGGAAGCGGGGTGGCCTTCCTAGCATGCGCCCACCTCATAGAAGAGTGTTAGGGTGGATGGCAAGCAAGTGGTTATGCCATAGCCACTTGGAAATGACTGACTACTCTACAACCATATTTATTCCTACCCTACAGGGTGGCTGGAGTTTACCAAAAACAGCCTTGCCTGCAGGCTGGTCCTAAACAATTCATTAACCAACGAAAGTAGACTTAATTTGAAATTGTCAGTTTGTGTCCTTTTTGGGAGATAATTTTCCAGAATTTTTTTGGGGGGGTTTTCTCTGATTTAATTATGATGCTCTTAATTCATTTTTATCATTCATATACCTGTTACATTCTTTAGTTCCTTCTAGTGTGTAGCCTGTTACACTTTGTACCTGGAGGAGCTGCACATCCCCCTGGCCTGAGTGCAAATTAGGGGAGCCCTGTCACTGGGTTGATTTGAAATCTGATGGAGCCTGTGAAAGTTGTTGATGCTCTTTTCCCTCACTCCTTCTCAACATTACTTTTTTCTTTTTTTTACTCTACCACCATCCCCTCAACCTTTGGTCTACTTGCATTTTCTACCAGGAGGAACTATTCTCAACTGGACAGAGTACCAGTTAAGGATGCTCCCTGGCTGGGTTGAACTGAACTCATTGACAGAGCCTGGGAAAGTTGTTGGTGCACTTCCTCTTCACTCTCTCAGCATCCCTTTTTCTCTACGACTCTCCCCTCAACCCTCTGTCTAGTAGGCTTAAAGATGTGACCAGCTATCTCTTGCTGTGTCCGAAGAGAGGCTTTGGAACCTCTATAAACACCTGAGGGTGGCAAGAGAGCAAGCATTGGGGCATGAATAATAGAAAGATTGGTTTGGCCCCAATAACCACTTGCCTGCGTGTAATGGGCTGACCATCTCCCTGCCGTTGTTCTCAGGCGCATAAGGCTGTACTGCGCTTGCAACAGGTAGGCTTTACTGCCTTGTTGGCTGACAGGCCAACTAAAAATCTTGGAGTTCCATCACAGGGTCTGCCGCAACAGATCCTGGCCATTGATGACTATTATATCATACTAAGGATATCCAACCTGTCACCCTACCTCTCTGGCTGCCCATTTGGGAGCTGGAGAATGACTGGCCACTGGGTAACTTTTGGTTGGTGTGTGTTGCTTTTCTAGGTTACGAGCACCATTCTTTAATGCACCCAGGGTGGACCCCTGAAAATTCTGAAAACCTGACATGGGATAGGTGGGAGCGGCTGGACACAAGATATAGCCCACTAACCCCCTTTCTTTTCTTTAGGTCACAATTGTCAGAAATTTCTCTTATGTTAGGAAGCTTTTCAAAGTTCAAAATTTTCAGCATTTCAGACTACATCCTTTTCTCTCAATCCTCACCTGACCTTGGTGTTTGGATAGAGGAGGACTTAAAAAACAGCACCACTCTGACAGGTGGAGGGGCTCCCCTCCTATATTCTGAATGTGGCAAAGGGGTTTTCTCTTTGCCATCTTCAGAGTCGTCCATAGACTGCTCCACCTCTGTGACAGGTGCTTTCTCAGCTTGCCTCCCAAGACACTTGTAACGGAGAGGGCACTTCTCCCTCTCCTTTTTGCTGTGTTTGGAGGTTTCCCCCATATCTCCTTTTGTGTAGGTGACTTTCCATTTGCCGAGGGGCCTCCTTTACTTTCTCAGGAGCCCACTAAGAACGTGGGTCAGGTCAGCCAATACAACCTCCTTCGAGGGGTAAAAGGCAGCATTGTCCCCTTGGCCTTGCCAATGGCCCTCATCAAGTTGATGAGAGCTTGCATGCCTGCTACCCCTCTACCAATTTGGGTCACTATACCAGCCCCAGTGATGTTCATGATGGGCCATAGGACCTTTGATTTTCCCATTGGTATACCTGACACCTTGGTTAAGCATGCCCAGTTGAAGACTCGCTAATGAGGTGGAGATGGTCCCGGAGTTGACCCCACCCTAGATGGCAGTATCTTCAAGGGTGTGAACCTTGGCTCAGTGCCAGACACTGAACATGAGTCCTCCCTCCCCCACTGTGCAAGGCCTGCCTCCTCAATATCATCATCATTTTTGAAGGCTCCATACATGCTTGCATGTGTCAGCCTTATTTACTTAATGGCGGCTTTCCATGCTGCTCGATCTATGGCTGTTTATCTATTCAAACTCATATCTCTGAGGTCTCTCTGTAGGACCTCATTCCATGTCTTCCTCGATTTCCCTCTGGCAGCTACACCCCCAAACTCCAAACTCTTAACACCCTTCACCCACTTATCATCCTCCATCATCTCCACATGACCAAACCACCTCAGTATGCCTCTTCTCAGTGCCACACTAATGCATTCTATCCGCAATCTATCTTAATTTACAGTTCACAACCCCATAAGTGGAGGAGCGATTTGCCTTCCTGGCTGCTGTGCTGATGGGACTCATCACCCCGTCCGGTCCCGGCTTAGCCTCTCCTTTCAGGCAGCCTGTATTTCTCCCCTATTTCCTCACTTCCCCTACAACCTCTCCCACAACTTTCTCTGGTCGGCCTCTATTTTCACTGGATAGATGCTGACCTCCTTCTCAGCCAACTATCCTGGATCGGGGCTGAGGGGGGAGGGGACCTTGTTCCCTAACCCCTGAGCTTCAGTTTGGGATGGTGGGTTTTTAACAACCTGCTTCATCCCCACCCATACCTTCCTCACATCCCTTTTCTTTCTCACTTTACTACCTTTTTTTTTACGTCGTGCCTAAGGTAGAGCCACTATGCCGAAGGGCTACCAGGTCATCAGGCGGGAGGGGTGGCTTAAATGGCGGTACCTGGCTCTGTCAGGCCCATATGCACCCCTCACAAAGCGGGCCACTGCGAGGGATGATTAGCGTTTGCTTCCCGTAAAAAAAAAAAATTAAGGTCACCATGCCCCCCCCCCTTTACTTTCCAAGGTGACTGCCAAGAAAGCCAGCAGGCAGCTCATAGCCGACCGCTTCCCATTGAAGCGGCTTGGTAGGGCAAACCCCCTTAAGGGGGGAGAGGGAAGCCAGCCTCCATCTGTCGCTTATCTCAAAAGACCTGCTGGCTAGAATATTAAATCTAGAGGGTGGTCAAAGCCTGTCTCCCTCCCAAGACAAGACTCATGACACCACTCTCAATAGGACCTGTGATGTCCGGGGGGAGGGGGGGGGGCAATTGGAGCCCCCCCCCCTCCCAGATAGACATGGTCCTTGAGGCAACCCAGCCTCAGACAGTAGGGCCTTCCATGAGAGGGAATCTGGGCTCAGCGCCATCACCGAACTTAAGTCTGCCCCTATGCAAGGTCCTCTTCAAACGGCTCGGGTTTCTATGGCAGTACAAGTAGGGAAGGGATCTTCTCCTCTGACCAGTGCCCCTGCGACTGCTAGGACCTTCTCCATCTCGGAGAAGGACCTTGCTGAGGCTGATACACCCGGCCTGGGGGCTCCTGCCGGCGGAGAGGAGAAACAGGTTCATTCCCTGCCCTCCTCTCCTAAAAAGAAAAAAAAAGAAAAAAGACCCTGGGCTCCTCTCCATCCCCAGGGGCTGCGGGGACGGATGGGTTTGCTGCCACTTCGTAAGCGACCAAGCAAGATCAGCACATCCAGCTCCTCTGCCTTCCTGGGTGTGGAACCCCTGACTAAGACGAAAAGTGCTAGTGATAGAGCTGAGCGTTGATTACATCAGGGCCCCTTCATTCAGAGATTACCCGGCGTTTTTGAGCCTGCTGGCTTCAAACGCTTCCTAGTTATTCGCTCCATTGATGGCATCAGAGGAGAGCTTTAGCTAGTGTGATTGGTAGAGAGCCGAAGGTGACCCATTTCTCGGATGGGAGTCTTTTGGCGAATGCATCAAATCGATCTGAGGCGGCCATGATTAGTGCCGTTTGGACACTTGATGGCACGCCTGTGAGTGTGATGCTACACACTACCATGAACTTCGTGAAAGGAGTAGTTTATGTGAGGGAACTTGTGGACTACTCCATAGAGGACATCACCTTAGAGCTGGCCGACCATCGGGCGGTCAAGGTCGAACGTGTGATGAGAAAACAGGGAGGGGCCTCGAGACCCATCCCTACTCTCTTGTCACATTCGAATGTGACAAGCTCCCTGAGTCGGTGCGTGCCGGTTGGTACCGCTACCGCGTGAAGGCATTCGTGCCGCTGCCGCAGAAGGGCTATTACTGCCACCGCTTCGGCCATACTAATCTCTCCTGTTGACATGCAAAGTCAGGGTTACCCGAAATCTGTGTAAGTTGCTCCAAGGCCACACACAGAGAGTCCAAATCGTGTGTGGCCAAGTGTGTCAATTGCGGAGAGCCACAACCCGCTTCTTCGAAGCAATGTGGTGCATATCACCTTGAGAAGGAAATCCTGGCCGTTCAGGCTCAGGATCGTCTCTCATTTTGCGAGGCTAAGGTCTTGGTCCTGGCGCGCCCGGCGCTACCCGGGACGTCCTATGCCTCAATGTTGAAAAAACACCTGCTCCTGGCCCCTCCAGGCCTACGAGTACGGTCGTTTCAACCCCCATTCGGAACCCTTCTGCGGGTTCTACCCACCCCGGGCACTTCCCTGGTAAAGCTGTGTGGTGCAAAGGGTCCACACCCAGCCCCGGCTAAAACCAGGGCTCCACCTCATTTCCCCAGCGGGACCGTTTCCCGTAAGGCGAGACGGCTATGCGCCTCCACCGAGTCGTTAGACTCACGAGGCAACACACCTTGAAGTTGGTCGCCAGGCCATCTTCCGGGGTTCCTAAAGCTGACCCCTGAAAGGAAGACAGCAAGAAAGGAGCTTCGGCTCCTTCGCCCACGCCTAGTGGTGGGCTGGGTGGCTCTGAGATGGTGGATCCTCGAAAAGAGGGCCCCCCGCCTCTGAAGCCGCACCGCCCGCCTAAGGTTTAGAGGCGGAGAGAGGAAAAGATGCATGGCGAGCCCAACCTCCCCCAATAAGTCCTTGAAGGCGACAGCGCATTGTCCCGTCAACAGCGCACGGGGTTCTGCCTCTGGGAAGCGTAAGGCCATTCCCGTGATGGTATTCTCTTCGACGAGGGCCCCCGCATCTTCGAGCTTGGCCTGGAGGACATATTTCTTCAATGGAATTGCCGCGAACTCCGGGCCAACTGGGAGGAGCTGCAGAGGCTCGTCTCGTCCCGGCTCCCATTAGCTATCTTTTTGTAGGAGACCATGCTGGGCGCGTGCCCCCTGCCCACCTTCCCGGGGTATAAGGGTTTTGCGACCCCACTACCACGGGATAGGAGCCGAGCGGGGGAATGTGCCATTTACACCCGGTATGATGTCTCCGTTCTTGTCTTCGCGTGAGATACCTGCATTTAGGCAGTAGCTGTGCAGCTGCACCTTTTTAGGAGGTATACTGTTATTTCCGCGTACATTCCACTGTCACCCGACTTCGACGCGGGGGACTTGCGCCGCGTCGTGGCACGGTTGCCGAGGCCCTTTCTCTTGCTCAGAGATCTAAACGTAGACACCCCCTCTGGGGAGACTACTCTATCAATCCCGGAGGTCAAGTCCTTGCCGACCTGATCGACAAGCTTGAGATGGGTGTCCTAAATGTGGATGAGTTTACGCATTACTGCCCCAGAATCGCTTCATTTTCCTGCCTTGATCTATCCTTGTGTTCTCCGGTTGCACAGCCTGATTTTGATTTGGGATGGTCGATGACCTCCATAGTAATGATTACTTTCTCATTCAAATATCATTTTCTGGTCCGCTGCCGCCCGAGACCCCGCCCCGGTGGTGCTTGGTGCGGGCGCGGTGGTCTGCATTTCAGGAAATGACTGAATTCTCTCTCATTCAAGGAGTTTAGGTCATTAGATGAAGCCGTTGAGTACTCCGGCAACCTCATCGCCGCGGGCTTAGCTACTATTCCTAGAAGGTCTTGCCGTTTTGCACGCCGACCACTTCCGTGGTGGTCAGCCGAGTGTGAGACGGCCCTCAAGCAGAAGCGCTATGCCTACATGCGCTATAAGCGCCGCCGGAACGATTTCACTGTCGGTGAATTTTTGCGAGATTGTCGATTCCGCGTACGGGTGGGGGTAGCCCTTTCCGGCCCAATGGAGCAGGAAGAGGATGTCCTGCAGGGAAGTGTCCTCGGTGTCACACTCTTTGCCTTGAGCATCAACGGCATCACCTCGGTGCTGCCGGAAGATGTTATCGCTACGCTCTACGTTGACGACCTTTCGATCTCTTTTGGCGCAGCCCAGATGCCAACTCTGGAGCGTCGACTCCAACATGCATTGAACCGCGTCTCTCGCTATGCCAAAGCGCACAGGTTTCGGTTTCCTTGTCCAAGACTAAGGTGGTGCACTTGTGCCGCCATCCACGGCTCCACCCTGACTCAGACTTGTTTCTTAATGCGCGTATGCCTGGAAGTGGTTGAATCGTACCATTTCCTTGGTCTTGTATTTAACCGACGCCTCACCTGAGAGGCTCATATTCACAGACTTAGCAACTCTTGTACCTGCACCATGTATCCTTTGTTCGTTTGAAGCTCGACTATGGATAAGGTTTTATGCATCCGCAGCCGAGTGTGTATTGCGGAAGGTGGACTCGATCCACCACACCGGCCTTCGCTTGGCGAACGGTGCCCTTCGCACATTCCCCATTCAGACCCTACTAGTCGATGCTGGGGAGATGCCACTCGCTCTACGCCGTGCACAGTGCATTATTCGCCTGTACATGCGAGCCTGGCGCCTCACTCAGTCGCCAACAGCTCTCACTGCATCCGCAGCTGATTTCGACTGTACCTATGCCGCCGAGAGATGCCAGTCATAACCTAAGCCCTTTGGGTTTAGGGCTAGGAAACTCTTTCGAGAGCTAGGTATAGCTCTCAGGCCGGTGGCGCCCCTGGTTCTGCGCAGGACTCCACCCTGGAGGGTACCACCTTTGGCTATTTGTTGCCACGCCTCTGCTCCCAAAGCTTGTACAGCGCCGGGATTATTGCGTTCGACCTTTTTGGAGCACACCTCGTGTCACGCTGGAACTGTGCCAGTGTATATGGATGGCTCCAAGTCCCAAGAAGGGGTCGGCTTCCATGCCGTATCCCCGCCGTTTGAAGTTAGTGGGGCCCTGCCAAGCGCTGCGTCTGTCTTCACGGCCGAGCTGGTGGCAATACACCACTCGGTACGGGAGATTACGCGAGTTCCCGGTTCGGAGACCGGATTGTGATCTATAGTGACTCACAAAGCGCCCTGAGTACTCTCAGGGCATTGGAATCTCCGCATCTCCTGGTTCGCGATATCCGTGACACCACGGTTTTGGCAAGCAGGGCGGATGTCGAGATTATCTTCTGCTGGGTTCCTGGACATGTAGGAATTGCGGGGAATGAGCTCGCTGATGAGGGCACCAAAGAGTCTGCGAGGACTCTGCGACCCGACCAGCGTTTCACTCTTCCTCACATCGACTACATGGCAGGAATACGGGCAGCTCTTCGGACTGCTTGGCAAAGAAGATAGGAGACGGTCGAAGAGAACTTCAAGTTTCGTGCCATAGCGCCGCGACTGTTTCCCAATGTCTCAAAGGCTTCAGGTTGCTTTATGTCGTCTCCGAATTGGGCACACTCGCGGGACCCACCGCAATTTGATGGAGCGCTCGCCCCGCCCTACTGTGAAGACTGCGTTGTTCCCCCGATTGTTCAGCACATTCTTGTTGAATGTCCCAGTCTGGGCGATCTCCGTGCACGTTACCTGTCCCGGTGTCGGGATGGGCGGGGTCGCTACCATCTGTCCCTTGTACTCGGGACAAGTCCGTGCACATTGATTGATGGAGTGATAGAATTTTGGGGGGAGGCCGGCTTTCTTGCCTTTATTTAATTAGTTGGGTTTTTTGTTGTTATTTTAGTAGGTCGCATGTTCCTGCGCCGGAGGGAGGCGGACCTCCCCCTGACGCCGGAGCTTGCTTCCTGCTTATTGCCTTTGTTCTGTTTTATTTTTATTGGTGATTTTTATTTGTTTTTTTAGCATCCTCTTTTAAAGATGCCTTTTATTAGGCAATGTTGAATACGGAGACTAATGCCCAAGTAGCCAGTCACCAGATGAGCTCTTAAAAAAAAAAAAATACAGTTCGCAACGCTGTCACCTCCAGGCCTCAAATTCAGAGATGCTCCGCACATCCATCTCACCATTCTCATCTCAGTTCGCTTGAGCCTCTGGATGTCCTATTCCTTCACAACCCAAGTTTTGCTGCTCGACGTCAAGTGAGGAAGCAGCTCTCTGAACTTTTTCCAACCACTTCTAACCCTTGCTACGGAACTCGCCCCTGCACTGATCATATCTCCCAGAGGGCAGAACTCCTCTACGCATTCAAGTGACGCACCATAAAATACGATCCTCTCCTGTCTCCTCGCACCCACTTGCTCTCATCTACACACAGTGCACTGAAGCTCCATCATTCTGCACCCTACCCTTGATACCACTACATCTTTTATGCACCGACAAACCACATCCATTACACAGGATAGGTATTCCCTACCCCTCTGTGATATAATGCATATGGCCACATACTCTCAATGATGTCTTTACCATCACCCACTCTTGAAATGATCTTTGTTTTATCCAAATTCACTCTCAGCCCCATGGAATTTATCCCTTCCCTCCACAACCTGAACTTCTCAAGTGCCATCCTCTCATCCTCGGCAATCAGCACTAGATCGTCAGCGTACAACAACTCTAATGGCAATTCTGTGACAGCACTTCCAGGACCATAACAAAGAGCAAGGGACTCAAAACGGATCCCTGGTGCACACCAACCTTCACTGAGAAGTAATCACTCAATTCTTCATTTACCCTCACCTTGGTTGTCAAACCTTCGTACATAGCCATGACCACCCTAACCAACCACTCCTCGATCCCTAATTTTCTCATTGCCCACCTCACTACATCTCTTAGTACCCTATCAAAAGCCTTTTCCAGGTCAACGAAAATATAATACAACGCTCTTTTTCTAGTGATGTACTTCTCCTGGAGCTGTTTAACTATAAATATAACATCCGTGGTACCTTTTCCAGGCATGAACCCAAACTGCATATCGTCAAAGTTTATCCTTTCCCTAATCCTTTCTTCTAGAGCACACTCCAGAACTTTCATAACATAGTCAAGGAGCTTTATGCCTCTGTAGCTACCCCTTTCTAGTGCATCAACTTTACCCTTATACACATTCACAATCACACTTCAGCCAGTCTTCTGGTACAGCACATTCATATATGACAGCATTTATAAGGTCCATGATGAACCGCACACAGATATCTCCAGAAACTTTCAACATCTTAACATTTATCTCAGAAACACTCACTGCCTTACCTTCTGGCATGTGATTGATAGCTCTGCTCACCATTTTGTCCTCAATTTATGGCCGTGGTCCAGCCACAGGTTGTGAGGAATCCACACGTATCTTGTCACAGTCAAATTCTATGTTTAATTAAAGATTATAGTGCTCCCTCCAAGCCATTTTATAATGTCCTGCCCAACCACAACCCTACCATCATCATTTTTAAATCACTGTTCACCCGCTATATCACTATTTTCCTTTTTCATCTGCCTACCCAGTTTAAACACCCTTTTCCTGCCCTCAGCGCAATCGAGGCTCTCAAGAAAAGGTTTTTGGGCCTCTGACTTAGCTCTATACACTTCCCAACTTGCCTTTCTTTTTGCTGCCAAGTATAAATCCCTACTCCCACCCTGCTTCCATGCCATAAAGGATCTTCTTTTCTTCTTCACTGCAGCCTCAACTTCCTCATTCCACCACCAAGATGCCTTTTGTCTAGGTGGACCTCTTGGCCATCCACAAACCTGTTCAGTGGCTTTTAGAAGGTTATCTTTCAGTCTCCCATACTGCTTACACACACTTCCGTTAGTCGCTCTATTCTCCTCCGTTAGTGTACCAAACTCCTTGTAAAAAGCCTCCCTCATTTTTAAGCTTCCACACCTTCATCCCAGGCACACACACCAGTAACTTATGTTGCTGTACACACTCTTCACTGGGTATCACTTTAACATCTTTCACTAATTTTTTCTCTTTTCCAGTTTGCTTCCCCAAATTCCAGAATTCGCTCACCTTCCACATTCCTAGTGCCAAATCCCCAACCTCCATGCACTCCTTCGTACCCCAGTGCCTCCGCCCCCACATGTCCATTCAGGTCTCCTCCCAGGATCACCATCTCACTCTCTGCCATGCCAGCAACTCTGATCAACTCATCCTTGACTGCAGCATCCATGCCTACTTGGGGTACATATACTGATACAACAGATATTATTTTATTGAAATTCAACTTTAACACCAACATCCTGTCATTAATTCTATTCACACTTCTCTATTCTCACTAACACCCCCCTCCCTCCCACCTCCATCTCTGTTCTTGCACCCAGCATAGGTCCACGTTTCTCCATGATAGGGTCTCAACCACCTCCCCCTTCAAACTACCGACATTCTAACTAGCAATTCTCATCCTCATTTTTTGTTTTTGTTGATTAGGTGATTGATAATAATTGATCACACCCTACTTGTTAATTGACCTGCTTATTTCTACTTTTCTTTATTACATACCCACCTACCCCTTTCCAAACCCTCTCTTCTCTCCACAGAGTTTCTGGCTACCTGTCACTCTTTCCACAGAGTTTCTGGCTACCTGTCACTCTTTTGTCCTCTTATCAGCCTAAATTGAATGGCGGGACAGGTTGGCAAATCCCATTAACTGATCTTTAAAAGGGGTGACTGACAAAGCTCAAGCAACTACAGGCCAATAAGCCTGACATCTCTAATTGGAAAATTGCTTGAATCTATTATAAAAGAGAAAATAGTCAAACATTTAAACAAATTGGGTATCATCCACGAATTACAGCATTGTTTTACGAAAAACAAATCATGTTTAACAAATCTGCTAGATTTTTTTCAAACCATCATCAAAGAGTATGACACAAATAGAGCGGCAGATGTAATTCTACTTAGATTTTCAAAAAGCTTTCGATACAGTTCCCCACAAGTATCTACTTAAGAAGATTGCCACTCATGGAATCGGTGGAAATGTATTGAAGCTGATCAAAGACTGGCTCAATCAAAGGAAACAAGGTATAGTCATAAATGGTCACCAATCAAGATGGCGAGACGTAACAAGTGGAGTGCCCCAGGGGTCCGTACTGGGCCCATTGTTTTTTCTAATATATGTAAACGACTTAGATGAAGGCATAGTGTACATATTCTCAAAATTTGCTGATGATACAAAGTTGGATGGTAAATCAATAACACTTACCAATCAACATAAATTCCAGAGACACTTAAACAGCATTGTGGAATGGTAAAAAATTGCAGATGAAACTCAACATTGATAAATGCAAGGTACTACACATTGGGGCAAGAAACGAAGAATTTAACTATACAATAAAAGGCCTGCCACTGAAAAAGGTATCAGAAGAAAAAGATCTTGGTGTTATAGTCTGCAACGAATTGAAAGTTGGAAGACAATGCAAGAAAGCAAACAGAGTGCTCAGTTCCATATATAGAAATTTTGCCTACAAATTAGAAAATATAGTAATTTCCCTGTACAAATCTTTGGTTCCACCTCATTTGGAGTACGCACTTCAGTTTTGTAATCCATACTTGCTGAAAGATATAGAAATGTTGGAGAGAGTGCACCATTGTGCAACAAAAATGATACCTAGACTATGTCAAAAGTCCTACCAAGACAGACTTAAAGCACTCAACCTGCAATCACTTTGAGACAAGAAGATTAAGAGGAAAACTCATACAAGTTTTAAGATCCTAAACAATTTTGATAGAGTAAAAATTGAAACCCTTTTTGAGTTGGACGCTTCCTCAAGAACCCGAAGCCATGGATACAAACTTAAGAAACGAAGATTTGAAACAAATATAGCAAAGAACTTTTTCTCAAACAAGGTAGTTTCCTCGTGGAACGAGTTGCCAGAGATCGTTGTTAAATCAACAAGCATAAACATCTTTAAGAACCGCTTAGATGCACACTTTAAGTGCATTGGTGTGGTTTGAAGGAGAGCTGGCCCAGAAGTAGACCACACGGTCTTTGGCGGCTCTGAGTATGTGTAAATGATACATTTTGGAATTTTATGATTCTCTGGAGACTTTCTCTTAACCACCCAAGTCATTGGGGGAGTCATAGTATCTACTTTCCATCTCCTTTTTATTCATTTTCTCTAAACTATTGGTACAAGAGAAGGCAATGGTGGAAATGCACATGGAATTCCACAAATCGATCACTCCAATTGGGAGCCACTCGATAGGGCCAACCCCCTTAGGGAGTCAAGGGAAAGTGGGGCCTGTCGAATTGTGCTCCCTGAAGTCATTGTATTTTGACATTGCAGGGGGGAAAGTGTACCCATCCCCCCCCTCTCCTCCCGAATGGAGGTCAGTTCACCAGCCAGGCAAAGACTTGACTCAGACTCAAGGTACCTTGAATGGGATCCGATATGCCTTATGGAAGGAATGGCCACATGGAGGTCCCCTGAGATTGACATGCTCCCAGAGGTGACCCAGCCCCAAACAGCAGGAACTTCTTTTGGGTTGACTCAGGGCTCTGTTCCAAACACTGAACCTGAGTCTGCCCCCTGTGCAAGCTTCTCCCTAGGCAGCTCAGCCCCCTCCCCTGGCTGGTGCCCCTTTGACAGCTAAAATTTTTTCCATCTCGGAGAAGTTGCTTGCTGAGGCTGGTCCATCTTATCTAGGGGATGCTTCCAATGGTGGAGAGAAGTGAGTTAGTTCCCCATCCTCCTCCCCAAAAAGAAAATAAAGGAAGAAGATGAAGAGGTCTAAAGATTCCTCTCCTTCTGTGGGAGCTCCGGGTAAGGACGAGTCAGCTGCCATATCGCTAAGCGACCAGCCCAAAATCGGAGGGTCCGGCCACGAGGCACACTCGGGGGGGGGGGCAGACTAAGACAAAAGTTGCAAGTGCACTCAGCGGAGCCTCAATTAACTAGGGGGCCCCTGGCATTTTCGAGCCTTCAAACGCTTTCTGGTTTTTCACTCCACTGATGTTGGCCAAGGGCAATAATATGATCCATTGGAGGAGAGCAATAGCTTGCTTCATTGGTGACCCGTTTTGATGGTAGCCTTCTCCCAAATATGTCAAACCCCTCCGAGGTGACCATGCCGGTGAGTGTGACGCCGCACTCTACCACGAGCTTTGTGAATGTAGTAGTTTATGTGAAGCAACTTGTGGACTACTCCATAGAAGAGCTGACCGGTCAAGGCCGAACGTGTGATGTGAAAACAGGGAAAGGCCTTGATACACATCCCTACACTCTTTGTCACATTTGACCGTGACAGGCTTGCTGAGTCGGTGCGTGCCAGTAGGTATCTCTTACATGTGAAGGCATTTGTACTACTGCCACCGCTTCGGCCATACGAATGGCTCGGAAACAGTGTATCCTCCAAAGGAGGGATCCCCGCCACCGACGGTTTCGAGGTCAAGGGAGGAAAAGATTAGCATATCCAGTCCGACCTCCCCAATAAGTCCTCGAAGGCGATAGCGCCTTGTTCGGCCAACATGCCACGGAGTTCTTCCCCCGGGAAGTGTGGCCATTTCCGTGAGAGTCTTCTTTTCGAAGAGGGCCTCCACATTTCCTATCAGCTAGGCTTGGGGGGGCATATTTCTTCACTGGAATTTCCACAGACTCGGGGCCAATTGGGAGGAGCTGCTCTCCTGAGCCTCGTCTCCACTCATTCCCCGTCAGCTATCGTTTTGCCAAAGACCATGCTGGGCGTGTGCCCCCTGCCCATCCTCCTGAAGTATAAAGCTTTTGCGACCCCATCACCACAGGATGGGCGCTGGGCAGGAGGATGAGCCATTTACACTTGGCTTGATGGCTACATTCTCGCTACGCTGTACGTGGACAACCTTTCGATTACTTGGTGCGCCCAAGGTGTGTGGCCTGGAGTGTCGACTCTCAGGCATTAAACGATCTTGCTATGCTGAAATGCACAGATTTCAGTTTTCGTTGGCCAAGACTAAAGTGGTGTACTTCTGCTGCCATCCATGGCTACACCCCGACCCGAACTTGTTCATAAACTGGGTCCGCCTGGAAGGGGTGGATTTGCACCATTTCCTTGGTCTTGTTTTCACTCACTCTGACCAGGGAGGCTCATATTCGCAGCCTCAGTCGAGTGTGTATTGCGGAACCCGGACTCAATCCACCACACTGGTCTCCGTTTGGCGAGCAGTGCTTTCTGGACCCCACCATCGAAGTCTTAGTTGCCGATGCCGGTGATATGCTACTCGCTCTCCACCGTGCACTATACGCTTGTTAGCGCCAACCCGACGTCTCGCATCAATCACTAACGGCTCTCGCTGCCGACCTTGAGGGTGCCTATGCCACCGAAAGACGCTATTCATACCCTAAACCTTTTGAGTTCAGTACTAGGAAACTCGCTTTAAGAAATTGGTGTAGCTTTGAATATTTCTCGCCACACCTTTGCTCCCAAAAGCTTCCACAGCGCCGGGAGTATTGCGTTCTGCTGTGTGTGCTCCAGTGTACACGGATGGTTCCATGTACCTGGAGGGAATTGGCTTCCACCGCAATATTCCTTCTGTTTGAAGTCAGAGGCGCTGTGTTTTCTTAACGACCGAGCTGGTTGCAATACACCGCTCGGTACGGGAGATAACGAGCCGTGCCCGATTCAGAGACCTGATTGTGATCTGTAGCGACTCACAAAGCGCCCTGAGTGCTCTCGGGGCATTGGAATCTCTACACCCCTTTGTTCATGGTATCCGTGATGCTACGGTTACGGCGAGCTCGGCGGATGTCGAGATTATATTCTACTGGCTTCCTGGACATGTAGAGATTACGGAAAATGAGGGCGGCAAAGAGTCCGCGATGACTGGGCGACCAGACCAGCGTTTCACTCTTCCTCATACTGACTACATGGCAGGAATTAGGTCAACCCTCCGGGCTACCTTACAAGGAAGATGGGAGACGACCGATGGGGAACTTAAAGTTGCGTGCTATCGCTCCGCGACCATTTCTGTACACCTACCCCCCCAATGCCGCGACAGCTTCAGGTTGCCTTCTGTCGTCTTCGAATCGGGCACACTCGCGGGATGCACCGCCATTTAATGGAGCGCTCGCCTGCACCTAACATTGATGACTGCATTATCCCAAATTGTTGGGCACATTTTTGTTGAATGTCCCAGTCTGGGTAACCTTCTCCCATGCCACCTGTCCCTGTCTCGTTACACGGACAACTGTGGTCGATACCGCTTGTCGCTTGTACTCGGCACGGATTCGTGCACATATACTTTGGACTATTTGATTTCCTGGAGGAGACTGGCCTACTCCATTTTGTCAACTCTCTTTGGTGTTTGTCATATGCTTCCTTCTTATTGGATTCTTGCTTCTTGTTTGGTTTTCGTTTGTTAATGTTTTTCCTTTGGTTTTGGGTTTGTTTGTTTTAATGTAGCCTATCATTAGGCAACTTATTAGTCATTTCTTTCCAATTTATAAAAACAAAGTTGTGAAGCAACCTGACAGTAGCCTCTAAGTAATTGTGGTATGATCAAAATTATTCAGAGGATATTTTATATAAGTATATTTTACAAAGTTATTAGATTTGCTGCTGTTTGGACATTTCTTGCCATCCATGATCCTTTTTCAGGATAACCTGTGCTGCCCTTTTAATTCATTCCATCTTGAAGGTCTTTCATACCACCACTGAGTGCTTATGTCTTGACTTTTATAGTGAATAGAAGTTTCCATTGAATCCTCATCAGTCAGTCTCTCTAATCTTCTGACATTTATTTTTGGCACAGCAACACAATGGACAAGCTCGTCCTGACTTCATCCAAGGTGCTAGCCAACCCCAAGAGATACGCAGTAGGGATCATGGGGGAAGGATCCCTCCACCTCTCACCCATAACATCGGTGCTGGCCCTGAAGCCCTCCTTCGAGTACCTGGATATGGCAGACAAGCGAAGCAAAAATGACCAGAAGGATCAGTCTGAAGGTAAAATGGGAGACGTCCACACTACGCCCTGTCCACAAGCGACCTTTCTTCCTCCATCTGCCCAAACATAAGAAATGGAACAGAGATTGACCTGACCATCAAGAGCAGTAAGGGTATGGGATTGCAAATATCAAAGACGTCAAGACCTAATGTTGGAGACCCTCAGTGTTTAGGTGGACTCATGAGGGTATATTTCGAGATCCCTAGAGCAAGTTCGTCTTCTAGAGGCCTTGGAGATTCCTAGTTATGCATTTAATAGATGTTGGAAAGTGTAAATGTGTGGGTGCTGGTGTGTTTATTCTCTCTCATCAACTTTGTAGGATTGCTTTTGCCATGTGTCAATCCCATAGTTTCATCACCCATTCTTCCATAAAGAGAAGCGTGTGTATCGTGGTGACAGAATGTTATCTGCCATAGCATCTCGGTCCCTTTACAGTTCCTTCCTAGGCATAAGTCTTAACCACGCCCCCTCCACTTAATCCTTTGTAACCCCTTTCTCTCAAATACTCCCATAATCCATCTTTCACACATAATCACATGGGTTCATTCTCTTCATATGTCAATTCATCTTAACTTCCCACTCACTCAACACACTTACCTAACTACAGTTTGAGCTCCACAACAAAGCCACCACAAGCGAACAACTGACATGGAGCAAAAGTGTCCACCTCACATCATCAAATACTCTACTTCCCTTAAACGAGACCTCTACACTGCTTGGTTCCATTCTAGACAGAATTAAGATCCAGTCAAGCCATAACAAACGCAAAAATTAACACACTTCTAGTATTCACAGCCACCATATTCCCACAATCTGTCACCCACGCAGTACATTCCCCATTCGCCCTGGTGTCCAGTGTAGTATGGAAAACCATGCTTTAGCTGACATCTAGAAGAGTGCATTCCTTCCCGGCCCCAATGCTTGTTGGAAGATGTGTGGCTATATATCTTCCACACCATTTTACTTACTTTATCTTCACTACTTTCGCTACTGATCTCTCCTTAGGAACTTTGTGACATTTGTTGGTTTAGGCTTTAAATAAAAAAAGACAAAAAACTTCCTCACACTCGCCAAGGACACAGTATGGCTTAGGCAACTCATCTCGCATCCACACACTTTAGCAGGCAGGGAAGGATGCGCTGTTTTAAATTCTAGCTATCCTGTAGGGCAAGAATAGAGTGGTCAGTCATTCCCAAGTGGATATGACACGTCTACACCTGGATGCAGTCCTGGTGTGAGACAGAAGCTGGCCCTTTCTCATCTTGTATGAGTAGTAGCGGATTTACTCTTGCCCTAACTGCCTGATGACAGACTCTGACACCCCTTTGTTCTTGGCTATGGCTCTCATTGACTTGCTGGGATTGTTTTCAATAATGGCCTGGATCTCGGCGACAAATTCGGGAGCTCTTTTGTATCAGAACGCTTAATGTGGGCTATGCAGGTAACCTATCCATCACATCCCAATCTACTTCTACGCAAAACATCCAAAAACCTAAACATGTACTTACTACACCTTCAAAACTGATTCATAATAAACAGACTGTGCACCTCTCTCCCGAAGTAAATAGTGATTTTTTTTACCCATAACTATCGCAAATCAAACTGGCACCTGCACATCATGCTTCCCGGCCAACCTCTACTACTCAACCATAACCCTCAGTACACTTGCAAACAGCAACTTCAGACAACACAAAGAAACGGCATACTCTCCAAACAGTTGATTCGTACCACCATAACTTATACAATCCTCATCCTGGCCACCATCAATATCTAATACACAACTACACAAGATACAAACAGTTCAAAACGGTGTCATTCTCATCACAATTAGCATAAAAACTACTCCAATATACCCCCTCCACACTTAAACAAAAATTCTCCCTATCAAAGACCACATAAACATAATGGGGACACAATTCTTCAGCAAGCTGCACTCCTTCTCCACTCGTGCCCCAACACCCATAATCACCCCTACCGTTCACCTCACCCAATTATTACCTTATGTTAGCTCAACCCAACATAACCAGAGTGATATAATGTACATACCCACTTTACCTGCACAACGTTTCAAAGCAAAACTACTCTAGATTGCCCAAAACAGAGTTCCTCTGGCCCACACGTGATCAGGAACCCCCTCCCTATAAGAATACAAAAATTGAATGACCACCCTCCCACCTTCAGCCTCAACATCTAGCAACCTAAAAACACTGCTCATCCTATCCAGCCTTTCCTCCTTCGCCCATCTCAGAACATATTTTCAATGTAACCTCTCCAGGAGACCTTGAAAAGAGCATGTGTCGTGATGTCATTCCTGAATACTGCTGGGTTTGAAGGAAGAGAAGCCAGGGACCACTCCTCCATCTAAGGGAAGACTGTCACCTTGCAGATTCCGACCAGGAGGAAAGCACCAAGAAGGTCACCGTCCGATTTGAGCGGCCGGAAACAGAAAGGTCCAGGGAGCTCAAGGAGAAGAGTTACGGGTATCTGCAGAGGAAGATCCGTGAGGAGCCCTGGGTTCCGATCAACTATCACCGGTAAGCTAGGAGAATGGCAGATAGGGAAATAAATAGCAAATAATAGTGGCTATTAACAGTGAACACCCTCTTTGAGGTCCTATATTAAAGCATTGATTAAGGCTTGCATGCCATCCATGTCCCAAAGCCTGGATCATGTGCCAGAAGGTAAGGCAGCAGGTGTTTCCTAGATAAATGTAGAGATGTTGGAAGCCTCTGGAGATATCGGTGTGAGGTTGGTCACGGACCTTATAAATGCTGTCATATATGAATGTGCTGTACTAGAAGACTGGCTGAAGTGTGAATGTGTATAAGGGTAAAGGTGATTCAGTAGAAAGAGGTAGCTACAGAGGAATAAAGCTCCTTGATTATGTTATGAAAGTTCTGGAGCGTGTTCTAGAAGAAATGATTAAGGAAAGGATAAACTTTGATGACATGCAGTTTGGGTTCAAGCCTGGAAAAGGAACCACAGATGCTATATTTATAGTTAGACAGCTCCAGGAGAAGTACATCGCTAGGAAAAGATCATTGTATTATTATTCTTTTTACCTGGAAAAGGCTTTTGATAGGGTACAAAGAGATGTGGTGAAGTGGGCAATGAGAAAATTGGGGATCGAGGAGTGGTTGGTTAGGGTGGTTATGGCTATGTACGAAGGTTCGACAACTCAGGTGAGGGTAAATGGAGAATTGAGTGATGACTTCTTTGAAGGTTGGTGTGCACCAAGGATACGTTTTGAGTCCCTTGCTCTTTGTTATGGTCCTGGAAGTGCTGTCACAGAATTTTAGACCAGGATTGCCATTAGAGTTGTTGTACGCTGACGATCTAGTGCTGATTGCCAAGGATGAGAGGATGGCACTTGAGAAGTTCAGGTTGTGGAGGGAAGGGATGAATTACATGAGGCTGTGAGTGAAGTTGGATAAAACAAAGATGATGATTTCACGAGTGGGTGGTGGGTACGTCATTGATGGTATGTGGCCGTGTGCAGTCCATCACAGAGGGGTAGGGAATAACTATCCTGTGTAATGGATGTGGTTCGTGGGTGCATAAAAGATGTAGTGGTATCAAGAGTAGGCTGCAGAATGATGGAGAGTTTCAGGGCACTGTGTGTAGAGGAGAGGATTGTATTTGATGGTGTGTCGCTTGAATGCATAGAGTTGTGCTATCTGGGAGGTATGATCAGTGCTGGGGCGAGTTCCGTGGCAAGGGTTAGAAGTGGTTGGAACAAGTTCACAGAGCTGCTTCCTCTCTTGATGTTGAGGGTTTTTCCTTTCTAGCTAAGGGAGATCTGTATACTGCGTGCGTACAAAGTTCAATGTTGTACGGCAGCGAAACTTGGCTGTGAAGGAACAGGACATCCAGAGTCTCAAACGTACTGAGATGAGAATGGTGATATGGATGTGCAGAGCATCCCTGAATTTGAGGCATGGAGGTGACAGAGTTGCGAACTGTAAATTAAGGTATAGAATGCATTAGTGTGACACTGAGAAGAGGCATACTGAGGTGGTTCAGTCATGTGGAGAGGATGGAGGATAATAATTGGGTTAAGGATGTTTGGAGTTTAGGGGTGTAGCTGCCAGAGGGAGACTGAGGAAGACGTGGAATGGGGTCATACAGAGGGACCATAGAGATATGAGTTTGAATAGAGAAACAGCCATAGATCGAGCAGCATGAAAAGCCGACACATGCAAGCAGGTATGGAGCCTTAAAAAATGATGGATATTCGCCAGTTTTTGAGTTGGTTCCCCCCCCCCCCCCTCCCTATTATAGTTTTTAGTTTTAGTATAATCGGAAATAGTTCCTATTTTGTGATTTTTCTCACCAGTCTTTCCTAGTTTTAATGGTTTTAGTTCATCTGTTATTTCTTTGGTCTATTTTTAATGTGTGGTAGCCTCAAATGAGTTTGGAATTGCTGTGACACAGTGGGAAAAGGGGTGCTCAGGAATGTTGGGAACTCTCCTGATTCTTATCTCAAGTAATCTCCCTGGGTTATGTACCTTCCCTACTTTATTTCTCATAACTTCACCACTTTTTACCTCAAAATTTCTCTGGTTGAGATTTCCTTGTTAGTTTGGGTTGTTTTGTTTTTTACAAAATATCTAATCCCTTTATAAATAAATGTTTCAATAATCCTGCTAATCAGGGTTCAATTCCTAGGCATGTCATTAATCCCCCCTTGTGTTGACTCTCTCCAGGTTCGGCAGCGAAAGAAGCAAGTTCGAAACCCAATACCTTTATTGTTCCTTCCCCGAAGAAGAGGTCGACCGGTTTACCCTGGAGAGCCCCACCTACCTCACCCAGCTCATTCCCCCTCAGCCTGAGGCTGAGCTCACCAGCCAAGGTGGTCTTTGCTCGAGCGTCCTCTCTCAAAGGCCTTCCCAAGCGCCCCCTCTCCCAGATCGCATCAAGACCCTCATTCAGAATGGTGAGCTTAATTCGGGGTTACGCCTTTTGGCTGCCGGCGATGTGCTCGTCGGTCGCCCCCTCATACCATATCATATCGTGACCTTCCCACGTGGCGATGTCAGCCGCAGTATGTTCAACCATGTTGCAGCTAACATTGTAGAAATATGTGCCTCCCCTCCCCAATGCCCGGAGGTGGATCTGTGGCTATAGATCTTATATTTTTTAGTTCCATCTTCACTTTTTTTTACACATTTCTCTTTGAAACTGTCTGGGTGGGATGCCCTCATTGGTCTTCACTTTATGTAAAAAAAAACATTCATGTCACGTAATTTCCCTTTCACTCCACATGTTTCTCACTTCTTTGTTCCTCGTTTTATCTACTCTTCTCACTCCCAGCACACAATTCAAGTTCTCCATCCATCATCATCATCACCCTAATGCTGTGATTCCCCATGTGGGACACAGGGCCCACCGGTGGGGCATGCGTAGGACGTGTACCCTTCAGCTTACTATACCAACAGACTAAGGGGCAATTCGAGAATGAGTTATTAACAGTGAATTGTTTTCTAGTGAGTCTGTGTGCGTGTTAATACATAGGGTGCATATGCAATATGCATACATAAGGATATTTGTGCGTATGCCTATAAATGTGTAATTGGTACACATGTATTTCCCATCTCCCCACACTCGCGTGTCTCGGTTGACCAAGGAGAGGGTGGGACACATGTTGCTGGATGAGCCAATATTTTCTCAGCCAATCAGCCTGTGTAAGCATTCAGTTTGCTTTTCAGTGGGTTTACATTTGGCTGTGTGTCCACCATAATTCTGTGTTGCTCTTGAGTTTTTTCATAATAATATGTGACTTATGTGTCACCTACCATGATATATTACAATTTGGCAAACCAAAGAAAAGGAATATATTATTATTTCTTTATATATCAATCAAACTGCAATTATGTAAATTAGCAGTATCTTGCATTTATACCACACACGCCAAAACAATGGACTGTTCTATAATTCATTTTCATTGACATTTATATTCCTTATTCAGAAATTATTGTTTTGAATACTTTAATTAATTTATAATTTTATTTCTTTGTCACAAACCCTATACAATTATACATAAAAAGAGTAGTGCAAGTAAAGAAAATGTTCGTCACTATTCAGAGGAATAATTAAAATTTGGATTCATACTCACTATCCATGATGAACGGTCACCCTTCTGCCTCTTATGCCAACAATGCTTGACCAACAAATCAATGAAACCAGTTCATCTTTAGTCACATTTTAAGGCGAAACATAGTGTGTATGTAAATTCAGACTTAAATTACTTTAAATCTTTAAAGACGAAGTTTGCAAAAAGATCAACAATAAAGTCTCTGTTTACTACACAAACTGTTATTGTCAGTCATACTCTTGAGGCTAGTTATACAATTTCTTTACTCATTGATAAATGTGGAAAAAATCATACTATAGGAGAGAATTTAATTAAACCATTAATATCAACATTTCTTAAAATAGTCCTGGAAAAAAATGACAAAGCTGTTAATGCCATGCCATCAGTAACAATACTGTTCGTAGAAGAATAGATGAAATGAGTGAAGATATTGAAAAACAACTTGTTGAAAAGCTGAAATCCAGAAAATTCTCACTACAAATGGATGCATCAACTCTGAGAGACAATGAGGTCATATTACTAGCATATGCAAAATAGATTGATAGATGAATTTACTGAAGAAATGGTATTCTGTAAATCATTAGAAACCACCACTACTGCCACTGATATATATGGTAAGCTAAAAAAATTACTTACACATCAATAATATACCAATAGAAAACATAACATCTTGTGCTGCAGATGGTGCTCCTGTTATGATAGGCAACAAAAAAGGCTGCTTAAAATTGATGAAAGATGAGAATTCAGAAATGCTTCTTGTTCACTGTGTTATTCATAGAGAGAACTTAGTGTCTAAAAATATTACTCTGGTTCTTAATGCAGTTCAAAACTCATTTATACAATTTATCAAAGTTAATGCAAAATGTGAGCATCTCTTCAAGCAATTTTGTGAAAATGAAAATGCTGACTATGTGAGACTTATACTTCACACTGAGGTAAGGTGGCTCTTAAAGGGTAATTGCTTGAAAAGATTCATGGAACTATTTGATGTTCTTAGTGACATTTTAAATGACAAGCCTGAACTGAAGCACCTGCTAACCATTGATGGTAAAGCATTTGTGAGTTATTTAACATATTTTGAAAAACTGAATATGTTGAATAAACAATTTCAAGGATCAAATAAAACTCTTGTGGATGTAACAAAAATTATTTCTCACAAAATATTTGACTAGTTTCATTGGTTGAAAAATGTGAGGTGACTGAGGCTGCTGTACTTGTCATTGTGGATCATCTGAAAATATTAGCCTCTGATTTGAAAGAAAGATTTTCTGATTTAAAACAAATTGATTTTCCAACATGGGTGATGCAGCCAATGCTAGTGGATATATATGATGTTTTGATGCAGTACCAAGAAGAACTCTTGGAAATGCAAAATGATGAGTCAGGTAAAACTTTATTCAATATAAAAGGAGCGATGTCATGGCTTTGTGATGGGACAGAAACTAAATACCTATATTCATCCAACTTTGCCAGAAAATTGTTGTTACCCTTCCCATCTTCATATTTAGCTGAATGTTGCTTTAGTGCTATAAATGATTTGTTATTGAAGAAAAGAAATCAACTGGATATCAATAAACGAGGAGACTTGAGACAAGCTGAATAAATTGGTACCTGATCTAAAATCTCTCTGTAGCAGGCATGACACTCAAGGATCTCACTAACAGACATTTTTAGGTGAGCTCAAATTTTATTTTTCATTAAAAGTATTTCAGTAATTAAAATGATCAAAGTATTACAGAATAAGCTTTAATTCAAATAATTTATATTTGTGCATATATTTCATTTTTATTTTTCTCTTTCATCGATGCCATGTTCTTTGGAAGCTTGTTTAGAGACCAAGTTAATGGCCTTTTAAGCTTCCTTCATGTGAATACCAGTAAAAGTTTGAATAACAGAGATTCACTATCACAGGGGGGCATCAGGATTTTAGAAATGCCTAGGTGAGGCATGGCCCCAAATTGGTTGGAAACCACTGCCCTAAGGGTAGTCGATGTTGCAGCAGGGGTATGATCCGCTCCACCACTACAACTAAAACCTGGAGGAATGGCCTGCCCTTCTGGCCCCAATAGCTGCAGGAGTATCTGCAGCTTCAACACATTTTTTACCCCCATCTTCAACACTTTTTTTTACACTTTTCTGTTTACAATGCTTCTGTGGGAGATGACCTCATTGCTATTATGCTTAAAATTTTGAAGAAAAAGAGTCATTTTCGACAGCTTGCACACAATGTGAGGCTGGTGGGCATCAATGCCTCTACTAGCATGACTGGATGGGGTGTACCACAGCCCTTCACATTGCGTGTCGTGCTCTCAGAGACTCAATACATTCAAGTGTGCGGCTTACCAGACCAATGGAACCCATACCTGGGTTTAGTCGCCTTTTGCGACACCCGCCAGTGCACACTGTCTGCCCTTCCTGCCCCATATACAAGCGGGAAAAAAGACGGTTCAGATTGAGCTTATAATTAAACCACCCATTTTGTACTTGCCATGCCCCGGCCCCCCATCCCCTGCCCGCCCCTTTCCTGCAAGGTGGGAGGGTTTATTTTAGTTTGAACGGCGATCATGGTCATCATCCAAGGCGTAACCTTTGATTCGGATCCCGGTCTTTTGGGATACTCATATCCACATATCCCTGACACAGGGCGGGTCTTCCCTCTAGGGTCGCAGGGGGTTCCAAGATCGTTGTTTAGTGTCAATGACGAATCTTCAGTTGTGGTTAAAAAGGGGGTCTAGTTTCACTTCAATGTCCACCCCCACAAAGTGGGGCCGTTGCACTTCAATTCCACCTAAACTTCCCAACCCCTTTATGCCTAGGGGTTTTTAGAATGTGGGGCAGAATCTCCCACTGTCTTCCTGTGTGTGTTGTAGAAGGTAACTAATCCTGGAAATGGGATGCTCATCTGGCAAGTCCCAGGCAAAGAGGTACATAGTAAGATAGAAAAAAGGTGTGTGAGGTACAATTCTGCAATAGAGTATTTTAATACATGTGTGGCAGTGATAGTCTAGTGTGAAAAAAAAGAAATGCCAAGAATTGATAATTGAAGGACTTTGGTAGTTGTGATAAGTTGATTGATTGCAGGAACGAATCTGAAGTAAAAAAGAATTTTGAATGAATTGGTAGAAATATTTTGAGATGGTACACCAATTCCTGAGAGAGATATGCTACAGCACCCAGCACTCCACCCCTTTTAAGGGGCTATTCGGCGAGGAGAAAATGCAGGTCGTTTTTCTGTTTGATAGGACATAAAAAGGTGGGTAATTGTGGTGGCATTGATGCGGCCCCACCGCACTTTGTGAAAAAGATTTATAGTAGTAATGCCAGAAGAAGGTTTGGTTTAGTCCCCGAGAAGTTTGATGGAGATAAATACAAAATGAGTGTAAACACACGAACAAGTGAGTAAAAGATTGTACATTAGACATCTCCAAACCAGAATCCCCCATTCACTACACTTCTTTTCATTCTATACCATTGTCGCTTGCCGACACCGAATCATTGAATGGGGTTTTGATGATGGTGAATTAGGCGATTTTTAAGTCAAGTTACAGTAAATGGTTGATAAAATGGTGAGAGAATGCGGGAAATAGTTCTGCCACCTGTAGGAGAGGGAAATCACTTTCTTGTGGCCAGATGCCTCTCCATGTTACAATTGAGCCAAGGTCTGTAGCAGATGTGGAGGCAAAGGTAAATTTGATTTCTCAGCTCTTGTCACTTTCTCATTTTCCTTTCTCTCCAATGACATTGGTATATATCCCATTCATTTGAGAGCCATGGTGATGGGGATGATGTTGGTATGATATATATTGACCTGTTTATCAATCTGATGTTGATATGATGAGAATGGGTGGAGGAGGTAAAAATCTGGAAACACTGCAGTTCTTCATTGACATTTTACCTTTCAGCTTCTTCAGAACAGAACTACAGAAGAAAGAAGATCGCTCTCTATATATGTAGGCAGATGTCATCCTGGGTCATGGCTGCTTGTCCTCAGTTGGCTTCTTCGAGTTGACTGGTTGATGTGAAAAGGGTGGAGTCCGATCATATCAACCAGTTAACTCAAAGAATCTGGGCAGCCATGACCCAGGATGACATCTGTGTACATATATAGAGAATGGGCTCCTTTCCTCTGTAGTTCTCCTCTGGAGAAGCTGAAAAGTGAAACATCAATGAAGAACTCCAGTGTGTTCCCTATTTTTACCTCCTCCACCCATTCTCACATATACATTGTGAAGTCCAACAATAAATATATATATATATATATATATATATATATATATATATATATATATATATATATGTATATGTATATGTATATGTATATGTATATGTATATGTGTATATGTATATATGTATATGTATATGTATATGTATATGTATATGTATATATATATATATATATATATATATATATATATATATATATATATATATATATATATATATATATATATATATATATATATATATATGTATATGTATATGTATATGTATATGTGTATATGTATATATGTATATGTATATGTGTATATGTATATATGTATATGTATATGTATATGTATATGTATATATATATATATATATATATATATATATATATATATATATATATATATATATATATATATATATATATATATATATATTTTTTGGATGGGAATCTAGGAGAATAAGAGAAACCAAGAGAGGTCCGAGTTTCTTTACTACTGACATTTCGTTCCCAGGATCTTCCTTAGAGTGACAAGAAGATGATATACTCAGTTTTTAGTAGAAGTTGGAATAGTGGAAGATATAGTAGATGAAAATTAAAGCGGGGAAGGGGGAGTATTTTGCCCTAGTAGGGAGGTCATCACTTTATTTTTTATTTATTTTTACCTTTGCTTTTATTGATTGTTTGAAGTTTTTATCCTATGTTTGTGTAATTTCATGATCTTTAGTGTTTTTCTTATTGTTTGTTCCCAAATGATTAGCTGGACCTTTTTTTGTCTCAAATCTTCAGCTTTCAAGCCTTTGTTAGCTCTAATTACTAACAATTTACCTTGTGTTTCTTGTGTTGTAATAATTGTATTGTTCGCTGTTTTCATTTATGTATGTATTGATGAAATGTTCTTATGTTGTATTGTGTTTTGTATATGTATAAATTGGTGTAATGACTTCTTGTGTGCATAATTTTTGTGCTCGGGAACCGACGTTGGCGTGAGACTTTCGCCCATAGCCTTGCAGGTATATTAAGCCTGCTACCCGTTTCCTGTAGCTCAGGAATGACACCATTCGTTAGAGTGGACCAGACCTTTTTTCCAAGTTTTTGGGCGATGAGATTGATAGGCTCCAAACTGATAAGCAGTGTTCTGGACACGTTGTAGCCTTTTCATCAAGGATTTGCTGGCCGCTTGAGAAACCACTGCGGGGTAGATGAGCTTAGCCCAGACATACATCTGATATATTTTCCTGATGTTGGCCAAGCTAAGATCTCTAAACCTGTATAGCTTGGAGATTTCTCTCTTTGCCAGGTTCCACCTCTCAATGTGGTGTGTCGAGTATCCATGGTCAGTGATTTTTAGGCCCAGGATGGTGCCTTCGGAGGAGTAGCCGTATCTCCTCCCATCTATGATGATGTGCCATGTCAACTCACAGCTCAGTGGAACGATCTTAAATTTATCCCTGTTGGTCCTGATCTTCCATCGTCTCTCGTACTGGCTGATGTTGTTGATTTCTGCTATTGTGTGAACCGCCTGCGCCCTTGCTTTCCTCTCCGAGCATGGGACAATTTGAGTGATGTCATCTGTGAATGGCAGCTACATCGTGTCCCTGTGCACCGGAGTTGGGAGGTCGATTTTCAAGACCAAGTAAAGCAGAGGACTCAGGCAGCCTTCCTGAGAAATGCCTGCCTTCAATTTGAATTCGGGACCTCTGTACCCTTCTATCATGAGACAGGCCCTTCTGTCCATGATGAAGTCACAGAGGATCCTTTCCAGGATTGGGTCTAGCTGGAGGCTCAGAATCTTGTATTGAAGTCCTTCCAGCCAGACTTTATCCAAGGCCTTTTGCATGTCCCTCAACACAATGTCTACATAGAACCCGTTTCCTTGGGAGTATGCTACTTTCTCTGTTAGGAGTGCTAGTTTTATCTGTGCCCCTTTTTATGCGGAACCCATGTTGTTGGGGGTTATGCGCTCCTAACTCGCTCAGTTGAGCTTGTAGCCTATCTGCTAAAATCTTCTCAAAGATTTTTCCCTGTATCTCAAGAAGAGAGATCAGGTGATAGTTAGCTACCTGGTCTGGGGGCTTGTTTCCCTTCAGAATAAAGATGATTTTGGCCATCTTGTACCTGTCAGGAAAGTAGCTTGTATTCAGGGTAGCATTCATCGTGTTTGCCAAACCCTGAATAATTTGCCTTGGGGCATTTACGAGGTTATTCTTCGTAATCCCAGACCAGCCTGGAGCCCTCTGCTTGAAGGACCTTATGGTGTTCAAGGTCTCTTCAACCGTTATTTGGCATCCATGGTCAACTATCACTCTTTCCTGAAATACTTGCTGGTGTGGGTGGGTTCTATGTATCACTGTGCCGGGGTCATCGATCAATTGGTCTTCGAAGTCGTCGTTCTCCTCGGGTGATATAGCGAAAATCTCTTGCTAGTGAGCTGTAAATTTTCTCTCGACGGTGTCTTTTAGGAAACTGACGCAATAAGCAAACTAACCGGTGCACGTCACTGTAGCCTATACTGCAGTGTTGCTATATTGTAGAGTGTATTTCCCTGGAATTTGGGGGGAATCCAATGAGATTGAATATAGCTATTTTGGAATATCTAATTTAACTAATACCCTGGGTCACACTGTATATACTTGTTTATCTATCTGATGTTTATATGATGTCTATTCACTCGATTTATCTGCTACGATAGCTGGAGTGGCCTCGTTTTCGGAATTGGTCAATGCAGTGAGCAGTGGGCGAAAGGATGAAGTGGTTCTCTCCATTTTGAAGACGATCCAGCAGGTGGCTCTGCTGGTTCAGGGAAACTGGGTTGTCAAGTCTGATGTCGTGTACCCCAAAGACGTTTCTTCGGAGACCAATATCCCAAATGAAGTCCTACAGCGGACAAGAGACTGTGTGGTAAGAAGTTGTGCCGTCTCCCTCAGTTGTAAAAGTTTGTAGTTGTCATTTTGTAGTGCTGCTCCCTCTCCCCCTCGTCTAGTGAACTTAGTCGGGTCGTATGTGCTGTTACCCGTCATGATGCTATTGAGTGCCAGTGCGCTCTCGCTAGCCTAGAGATACAGTGTGGGATTTCTGACGTCGAGGTGACGGGTTTAATCGCAGCTGGAGCGGGCATAAACCTTGAGAGCAAATGACGGATTGGTCGCCAATTGGACCGAAGCGCTGAATTTATCCCCCTCGGGGGTGGATAGCTACTAGATACGACATTAGCACACAGCCCAATCAACACCACTATCATTTCCCTTCCTGTGTTCACACCACAACATATCCATTCTCTTCTCCTTTTTGGAGCCTTGCCAATGGGGTACTTATATCCACGTCAACTCAGCGCACACGAATTGGTCCACGATTGTTGGTTGTGGCAAAACACCACAATACTATCTAAACACACGTAATGAGGACCAGCCCCTGCTTCCTTTGGGCTCACCAGTGATTTTCATTCTGCTCTTTATGTGAATTCCATTATCCGGTCGGGGGGAGATCTCGTCTTTAGCACGAGGGGTCTCTTCCAAGAGATCTCCGTTAGGGCCACGGCGATGTGTTTTCTTGGAGTACACACAGTGCTTTGTTGCTCTCCTTATTCTCCTCGCTGATAGTACGGTAGAGAAGCGAGTCTTCTACAATATATTTAATTGGCTTCTTCCCTTTCACTTGGAGAGTTTCACCCTTAATCGCCTTTTCCCATAGGGGTTTAAGAGTGGGGCATTCCTTCTATGCAATAGCGAAGGAAGTCGATTTTAACTCATTATCTTCGAGGGTAATCCTCTGGGTCAACTCAGCAGGTTGCTCCTTCCTCTGGGCTTCTTGTGCCCGGGTGACTACTTGTTGGGTCACTTCTTGCTGGGGAATTTGGGGGATTTTGTCCCATTAGCGCTGCGCAGAACTTAATCGGAGCTACTACCACGTCTGTCCAACCAGTGAAATATTTGTATTGTATATGACATCTCACCACGGGGAATCGATTGTCACGTCCTAAAAAGTCGTGGACGATGGCGAATTTATTATGGTTCGGGTTTACTGGGGGCAACAACTTGTCAGATACCACTTTGCACGTACATCCGGTGTATCTGACTAAAGTAGATACTCGGCACCCATTAACAGTGCCATCTTAGAATTGTAAGCCACCTGGCGAACTTTTGTTAAATAGAAGTTTACCTGTTGTTGGGGGCCTTCGGATGTTGGCTCGGAGATGGAGGAAGCATCAGATTGTCCGGTCGGGAGCGCGGCAGTCAGGTTTTGCACCTGTTGTCTCGAGGTTTACCTCAGTCGGGAGTTCTGGGGGGCACTGGAAACTCAGGTGACCTACTATCCCGCAGTATAACAAGTGACGGGCTTCCTGGGATAAGTGCCGGTATTAAGGTATGATCCTTGGGGAACCCTAACCTCTTTTTGAATTTTTGCTCCTACAAAACTTAGCTTATAAGTTCCTTTTGGGGCTGAGAACTTAAAGGGCTTCTTCTGCAAATGCCCTGGTGGCCGCCCATTTTTCTTTGTGGAGGGAGCTTTCTCCTTCTTGTACTCCCTCGGATATAAACGTTGATTCACCGCGTAGAGGTCAGCCTCGTCCAGACACTCGTTGAAGGTAGAAACTTTTTGGTCCTTAACAAATGCACGGATTTCCTGGGGTAGTGTGCTTGGTAACTGATCTCTAAGAATGAAGTCGACGACCGAGGCGACTTCGTTCTCTACCCCTTCTGACTCCATCCAAAACTGTAGGCTTCGACGAAGCTCAAAACCAAAATGTTTGTATGTTTATCCAGGTCTTATACGGGCCTGCCTGAACTTCATCCTATATTCTTCCGGTTGAGGTTTGTTGATGAGAGAAGTTCGGCTTTGAGAGTGGAATAGTCCACAGTCGCTTCTGAGGGTAGAGATACAAATATCTCTCATCCGGCGATTGAGTAGGGGTAACAGTCTGGCAATCCCATCTTCTTCTAGGTCACAATTATTGACTTCGGATATTTTTTTTCAAAATGGGACAGATATGAGCATAAATCTTCTTCGTCCCTGTACTCGGGGAGTTTCATGCTGGCCACTGGTGATGCTCCTGTTTTGGATGTCACTGACTGTACCTCTAACTGGTCTTTGTTAAGAGCTCTTTCGTGGGTTCTTATCTTCTCTCTTTCCTCAGCTTCCAGTTTCATTTTTCTTTCTTCGGCTTCCAATTTCATCTTACGTTCTTTGGCTTCCAGTTTCATTTTACTTTTGTCGGCTTTCCTTTTCATCTTATTTTCTTCGGCTTCCAGTTTCATCTTACATTCTTCCCTTCTTTTGTCTCTCTCTTTCTCCTGAATATATGAGCTCAACTCGGTTCCTTCCAGTCCGAGGCTTTGACCTTGCTTCCAATAGAGGTCAAACAATGCCATCGCGCTTATGTCAGTCATCTACTTTGTTGTAAATCGAGCTTGACCTACTCCACCACCGAAACTTACCACTTGGCCTAACAGTTACCTTTAGATTGTTTCTACCTCTGACTTTACCAATTTTCTTCTCATCAATTATTCTATTATTCCTGGTATTCCCTTTACATGTTAGCTCTCCCTTAATTAGACACTGCTGGGTTCTTTCTAATAAAAACCAGTCCTGACACCACTTTTTGTTGTGGTATTATTGTTGTTGCTTTAGAGTGCCAGTCTGATCCGATTAATTATGAAAGACAACAATACTTCAATATTGGCTGAATGGACTTTTTAATTACCTTATTGTTGAGAGAATGTCACAGCGTTTAATCCGTTTTAAGGAGAGAGCCCATTAAACACGTAAAGGATCCATTGAAACACTAGAATTATCCAAAAATATGTATATATTTTAAATTTATCAATTAACTACAAAAAAAGTAAAATATTTATAATCACCTAATAAGTTTAACGAGGATAACCATACTTGAAACCGTGCCTATTACAGAATCTATTCATGTCTAAATATAAATAGCCTCCTAATAAACAAACCAATTGCTGATTAGTTATTTTATAGTGACCCTTTTAGATTAGCATTAAACTCCAATTTAAGCTTCCTTTGTCGTAAAGAGGAAGCGGTTCACTAATGATTGTCTCTAATTCAGTTAATTTGAGTACCTTAATAAACTCATACTAAAGTAATACAAATATAAATGGTCTTTCTAACTTACATGAAAGAAAGGATCAGGGGTTGCCGGAGGTCACTAGATGGCTTTTTCCCTCGCTTCTTTTTCTACGGCGAGCGGCTGGAGTGTTTTTTTTTTCACAAGATAAGGTGGAGAGAGGGGGGGGGGCGATGTCAACTTCGTATGGCAACTTTGACTCCTGTTATGTTTAAAAGATGGAGAGGTGTTGTGCTCTCTAGCTCAAGGAATGTCTTCTGGATGCTCTTGAAGCCTATTTGTATCCTAGTCTTTAACGCCGGGTGCCCAACTGTTTTGGGGGTATACAAGGTGATTTCTACCGTACTTAACAAATGGAACCTCGTTGGGGATTAGTTCTTCTCCTCTCACTCTTACGGAGCTTGCGCTGTGAGAGTCACTCGAGGATGATTGGGTTTTCTTTTCTCCAGTCAGACTTCTTCTAAGTCTGTAAAGGGTTCTTCGGTATGGCACCGATACAAAACTTGACGTTTATAAGTTATTTCAAAATTGTGCGAAGGACCGATCTTCTCGAACTGGTCCTCTATCGTCTCTCACCGAATTATTCCTTCTCTTTCCTTATGGGGCTTATTTATAGACTGGCGACCGCCCCATCTAAGGGGGAAGGGGTGAGGCCGCAGGGAGGAGAGCGAGGGGTGAGGGAAGGGTGGCACCGCGGTGCCCAAGTCGGCTTCTTAATTAGAGACACCGCCAACCATCACCATCCTTGGTGTTCTGTTTGACTTGCATGGCTTTTTGTGGCGATTTAACCACGGGCCTCGGGATCTCTTAAGGTAATTGGATCCTTTGAGCTCTGCGTCATGGCCTTTGGTGGTCACCTTGGCACAGCGGCTCGCTCCCGACTACCTAAGCGCCGGAGAGATCAAAAGGGGTAGGACGTTTGACTGTTATTCCGCCTGCTAACGTTCCCACGACTCTCCTCATGTGGCTCGATTCTCTTGCTTTCTCCGCAGGGTGGTGGGACTTTAACGTATACGTCCGCCTGGCCCTCTGGGAGGCTTTATGTTGTAATTCCTCTACATGACTGGTAGAGAACCGATGCTGACCCGTTTATCGGACGGGAGCCTTCTGGTGAATGCGTCATACCCTTCCGAGGCGGCCATAATTAGTGCCCTTCATCCACTCACTGGCTCGCCGGTGAGGGTGACGCCGCACTCTGCGATGAACTTAGCGAAACGAGTGGAGTGGTTTATTCGAGTGCAATCGTGGTCTACTCTTTGGAAGTCATCACCGAAGAGCTGGCTCAGCTGCGAGCGGTCAAAGTCGAGACCCACCTCTACACACTTCGTCACGTAGATCGTGACAGGCTCCCTGATTCGGTGCGTGCCCGTTGGTATCGCTACCATGTGAAGGCATTTGTGCCACTGGCGAGTAGGTGCTACTACTGACACCGCTTTGGCCAAACGAATCGCTCCTGTAGACTTGCAAAGTCGGGCTTGCCCGATGTCTGTGTAAGTTGGTTCAAGGCTGTACACTAGGGGCAGGCGACCTTTTCAGAGTGAGGGCCAGATGAGACTTTTGGGACAGGTCGCCGGCGGCTGGTGCTGCTTGCCATGAAGAAGTGCTTCAATGTCAGGCTCGATGGATGAGGTAGACAACAGAAGAATGTCATTGAGGTGGCGGTCCGAGAGTTGGGAGCGAAGGTGAGACTTCGTGTACTTCATTTTTTAGGAGAGCTGTTGGCAACAGTAGGTCCTGCCAAACATGGCCAGGATGCGTTAAACATGGGCAATGTATTTTGGAAAATTGCTAGAAAGGAGGTCGAGATCGCGGAAGAAGGACAGCGGAGAAGAGGTGCGGAACTTCTTCACTTCATTGCACTGCAGCTCCACCAACTCCATCTGCAGGGCGGTAGGGGCGTCGTCCACGCGGACGTTAAAGGGGGCGGTAAAAAGCTTGAAGTCTGCTGACTGCTGCGAAACGGGAGGCAAATTCCTCCCGCAGGTGGCTGGCCAGGCGCTAGCCCTTTGCGGACTGGAGGTTGCCCGCCCCTGCTGTATACTCTATTCTTAATCGTGTATGACCAAGTGTGTCAATTGCACAAAGGAAATCCTGGCTTTTTAGCCCCCAGATAGTCTCTCCTATCACGAGGCTGAGGACTTTGTCCTGGCACGCCCAGGGCTGCCTGGGACGTCTTATGCCTCACTTTTTGAAAAGGTACCTTCTGCTCCTGGCCCCTCTAGGCCCACGAGCATGGTCACTTTCGTGCCCATTCAGAACCCCTCTGCAGGTTCTACCCCTCACCCACCCGGGCGCTTCCCTAGTAGAGCCAGTGGTACAAAGGGTTCACACCCAACCTTGGCTAAAACCAGGGTTCCCCCAGCGTGACCACTTCCTGTAAGGCAAAACGCCCGCGTGCCTTCACCGACATGTTAGACTCACAGGCAGGAGGTAAACCCCTGAAGGTGGTGGTGACGTTTTCCGGGGTTCCTAAAGCTGTCCCGATAAAGGAAGACAGCCCCAAAGGAGCTTCAGTTCGAACGGCCTCACCCATGTCTGGACCGCGAAACGATGGACCCCCATCTCCAATGACGCTCAGCCCCCGCAAAAGTTTCAAGGCGGAGGGAGGAAAAAACTCGCTTAACAAGACGAACCTTCCCCGATAAGTCATCGAAGGCGACAGCACCTTGTTCGGCCAACCGTGCCCTGAGTTCTGCCTCCGGGAAGCGTTCTGCTATTTCCCCGAGGTGGTTCAAGGCCAACTAGGTGGAGCTTCGAAGTCTCTTCTGCTCCCGCCTCCCACTAGCTATTTTTTGCAAGCGTGCATGCTGGACGCCTGCCTCTACCCACCCTCTGGGTTATAATGGTTTTGCGACCCCACCACCACGGGATGGGGGCCGGCGAGAAGGATGCGCGATTTACCTCCGGCATGATTTCTCCGTTCTTCTATTTGCTATAAATACCTCCTTTTAGGCAGTGGCAGGGCAGCAAAACCTGGATAGGAGGTATACTGTGATTTCTGCATACATTCCACCGTCATCGGACTTAGAGACGCTGGCGATTTTCGTCACGTCCTGTCCCGGTTCCCGATGACCTTTCTCCCCTCTGAGGAGACTACACGATCAATTCCAGGGGTCGGGTCCTTGCCGATCTGATCGACAAAATGAAAATAAGTTTCGTAAATGTGGATGAGTGTACGCATCAGTGTCCGAGAACCGCTTCATTTCCCCGCCTCGATCTGACCCTGTGAACTCCGGATGCGCCCGCTCGAATGATTTCACTGTCGGTGAATTTCGTCCAGCTAGGACTAGGTTCCGGTATGTTTCGAAGCACGCTCGCTTCTCTTCCTGGCGGGCATACTTGTCTTTACTTAACGAGAAGACGCACCCCTTTTGCAGAAGTGTTAAGGTGAATCATAAAGGATTCGGGGCAGGTTCTCGCTAAACCTGGTTCTTTTAGGCATCCTGATCATTATTCATTAGTATCATCAAATACATACATTTTGAGTGCATTCATGACTTTAAACAAAAACACCAGTTTTGCTATTTTTCCTGTCCCCAGCCGGTTCCTTAGTTTTGAATGTACAATACCATAGCTTGAAAAACCTCTTTCAGTCCCCGGTGAAGAAGCCACTGCAGACAGTAGTTGTTGTGTTGCTGAAATTACATCACTATCCAACACATTTGAATGTGACCTCCACCATTCAACAGTTGACATACACTTGGTCACAGAATCACTAAACTTAAATGTAGGGAAAGGAGACGATTTGGTTTGAAATTTCATGATAACTGGTGCAAGTGAGGGAAACTTTTCATTGGCATAGTCCATTGCATTATTCATTTCTGCACTAAGCAGTTTTCCTTGAAGGGAAAGATGAATCAGGTTTGCAAGAAGATGAGCTTGTGTCATGACTCGGTCCTCTGCTGACCGCTTCAGTGTTAAGTTAGACACCTTTTCTCAAACTCTGACATCAATCTGCTCCCTATCAACTTCACCAATTTTCATGAGAGCTGGCCAGTTCTTTATGTATATCCTCAGACAGTTACACATGATATTCCATCTTGTGTCCTGAGACATAACAAGATGTTGCCCACCTTCCTAGCGATATCTTACAGAAGCATAGCAATCGTTTCTAAAGTATTTTACTCTATACACCACATGCTCTTTAATATTGCCAATTTCCAAATCATGAACGAGAAGATTCAGAATGTGTGCAGTACAGCCATGGGTCACCAGCTTCAGATCATTTTCCTGTTCTAATAGTTTGCTCATTTTGTTTACATTAGCTGCATTATCTGTCACAACGCTACCAACATGACAATCAAGTTCTTTACACTTCTGAATTGCTGATTTTGAGAGCTCTTCTAGATGTTCAGCAGTATGAAGCTGGCCACTTGTCTATTGTATCCACTAGATACATATGGCCATTTGAGGTTGTCACTATAACACATATAATAGGCTCGTTGTGAATGTTAGACCATCCGTGTAAAAACAGACATACAATTTCATCCTTCAGCTCTGTGGCACACTTTGCATATTCTTTCTCATATATGATGGGTAGGAATTTGTCTGCAATTTTTTTTCTTGTTGGAGGAGTGTATCATGGCCTCAACTTCCCAACCATTTTACAAAAATGAGGATGTTCTACCAATCTAAATGAAGAGTTGGTCGCAAAGACCATCTTAGCAACTTTTTCATCAAGGTCTGCTTTTTCATAAGAAGTTGTCTTTGTAACAAATGTGTCCAAAGTTGTTTCTTTACGCTTTGGAGAACCTGTGGCAGAAGTTGGACTCTCTATCTGTAATACTGGAGTTGCAACACTTCTTTGAGACACCTTTGAAGTCAGTGGTATTGAATTTGATGCAATAGGTACACTTTCTGAAAAAGAAACCCAAGTTGATAGGATACAACTTGTACTGTATTATCAAAATTACACGGACACAATAATTACAGCATGGTATATGGTAGTGCTTGGTTTCTCATGAGAAGAACTTGATAAAAAGACGAGGTGGAGTTCTCAGACCCTTGCTTTTTCAGGAAGCACATTAGTACAAAGAGTGAAAGTAAAGCAATAGCTTAAACTGTAATGTTTAAAGATGTTAAATCACACTGGCGTGATGATCAATATGGTAATGAAACCCACACTTGAGAGAAGTTATATATTTGTCCAGACAGTTTCGGTGGACACTGCCACCATCTTCAGTGGAAAGTCTAAGAATGAGGCAAATGGCATATACAACAGACAGTACAACAGAATGGAGTTACTAAATAAAAGCAGAATAAATTTAAAAGAGAAGGAACTAAGAAGATATGGAAAGAGAAAGTGGGAAAGAGAGGCTTCGGTTTTCCTTTGCCAAGACTAAGGGTGTGCACTTTTGTGGTCATCCACGGCTGACCCAGACTTGTTTCTAAATGGGGTTCGCCTGGAAGTGGTGGACTCGCATAGTTTCCTTGGTCTTATATTTGACCCCGGCCTCACCTGGGAGGTTAACATTCGCAGCCTTAGGGTCTCTTGTACCTGCGCCATGGATATTCGCCCCGTGACGTTCGGTGCCTATCTTTTTTTATCGATCCTTTGTTCATTCAAAGCTCGACTACAAATGCGAGTTTTATGCATCCACAGCCTAGTGTGTATTGCAGAAGGTGGACTCGATTCATCGCACTGGTCTTCGTCTGGCGACCTGTACCTTCCGTACGTCCCCCAATGAGAGGCTACTTGTCGATGCTGGGGAGATGGCACTCGCTCTGCGCCGCGCACAGTGCATTATTCGCCTGAACGCGCGAGCCTGGCTCCTCCTTCAGTCGCCAACAGGTGATCTCGACGGTGCCTATGCCGCCGAGAGACACCAGTCATACCCTAAACCCTTTGCGTTTAGGGCTGGCTAGGAAACTCCTTCGAGAGCTCGGTATAGCTCTCGGGACGGTAGTGCCCCTGGTTCTGTCCTGGAAGGTACCACCTTTCACTATTTGTCGCCACGCTTCTGCTCCTTAAAGCTTGTATTGCGTTCGGCCTTTTTGGAGCACATTTTGTGTCATGCTGGAACCGTGCCAGTGTATTCGGATGGCTCAAAGTCCCGAGAAGGGGTCAGTTTTCCTGCCGTATTCCCTCTGTTTGAAGTCAGCGGGACTCTGCCAGGCGCTGCGTCTGTCTTCACGTCTGAGCTGGTGGCAATAAGAACATAAGAAAAGAAAGAGACTGCAAAAGACCATTCATGGCCTACACTTGGCAGCTCCTCGGTACGGGAGATAGCGCGACGTGCCCGGTTCGGAGACCGGATTATGATTTATAGCCACTCACAAAGCGTAATGAGTGCTCTCGTGGCATTGGAATCTCCGCATCCCCTGGTTCGCGATATCCGTGGCGCCACGGTTTTGGCGAGCCGGGTTGATATCGAGATTATCTTCTGCTGAGTTCCTGTACATGTAGGAATTGTGTGAAATGAGGGCGCCAAAGAGTCAGCGAGGACTGGGTGAACAGACCAGCGTTTCGCTCTTCAGCACATCGATTACATGGTAGGAATACGGCAAAGAAGATGGGAGACGGTCGAGTGGAACTTTAAGTTTCGTGCCATTTCGCTGCGACTGTTCTTATGGACCTACCCCCCAATGCCGTGCCGGCTTCAGGTTGCTTTCTGTCGTATCCGAATTCGACACACTCGCGGGGCGCACCGCCATTTGATAGAGCGCTCGCCTGTAACTAATCGCGACGACTGCGTTGTCCCCAAGACTGTTCGGCACCTTCTTGTTGAATGTCCCAGTCGGGGTGATTTTCGCGTACGTTACTGGGACGAGCGAAGTCGCTACCGCTTGTCCCTTGTACTCGGGATTGGTTCATGCATATGGACTTGCGGACTATACGACTTTTTGTAGGTCGCATGTTCCTGCGCTGGCGCAAGGCGGGCCTACTCCCGCCGCCGGAGCGCGCCTCCTTGCCTTTTTTTAATTTTTTTTAGCCTTTGGCCTCTTTTATCGTTTTTATTTGTTATTTGTATATCGTTATTTGTTTTTAATATAGCTTAGTAGTAGGCTGTGTTGAGTACGGTAACTTAAGCCAAGTAGGCAGTCGCCAGATTCGATCCTAAAATTTAAAAAATATATATTTGAAGAAGTCAATCTCTATTTTTGTGTCCTTACAGCTCTATTTGTTTACGAAGAATCGAGTGGTGCAACGTACTGATGTCACCAAGTTGATCGATGTCCCAGATCTAGAATTGACCCTGGTGCTGGAAAGTATCGGTAAGCGGAAGGCTGGAGCCAGAGGAACCTGGGAGTTCCTCCTCCCGACTGACCACAGCTTCCTTAAGAAGTAAGTTTTGAAGTTCTCAGTTCCAGTGAATAGACAAATGCAACCAGAGACTGGATCCCATAACGTGATCAAAAACATTGAGGGCAAGCCCCCCGTCAGCAGTACGAGCTTGCTCTTGGTGACTGTTGTCTCTTTTGGTGTTTGCTGGTCAGGAAAGTGATTTGATTTGGATTCGAGGTTTGTTGAGGTAGGCCACATCGAGTTTGGTTTGTCGCCGGGCGAGCTCCCGTTTTAAGTTTGATGACATTGTCTTGGCTGCATATAGTGACCAGTGGTTCTGGCTTTATGTGAAACTACGTACCCACTGAGAGAGCCTTAAAAAGTGTAGATTGGGAGTAAAAAAAAATTTATCAGAACTAATGTCGATTAGAGCATTTGAAAGAGGGTTTAATGAAGAAGCTTAAAATAAATGCAGAAAAAGTAAAAGGATGTTGTTTGGATTTGGGATGTGCTCCTTGAGTCAGTGCTGTCTTTTAATTATCTAAAGTGTATCAGGTAATACATATTTTGGATGAGCATACAGATATGATTTGAATGGTAAAAAAAAGTTTCAAAGACGATTAGTTGGATATTGGATGATAATGCTTTGCCAAGAAGCGGCATGGGATTATTGTTGTGCCAATGTTTGATGGTGTGTGTGAGTGCGACGTATGGTCGCTATGTGGGACCCCCTTAAATGAAAAAAAAAGAGAGACTTGTTTGGAAGGAGAAGGACATGATTGAGAATTGTGCGATTTAAGAGAGTGGTGTTGGGTTTGAGAAAGGTAGATAAATTGAAGAACGAATGGATAATGGTTGTGGATGAGGTAATCGAAAATTTTCGGAGGTGGTACGAGTATTTAAGATGAATGGATGAGAAGTGACTTGTGAAACGAGTATATGTGTAGATGTGCAAAGGGTTGGAAGACTGGGTAAAAATGGTGTGATAATGCGAGTGTTTAAGAAAGAGGGATAAGTGAATATTGCATGTGATAGATGTTAAAGGGGCATGTTTGAGGCCTTCTCCCAAGGGATGAGGCTTGACTGGATGAGATGCTCCAGCAAATAGGAAAACAGGACCCTATTGCTATGAAGAGCCCTTCGGCTTGGATAAATGAAATGTAGCTTCGTGCTTCGTAGGGCATAAGCCATTAAACCACTGTGGGTATGGTTATGATAATTAGAAAAAAAAACAATAACGTTGACCACACGCTTCATGTTTTTGAAAAGAGGTTCGTAATAATAGTAGCTAAGCGAATTTTCGTGGAAGCTGCATAGCCCTTTGAGTTACCTGGATATCTAGGCACTGTAGGGTGCACAATTCTCTTACTCCAGTTCCCACTTCACACCGAAGACAAGTCCCATGTACCATTTATCTTTAGAAGAGTATGGGTGAGGAGATTTGTTGTTGTTGCATTGCCTCCTCCCACCGTTTGGCAGACCTAACCTAACCTTAAGGGAGAAAGTCTTTGAAGGGCGAGTATAATCTTGACTTTTTCCTTGTAGGTATCAAGACGTTGTCCAACGACAACAAATGACGTGGCAACTTCGCTACGAGCAACTTTCACAGCACTTTAAGAAGTGATACAATTTAGTTGCACGTTGTTACTTTACAATAAATAATTTTATTAAGAGATGAATATTTGATGGCCCTTTATTAGGTATTTTGACCACTTTGGTTTGTTGCTTCCCAAAACAACAATTGAACACATTGCTTACAATATTGTTATATCAATGTAAGATAAAACGGAACTATACTAACCTAAGTTAGGTTGTTTTGACATTCCCCAAAAGGAAATTTAACCACGTAAGATGTACTTAGTAATATAATCTAAGGTTTTGGCATTTCCAAACCAACAATTTAACCCATTGCTTCCCAAAGGATTAGAGAAGCAAAAGGTTAAAGAGATTTGATATTAAAAAATATTTTCAGGCTCAGTTTTACTCCAGACAATTGTATATGCGATTAGGAAAAGGAGAGGTTAAAGAATGCGCTTAAGAAAAGATTAAAAATGCTTTCCTTATGCGAGACACGTTAATCAGGTTGAAGAATTTGTGTGGTATGGAATGTGATCAAGTTAGACTTGTAGTAATAGCAGTTAAGAAAGGGAAGCTGTACTATTGAGTTAACAGTGACGAAGTTAACATGCTTGAATGGAGAGAAGGAAAAAATAGTAAATACCCATACTGTCCTTTGACGGGTCTTAAAAGACTATAACAAATTGGATTCTGCTGCCTTGATTTTATCATGCGAACGCGATGGCGGTAAGGAGTTGGTTGTTGCGGCCCACTAGACGGCCTGCGTCTAGTAATGCAATTTGTAGTTCTGTGGAACTACAAACTAAATCAATATTTTATTCCCGTTAATTCGAGGAACTATAAAACTTTTAAAAAGAAGATAGAATATAATAATTTTGGTCGTATAACTACAAATTCACTGTGAAAGTTTATAGGTAACAATTACAATCCCATTTCCTCTCTATAAATTCAATATAAATTACGTTAATCGATGATAGAAAAGAGAAACTTGTGATTTTAGCATAAAATTGAGAGAAATGGTAGTATATGGCAACCATTGAAGTGATGTGTCCAGAAGCCACCATGACTGTTAATTAAATATTTAAGCCAAGCTATTAAATCACTTTAATTGTCTATAAAAAGAATTATATAATGGCTATATTTTATTTTTCTAAGAATTAATATAGTTTTAATTAAAAAAAGCCATATACAATTGACTGAACTCCGAAACTGCTTTTTGAATTATTAAATGGTCTTGATCTTGATCCACAGGCGGGCGACTACCAATCGGCAATCCCCCTGGCCTTTGTATCTGCGCTACCTGTGAGGACAGGAAACAGTTAGTATCGTTCTAATGTTACCTGTCTACAAACACATTCCGACCCTCCATACACTCTCCAGGAATCTTTCACTGCTGCAATCATTCGTCTGGTCACAGAGCCCCATCAGAATAAGCAGCCATTCTCTTCCACTACTATCACCTCATTCATTTCACATCCCATTTCATTCAGGATGACCTGCATCATTTCCATTCTCTCACAAACATACTTGTCGCATTTCAACATGACCTTCTCTACTGCTTCATCCTCACCCATCTCTCACATTTTACTGTCAGACTGACCATCTGTAACTTCTTGCATTCACATCCATACATTGTGTCCTGGCACGGAAGAGAAGATCACTTTCCAAGCTTCCATCATACTAGCTTTCATACCTTGACGCCTTTTTCTTCTTATATAGCTCTAGTGTGCTATTTTTCTCCATCTCATCCATCCACTTTCTTTGAGCCACATCTTTCACCACTTTGTCTATTTTATTTTTCCACTTCCCATCCCCGTTACGTCCCTCCCCATTCGCATTCAACATTGTCCACTCATACAAACTAAAGTCTGCTACTAATCCACACACATTTGTCATCCTCAAGCACCTCTTATTCCATCTGCTATTGTTCTCATTCCACAAATAAACCTTTCGTGCCAATCTTTTATCCTCCATTCGTTCCAGTCTATTCTTGTACCTCAAAGACGCTTTCATACACCTTTCTCTAAAAGTACTCCCTCCCGTGTCACATCTCACCCTCAATCACTGAATACTTAGGTGCGTTCAGGGCTATTCTTCGTACCCTATTTTTTCCAGTCTCTAGTTTGTCTATTTCCTTCTCTTTCCAAGCTATCACATCCATACCATACATAATACTTGGCACCGCCACACTTCCATACTTCTCTCACCACATCATACTTACTAGCCCTAATCCTAGCTGCACTGCCCAATCTACCTACCCACTAGTTAGTCATACTAATCTTCTCATTCTTCATTTTCTCACTGCCTTTTGAGCTCATCCACACTCCTAAGTACTTGTATTCTTCACTCTGCTTTAATACATTTTCTCCGATTTTCCATGTGGCATACCTGTCATTCTCCGACCTATTTACTGTCAGCACCTGTCTTTTCTCATTGCTAAAACTAACTCCCAAATCTCTGTCATATTCATTTAGAACATCTAGCAACCTTTGAAACTCCTGCTGTCCTACTCATCACAATCGCATCTTCTGCGCACATCAACAGGCATATCTTTTCATTCCCACATCCAACCTTCTTAACCTAGCAGCTAACTCCTCTGTGTACATGCTAAACAATGTGGGTGAGAGGATACACCCTTGCCTAACGCCTCTCACACTCTTCACCCATCCCGTTTCTATATCTCGTAGTTTTTACTTTGCTCTAGTATCTACATACATGCTCTTTATAATGTTAACTATCTTCTGACTAGTCCTACGTTCTCCAACACTCTACACAAAACCTCCCTGTTTACTCTATAGCGTACAAGAAGTGCAGTCGAGTGGCTAAAAAGCTTCATTTGAATGAGTCTTTCATTCCTTCTTTCCCCTAGCATACCTAGATGGTCATTTATATCTCCCATAAATATGAACTCTTTCTTTCAAAGAAATTAAATGCAAATATTCTATTAATTACTTGTGCATACCATCATAACCCCTAGCCATACTTATTTTCATTCAGAATGTTTGAAGCCACGTGTGGGGATGTTGCATCATCTCTACTCGAAATTTGAAATACAGTAAGTATTAATATTATTAAAAAGGATTTTTTTTCTAAGTGGACTAATTATTTGATACATTTTATTTCTTATGATAGAATTGCTATAGGTGTGTTGTGTAAGAAACGAATCGTATGATGGAATAAGACACTTCAAAAATGAGCATTTTGAAGTTATATGAAATTTTATAATGGGTTCAGTGAATCAAAAATTGCATTTGATGAAAGGAAAGCTGAATAAGTGCTATCAAAAGAGCATCGTTACATTGTAATTATATCTCTTAACGTAAAAGATTAGACAGCCTAGTCAAATTTTTCCAAACTATTGTCATTCAATCATTTATTTTTACCAGTAACTAAATTATTTTATATTTCGGTAATTTGAAGAACTTAAAACCAATCTTAAAAAGAAACGTAAGACTGAAATATAATAATTTGGGTTCAATAATTCTAAAATATATGTAAAAGTCTATCAGTAACAATCACAATCCCATTTCTTATGTATTGGATTGAGGAATAAGTTCTTGCAGTTTTATCAAATTTATTCATTACCATTAACAACTTTAGAAAACTTGATTTTTAATTGATAACAATATGCAATTTAATCAATAATGTATTCTCCGTTGTTATTTACGACTTCTTCCCAACGTTCAACTAGTTTTTCGATGCCTCTGCAATAAAAATCTATGGATTTTGACTCGAAGAATTCGTCTAACCAGGTTCTTAATTCCACTTCAGTATTGAACGAAACGCCGTGCAAAATGTTGGAGAGCGATCGGAACAGATGGAAATCCGATGGAGGTAAGCCTAGCGAATATGGAGGATGCGGCAGGATTTTCCAATTAAGCGTTTGGATGGCGTCTTTTATCATATTGGCAATGTGAGGACGAGCATTGTCGTGTTGCAGAAGGACTCCATAACGTCGAGGAGGTCGCTTTTCACGAATAGCTTCGGCGAGTCGATACATTTGTTGAACGTAGAGTTCTACATTGACATTCTCGTTGTTCGCAAGGAGCTCATGAAGAATGATGCCTTCACAATCCCCACAGCACATACACAGCATCGTCTTTCTTGGATGAAGTCCTTGCTTTAATCGCGGAAGTGTTTTTTATTGGGGCTAAGCCATTGTTTTCGATGGTTCATGTTGACATAAACACACCACTTTTCGTCGCCGGGGATGATGCGGTGAAGAAATCTGTCCTTATATCCACGAGTAGCCTTGTGACGAGCAAGCAAACTGCAGCAATCGTGGAGCGTTGAAGTTTGTTGCTTTCGAGTGAAGGTGATTCACTACAGTTTTCTGATCACACGCCAATTGTACAGCCAATTCTCTAGTCGATTGACGAGGATTTTCATGAAGAAGGTCGTTAAATCGATCTTCATCCAACTTAATGTGGCGACCAGAATGTTCTTCGTCATTAAGATTGAAATGAGCGTTTTTGAAACGTGAAAACCACCATTGAGCTATCCTTTCTGATAAAGCACTTTCTCCGTACACAACACAAATATCGCGACGAGCTTTGGCTGCGTTTGCATTGTTCCCGTCTCGATTGAAAATGAATATCCACAACTGTCGAAAATGCGCATTTCTTTCAACTTGACATTCCATTTTGAGGGTACAGAACAAAAATTAAATTAACACAACTTTTAAATAAACCGCAATGACTTATTACTCAACTTCAAGACTTAGCCTAAGCAAAAGCCTAATAGTCTGCGCTGTTAAGAGACGTAGCCTAACCTTTGCAAATCTTGCTCTCATTATTAATTATTGATTTTTAATATGTGCACAAATCACGTCAACAAAACTTGAATCAACACAACATTAAAAAAAAACGCAAGAACTTATTCCTTAACCTAATATATTCAATATAATGCGGGTTTAAACGATGCTAGGAAAGAGTAATTGATTTTGAGCATAAAAATAAGAAAAATGGTGGCATTTAGAAACTATTGAGAGAATGTGTTCCAGACGTCGCTGTGTCCTTTAATTAATTATTTAAAAGCCAGCAAATGACTTTAACCTGTAGATAGAGGGGAGTAGGAAAAGGAGCAAAGAAGAAATAGTAGCCTAGGCGAGTTGCTAACAGCTTCCCGCGTCGCTGGACCACTGTTAGCCCGCGGCAAATCCAGTCAGCCATCCTGAGTCTCAAAAAAGGACTTATTTAAACTAAGCATTTAAGCTGCTCGCCGGCACTTCTCGTGCGCTATACAACTTCCCCTCCTAGAAGCGGAGCGTATTTTGAAGAAATGAAGAAAGCCTGTTTGGAAATGTTATCCAAAAGCTAACGCTCCCCCTCCCGAGTCTGGGCACCATGGTAGACAGAGGGGAGTAGGAAAAGGGGCAAAGAAAAAATAATAGCGTAGGCGAGTTGCGAACAGCTTCCCGCGTCGCTGGACCACTGTTAGCCAGCGGCGAATCCACTCGGCCATCCTGAGTCTCAGCATGGGTTGCTCGTTTTGGTGTTCCCTCAAAGATTATGACTGATCGTGGCAGCCAGTTTGAATCCCACCAATGGGATGCACTCATGTCAGTGTTTGTCTCCTTTCGCCTTCGTACTACAAGCTATCATCCCCAGAGTAACTTTAAGGTAGAACGTCTGCATCGGAACATCAAAACAAGCTTACGCTCCACCGATCCAAACATAACTTGGGTGGACAAGCTACCTTTGATTCTCCTTGGCATCGCTCGTCCTTGACGCTATCTCGGACAGAATCAACAAGCGAATCACCTTCGCTCCATCAACCTTCTCTCATGTCGGTGCCTCGTCCAACGCTACTGGCACTGCCACAGCGAATCTGTGCCTATAGGTTGGCGTTATTATGATAACGATATCGGGTTATCGGTTATCCGATATCCCCCGCCCCCCGGCGTTATCGATTCATCTGTATCGCCGATACTTTTGGTTCCAAACTAGCGATAATTGATAATTTCAGTTTTTGGTTCCAGTTTAGCACAGGGGGGAGCCCGCGTGCCTTGGAGTCAGAAATAGGTAGGTCCGAGCTGGGCGGAAGATCCTCAAAACCTATTAGGAAATGAAGGAGAGCCTCACCAGGTAAAAAACTAAGAAACGGTATTCAAATAATATTACTATTGTATTATAAAATAACGCTATATATAGTCAATAATCAATATTGTATTATAATTTGGGATTTATCGGTTATCATCTTATCGGGCGATAAATTTATCGCCAGTTATCGATTATCGGTTATCGCTAATAAGGTTATAATTATCGATTTATCTGTTATCGTGATACATTTTTTTCGTCATCGCGCCCACCTATGTCTGTGCCCCGCAGCCTAACCAATGGCACTGTCACACGCTCCGGTCGCGTCATCAGAACGCCTCAGCGTTACTTGGCCAGTGGATCTTAAATAAAAAAGGGGGGGTAATTTTCTTAGGGGGGGAGTGTTATAGCAATGCCCTCTGGCATTCCTATAAAATATTAAATTTATCAATATTTCATGTTATAACAATGTCCTCTGGCATTTCTAAAACATGGAATATGATCAATTTAATATTTTATTGGTTTGCCAGAGGGCATTGCTATAAACCCTATAAGAAAACAATTAATATAATTAATTTATTTGGGTTCTGTTAAGATTAAGAAAAGTGTGATTAGAATCCAAACAATTTACTATAAATTAATATCCAAAAAACTTATGTTAATATGCTAAAACTCTAAATTGTGCCGAATTCTATCGAAGAATTATGTTAAAGAAAATTTATTAGATCTTATTAAATTGCTTATGTATAATAATATAACAATTGTAAGGTTCAATAAATATGTAAGCTATAAAATAAATTAAAGTGAAGAAATGTAATATTTGAATTCATATTGAATTTAAATATGAACTCAATTTGTTTACTGAGGGCACTAAATAGGAACTCATTCTTTCGTAGAAGTATTAAAGGAAATTGTTACCTGCATACTATTAAATAACAATTCCAGGACTTTATAATCGTGTAAGGCTTTGTAAAATAAATTGATGTAACTATAAGATCATATCGAATGTATATAAATTAACCTCCTCCCTCTCTGGGACCTTTGCATTTCTCAGGGGTTGGTCCCAGAGAGGCTCTCGTTGTGAGGTGGGTAAGCCCTGTATCCCTTAGGAGGTCCCCTGCTGCTGCGAACCAGAATTTTAATACACCCTCCCCCCCCTATTTTTTTATACTGCCCTTTGTTTGCGCCCCCTCTTCTTTCTCATATTTAGTGCCGTGACGGTTACCTGACCTTTGCTTGTTTTTTCACACTGATTCTGAATTTCATAAAGGTGATAGAGAGGCTGGCCGTCTCTATTGTTTTCATTTGCCGATGCCAAAGGAGAACCACATCATTGGCCCTTTTTCTCCGCGTGTAAGAGAATTCGGGCAGCCCTTTTGCTTATAAATATGGCGTGGTGGAACCATATCGAGTCTCCAAGAGTTCATACCGGACGCAACTGAATCGAGAGTTGAAGTAATGCCGGGCCTTTGTAGGCCTCCGCGGTGGGAAGGCCTGAGGGAGAATGTGAAGTCAATTTGTTTACAATGGCTTTTCATAAACCTAAAACTTTGCCTGTATAAACGTTCTTCAATAGCTTTTTCAGCCTTCCCTTGCTTGTTGAATCCCTATGCCAACGGTGTGGACCCAGATTTAGATTATCCCGGCTTTCTGGTATTAGAGTTCCTTATCTGAAACCCCACGTGCAAAAGTGGATGTGTTTGACGTTAATAAATCCTTTGAGTCCCGCTGTGGTGAACCACGCCGGATTTAGTGAAAAGGTTGAGGTGTCATCTCACTCTCAACACAACCTTGTTCAAAATCTGTCTTCGATTGACAAGGTCCCCCGTAACCGTTTCATCTCATCCACATCTTAATTTTATGAGAGTTTTCGCCCGTTCAAACGAATTAGGGGGTACGACCTCAGTCGTCTCCAGAGTAAGCTTAGTACTCAACACGTCACACATGTACACATGGAAACTAAAACTGTGGGCTCTGCTAGAGTCGCGACTGCCACATTGATTTTAACGTTCGAACGTCAGGAACTGCCCCAGTTTATTAAAGCTGAGTGCCTTTGTATCCCGGTAAGCCCCAAGATCGAAATACCCAGACATTGCTTCAATTGCAATCAATTTGGACATGTGGTCGTGCCTGTCGGCACTTCCGTTCAGGTGTGAATTGTGGTTCTGATTTCCATGGTCCTGAATGCGCCAAAGAACAATGTTGTGCCAACTGCGGTGGTACCCACAGAGCTGCGTCAAAAATCTGCCTAATATTCTTACATGAAAAGGACGTCATCGCTTTGCGCCACTCTATCCGTCTAGACGTGAGAAAGACACGCCCGGGACCCAAAGCCTCGAGCTAAGAGGAAGGATTCATCACCTGGGCCATCGGTTACCAATAAGCGGCCTGCCTCTGGAGCCTATTCGGCTGAACCTCGAGGGTCTTCAATGTATTCTTCTGATAGCGAAAATTCTGATAGCCAAAATAGCCCTTAACAGGTTATAGGCCCTTTATTTGGCAAAACTGTAGCCGAAATCCACCCAGTGCCTCGTAATTTGACTAGATCGCTTACTCCATCCGCTCACCCACCTCCTCATGGTCCTATTGAAAGCTGATGATATTCCAACATCGCCAGCCGTAGTTGTTGAATCGACTCGTTAGATATTTAAAGCGCCCTCGAACCACGATTCTGGATCTACCGCACGAAAATCAGTTCTCGACCTCAGCCGGTTCATCGAAACCCTCGGAAATAACCCCTGTCCCTGCTCCTTCCAGGATTTCTTCCCATGCTACAGCAGGCTATTCAGGACGAACTTCAACCTCAGCCACAAAGGAGAAAAATATATCTACTGTGGTATCTAACAGCAGTACCCGGTTTTCGTATTTTCAACTCAATTACTCCTGTCAGAGACTCTTCTCATGGTGGTGTGTCAGTTATGGTTTCGTCATCCCACCATGTATCTTTCCTTCCCCTCCACACAATCCACCAAGCTGTTCCCTTGAGGGTTTTCTTACGAGGTTTTTTACTGTTTGCTCTATTTACCTCCCTCCTTCTTTACCATGGTCAAGACCCAACCTTTTAGAACTTGTAGATCAGTTGCCCTCCGTTTTTATTACTCGGAGATTTTAATGCCCGTCACCCAGTGTTTTAGTCTCTCTTTTATTATCTACCTTTTAATACCGGCCATTTTACCTCTTATCAGTTCCAGACGGATTCTTTTAGTTGTGTTGACCGTTTCTCTGTTCCACAGATGGCTTGACGCCATCTCTGAAAGAACCAACAAGCAGATCATCTTCGCTCCATCAACCTTCTCTCGTGGCAGTGCCTTGTTCAACGCTAATGCCACTGCCACAGCAAATCTGTGTCCCCATACCCGCAGCCAAACTAATGCCACTGCCACACGCTCCGGTCACGTCGTCAGGAGGCCTCGTCGGTACTGGGACTTGTAATCTCAAAATAGTAAAAAGGGGGGTAACCTTCTTAGGGGGGGGGGAGTGTTATAGCAATGCCTCTGGGCATTCCTATAACTCAATTCTCCCACATCCCGCTTGACGCCATCCCATCTCGGAAGGAACCAACAAGCGGATCACCTTCACTCCATCAACCTTCTCTCGTGCCAGTGCCTCGTTCAACGCTAATGGCACTGCCACTGCCATTGACATTGCCACAGCAAATCTGTGTCCCCGTACCCGCAGCCAAACAAATGGCACTGTCACACGCTCCGGTCGCGTCGTCAGGAGGCCTCGTGGGTACTCGGACTTGTAATCTCAAAATAGTAAAATGGGGGGGCAACCTTCTTAGGGGGGGAGAGTGTTATAGCAATGCCTCTGGGCATTCCTATAATAAAAACCTCCTGGGAAACATATATATATATATATATATATATATATATATATATATATATATATATATATATATATATATATATATATATATATATATATATATATCAATTTTTATGTAAAATTCATATTATGCAATCCTTTAACTTTGTCAATTTAATCGTCCAATTATTTTACTTAACTTTTGGAAATTAAATCATATTTTATGTACAACTTAATAATTAATTCATTCATTTATTTTACTTGTCAATTAAATTAACGTAATACTGTTCCAAACAACCTCTCTTAAAAATTCACACAAACAAACAAACACACGCTTTCAGCTCGACCAAATAGCACACTATTCTTTCCCAGTCGACACTCAACTTTCTTCGTATAAAGGTTTTTATTATAGGAATGCTCAGAGGCATTGCTATAATGGCAACATATATCTATGTCTTTGTCAATTGCGACTCAACACACTTACCTTTGCATCTAGTTTATGATGGATCTTTTTTACTCGTCTCTAGGAAGCTAAAGTTTATTGTCAATCAGTGTGGCCCTAGACAGAATATTGTTTCTGTTGACCGAATGAAAACTGCATTTTGTACCTCTGTTAATACTAAATAGTCTGTCTATTCGCACTTCAACTATTGTTCAAGGTGGTCAAGGTAGCATCGTTAGCCGTAGCCAAACATGAACGCAGTCTTCTACCACATATATAATTTCTTTCTTTGAAAGATCCGAACAACACCCTTATGTCATGACTCTTCCGTTAAGAAACAACGACCTCCTCTGATTACCTTTGTGGGTGGAGGAAAATAAAGAACGAAAGTATCGTGCGGCGTGTTAAGAACAGCTTTCTGCGTCGACGGAACACTATTGGCGAGCGATGTATCGACTGTGAAATCCTGTGTTTTAAAGAGGCGCATTCAAACGAAGCGTTTGGGACCCCTTGCTTGCGTTTCTCTGTACCCTACACAATGCCCTCCTAGAAGCAGATCATAGTTTGAGGAAATGAAGACAACGAACGGTGCTTGGAAACGTTATCCAAGATGTAACGCTCGGTTCCAAGTCTGTGCACCAATGTAGATTGATGGGTATAGGAAAAAAGGCGATGAAAAAATTAAGAACAAACGAGGGTGCTGGAGTTGTTACCAGCTTTCTGCGTCGCCAGATCACTCGACGACCGGCGTATCGACTGCGTAATTCTGAGTTTTGAAAACCTCATTTAAGCGAAGCTTTTACCATTCCCCCGCCTTGTTCTGAGACGCTATATCTTCAATCCGACCACATCCTTGTATAACTCTTCAGTAACTCTCTGTCCGCCTCAGAAGATGTTTTGCTTTATCTTTTTCTGCCTCTCACTTGGCTCTCAAGGACATACACGCGCTCTAGTCATCTGGTCATACAACCTAGTCTATTTATAGACTAGAGGAGATAAAGACATGCATTAAATCATCTGGAAAGTTAGAGCCTCTGTGGAAAATTTTAAAGTTAATTTAATCCATTGTATAGTGATCATTTTGCTTTACAACCTTTTTCTAGATAAGAAATGCTATGAAAGATTTTTTAACTAACAACACACCTCTCCCTAATGATTGACAAATGAGGACTAATCTAGACTAGTTAGGTTATCACAACTGTTAAACCAGTGCTAACGTGTTCATCCTTTCAAAATTGCTTATTTATTTACAGTAATAGGGAGGTTGGTACACCCGCTCTCCCAAGCGTTTTAAAAATAAGTCATGAGGCTTCATTCGCTTAGCTGTGCTGCATTGGTGAACAGGTCTGTAAATATTTGAATTGTAATTGTTTAGCTAAATATTTCCCAATAGAATCCCGAATTAATGCTTGATTCTTTTGTCTCATTTACAGACCCATTCAAGTCCGTTATAATCCAAATTACTATAATTCCAATTACTATTTACCCAATATAATTATCAATCATCAATTGTTATACTCTAATTTACCAATCTATTTACCAATTACTATATGCCAATCAATTTACCAAATTTACTTATAATTCCAATTACTTATAATACAATTACTTATCATCTAAATTACTATAATTCAGATTACTTAGAATACAAATTACTATAATTCCAATTACTATTTACCCAATCTAATTATCCCGTCAGCACGGCGGCCATCCTGGCCGCCGTGCTGACGGGATCCAGCGCTCAGTCCGGCCCAAGCTTAGCCTCTCTTCCTTCCTTCAGATAGCCTGCATTTCTCCCCTACATACAACCCCTTTTCATACAACATCTCCCACAACTTTCTCTGGTCAGCCTCTAATTTCACAGGGTAGATGCTGACCTTCTTCTCAAGCCAACCGTCCCGGATCTGGGCTGAGGGGGAAGATGACAACGTTCCCTAACCCCTCAGCTCCGATTCGGGATGTTTTTTTTAACAACCTGCTTCATCCCCAACCATACCTTCCTCACATCCCCTTTCCTCTCCTCTTCACAATCTATCTTTTTACGCCGTGTTCAAGGTGGAGCCGCCATGCCGATGGACTGCCATACCACCAGGCGGGAGGGGTGGTCCCAAATGGCGGCGCCTGGCTCTGCCAGGCCTGTAAGCACCTCTTGCAGTGCAGGCAACTGTGAGAAGTGATGAGCTATTGTGTCCCGCTGAAAATTTAGGGTCATCATGCCCAATGCTGCACAACCTAAAAAAAAACAAACCAACCCTCAACTTCCTCTTGCTCATCAACAGAGCCGCCCTCGGGCAGCACAACCGAAAAAAATGGAGGTCTTCCCCCCATGTGCTTGCGCAGGAGGCCCTCCATATTTCTTTAACCGGAGAGGAGGCTTACTCCTCTACTACGCCTACGGGTGAAGGGGACTCCCACTCACCCCCTTCTCTGGAGGTGCTTTCAGGCACCTCCATATTTCCAGCGGCAGTCCCTCCTTATCTTTGTAAGGGGACTGCCAAGAAAGCCAGCAGGCAGCCCATTGCCGACCACCCCTCGTGTAAGCGGCTCGGTAAAGCAAAGTCCCTTAGGGGGAAGAGGGAAGCCAGGCCCCTTTGGTCGCTTCCCTCAAAAGAACTGCTGGCAAGAATTTTAAACCTTGCCGGGATCAAGGCCTGTGCCTCCCCACACAAGACTGGCGACACTTCCAAGGGCACCTGCGATGTCCTGGGAGGGGATGGTCAACTGGAGGCCCCTCCTGTGATAGACATGGTCCTTAAGGAAACCCAGCCTCAGACGGTAGGGCCTTCCATGGGGGATAATCCGGGCTCGGCGCCAAACACCGAACCCGAATCCGCCCCTATGCAAAGTCCTCCTCAAACGGCTATGGTTTCTGAGGCAGTACAAGGAGGGGAGGGATCTCCTCCGGACGGTTATCCTGTGACCACCAGGATCTTCTCCATTTCGGAGAAGAACCTGGCTGAGGCCGGTCCATCTGGCCTAGGGGCTTCTGCCGGTGGAGGTGAGAAGCGGGTTCATTCCCGCCCTCCTCACCTAAAAAGAAGAATAAAAATACAAGAAAGACTAAAAAGACTCGGGGCTCCTCTCCATCCGCGGGAGCTACGGGGACGGATGGGTCTGCTGCTACTTTGGTAGGCGACCAAGCCAAGATCAGCACATCCGGCCCCTCTGCCCCCCCGGGTGCGGAGCCCCTGACTATGACCAGACTAAAAGTGCACAGGGCAGAGCCTTGATGACATCAGGGCCCCTAATTCAGAGTTTACCTGGCGTTTTCGAGCCCGCTGGCTTCAAACGCTTCCTCGTTATTCGCTCCACTGATGGCACCATGCTGGCCAAGCGCAACATGATCCATCAGATGAGAGAATTAGCTAGTGCAATTGGTAGAGAGCCGAAGGTGACCCGTTTCTCGGACGGGAGCCTTCTGGCGAATGCGGCGAATCCCGCCGAGGCGGTCAAGATAAGTGCCCTTCGGACACTTCATGGCACCCCGGTGAGTGTGACGCCGCACTCTACCATGAACTTTGTGAAAGGAGTAGTTTATGCGAGGGAACTCGTTGACTACTCCATTGAGGACATCACCCTAGAGCTGGCCGACAATGGGGCGGTCAAGGTCGAACGTGTGATGAGAAAACAGGAAGGGGCCTCGAGACCCACCCCAACACTCTTCGTCACGTTCGACTGTGACAAGCTCCCTGAGTGGGTGCGTGCCCGTTGGTACCGCTAACGCGTGAAGGCAATTCGTGCCACTGCTGTGGCGGTGAAATTACTGTCACCGCTTCGGCCATACGAATCGTTCTTGTAGACGTGCAAAGTCGGGGTCACCCAAAGTTTGTGTAAATTGCTCCAAGGCCGCACACGATAAGTCCAAATCGTGTGTGGCCAAGTGTGTCAATTGCGGAGAGCCGCACCCCGCTTCTTCGAAGCAATGTGGTACATATATCCTAGAGAAAGAAATCCTGGCCGTTCAGGCCCAGGATCAAATCTCATTCCGCGAGGCTAAGGACTTGGTCCAGGCGTGCCCGGCTCTGCCTGGGACGTCATATGCCTCGATAGTTAGAAAGGCCAACGAGCACGGTTGTTTCCGCGCCCATTCGGAGCCCCTCTGCGAGCTCTACTCAACCCGGGCGCTTCCAAGGTAAAGCTGGCAGCAAAAAGGGGTTCACAACCAGCCCCAGGGCTCTCCCCCCACCGTGACGGTTTCCCGTAAGGCGAAACGGCTGCGCGCTTCCAGCGAGTCGTTAGACTCACAGGAAGCAACGCCCCTGAAGATGGTCGCTAGGCCATCTTCCGGAGCTCCTAAAGCTCTCCCCCGAAAGGGGGACAGCAACAAAGGAGCTTCGGCTCCTTCACCCACGCCTAGTGGTGGAGCGAGTGGTCAGAGACGGTGGTTACTCGAAAAGAGGGCCCCCCGCCTCCGAAGCCGCAACGCCCGCCTACGGGTTCGAGTCGGAGGGAGAAAAAGACTCGCATAGCGAGCCCAACCTCCCCCAATTAGTCCTCAAAGGAGACAGCACCTTCGGCACTTTGTCCGGCCAACAGCGCCCGGGGTTCTGCCCTCTGGAAGCGTACGGCCATTCCCGTGAGGGTCTTCGGTTCGAGGAGGACCCCTGCGTCTTCTCCCAGCTAAGCCTGGAGGGCATATTCCTTCAATGGAATTGCCGTGGTCTCCGGGCCAACTAGGAGGCGCTGCGGAGGCTCGTCTTGTCCCGTTCCCAGTAAGCTATCTTTTTGCAGGAGACCATGCTAGGCGCGTGACACCCAGCCACCCTCCCGGAGTATGCGGGTCTTGCGACCCCACCACCGCGGGATGGCGAGGCTCGGGGATGCGCGGTTTACACCAGGCATGATGTCTCCGTTCTTCCTTTCTCTTTAGATACCTCCTTTCAGGCAGTGGCTGTGCAGCTGCACCTGGATAGGAGGTATACTCTGATTTCTGCGTACATTCCACCGTCAGTTGACTTCGAAGCGGTGGACTTTCGCCGCGTCGTGGCACGGTTGCCGAAGCTCTATCTCTTGCTTGGAGATCTAAACAGCAGGCATCCTCTCTGGGGAGATTACTCTATAAATTCCAGGGACAAGTCCTTGCCGATACGATCGAAGAGCTTGAGATGGGTGTCCTAAACGTGGATGGGTTTACGCATCACTGTCCGAGAACCGCTTCATTTTATTGCCTTGATCTATCTTTGTGCTCTTCGGATGCACAGCCTGATTTGTATTGGGAGGTGGTCGATGACCTCCATGTTAGTGAACACTTTCCCATTCAAATATCATTTTCAGGGCAACTGCCGCCTGAGAGCCCACCTCGGTGATGCTTGGCGCTGGCGCAGTGGCCTGCATTTCAGGAAATGACTGAATTCTCTATCTCAGTCGAGGAGTTTAGGTCGGTAGATGAGGCCGTGGAGTTCTTCTCCGGCAACCTCATCGCCGTGGGCCTGACTACTATTCCTAGGACGTCTGGCCGTTTTGCACGCCGACCACTTCCATGGTGGTCGGCCGAGTGTGAGAAGGCCCTCAAACAGAAGCGTTATGCCTACATGCGCTATAAGCGCCGCCTGAACGATTTCACTGTCGCTGAATTTCGTCAGGCTAGGGGTAGGGTCCGGTATATTTCGGAGCATGCCCGCCGCTCTTCTTGGCGGGCATACGTGTCTTCACTTAACGGGAAGACCCCTGAAGCAGAGGTGTGGAGACGAGTGAAAAAGATTCGGGGCAAGTTCTCACAGGACCCCCCTCCCGTTCTCCAGGAGAATGGGACCTCAATCTCGGACGCTGCGTCCGTGACGGAATCCTTCGCGACCGCCACCATTCAATAAACGTCGTGATGTCGTGGAAGGCCGCCGGCTGGACTTTACCTCGAGAGGCGGAGAACCCTTCAACGACAGGTTTACTGTGAGTGAGTTACGCTCCGCTCTCGCTTCGTGCGCGGACACCGCCCATGGTCCGGACGATGTCCCGTACGCCATGCTTCGACACCTGGGTGAGCGAGGCATGGCCTTTCTGTTAGATTTGTTCAACAAGATCTGGGTCGAGGGTCTTACAGATTCCTGGCGAATCGCTACTGTGCTCGGCTTTCTCAAATCGGTGAGAGATCACTTTACTCCGACCGGTTTCCTGCCCAATCTCTCTAACCTCTTGCGTGTACAAGTTGATGGAGAAATTGGTAAATGTAAGACTAGCCTTTTTCCTTGACAGTTCGGCTTTTGCAAGTTCCACTCCACGTCGGATGCTGTACTCCGACTGGAAAATGCCGTCTGTGAGGCTTTCTTTCTTAGGACAGCACTACGTCACGGTCTTTTTCGATCTGGAGAAGGCCTATGATACCGCATGGCGATACGGTATCATGGAGACTCTCCACTCAATGGGGGCGAGGTGACGCCTCCTAATGTTTATATCTGAATTTTTTCGAGATCGTCGATTCCACGTACGGCTGGGGGGGGGGCACCTCTCCGGCCAAAAGGAGCAGGAAGAGGGTGTCCCGCAGAGTAGTTTCCTCCGTGTTACACTCTTTGCCCTGAGCATCAACGGCATCATCTCGGTGCTGCGGAAGATGTTCTCGCTACGCTCTACGTGAACGACCTTTCGATCTCTTTTGGCGGTGCCCAAATGCCAACTCTGGAGCGTCGACTCCAACATGCATCGAACCGCGTCTCTCGCTATGCCGAAGCGCACAGGTTTCGGTTTTCTTTGGCCAAGACTAAGGTGGTGCACTTCTGCCGCCATCCACGGATTCACCCCGACCCAGATTTGTTTCTTAATGGGGTGCGCCTGGATGTGGTTGAATCGCACCGTTTCCTCGGTCTTGTATTCGACCGACGCCTCACCTTGGAGGCTCATATTCGCCGCCTTAGGGTCTCTTGTACCCGCGCCATTGACATTCTCCGTTCCGTGACGTTCAGCGCTGATAGGGCTACTGCCCTACTTTTTTATCGATCCTTTGTTCGTTCGAAGCTCGACTACGGATGCGAGTTTTATGCATCTGCAGCCGAGCGTTTATTGCTGAAGAGGTGTATTCGATCGACAACTCCGGCCTTAGCCTTGCGACCGGTGCCTTCCGCACTTCCCCTATTCAGAGCATGTTGGTCGATGCTGGGGAGATGCCACTCTCTCTGCGCCGCGTGCAGTGCATCACTCGCCTGTACGCGCGAGCCCGGCGCCTGGCTCAGTCGCCAACAGCTCTCACTGCATCCGCAGCTGATCTCGATGGTGCCTATGCCGCCGAGAGACACCAGTCATACCCTAAGCCCTTTGGGTTAATGGCCAGGAAACTCCTTCGGGAGCTAGATATAGCTCTCAGGCCGGTGGCGCCCCTGGTTTTGCCCAGGACGCCACCCTGGAGGGTACCACATTTGGCTATTTGTCGCCACGCCTCTGCTCCCAAAGCTGCTACGGCGCCGGGGGTATTTCGTTCGACCTTTCTGGAGCACACCTCGTGCCCCCCGGGAACCGTGCCAGTGTATACGGATGGCTCCAAGCCCTAAGAGGGGGTCAGCTTCCACGCCGTATCCCCTCTGTTTGAAGTCAGCGGGGCTCTACCAGGCGCTGCGTCTGTCTTCACGGCCGAGCTGGTGGCAATACACCCCTCGGTACGGGAGATTACGCGACGTGCCCGGTTCGGAGACCGGATTGTGATCTATAGCGACTCACAAAGCGCCCTGAGTGCTCACGGGGCATTGGAATCTCCGCATCCCTTGGTTCGCGATATCCGTGACGCCACGGTTTTGGCGAGCCGGGCAGATGTCGAGATTATCTTCTGCTTGGTTCCTGGACATGTAGGAATTGCGGGGAATGAGGGCGCTAAAGAGTCGGCGAGTACTCTGCGACTGGTCCAGCGTTTCGCTCTTCTTCACACCGACTACATGGCAGGAATACGGGCAGCTCTTTGGACTGCTTGGCAAAGAAGATGGGAGCCGGTCGAAGAGAACTTAATGTTGCGTGCCATTGCGCCGCGACTGTTCCCATGGACCTATCCCCCAATGCTACGATGGCTTCAGGTCGCTTTCTGTCGTTTCCGAATCGGGCACACTCGTGTGACGCATCGCTATCTGATGGAGCGCTCCTCAGCGCCGTTTTGTGACGACTGCGTCGTCCCCCAGACTGTTCGGCACATTCTTGTCGAATGTCCCAGTCTGGGTGTTCTTCACGCACGTTACCTGTTCCGGTACCGGGATGGGCGGGGTCGCTACCGCCTGTCCCTTGTACTTGGGACGAGCTCGTGCACATTGACTTGTGGACTTGTTGACTTTTTGGGAGAGGCTGGGCTTCTCCCCTTTATCTAAGTAGGTTCTATATTTTTTTTTTTTTTCTTTGTAGGTTGCACGCTCCTGCACCGGGGTGAGGGGGACCTCTCCCCGATGCCGGAGATTGCTTCTTATTTTTTTAGTTTTTCTAATATTTATCATTGTTATTTTTTCATAATTTATTTTAAAGTAGTTTGGTTCTAGGCTGTCGTATTTCCGGCGACTTATGCCCAAGTGGGCAGTCGCCAGATGGGCTCTAAAGGGGGAAAAAATATATATCAATCATCAATTGTTATACTCTATTTACCAATTATCCAATTACCAATTATCAATCATCATTTGTTATACTCTAATTACCAAACCATATTTATCAATTGTAAATCCATTCCCTTTAACTCATGCAAATTTAATTCACACGCGTAATTCTCAACCCAATCATAAACTATTACTGTATAAATTCGCCCTTAAATAATCTAACTGTTTATTCAATAATATATATTTTTCTTAACACTTTGTTTTTAATTCACGAATTTTCCCAACGTCACCCCAGATTAGGCCTAAGATATTCGTCCTCAAAATTTAGATTCGAGTTAGCATTTAGCTTCATTCCCTTGAATAACGAAATATAGGTTTTTATATTTATTGTGATCTAAGAGCTATCTAGGATATTGCCGCAATATTCATTTAAAACCTATAAATGGTGTTCAGACTAGTTTGATATCTCCCATTCATTCATTCGTAAAATTAAATTAATTTTCACTGTCACGTGTGTTGTATTTTTCGGAGGTCGCATTCTGCCTCATTTGGTTCCAATTTTTTTCGCGTAGACTGTCGACACGTGCTCATTTTCAATCCTTAGTTGACCTTAACATCCTTAAGTGATCCCTTAGTAATTGCAAAGAACTTAATTATAATATACTGTAATAAATATAAAGAATGACCAATTTTCTTTTTTTTTTTTATTTTACGTTTAAGCGCGCGAATCGAATTTGTGCATAAACACACACACATTTTTATTTTTTTTGTTAATGGATTATAACGGAGCCCCAACTTCGGGCACAGTAACAACGACTCAAGCATCCTCCCCCGCAACAACAACGACGTATTCATCCACGTTCGGCGCGCACGCAAGCATCCTCCCTCATTTGCCTACCACCCAACAACGACCCTTCCGGCTTCCCTCTTCGGTTCAGCTTCAGCCATCCGACCCACAAAATCCCATTGGCTGGTGGGAAATGGTGGAGCTCATCCTCCTACACCAGGCAGTTCCTGAGGATCAAAGGACAATCATCGTAGCCCAGAGATTACCTCTAAGTATTTTTACAACTTTTAAGAGTATTCTACTTGATGGGTGTATTTCTAGATCTTGAGGAAGGTTCAAGAGGGCGTTCATGGAGGAATTTGGGAGGTCACAAAATGAGGACCTGCGTATTCTTCTTGATACGCAGGAGATGGTGGGACAGACGCCGCACGCACTTTCTGGACCATCTCAAGGCCCTGGCACATGCCAAGGGAGCACAGCCCGAACAACTCGAGCCACTCATGACAGAGATATTCATGCGTGGGATGCCGGGCCAAATTAATCCCCTTATACTAATGTCCTCCCCTGCGAACGTGGACTAGATAGCCAAGGCGGCTGACTCAGCCTTGTATAACAATCCATTCGTTTGCTGGGGGAATGCAGGCACCAGGATATTTAACAATATAAATAGGGGGCGTAGCACATCCTGCAACTCTAATGTTAAAAACGACTCACATGTATCCATTTCACAGGTTAGGTCACCGGGCGAGACTCCTTACAACCGGCGAGGACTCCCTCAGTATGTATCCTCCCAGGCTTTGGGTCTTTTATCCGTTGTGGAGAGGATAGAGATGGATCTTCGTGCCCTAAAGGTGTGAACGGGTCTTCACCGAGAGTACAATCGTGAGCAGGACGGAGGAGTCAGACATCGTTCCTCCTCCCGAAAAAAAAGCATTACCAATGAGGAAACAGCAGCACAAGAGGTGAGGCAGAGCAGTTTCATTTCCAACATAGGCCTAATTCCCCCAATCCTGATAACTCTCAGGGTAGCTGCTGGTACCATTCTAATTATGGGAGCAACGCTGTGCGCTGTGTTCAGCTTTGCAACTTTTACCGTGCATCATTTCATGCCCACAACTTTAACCCTTATTCTGGTCGTGCTGCTCATACTACTATCTTTCAGTCCTCAGGCTTTTGTTGGTATCACCTCAAATTTTGCTCCAGAGCAAAAAAATGCTCTGACCCATGCAACTACCAGCAAAATGCTCGACTTGCACCTTAATCTCAACCTACCCTTACCTCACCACCTCCGATTTTACAAACTCTACCGGTTTCCTTACCTAACCTTCAGCTTCAGCACAAGGAACTTTAAACTGAATTCGCAAGTGATACGTGGCTCTGTCACCTCTTCAACCTTTATCTCTTAAGGCCGATCCCCCTTTTATTGTTCATGACCCACTGTCTGGTTTCTCCTTCCTGGTTAACACTGGCGCTCAATGCAGTGTCATTCCTGCATCTTCAGTCGAGAAAGCTTGCACTTCTTCTGATCTTGTCCTTAAAGCTGCCAATTCATTGGACATAAGGACTTTTGAGAGGCGTATCCTCGAGCTCTCTCTCGGGTTACGTTATGTTTTCCCATGGACATTCATCATTGCCGACGTCGACATTCCAATTTTGGGCCTCGACTTCCTTTCCGCACACGACATTCTCGTCGATTCTCGTCACCGCAAGCTTATCGACAGAACCACGACCCTAACTGTTGTTGGTTCATTCTTTCCTTCTACGAGCTCTCTCCTCTATATTCGCCTCCCTGCAACTGCTCCCCAATTCCAGCAACTGTTGCGAGAGTTCCCAAGCCTCTGTCTGCTTCCTTCTAAGGACAGCCCTATTAAGCACAATGTGCTGCACAGAATAGAGACGACCGGGGGATGGGGCCAGTTTTCGCACGTCCTTGTCGCCTGGCCCCGGATAGACTTGCCTTAATGAAGCGAGAATTTAAGTTCATGATGGAGGCCGGGATCGCCTTCCCATCCACCTCCCCATGGGCTTCACCGCTTCATGTAGTACCCAAGTCTACTCCGGGGAAATTCAGAGCTGTAAGTGACTACAGGCGACTCAATGCCTGTACAGTTCCGGATAGTTACCAATTATCAATCATCATTTGTTATACTTTAATTACCAAACCATATTTATCAATTGTAAATCCATTCCTGTTAACTCATTCAAATTTAATTCACGTGTAATTCTCAATCCAATCATAAACTATTACTGTATAACTTCATCCTTAAATAATCTAACTGTTTATTCAATAATATATATTTTTCTTAACACACTTTGTTTTTAATTCACGGATTTCCCCAACGTCCTTTGAATAACAAAATATAGGTTTTTATGTTTATTGTGATCTAGAGCTATCCAGGATATTGCCGTAATATTCATTTAAAACCTACATGTAACCGAGAAGAGCCTAGGTAATCATATGGGGGGGGGGGCATATTCTTATTATAGTTTTATTTATTTATCCATATTATTCTTCGTTTTCACTTTATCGAATCTATTTTACTTCTTTCTTGAATGAAATTCCCTTTTCTTTTTAGTTGCCCGTTCAAACATTTGTCTTCCATTTATCTTGAGTTGGGTATTCTATGTTGGGGTTGGTTCTTGATCTTCGTATCCTTCCTTTCTTTATGCATCTTCATTTTTATTGCATTTATCTTGCGTTGATTTCTTGATGCATCTTCGGCGAATTTTTCTTCTTCTCGATTCTTGATGAGTTGGTCCTTGAAACGTTTTCCTTGACTTGCGTTGATTTCTTAGTCCTTCTAGATGAGTTGGTCCTTCGAGCGTTTTCCTTGACTACCGTTTTCTTCTTGAGTTTTATTCGTAAAAGGTTTTGGACTTTTGAGTTTCGAACGCGGTACCGTTAGATTTAAACGCCAATGCTCTAGCCATTACACCACGGCTTAGTCAGTTTTGAGTTGGTAATTTAATGAGCTATTTATATTATCCAGTTGGAAGAAATTTTTCTCTGATACATCTTCGCACCCCTACAATCATCTCAGGGCGAAGTGACAGAGCGGGTCACCTGCTATATTAGTGACCAATCGGTAATGTAAATAATTTTACTACAGCCCCTTTAGTCTAAATGGCAAAAATATTGTGAACATGACGGCTAAATGTAACTAGGCATATTGTTCATAACCATCACCAAACGTGACAATTTTCTTGGAACGCACCTTCCAAAGTTTGAATAGCGCATTCATTTCTTCACAGCCTTCATAAGTGATTGAGAAGCGTGAATACAGTTGCGCACCCGCTACGATCCCTCAGATTTCTTAGCTGACCCTATCTCTCGATTCTCCTGTCTTAAAGCATCTCGCTCTGCTTGTATTGGGTTCTTGCCGCCCCTTTGCTCCTATCCAACTCAGTTTGGGTGCATCCGTTCCCAAACATCACAGAAAGCTGTTGTAACCCTAGATAACTCAATACCACGGCGTAGCCACCGACGTAAGTCTCGATGCCGGCCGAAGCTCAGCGCAACAACTTCAGACATCGATAAATTCTAGTAGTCTCCAAAGTACCTCCTTCCCTGAGAAGCGTTAAAAATGAATAGCTCTCCTCTATTACATACACAGGGTTCCCGCATAAACCTGCATAGGTTCTTCTTTACTGATGTTTCGCTCCTCTGAAGCTTCCTCAGAGTAACAAGAAACTAAGGAAACAAATTAAAAGGAAAGTGGGAGAAAAATGTGCTTGCCTCCTACATCGGTAAAGGAGGCAAGAACATTTTAAAAAGCTCCGAAGATGATCGAAAGCTTAGCAATTTAGTTTGTTTTTTACCAAACACATTCATTCAAAAAAGATATGAATACTGGACAAGTAATCCACCATCTACAAGATGAAATAAAAAAGATAGTTAGAAGAAGAGAAAGTTGAGAAACGAAATTAATTAAGGCAAAATACACAATGGTGTTCAAAAATATTTGCATTCAAGAAGGACTGGTACCCAACTACCCAACTACACTAATATATATATATATATATATATATATATATATATATATATATATATTGCATGAAAGACTCGACGTATAGGTGAGAATGGATGGGGAGAAAGAAAAGTCCAGACACTACACAGAGCTCTTTATTGACGTTTCGCCTCTTGGCTTCCTCAGAATGGAACTGACAAGAGAGATGGAAGATCGCCGCTCGACCATTCGTAGAGTTAGCCTGGGTCGCGGTCACTTGCTCTTCCCCAGCCGTTTCCCCCTCGTCTCGACCCTTTCGCCTCTTCATTAATGAGCCTTGCCGCACCTGTCGCCAGCTTGAAGAAACCGTCCCGGTGATTTGTTGACCTATAGGAGAGAATATATGTAGCTTCAATAATCCTACGCTCACGTTTTTGATAAACCTTTTTGAACTATACTCACCCCATCCGCGCCTTTCAGCGCCTTACTGCAAGGCTGCGCAGAGCATAAATGTGGCCCTCAGGAAAACGGGTTTCCTAGTTGCCGATCATGCTGGGACGAAGATCAAGGAATTGCTTTCGCACAAAAAGTTTAGGGCCCAAACGGATAGGGGCATAATCTATCAGATTCCATGTGAAGGGTGCGACAAGAGTTATTACGGAGAGACTGGTAGGAAGACTAAAATAAGACTTAGGGAGCACAAGAGGGACTTCCGGGCACATAGAACTTTAAACTCGTTAGTGGTGCATATAGATGAATGTGGGCATTTACCCAAATGGGATGGGGTGAGTATAGTTCAAAAAGGTTTATCAAAAACGTGAGCGTAGGATTATTGAAGCTACATATATTCTCTCCAATAGGTTGACAAATCACCGGGACGGTTTCTTCAAGCTGGCGACAGGTGCGGCAAGGCTCATTAATGAAAAGGCGAAAGGGTCGAGACGAGGGGAAAACGGCCGGGGGAGAGCAAGTGACCGCGACCCAGACTAACTCTACGAATGGTCGAGCGGCGATCTTCCATCTCTCTGGTCAGTTCCATTCTGAGGAAGCCAAGAGGCGAAACGTCAATAAAGAGCTCTGTGTAGTGTCTGGACTTTTCTTTCTCCCCATCCATTCTCATATATATATATATATATATATATATATATATATATATATATATATATATATATATATATATATATATATATATATATATATATATATATAAAGGGTGTTCCATTAAGATGGATCGAAGTTAGCAGTAAATGAAACAGTAAAATTGGTGAAAATTTATTGATTTCACTTTTGGATCATGCTATTTGAGTCATGGCAATTATATGTGAAAAATAATATCGCCTAAATGTCCGCCAAGGCTTCGGCGGCACACCTCCACTCGATGGTCAATATTTTTGATGACGTCTCTGCATAGTTGCTCCTCGATCTCACCAATATGCCTTATTATATCATTCTTCAGCTATTGAATTGTTGTTGTCTTGTTGGCATAGACCTTACTTTTGAGATCACCCCAAAGGAAGAAATCTAAAGGGGTCAAGTCACACGATCGTGGTAGCCAAGTGACTTCGCTGTTTCGAGAGATGATGCGATCTGGGAACTTCTCATTCAATAAAGTCATTGTTGCATCGGCTGTGTGGCATGTGGCGCCGTCCTGTTGAAACCACAAAACTTTGACATCCATAGAATTCAATTCAGGCCATAAAAGTTGGTCATCATGGCAAGGTATCGTTCACCTGTCACCGTAACAGAATTCTTGGCATCATTTTCAAAGAAATACGGGCCAATGATTTCGCTAGCAAAAAATGCACAGCAAACAGTGACCTTTTGAGGATGCAGTGGCTTTTTAACAATCTTCCTGGAATTTTCATCAGCCCAAATGCGACAATTCTGCTTATTAACGAATCCAACAACATAAAAATGGGCTTCATCACTAAAGATGATTTTTTGCGAAAAATCATCATCGGCTTGTCTTTGCTCGTTCACCCAATTGACGAATGTACGGCGCTTAAAATGGTCAGCAGTCTTCAGTTCTTGTGCCAATTGAATTTTGTAAGCGTGTAGAGACAAATCTCATGTCAAAATTCGATGTAACATGGTTGTGGAGAGGTTCAATTCCAGCGCGCGATGACGAATAGAGGTGTCTGGATCTTCGACCACATTCTCGCGCACTGCAGCAATGTTTTCAGCTGAACGGCGTAAACGAGCACGCAATGACGTTTTCATATCTGCCACCGACCCCGTTTGTTTGAATTTACGAACAATTTTTCCAATTGCACTCTCGGTTGGTCGATTATGTTGGCCAAAAAAATCGTGAAGTGCCCGAAATGCGTTTCTGTTTGAACGTCCATTTTCGTAATTGGCTTCGATAACTGTAACACGTTGTTCGTTTGTTAATCTTTCCATGGTTGAAAATGCCAAAGACTGAAGTTGTTAATTCTGAAAGAAAAAGAAAAATCCTTAGACGCTTAAACTTAACTCACATTTAAATTCGGTCCAAGTTATTGGGACACCCTTTATATATATATATATATATATATATATATATATATATATATATATATATATATATATATATATATATATATATATATATATATATATATATATATATATATATATATATATATATGCACTGTTGAAGTCTACAGCAGTGACAGCGTTATTGATTTTAACTTTTATTCTCTTTATTTTTCTTACAAACTTTTTGTCTGGTTCTTTAAGCTATGAAAACCATTCGCAAAAAATCTTCTTTCAACCGTGGTTGGTCATCTTCAGGGAATGAACAGAAATGGAATGAAAATGAAATTAAATGAAAGGGAAAAGTGGGAGAAAAAGTTTTAGATCCCCGTGCCCCTCCCCCAACCCCCTCCCAGTCCCTCCCAGAGGAGGGACTCGGTTTGGGAGGGGGCGAGGCCGAGTTTTCCCGGCGCTTTCCTCCCTTTTGGCTTGAAAACACGGAGGGAAAAGAGCCCTGGAGAGGGGGAGAGAGGGAAGGGAATAAGAAAGAAGTAAGGAAAGGACAGACTGAAATAAATTTAAAGGCTTGAAAGTGGACCCAGTTGGCCTGTGGACCTGCTTAACGTGAGACCCTGACCACGGTATTTTATGTTTTCCTAGCTTTTAATAGTTAAGATTTGATGTACCTGTACCTGTCCCTGGTGCCTGTGTTTGGCCTATCTTTGGATAGCGGTAAAGGAGGAAGATGATTGAAGTGGAAGGAAGTTGGAGATTTGCAGAGAGGTGCAAGTTGTGTGCGGGTCACGCTAATCTCTGCACTGCAAACTAATTTTAGAGTTAAGTTCGAAATAAGTTAGAGTGAAAGTGTGCCTGTTTGTTTATTTGTGTGGTTGTTTGGTTATTATGTTATATGTGCATAAGATAGGAGTTTAAACCATTGTTAGCGTTATTTGTTTTCCTGCTATGTTAATAACTCGAGTTTCTGTGATTTTTGTAGCATAATTCTCGTATCTGTATCTTTTGTGTGGGCTCATGTCCCTTGGTTATTTATTCATGTTGTTTTTCCTTTTTCGTTAATTTGCACTTTTTGGTTAGTTTTGTCATAACTTCTGGGTATCAAGTCCAATCCACTGAGTTTGTCATAATTCGGGAAATTTTTGTCACAATCGGGTTTCCTTATTTGGTTTACACTAGGAAACTGCATATGTTGTCTCCATCCTGCCCCCCATGCATTTGATTATTTAGTTCCTCTCCTATTTCTTCTTGTGTTCTTTCTATGATTTTTTTGGACTTTTTCAATTACTTTGTTTAATTGTTTTATTTTCGCTTCGATGTGTAAGTCTCTTTTTTTTTATCTCTCTAATCGTTGCGTGTTCGTAATTATGTATACTGTCTTATTTTGTATACGTTGCATTCTTATTAAATTGCTTCTTGACACCGTATACATGGCAATTGTTGGATATATCAAGGTAGGTTGTATCATGGCCTGGTAGATCTTTTTTTTTATTTTTCATGTTTAGATTTCTTAATCTATCGAGTAAAGTTAGCATGCCCTGTGCTTTGTTTATTCTTTCGGTCACGCGTTTCTTGTAACCATTTTTGGTAATGTTTGGCCTAAAATCTTGCCTTTACCATTATACTTGTATCGCTCTCTATCTACGTAAGCGTCGGATAGTTCTTGCAATACATAGGTATAATTTTAAATTTATTTTTATTCGTTTTAATTTTCCATTTGCGTTCATAATCGTTTAGATTTTCTATTTCTGTTGCCGTTATTCTGGCCTGCATCTGAGGGTTCCGATAAACACAGTGAATTAGTTAAGTGAAATCATCTGTGTATTGTATGTTCACACAGCCCTCGTTCCTGGTTGGGGAAATGTCCGAGGAATACACTGAATATAGCGAAGGATTTAAATACCCTCCCTAAGCGAGGCCCGTATTAAGCTTGGTAATTCCCCGTGTCTACGTAGTCACATAAAATTCTTTCCAAATAGTTGTTCATTTGCAGATTTAGAATTTTATGTTATATGCCTCTTTGCCAGACTTTATCGAATGCTTTCGATACGTCCCGGCATACAATGTCCATACTGCACTTCGCTCCTTTTACTTTGCATATTTTTTCTGTAATCACGCCTAGGGCCATCTCCGTATTCCTGTTCTTTCTGAAGCCGAATTGTTGATTGTTCCAGAGATTGTTTTTTGTGAGATATTTATTTAATCTCGTGCTCAAGATTTTTTCAAACACCTTACCGATGAAGTCGAGAAGGGATATAGGTCGGAAGTTTTCAACCTCCGAAGGTGGTTTCCCCGGCTTCGGTATGAATATCATTTTGGCTATCTTTAACTCATCGGAGAAGTATCCCGTGTTTATACAGGCATTAAACACGTTCCTTATCCCAAAGAGTATATTATATGGTGCTTCTATATAGTTTTGTCTGGTGAGGCCCAATTTCCCAGGGGCCTTTTGTTTAAAATTTGAAATGGTATTCTTTAATTCCTCAATTGTGATTTTGGCGTTAAATCCTTCGTTCGAATACCGTTCCTCTTCTAAGTAGTGATATGGGAAACTCCTCTCAATCTGTTCATTTAGTTCGTCAATTATTTGGTTTTCGAAGTCTATATCGTAGTTTTCGTTTTCCTCTTCGCCGATGTTGAACACTCCTTTCCAGTGTTTCCTAAACAATTTTTTGTTCATCTCTTGTTCATCTTCGATTAATTTCCCGTTCCTGTCACTAATCTTTATTTTTTTTTTACCTTTAGCATTTCTCATTCTTTTTATCTTTTTTTCCAACATTCTCGGGGCAATAGCTGGTTGTCAATATTCTGAACGTCATGTCCCAGTATTCTCTTTGTTTATCCGTTATTGCGCTTAGTAGTTCTTTCTTCTTCGTTCTCAGATTGCAGTATTTTTTCCTTGACGTTTCGTTTATTATTATGTCCTCGTTTATCGCTTTTATTTTTGCATTCTTAGCTTTAATTTCATCTGTCCATATAAAGTATTTAACTGTTTTGTATGTGCTTCTGAGTATTGCAATCGCATCAGCTGTTTGTATTCGCATCCTTAATTTTTTTTCCAGCTCGCCGTCGATTTCTTCTAAAGTAGCTTCATTTAGTCTGTTTGGTGCGTAGTCATTCAATTCTTGTTTGTATTTTTCCCAGTCTGCTCTATGGTATGCCTTCCATTTTTTAGCGGGTATTTGTATTGGTTGCTGATTCATGGTGAGTAGTTTTGCTGTGTGGTCGCTGCAGATAACATCTACAGGTTCCATGTGGTAGTTAAAAGGAATGTTATTGTTTGCTAGGCAAATGTTTGGAGTTATCGCTGTTCTCTCTTTAATTAGCGTTGGGTACTCTGGCCCTAGTCTTCTTATTATCCGTCTGTCTATTAGAGCTTGTAGGTTTGTCCTGTTTGGTTTCTGTTTCTATATCCTGTGTACGTGCATCTTGCGTTCAGGTCTCCCCAAAACAAAGTTGGAGGTCTATTGTTAAATATTCTCACAAAGTTATTTTTTGGGAGTCCTGGTCGTCACGGTGGTTAGTATACCGTAACAATTATTATATTGGTTAATTCCATTTTGACCTCAATTGCGAGGTAAGATTCGATTAGTCCTTGCTTTGTTTTGTACTCTATTCCTTTCTTTATTGCTATTGCTGCTCCGTCGTGTGCTTCGTTTGTGTGATTAGTCGCTATTACGTCGTAGGTCCATATTTTTAGTTTGTGAGTCTCAAGGTTAATCCAGTGACCTGAAATTAGAATGATGTCGGGATCTATTTCTCTAAAGATATTTCTGTATGTGTTTTATTTATCCTTCCAGCCATTCATATTTATCAGTAAAGTTCTTAATTGACTATTATCCATCTTGTTTGTATGTTCTTAAACGCTTCTTCTTTATGAGAGAGTGGAGGTATTACGTAAATTTATTTGTATCTTTTCCTGGTATTTCTGCTTTCATCTCTGTCCTTGCTGAGGTCTGACTGTTATCCGTTTCACATTTTGCGGTTGGTATTTCCTGTCTTTGGTCGCATGGCGAGGTATCCCTAGTGGATTTTCTAATTTGTTTTTTGTTTTTGCGTGTGTTTCTTTTTACGTTTTTCTTATTATTCTCGTAGGTGCTGCTCTTAGATTCTGTTTCCTCGCTTTCTGTGGCTTCCTCTTGCTCAGATTCGCTTTCCTTTCTTTGTGTTTCTTCCAAGAGTTTCTTATTTGTATCTTCTGAAACTTTTATATTAAATATAGCCGATGAATCAATATTTTGTGGGAATTTCATTGGCTCCAGCCCATTTTTCTTGAGCATCGAGTTCAACGTGGTGGCATATGTTCCTGGTTGGCAATGTTTAAGAAATGTGAGTATTTTTACGTTCAGAGTTCCATCAAGCGTCATTTGAGTCGTTGTTCCATTGTTTTACATTGCTGCTTCTGCCGCATATGAGGTGTTTCTTGTTCCTTCCTTTCTTTGTTGTGTTTCAATTTCTTTTCTCGTTATCATTTTCTTTTTCGCTTTGGACATGTCATTGACATTGTTCTCCGGCTCCATCCGCAATTAACACACTTTTTCGTGGAGTTTATGCAGCTCTTCCCAAAATGTGGGCCACTGCATTCCAAACATATTTCTCCTTCCTTTCTTCGGCAGTTTGCGGTGATGTGGTCTTTCATCTTGTAGCACCTAAAACAAATTTATATATTGTGATACTGGCCCCTTTGAATGTTACAAGTTGGGATTCTCATACTGTATGCGAGGATTCCCTTCTGTAGTGCCTTCGTTGTAATCTTGGTTGACTCGTATACTATTTTGAACACATGTGTGTGTTCTTTAAATTTGATTATGTCGTGTATCTTCATCCAGGGTTGTTGTTCCATTATTTCATGTTTTATTTCGTCTGGGAAGTGTTTCCCACCCATGATTCTACCTTACGGCATATGATGCTTCGGTTGGCAACAATTTGGGGTGGCACTTTAGCCTCTAAGTCGATTTTCCTTAAAGTGATGGTTCCTGCTGATGAAAGTATCAGTTCGACATCGTTGTTTTCCGCACAGATGACAACAAATCCATTAGCTGTTTCTATACATTTGATCAGGGCGATTTGTAAATCCTTGAAAATGCTTTGTGCTACAGCCTGTGGTCTCCGTTTTATCCCGTTCTGAATTAGCTGAAGTAGGAGCCTTTTGGTGAAGTCATGTGAGTCCATGTTCAATTTTTCATGCCCCTCCCAAGTGGGGGATTTTATGTAGAAATAAGGTAGTAGATTATTTACCCCATATCACTAGTGGGAGAAGCCCCCTATCTGTTCCTAATACTATCTCGCCTGCCTGCTCTGGAGCGCACGCTCCCTGACCACACTATGTAATTAGGCTTAGCCCTATAAGTCGTCCTGCAGTCAGATTCGGGCTCGTCAGCGATAACCGGGCTCCTTCTCTGGCCCCCTAACGCGGGCTTTTTCAGGAGTTCACTACACCCTACTACTGACTGCTTCTGAGACCTTGCTGGTGGTCAGGTTATACCGTGCTAGATGAAAATAAAGTAAGAGAGTTTCAGATATAAAAAGGTATAGTATGATATAGGAAAAATATAGATCACCGCTTTGGGGTGATTCCCCTGAATCAGAAACAGAGGTCTCTCCATTCAGTCTGACTCGCGCATATATCTTCTTTCTTCTCTTTGGTATATACTTAAACGTATATAGAAAATACTCTTTTCGCAAAGTTATTTCAAGTCAAAAGATTGATGTAACTTAGCTGTGCGTAGATCACTGTGAGTTGTCAGATGAACTGAGCTGTCTTGCAAAAATGGAATGACTTACAGAATGCTACACTACGTATACTTTTCTACTTACACATAAGTGATACAAAAATGACCAATCATAGTTTAGGACAATTTTAAGGACAAACTAACGTTCAAAACATAGGCACTGCTTGTTTTTCTATTTGTACATATGGGATACAAAATTGGCCAATCACAGTTTAGGAATTTTTTTAATGACAAACTAACGTTCCTCCTCTTCGCTTCTTCTAGATATCCTTCAAACTTCTCGACCAGCACCGGTGCTAGCTTCCATGGATGTGGAATCTCTATTCACAAATATTCCCGTGGGGAGACCATCGATTTGATAATTAATTCCATTTACCACAATGAAGGTTCCACACCCCTAACCATTCCCGAAGATATTCTACGACAACTCATCCAAGCATGCACAAAAAAAAGCCCCGTTCTACGGTTCCGAAGGGCAAATGTACTTGTAAATCGATGGCGTTCGATAGGGTAACCCATTGGGGTCCTTTTTGCCAACTTCTACAGACTCAAAACCATAGCATGTCTAGTGGGCCCTCCCCCAAAACAAGATTGTGGGGCCCCCATAACAATATATCATACATTTACAAGTAGTGCCAGGCACGACTAATACTATTCTCAACAGTCCCAATGCTGCGGTTTACTTACAGAAAATGTGTATTCGTAAATTTTATATTTTCATTAATAAAATATTTGAGGGGGGCACAGTGGGGCCTCTTCAAGAGCTCCCCCTACGGCTCTGGGTGCAGTTGAGAACAAGATTTTCAAAAGTAATATAGCGCCCAAACCTTCCATCTATACGCGCTATATCGACGACAAACTTTTGAACGTAGATAACCTTGATCAAGTTAATGACCTAATTGACACATTTAAGAACAACTTGTGTTTGAATTTCACGCACGAAACGAAAGATCAAAGATCCTTTCCATTCCTTGATATTCTAATGTTCCCATGAGTATAAATTTACGACCCAACTGTACGTTAAGGCCACAAATTTAGGCTTATGTTTAAACGGTACCTCTGAGTGTCTTGAACGGTACAAGAAATCAGCCATTAATGCCTTGGTTAAAAGGGCAATTTCCCATTCTTCCTCTTGGATGGGCTGTCGATCTTGAACTGAAGAGGACTTTCCGTGTTCTAGTCAACAACGGCTACCCCCAGAAATACATCGATACCGCTATAAAAGAAAAAAATGAACTTGGCCGCTGGATCTGGTGCCCGGTGTACACCGAAGAAAATACCATCGATCTTTATTACAAGGCCAATATGAACACAGGCTACCATGAAGACGAAAAGGCCCTCAAAGCCATTTTACATCGAAATGTCCCCTCGAATCTCAAGTCAACCAACATAGTTTATGAGTTCATCTGCCCCAATAAAGACTGCAAGCTTTATAATAACTCAAAATATATTGGCATGAAAACTACCACTCTTTCGTGACGTTTGACCATGCATCTGCAAAGCGGAGAGCCAAAAATCATAAGGAGAGCGCGTACAACATCAACCTAACAAGAGATATTCTAGTTGACAACACAGTAATTAAAAGAAAAGAGCATTAAAGTTGTTCTAAAATTCAACTCTCCGGATTGGCTCGTTTCCTTTAACATTACGCTCAATCAGGCGGAATAAATATCCCTTAAAAACCGTTTTCTTTCATTCAGTCTGATTCTGACTCCACACATATCATCGGTAAAGGAGGAAAGAATATATCAAGACTCCCCGAAGATGATCGAATAAGATCGAAAGCTCTGCAATTCAGTTTTTTTTTCCAAACTCATTCATTTAAAAGAGATATGAATACAGGACAAGTGATCTACCATCTACAAGATGAAATAAAAAAGAGATCTAGAAGAATAGAAAGTTGCCAAAGGAAATTAATTAAGGCGAAATACACCATATTCTTCTCAAAATTTGCATATATATATATATATATATATATATATATATATATATATATATATATATATATATATATATATATATATATATATTAATAAAACCACTGTGGAGGAGCGTAGTATTTATTATTTGGAGACTAGTTTCGGCATGGAGTTTGTCATGCCAGCCTCAGTCGAACACTAAGAATACATGCAGTCCCACCAAGCGTACAATATATATATATATATATATATATATATATATATATATATATATATATATATATATATATATATATATATATATATATATATATCATTTACAGAGATCCAATTGGAGTTCCTAATCAGGGGCTGTGAATTTAAGTTCATTAAGGATATCTTTTAAGATTAGATCTTTGACGTAGGGGCTGCATTTGAATTGCCCATCCGAAAGGTTAAAATTGGGGATTTCATCTATAAGGGTGGATTCAAGGACCTTTCTTTTCGGGAAGTCTTTACACGGGCAGATTAGTTAGGCCTGTGGGGAGTCTATCGGGTGGTTAAAATTATTAGTGTGTTAAAAGACAGTTAATTTCTTTAGAGGGGATTAAATAGACTCCTCCTTCGTTGGTTCCTTGTATAGATTTGATGATAGAGAATGATTTTTTAATGGTCCAAAGCAGAGCCAGATTAAGGGGTGGGCCTAAGGGGAAGGGGCCTTGAGCTACCCACTAAGAGGGAGCCTCCCATAAAAATAAATTTTAATGGAAGCAAACAATTTATTTTTAACCCTTTAAGTGTTATTTTTTGGTATTATATATATGTTGATGATGTTTATAAGGTATTTTAGATTAACTGATTGTGGGTTTGTAGGGAATTTGGTGTTAATAAGACATAATATGCTCAAGGTTTGATTTGTAGTAATACTTTGTTTACATAATTTCGCTCGTATGTTATGAGGGGCAGGGTCTATAGACCCTGATGAGAAGTAGGTAGTGTCATAGACCCTATATCTGGGTTTACGGTGTTGTTATGTCAAATTGGTGTGGTGCCTATAGGTGTAAATGGACGCTGGCCAACAGCTAACAATGCTCCCCTACCAAAATGGGCCCCAGGCCACCCACATCCTAAATACGGCCCTGGTCCAAGGGTTTTTAATAGTGGTGCGGTTAGGGAAAAGGATATTATTTAAACCTTTCTTTAATAGAGAAGATGGAAGGGAGAGGCAATTTCTGTTAGTATCTTGGTTCTTACTTTTAGGGCAATAGAAGTTCTTACATCTATTTTTACTCTTATCATGAAATAAAAGTTAAAAAAGGCCATTGTAATGTCTATGTTTTTGAGAAGTTTTAGAATTTGTGACCCGTGTTTCTTGTCAGATGAAATTACTTTCACCACCTGTACATTTATAGAACTAAAATATCCCCTCCATATCATCAATGAATGCTTATCCAAGGCCAAGTCTAACTTGTATTGCCCTAAAAGTAGGAACCCAAATACTAAAAGAAACTGCCTCTCCCTTCCATTTTCTCCATTACTGAAATGTTTAAATAGTATCTTTTGCCTTAACCGCACCACTTTTAAATACCCTCCGACCATTAAAAAATCATTCCCTATCACCAAACCTATAGAAGGAACTAACGAAGTAGGAGTCCATTTAATCCCCTGTAAAGAAATCTACTGCCCTTTTATTTACATAGGTTAAACAGGAAGAAGTCTGGATAAGAGAATGTACGAACACAGATGACACATTAGATGGGGAAACACAGCCTCTAGTCTTTTCACACACACTAATAACTTTAACCACCCGATAGACTCCCCACAGGCCAAACTATTTTACCCTTGTAAGGACTTCCTAAAACGAAACATTATTTAATCTACCCTTATAGATGAGATACCTAACTTTAACCTTTCGGATGTACAATTCAAATGCAGCCCTTACGTTAAAGATCTAATCTTAAAGATATCCTTAATGAACTTAAATTCACCCCCCCTGATTAGGAACTCCAACTGGACCTCTGTAATATATATATATATATATATATATATATATATATATATATATATATATATATATATATATATATATATATATATATATTGTACGCTTGGTGGGTTGCATGTATTCTTAGTGTTCGACTGAGGCTGGCATGACAAACTCGATGCCGAAACTGGTCTAGAGATAATAAATAATTAGTAAATTCGCTGAGGAATTCATAGTGGACTATGTAATTCGCGGAACCACAGCCAGAGTCGAACACCCCATGCAGTTGCGGGGGACTTCAGATTTCTGGAATTATAAATCTTCTAAGTTAGAGCAAAATGGCGAAGAGATTATTGCAATTACGTTAAAAAGACAATTAATAGCAACCAAAATTGCATCTAAGCAAGAATTTACTTCCGGCATATTTTTAATTTACTCCTTCGTTATATAGCAAAATTTGATATAACAAATTATTTCTTTCATTTCCTGTAATGTCTCTCCTCTAAGAACATCACTAGCAAATATTCCTGAAATTAATTTTTCGTTTTAATCTAAGCGAGTACAACCTTGATCTATTGTTTGGGTAATGTCAGAATTTGTTGCCTATGACGTAATTGCCAACCATGGATCAAGAGCAGCCCAAAATGGACGATGGGTTACAATCCCCCGGCACTCCTGATTCAAGGAAAAGGCCACTGGACATTGAAAATGATGATACAATTACAAAAAGATCGCATTATATCCCAGGTATTTTATGTATTTGGTACTAAGTTCGCTTCCGGACTTGAGTGCTAAACAGTAAGCTTCTTCAGGGCTGTCCTAACCACCCAGATCGTATATTATATGTTAAATACATCTGACATCTTGTTTTCATAATCCACCTTATCTATTTCAAAGGGTAAACATGTAGACGAGCGGCCCGGACGGAAAAAATATTTTGTGTAAATATTATCGTTCACCCATGTCATTTCTGACATTATACCCCACCCCCAACCCCTATTATAATTCGCAAAACGATTAAATGCGCTGACATGATGTAGTTAAAACATTCACCTCTGTAAACGTCAGAACATTATAAAAATTAGGATTATATACTGGGGGGCTATGCTCCCCAGACCCCCCCCCCCCAATTTAATGAAACTCAGGATCATCGTAGTGCCGTCCACACATCGTGTTTAACCCCCTACGAACCATCTATAAATGTACTCCAAAAACGTGAAACATTTTGGAACACAGACAAAATAGTACATCTTATCGGCCGGGCCACTCATCTACATATTTACCTTTCAAAGACTTTAAATTGACTTGATTAATTCTACAGATGAAATATGAGCGTTTAAAAAAAAATCAATCTATTCTAGGCCTATTTAATTAATATTTGGTAAAAATGTAGATTAGCGGCCCGGTCTAAAAAAAAATTGGGGTGTAAATATTATTGTTCACTCGTGTCGGAATATTCATGCGCGTTTGAGTCCTTTTCAAATTATTATTCTATAAACAATTAGGATTATATACTGGGGGTCTGGGCCCCCTAGACCCACCCCCCCCAATTTAATGAAACTCAGGATCATCATAGTGTAGTCTCCCCATTGTGTTTACCCCCACACGAGCCGTCAACTTAAATGTACTCCAAAAACGTGAAACATTTTGGAATACGGACGAAATAGTACGTCCCATCGTTCGCGCCGATAATTACATATTTACCAAAAATTTCTCTGGGTGCAAAGCACTATTTTTCTAGTTATTAACACTTGAAAATAGTATTTTGCAAGGTAATACTTCAGCTTAGCGGTAAATATGTAGATTAGCGACTCGAACTATGGGACGTACTATTTCATCCATGTTCCAAAATGATTCATATTTTTGTAGTACATTTAAGGCGACGGCTCATGTGGGGGTAAACAATGGGGGCAGCACACTACGATGATCCTGAGTTTCATTAAATTGGTGGGTCTGGGGGGCACAGCCTTCCAGTATATAATCCTAATTGTTTATAGACTAATGTGCTAACGTTTACAGAGGTGAATGATTTAACTAAATCATGTCACCGCCTTTAATCGTTTTGTGAATTATAGTGGGGGTGGGGTCTGACATTAGGCGACTCAAACACGCATGAATATTCCGGTAGGGGTGAACAAAAATGTTTACCAAAAAAACCACTTTTTCAGCCCAGTCGCTAATCTACATATTTACCAGCTTATCTACTCAGGCGCTTTTGTCCCATAATGATTTGTCCTCTGTCGCAATATGTTTTGTCCGATTTGTTAATTGTTAAGATTAGTGTTGCATGATTGGTTAAACCTAAAGATCCATATCCTGCAAGCTCGCCCTCAGGAACAAGTAATAAAACAAAAGTTGGTAATACTTCAGATTAGGGGCGCACAGTAGGTGGCACTGTTAGTAGGCTACAATATAAAAATATATATTTATAAATGTTAGATAAAAAGCAATCCAAAGTGCAGAAATAAATAAAAGGCAAAAAAGATAAAAACTGAATGAAAAAAAATAGGTAAAATGTCTAAATATACCAAAAAGTGAAAAATATTCTATAAAAGATTCTAGATGGAATCGGGTAGGCAAATGGCAGTTAAAAAAAAAAGTAAAAAGAACGGGGGAAAAGCATATATAATAGGGGGGGGGGGGAGAAATGGAAAGAAGCATAAAATAAATACAAGAAAGCATAAAAGAAATATAATAACATTCAATCAAAGAAGCATAACCAAAGAGTGTAAACTTAAGTCTTAAAAAAAGTAATCAAAAAGCACATAAAACAAGAACAACGATGGGCAAAAGATTGACATGGCAAAAAAAAAAAAAAAGAAGCTACACCGCTATAGAAAATAAAAGACTGCTAATTAATTAACAATCAAATAACTATATTTCCCAGAGGGTAGTTTCGGGTAAGGGAACGGTTAAAAGAGAAAAGTTCATAGTAAAAAATTGGGGTGGGGGCGTTGCCCTCCCCCCCTGTAGGTGGCTTCACCCCCACCCCCCTTTATTTAATGTATTTTTATGTGGGAACCTGCGCCCCCTCCCAACTTAAAACAGTTAGGAAAAAAATTTATGAAAAAGTTGTCTTAAACATATTGAAATTGGATGAAACATTCTGGGGACGAGAAGCCGCGTAAATGAGGAAGCGGTCGGGGTATAGATCTTCAGAATTACCTAGGTTTTTCTGCCATTAAAAAGCTTTGGGACAAAAACAGTAAATTCAAGGGGACTGCTCGTGGGGGAGATATCACTGCGGGGTGACCACCCTGTGATGATCCTGAGTTTCAATCAATTGGGGGGGGGTCTGAGGGCGCAGCCCCCCAGTATATACCGTCTAACATAAGACATATTGTAGCCTATAAACAGCGCCACCTACTGTGCGCCCTGAAACTGAAGTGTTACCCAAAAGTTAATCACACAGTTGGGTGGAATACATTAGAGGTGGACGAAATATTATGGGAATGCGAATGGGAAAGCTCACAGGGTATGGATCTTCAGAATTACCACATGTTTTTGTTGGGTACCTTTCTAGCTATTTTTCCCAAATAAAAATGTTAGAACATTATTCTATAAACAATTGATTATATATTAGAGAGCTGTGCCCCTCGATTGATTGAAGCTCAGGATCATCCTAGGGGCCTACCTCTGCCATGATATTTCCCCCATGAGCAGTCCCCTTGAATTTACTCAAGAAAGGTGAAACATATTGAAACAGGGATGAAATATTTTGTGTCCCATTGGTGGTGCTGCCGATCTTCGGGTTTGCCCCCTTGACTTTTCATAGTCCTCCCAGTAAATTGAAGATAAGCTCCTCGGCTACTTGTTCCTGAGGGCAAGTGCAGGGGGTTGGGTGGGGGTTAGCCCCCTCATATAATAACTCATAGCCCGGCTTGAAACTGGCTTCCAGTACCTAAACAGATAGATATACGAATAATCTATAAATATAAATTAGCTGAGCAGCTTATCTTCAACTTTACCGACCTTCCTACAATGTCTGGCAATCACCTTTGAATTTGAATCTACTGCTAGGTTTTGAATTGCAAATACTATCAGAGGATTAAAAATTAGCAGGGATATGAGGGTGAAACCCCCCCCAAATCAAAGGTGGGATAACATAACATAACATAATTTCACAGATGACAAAAGCCACAAGGGCCTATCAAAGGTCATGTGTATCCATCAAATCCACCCAAATATAGCATCCGTAGGATTTTGTGGGATTATGCCCACCCTTGAATTTTGTGGGCACTTTATTACCTTTCAAGTATTCAGCCCTAAAGTGGCTGAGCTGAGTTGGTGCTCCACTCACACAAGGCTATTAATGTGCTTTAGTGGCCTCCTGAATAACCTCGGGTAGGGTGTTGGAATTTGAACAGATGTAGCCAGGTGTCCAGGTACTTTTTGAAAGTGTCTATGCTCACTTCTAAGTCCCTGACATCTTGGGACTGTGTTGAATAATCTTGCACCATTCTTCCTAAAGCTGGGGTGTAGCAAGGTCTTCACTTTTTGTGATGCTATGGAGTGCGCAATGGTACACAACCTTCCCCTTCTGGGGTTCCTATTTTCCATTATACCCACATTCTGGACTATTCCCTCCAGGATTTTCTACATATAGATTACTATGTATCTCTCTCTTCTCTGTATTGAGTATAATTTTAGGTTTTGAAGCCTCTCCCAGTAATTCATCCCCTGGGTTCCTTCTATTTTGCAGGTGAAGGATCTCTGAGCACCCTTGATCTTCATGATGTTCCATTTCTTGTTTGGTGACCATAGTTGACAGCAGTACTCCAGCTTGGGTAGGATAAGCGACTTCCATATGATCAGCATACACACCTCATCCCTAGATCTGAAAGTTCTTAGGGCCCACCCAGTGAGCTTAACATAACATAATTTCACGGATGACAAAAGCCACAGGGGCCTATCAAAGGTCATCCGCATTATTGGGTGTAGTGATGTGAAAAGTTACCATCACTGTTCATATGTACTCCAAGGTCCTTGACCTGATCTTTTGCTTCTATACCTTGGCCTCGACATTCATACCCTGTTGATCATTTGATGTCCTGATCATTACCGTATCTCAGTAGCTCAAATTTCTGGTCATTTAGGGCCATATTGTTATCATCTGTCCAAGTCAGTACTGTATTGAGGTCTTTCTGCAGCAGATCCGCATCCTCTTGTCTTCTTATGGCCTTTCAGTTTCATCTGCAATGATGTTGCTCTTGAGTATCTTAAGTTTTCTGCTATGCCAGATACCATAATTAGGAATAGAAGTGGCCCTAGGACTGACCCCCTGTGGTTTGTGATTTACTCCCCTCAACTATTACTGTTTGGTGCCTATCTGTTAAAAAACCATGAATCCATATTCCAATTTTGCCAGAGATGCCATGTCCCTTCAGCTTTCTCAGAAGTATACCATGGTCCACCTTGGCAAAATCAAGGTAGATTACCAGTATTTTCTCCATCCTGTAGTCCCTCCGAAATTGCCTCTTAGTGTATTAGTAATTGTGATAAGCAGGAACGGCCCTCTCTGAACCTGTGATGCCCATCGTTAAAAGCCCCCTTTTCTTTCAGGAACTCTACCATTTTTCTTCTCAATACCCACTCAAACACCTTGATCAGGTGTGATGTTAGTGTCACAGGCCTGTATTGGCTGGCTTGTCCCTTACTTTCCCCTTTGTGTATTGGGGCTATTCTACCCATTTTAAGTGCTTCGGGTATTGATCCGGTATACAATGATCTTTTCCACAGGAATTGCAATGGTCTTGCAAGCTGTACCCGGCAATGTTTTAAAAGAAGTGCAGATGCCCCAACTGATCCTGCTCCTGCATTTGCTGGTACTGTATTTATTGCCTCAATGATGTCTTCTCTCGTCACTGTGATAGAAGTGAGACACTCTTCATTTGTTGCGTCCATTATACCAAAGAATTGCATTGGGTCTGGGACCATCTTATCTGTTCTTGGCTTACTAAAAACACTCGCATATTGATCTTGCAGTATTTGTGCCATCCTGTAAGGATCTCCAGTCATATCTCCATTTTCTGTCCTCAATAGGCCAATTGTATTTGAAACCTTAGCTTTCTTTTTTGCATAGTGGAAGAAAAACTTGGGATTGCTTTTGATGTTCCCTACTGCCCATCTCTCTTCTAGGCTTCTCTCTTCTTCATGTGAGTTTAGTAAGTCTTCATCCAGTTCTTTCAGCTTCTTCTGCATCTTTTCTCTGGTTTGTAGCTAAGGTTTTTGCTAGCTTTTTCCTAAGGTTCCTTCTATTTGATGTTCTTTTCTTTGCATACACACTCTATCTTGTTGAGCAGTGTCATATAGATTCCTGCTGGCTCCATTCCACTGGTGGCCTCATCCCAATCCATTTCCCCAAGTTCTGTCCGGATGTCTTCCCAGTCTATATTTTCAGCATGGTAGTTGAAACAATGTAGGGCCAGGGCCGATCCAGCTTGGTCTTGTGTCTCCATATTCACAAAAGGTATTTGGCTTGTTTTTATCCTGGTTTTCATAATTAATAAATTATGGTCTGACATTGCTGTTTCCAGGTTTTTGTAAGAGTGTATAACACTTGGGTTGTTTGTCAGAAGGTCCAGTGTGTTGTTTCCTTGAGTGGGATCCTGTACTATCTGTGTGAGAGCTAAGTAGAGAGGACCAAGTTCACCTATCCAGGCTCAGATGCGGACACCACAATGCCCTTCTGTCTTACAGAAAGAGGATACACCCTGAAGTATCAGACCCCTCCCCTTTCTGTCATATAGGAGCACACACAATTCACCACATAATGGAAGAGTGCTCGTCACTCAATACACTGAGACACTCACACACACCACCTCTCTGTACGAGTGATCTCTGGGATCGCCCGGGTCCATCTGTTGCCTACCTCAGGAATGCTGGTCTGTTCGCTCAGAACTGACTGGAGAGCAACCCAACAACAACAACAGCAACAACAACTATCTGTGTGAGGAAGTGGTCCTTGCTGGGCTGTACTAACTTCTCGGCCTGATATTTTTCTTCACTGGTGCCTCCCGTGTTCCTCAGCAAGATCCAGTCAATATGTCGGAAATTGAAATCCCCCATTATTATGATATGTGCATCCAATGCTGAGTCCTCAAGAATATCTTGTAGTTTTGCTATGACCCCTTGAAAATATATATCCTCTGTGCCCGGTGGCCTATATACTGTGACAGCTACAACATTTGCAGCCTTCATATGTAGACCTATATTTCTGTGTGATCATTAGAAAAAGACAGCAGCACATCTATGCTAGCTGATATATCATGCCTCACATATATGGCTTCGTTGCTTATGGTTGGCTCTGTATAGAGTATAGTTATTGACCTGTAGCTCTACATCCATGTGGTTTTTAGTTAGGTGGGATTCGGTGAATGCCATTAAAAAGTAATCCTGTTTTGCTAGCTCATCAATATATAGGATTTTCAACCCGCGGCTCTTTGAGTAGAGCTCCCTGATGTTTGCCAATAATATGTTGTTTAGTATAGGCAATGCGTCCCCTGTAGGATTGGGAAGTGTCTCTACAGGGAATAATTAAAGTGCTTATATTGGAGTTAAATAGTTGTAAGTCATCTGGCCCAGACAACATTCATTCTAGGTTACTCAAAGAAAATGTAGATAGTATTGCAGTAGCTCTTGAGAAGTTATATACTAGATCACTAGAGTTTGGAGAAATACCCAATGATTGGAAATTTAGGAATTTTTATTCTCTTGTTAAATAAAGCTTCAAAACAATGAAATGAGTGAGGCCCATAAAAGTAGGCCCCGAAATTGTGTGCAAAATCATGTGCTGCTAATCTTAACAATTACCCTTTCTTTGTAAACCAAGATTTATGAATAACTTGACTCAGTTCTAAGCCACCCTAGAAGGTTGATTTATGGTTCACAACTTGCATATGTGTGTAAACTACAAACTGGCAGTTTTTTGATGACTTTGATTTTTTTTGGTTTAATACACTTATGGTTTTATTTTTCATTGAATTAAAATGAGGAAATAGCTTAGGTTAACATGCTATTCAAAGCGCTTGGACGAGAAAGCCTAATCATAAAGTGTGCTAGCTATTATTATTTTTTTTTTATCCTTTTGAACTCAATTTTCCTTTTTTCATATATAAAAATGTTTGCCCATAAATAGAAGCAACATTTTCTCTAAAAATAAAAGGAGTTTTAAGTGATAAATAGAATTAAAAAAAAAGATGTTCTCATAGACAGCTAATAAATATTTGATGGTCACCCAAGAATTATCACTCAGAATTCTAAATATGTAGAAGTTTCTTAATAATTTTTTAGTTAGATTAATGGAATAATTATTTTCAATTAAAAGAATAAGAGTTTGTTTCAAACTCTTATGTTAGTGATTGATCTTTCAATTAGAATATAGAAATGCCTTAGGTCAGTCCTTTGTTTGTAAACTGAGATTTATGAATGAGAGTTACATGACACCAGTTTCCACCTATTTTATATGACCGCCAGCCACACCACATGGTTGATTTATGATTCAGAGATTTTTAAACATGCATTTTCTCACTACTCTTTCATTGGGGGAGGGGGGGCTAACATACTTATGTTTGTGGTTTTTCATTTAATTAAAATGCAGAAATGACTTAGGATAGCATGTTTTTCAAAATGCAGGAGGCAGACAGACAGTGATAAAATTGGACTATGTGGGTTAAATCAATAGAATTCTTTTTAATTAAAATGATATACTATTTGATTTATAAAAAAGGATTTAATTTTTTTTTTAACAATGTACCAATCATAATTTTACCGATGGGGATTTTGAGCTAATTCCTTAGGCACTTTAAAGGTTAAAATAAATTAACCTTGCCTTCTCTTGGATGTGTAAAGAATTCCTGATTGAAATCAGGAACCCTAAACTAATTAATTATGGGGGTGCCCCCCCCCTCCCTGCTATTTTTACTCACCTAGTAGTATTAGTAGTTCAAAACAAGCTATCAATGACAAGATTCCTGTTAATCTATTTTTTGTCATTAGATAATTAGAAATTTGAGCACCTATATACTATATATCTTTTGTGCATTTTTTAAAAATTTGTCTTGTCTGCTTACACTTGGGATTGAACCTGGTACCTCACTACCCAGTACCGTATCTATAAGGTTAGTGAGAGCTCATAGAAAAAACAAAACAAACTAGAAACCAATTATGGTAATTCTACACATGAACAATTCCCCTTTTTAAAAAAAATTGACTCCTAATCTATGTTATAAGCCTATCTGAATTGTCTGTTGCTATTTATTTGCACTGATATCCATATTACCAAAGATGATTCTAATTTAACTTTGATGTAGAAGGTTAGTTGTAATAGGTTATTTAAACATGTTTACTTTTAATGTATTAAATTATAAAAAATAGGAAATGCTACGCCACAGTGTCACCAAAATAGACTTGTTTGGTTCCTTTGGGAGAGAAAAGCGATAAAAATTAACATAGCCTAAAATAACCATAAAAGAATATCTTACATAAATGTCACCTAACCCAAGCATTTTGGGGATTTAAAACAAGCAATCAATGACAAGACAGCTGCCAATCTATTTTTTGTTATAACAATCGTGATTAGAATTTTCTGCGTTTTAATTATTGAAAGTGCAATAGTGTATATTAACGATGTAGCATTTTCCACTAGTTACTCAGCACAAACCTCTACATAAGTCCCAACTCGATCCAAAGATCTTGGTTGGTCAATCTGCCACTTATCCTCTGGGCACCACTTTCATATTCTGGCATGAAGGCAATACTTAGTCACTACTTTCTTCCAGGTCCCTATCATTTGATAGAGAAAAAAAAATAGGAATCTAAAATTATATTTAATGAAAAAAACACAACTTATCTACCCCAATACATATACACAATTAACTTAATGGATATTAATTATTTACAACTATTAACATTCAGAAAATATAACAATAATATATATATATTTCAATTTTGATCCACACACTAGGAACCAGAATAGACAAAGGTGAAAGTCAGGAGGGATTACGACTGGTTATTAACTATCAATCATGTAGAGAGAAGTCAGGTGAGTGTGAGAGATCATAACCTAGATAGTAAACATTTCTCTTGATAAATGGTACAGTAAACGCAATTTATATAGTTATTTTTTTGTTTTTACAGTAGAATCACTAGTCACTAGAAAAAACGTTTATGACTAGTTACAATACTAGTTTCAGGAATAAGAACTGAGTGCTTATAAAGTTAGTATTGACTTATTGAGGTCACTTACCAAACTCCAGAGCAATTTTCTCAACTGGAAAATTGACGCTATGCAGGTTCCCTACACTCATTATAACCATGACAAGAAGTAGCACATTGCTGCAATTTCTGAATCAGTGAAAATGACAATCATTGCTCAAGTTCCCTTAGGCTAAACTTTCATTGCCCTGAGAAAGAAATGAAAAATAATTTGATTTTATCTTTACATAAACTAAACAATTGGCAAGAATACATGCAAGTATAATAAAAATTAATCAATATCACACAAGACAAACAGAACAATAAAAAAGGAGCCATGCAAAGCATAATGTTACCCAAGGGGTTTAGTAGAAAATATGTGCAGCCAAAAAATGCAAGCAGACTAGAAAAATGATTTGGCAAGCAAACTTATTTAAATCATACAGGGTTGCACACATAACCTGAAACAAAAGTTACAATTAACTTCATGGAAAATTAAAGGAGAGATGTAGACATAAAAAAAATAATAAATGAAATAGTTTGTAGGACATTTGCCCATTTCAATGTTATACACTATATAGCCTTTTATATTTTTCAAAAATAGAAATATTTCTAACAAAGTTTATTTCTAGAATCACCATCAATTATTATACCAATCCAATGATAAGAAGTGCACAGGAAGCTTTCTTTCAAACAGATAGAACCAACTTCAACTCATTGCCTAATTCAACAGGGCCCTTTTAGTTACCCTTCTCATACTTATTATTTTGCATTTATGTAATTGTAGAAAACTTCTTCCTGATATTTTTTTCTTTTGTGCATGTGAAGCAGAATCGCAGGGGGATGGAACATATCATCTCAAGATCTTGGTACCCAGTGTGGCTGCAGGTGCTATAATTGGCAAAGGTGGAGAAACAATTGCTCAGTTGCAGAAGGATGCTAATGCTAGAGTGAAGATGTCAAAGGCAAATGACTTTTATCCAGGTATTACTAATTTGTGATGCATTTTTCACTTTGTGAGATTACCAGCATTGGTTTAGGAAGGACTTTCTTTTTCAGTTGAAAAATATGTCAGAATATTTTTTTGTCAAAAACTTCCTGATGCTCCTGTCCCATATTTTATTGCTGACCAACCAATTAAGGATATTGACAATCATAAAGATATTGGTGTCCGAGTGGATACTTTGCTCAATTCCACTTACATGTGAGAGAAATTGCAGGAAAGGCCAGAGGTATTTGCTTTTAGAGATGGGATGATTAATCAGAATCTTTCATTTTGGGGAATCAAAATCTCTAAAAATAATCCTAGTTTTCCAATTTGAAAAACATTCCTTCAAAATTTCAGTACAGAAACTCTTTCAACAGTGTTTTTTAAAGTTTTTAATTTTCTTTCCTACTTGCCAAATAGCTGAATTAAAATTTTAAATATTGTTTTTTTCCCCTTAGCATCAATCAAGTTATGAATCTACTCATCTGTCCTATTATTCAGTGAAATTTGAACGTTAATAAGTGATTTAGATTAGTCAACAAGAATGCATCACTATTTAATATAAATTAATATTCAAGATCTGACTGTATAAGAAATGTATGTTTAATTGTTTACATGCATGAAATGAAAGCTGGCTCAGGTGTCATTTAGAACAGCTGATGCAATTCTAAGATGTTAGAGCTTTGTTCAGCAGCGCTGCCGAAGTTGGCACGTTCGTACGAATTTGGTACCTTTTTGCCGCAAATAAATACTTTTTATACCATTTTACTTTTGTTTTATGTTTTAATTAGATTTGGTACAATTTTACCAATTTTGTTACCTTTTCAGGGTAAGTTTTGGTACTATTGCTAAAATTCTTTCGCCAGCGGGCATCCCTGTTGTTCAGTTGACTAACAGCCACCGTAGATGCATGTTTTGCTGCATGCGCTTCCTACTCCCAGCCTATGTTAAATGATGAGTAACAATATCATAATAGCTGAATATTAATAGTATTTAATACATTAGATGTTATTAATTGACTATCAAATTTGGCTGATTTGAATTGCAATTTCCGCATAAACTGTGCATTATTTGCTATTAAAGATCTAAATTCACTTGGTTGTCACAACTGACGATACCAAACTTCCAGCATTAGGCACTATATCAGAAGATTAATTAGCAGATACTATGTAAACTTAGTCACAATGTTTATCTTACATTTATTTTTTACTATATTCTATTTAGTATCAAGTATTACTATTACAAGGAAGGAATTATTAATCAATATTCTATTTTATAAAGGAATCGGAATCGCAATTTTTTTTTTCAATTCTCCCATCTCTATTTGCTATACTATTTTGAAAGGCACACTGTGTAGATCTCCCAATTTCATGAACATTGTTTTTATTTCTCATGTCTGTCCCATTCTTGATTTTGCATCTGTGGCTTGGTTTACTGGTTATTCTGGTGATATCAAACTATTGGAGGGTGTGCAGAGAGGATGGACTAAGAGAATTGCCTGGTTTTGTGATTTAACCTATAGTGAGCATCTTGCTCTTTTGAGTTTGTATTCTATTAAAGGCAGATTGATTAGAGCTGACCTGATTGTGGTGTTTAAAATTTTGAAAGGTTTTTGCCCTCACCTTGATCACCTATTTGTGAGAAATTTAGGACACTAGAGGACATTCTCTCAAGCTGTTTCCCTGTAAGGAGCGTGGTAATTTGCCTTCCCCAGTTTAGCCACTTATCCTTCTTTCTGACACCCTGCTTCCTCACTTTTCCTACAATCTCTCCCACAACATTCTCTGGCCAGCCTCTAATTTCACAGGGAAGGTGCCGACCAGCTTTCTCTCACTCAACTATTATGGATCAGGGCTGAGAGTTTTAACTACCTGCTTCTTCCCCCACCTTCATCTTCCTCGCCTATTAATTTTACACTGAGCACAAGGTGGAGCTGCCACTGGGTGGGAAGATGAAGGTGGGGGAAGAAGCAGGTAGTTAAAACTCTCAGCCCTGATCCATAATAGTTGAGTGAGAGAAAGCTGGTCGGCACCTTCCCTGTGAAATTAGAGGCTGGCCAGAGAATGTTGTGGGAGAGATTGTAGGAAAAGTGAGGAAGCAGGGTGTCAGAAAGAAGGATAAGTGGCTAAACTGGGGAAGACAAATTACCACGCTCCTTACAGGGAAACAGCTTGAGAGAATGTCCTCTAGTGTCCTAAATTTCTCACAAATAGGTGATCAAGGTGAGGGCAAAAACCTTTCAAAATTTTAAACACCACAATCAGGTCAGCTCTAATCAATCTGCCTTTAATAGAATACAAACTCAAAAGAGCAAGATGCTCACTATAGGTTAAATCACAAAACCAGGCAATTCTCTTAGTCCATCCTCTCTGCACACCCTCCAATAGTTTGATATCACCAGAATAACCAGTAAACCAAGCCACAGATGCAAAATCAAGAATGGGACAGACATGAGAAATAAAAACAATGTTCATGAAATTGGGAGATCTACACAGTGTGCCTTTCAAAATAGTATAGCAAATAGAGATGGGAGAATTGAAAAAAAAAATTGCGATTCCGATTCCTTTATAAAATAGAATATTGATTAATAATTCCTTCCTTGTAATAGTAATACTTGATACTAAATAGAATATAGTAAAAAATAAATGTAAGATAAACATTGTGACTAAGTTTACATAGTATCTGCTAATTAATCTTCTGATATAGTGCCTAATGCTGGAAGTTTGGTATCGTCAGTTGTGACAACCAAGTGAATTTAGATCTTTAATAGCAAATAATGCACAGTTTATGCGGAAATTGCAATTCAAATCAGCCAAATTTGATAGTCAATTAATAACAACTAATGTATTAAATACTATTAATATTCAGCTATTATGATATTGTTACTCATCATTTAACATAGGCTGGGAGTAGGAAGCGCATGCAGCAAAACATGCATCTACGGTGGCTGTTAGTCAACTGAACAACAGGGATGCCCGCTGGCGAAAGAATTTTAGCAATAGTACCAAAACTTACCCTGAAAAGGTAACAAAATTGGTAAAATTGTACCAAATCTAATTAAAACATAAAACAAAAGTAAAATGGTATAAAAAGTATTTATTTGCGGCAAAAAGGTACCAAATTCGTACGAACGTGCCAACTTCGGCAGCGCTGCTGAACAAAGCTCTAACATCTTAGAATTGCATCAGCTGTTCTAAATGACACCTGAGCCAGCTTTCATTTCATGCATGTAAACAATTAAACATACATTTCTTATACAGTCAGATCTTGAATATTAATTTATATTAAATAGTGATGCATTCTTGTTGACTAATCTAAATCACTTATTAACGTTCAAATTTCACTGAATAATAGGACAGATGAGTAGATTCATAACTTGATTGATGCTAAGGGGAAAAAAACAATATTTAAAATTTTAATTCAGCTATTTGGCAAGTAGGAAAGAAAATTAAAAACTTTAAAAAACACTGTTGAAAGAGTTTCTGTACTGAAATTTTGAAGGAATGTTTTTCAAATTGGAAAACTAGGATTATTTTTAGAGATTTTGATTCCCCAAAATGAAAGATTCTGATTAATCATCCCATCTCTAAAAGCAAATACCTCTGGCCTTTCCTGCAATTTCTCTCACATGTAAGTGGAATTGAGCAAAGTATCCACTCGGACACCAATATCTTTATGATTGTCAATATCCTTAATTGGTTGGTCACCCGCTCTGCAAGGGGTGAACAAGCTGGCCGCTTGTTCACCCCTTGCAGAGCGGGCTACTGCAGGAGATGATTAGCATTTGCATCCCGCATTCACAACAGGGTCCCTATGCCCACCAATAACAATCTTTAAAAAACCTGATCTCTCTGGCACAGGGACGGAGTCTCTGACTAACCTGGACCGTCTTAAGGATTTTGATTTGGATGCTCCTTCAGCTCATGCTATTACTAATAGCGGAGCTACAGCAGACAAGCCAGATGGGGTGGTTGCTCCTTGCTCATCTGGTCTTGAGTCTGACAAACCTAAAAAGTTCACACCGCACACTTCTATGCAGAATATTGCAGCAGCACCTACTGAATTAAGCACTGAAACTAAATACACTACCCTGGTTTCCACACACAAGAACAGTACAGACACCATGCTGAATCTATAAATTAAAATGACAATGAAGGCTTTAGGGAGGTTTCCAAACGACAATCTAATGCTGAGGCAGTGGCTCAACCCACTACTACCCAAGACACTAAGAGACTCAAATGTTGTAACACTGGAACCTTATGTACCACATTCCACTCAGTCCAGGTAGGTCCACAGCTGAGAATCCTTGGATTCGAGTAGTGAGGCCTAGAAAGGAATGACAGAGACAGCCTCAACTGCAAGCTACTTTTGATTTTGTGTGCTGCAACCCCTTTTTTTCTTGAGTATGCTTATTTTGGTGTGCCATTGTAAATATTCAATGGCCTGTGTATGAGTGCCTCATACAGGAACAGTATAGTCCTTTTGGTAATTAACTGTAGTGAGAATATCCAATCTTGTTAAAGCTTTAATATGCTAGTTATTCATCTAAATGGATGACAAAACCTTTTGAATTATTGGTAATACGCTCATTGTATACAAAACTGGCAACTGCCTTGCTTTAATCACTAAACCCTGGGGCATCTATCCTTTCAGCATGGTTTCTTTTATTTTCAACATTGACCTCATCATCAAAAGCTGGATGATCACATTTTAACTGCCTTATATGATTATATGTCTTCTTCCAGTGAATTTTGCCTCATCAGAAGTACCAACCAGCCATTTGACCTCTAGATGTTAAATTTCAGTGCACAGTTCATGGCGCATATTATACGAATCGCTGATAGTACTAGATAACTTGCACTTTAATGTTTACATTGTATTCCTGAAAATTTCCATAACACAAAAATACCAGTTGCATTATTTCACACAGTTGTAGCTGGCTATTGATTCAAGTCTGTGTCATGAAAAAATTGTTGCCTTTTGTAATTCATTGATATTTGGTATCTCTTTGAGCAATAAAGCACTTAACTTAAATTCACTACCATGAGCATGCTTTCTTTTTGCTTCATAACATCCCTGTAAGGGGCACGGCGATTTGCCATCCTGGCTGCCTTGCTGACGGGACTCAGCACCCTGTCCGGCCCCAGCTTAGCCTCTCTTCCTTCCTTCAAAACACTTGTTTCCTCTCTTTTCACACAACCTCTCCCACAACTTTCTCTGGTCAGCCTCTAATTTCACAGGGTAGATGCTGACCTTCTTCTCAAGCCAACCGTCCCGGATCGGGGCTGAGGGGGGAGGGGACAATGTTCCCTAACCCCTGAGCTCCGGTTCGGGATGTTTTTTTTTTTAACAACCTGCTTCATTCCCACCCATACCTTCCTCATATCCCTTTTCCTCTCTTCACATTCTATCCATTTTTATGCCGTGTCTAAGGTGGAGCCGCCATGCAGGAAGGGTGGTCCGAAATGGCGGCGCCTGGCTCTGCCAAGCCTGTAAGCACCTCTTGCAGTGCGGGCAACTGCATACATTCCACCGTCAGCTGACTTCGACGCGGGGGACTTCCACCGCGTCGTGGCACGGTTGCCGAGGCCCTATCTCTTACTTGGAGTTCTGAACGGCAGGCATCCTCTCTGGGGAGATTACTCCATAAATCCCAGGGAACAAGTCCTTGCTGATCTGTTCTAAGAGCTTGAGATGGGTGTCCTAAACGTGGATGAGTTTACACATCACTCCGAGAACCGCTTCATTTTCTTCCATTGACCTATCAATGTGCTCTTCGGATGCACAGCCTGATTTTGATTGGGGATGGTCGATGACCTCCATGGTAGTGATCACTTTCCCATTGAAATATCATTTTCAGGGCAACTGCCGCCTGAGAGCCCACCTCGGTGGTGCTTGGCGCGGGCGCGGTGGCCTGCATTTCAGGAAATGACTGAATTCTCTATCTCAGTCGAGGAGTTTAGGTCGGTAGATGAGGCCATTGAGTTCTTCTCCGGCAACCTCATCGCCGTGGGCCTGACTACTATTCCTAGGACGTCTGGCCGTTTTGCACGCCGACCACTCCCATGGTGGTCGGCCGAGTGTGAGACGGCCCTCAAGCAGAAGCGTTATGCCTACATGCGCTATAAGCGCCGCCCGAACGATATCACTGTCGGTAAATTTCGTCGGGTTAGGGCTAGGTTCCGGTACATTTCGAAGCACGCCCGCCGCTCTTCTTGGCGGGCATACGTGTCTTCACTTAACAGGAAGACCCCTTTAGCTGAGGTGTGGAAGCGAGTCAAAAGGATTCGGGGCAAGTTCTCGCAGGACCCCCCTCCCGTTCTCCAGGAAAATGTGACCGAAATCTCGGACCCCGCGTCCGTGGCGGAATCCTTAGCGACCGCTTTCTCTGCATTCTCTAGCCGTGATGCTGCTCCGCCAGCATTCAATGCACGTCGTGATGTCGTGGAAGGCCGCCGGCTGGACTTTACCTCCAGAGGCGGAGAACCCTTCAACGACAAGTTTACTGTGAGTTGCGTTCTGCTCTCGCTTCGTGCGCGGACACCGCCCATGGTCCGGGCGATGTCCCGTACGCCATGCTTCGACACCTGGGTGAGCGAGGCATGGCTTTTCTGTTAGATTTGTTCAACAGGATCTGGGTGGAAGGTCTTCTCCCAGACTCGGCGAATCGCTACTGTGCTAGCCTTTCCCAAGCCGGGGAGAGATCACTCTACTCCGACCGGTTTCCGCCCAATCTCTCTAACCTCTTGCGTGTGCAAGTTGATGGAGAAATTGGTAAATGTTAGATTAGCCTTTTTCCTGGACAGCGGAGGCCATCTGTCTTCCGCACAGTGCGGCTTCCGCAAGTTCCACTCCACGTCGGATGCTCTGCTCCGACTGGAAAATGCCGTCTGCGAGGCTTTCCTTCGTAGGCAGCACTACGCCACGGTGTTTTTCGATCTGGAGAAGGCCTATGATACCGCATGGCGATACGGTATCATGGAGACTCTCCACACGATGGAGGCGAGGGGACGCATCCCAGTCTTTATATCTGAATTTTTGCGAGATCGTCGATTCCACGTACGGGTAGGGGGAGCCCTCTCCGGCCCAAAGGAGTAGGAAGAGGGTCTTCCGCAGGGAAGTGTCCTCAGTGTCACACTCTTTACCCTGAGCATCAACGGCATCACCTCGGTGCTGCCGGAAGATGTTCTCGCTACGCTCTACGTGGACGACCTTTCGCTCTCTTTTGGTGCAGCCCAGATGCCGACTCCAACAGGCATTGAACCGCGTCTCTCGCTATCCTGAAGCGCACAGATTTTGGTTTTCTTTGGCCAAGAGTAAGGTGGTGCACTTCTGCTGCCATCCACGACTTCACCCCGACCCAGATTTGTTTCTTAATGGGGTCTGCCTGGATGTGGTTGAGTCGCACCGTTTCCTTGGTCTTGTATTCGACCGACGCCTCACCTGGGAGGCTCATATTCCAGCCTTAGAGTCTCCTGTACCCGCGCCATGGACATTCTCCGGTCCGTGACGTTCAGCGCTTGGGGCCCTGATAGGGCTACTGCCCTACTTTTTTATCGATCCTTTGTTCGTTCGAAGCTCGACTACGGATGCGAGTTTTATGCATTCGCAGCCGAGCGTTTATTGCAGAAGGTGGATTCAATGGGGAAAGTGCGGAAGGCACCGGTCGCCTTCTCCTGGCGACCGGTGCCTTCCGCACTTTCCCCATTGAGAGCGTGTTGGTTGATGCTGGAGAGATGCCACTCGCTCTGCGCCGCTTGCAGTGCATCACTCGCCTGTATGTGCGAGCCCGTCGCCTCCCTCAGTCGCCAACAGCTCTCACTGCCTATGCTGCTGAGAGACGCCAGTCATAACCTAAGCCCTTTGGGTTTAGGGCCAGGAAACTCCTTCGAGAAGTAGATATAGATCTTGGGCCGGTGGCACCCCTGGTTCTGCCCAGGACGCCACCCTGGAGGGTACCACATTTGGCTATTTGTTGCCACGCCTCTGCTCCCAAAGCTTGTACGGCCCTGGGAGTATTGCGTTTGACCTTTTTGGAGCACACATCGTGTCACGCTGGAACCGTGCCAGTGTATACGGATGGCTCCAAGTCCCAAGAGGGGGTCGGCTTCCACGCCGTATTCCCTCTGTTTTAAGTCAGCGGGGCTCTACCAGGCGCTGCGTCTGTCTTCACGTATGAGCTGGTGGCCATACACCACTCGGTACGGGAGATTATGTGACGTGCCCGGTTCGGAGACCGGATTGTGATCTATAGCGACTCACAAAGCGCCCTGAATGCTCTTGGGGCATTGGAATCTCCGCATCCCCTGGTTCGCGATATCCGTGACACCACGGGTTTGGTGAGCCGGGTGGATGTCGAGATTATCTTCTGCTGGGTTCCTGGACATGTAGGAATTGCGGGGAATGAGCGCGCCAAAGAGTCCGTGAGGACTCTGCGACTGGACCAGCGTTTCGCTCTTCCTCACACCGACTACATGGCAGGAATACGGGCAGCTCTTCGGACTGCTTGGCAAAGAAGATGGGAGACTTTCGAAGGGAACTTAAAGTTGCGTGCCATTGCGCCGCGACTGTTCCCATGGACCTATCCAGCAATGCCACGGCGGCTTCAGGTTGCTTTCTGTCGTCTCTGAATCGGACACACTCGTGTGATGCATCGCTATTTGATGGAGCGCTCGCCTGCGCCCTATTGCAACGACTGCGTGGTCCCCCAGACTGTTCGGCACATTCTTATCGAATGTCCCGGTCTGGGTGATCTTCGCGCACGATACTTGTCCCGGTACCGGGATGGGCGGGGTCGCTACCGCCTGTCCCTTGTACTCGGGACGAGTGCGTGCACTTTGACTGGTGGACTTGTTGACTTTTGGGGGGAGGTCGGGCTTCTCCTCTTTATTTAAGGTTCTTTTTTTTTTGTTTGTTATTGTTGTTTTGTAGGTTGCACTCTCCTGCACCGGGTTGAGGGGGACCTCCATCCGCTGCTGGAGATTGCTTCCTGATTGTTAAGTTTTTCCAATTTATATCATTGTTAAGTTTTCATATTTTTATTTTAAAGTAGCCTAGTTCTAGGCTGTCGTGTTTTTCGGCGACTTATGCCCAAGTGGGCAGTTGCCAGATGGGCTCTATAGAATTAAAAAAAAAAATGCTTCATATATTCATTATATTTACTACATGATTCTGCATCTTGTACTGGATCCTATAAATGATGCTCGTGTAAAAAGTCAGCCATTTCTTTTGAATGGACAACAGTATGATAAAGTCCTTTATTAATTACATGACCTGTAAATTTTTAGCATCTCTACTCTTTCTAATCTCTGATTTTACTCAGAGTTGGTAGGTGGTATAATTTTCAAGATTACTTCATTTTCAGATTATTGATCACTTACTTTAAAAATTAGCCTGTAGATTGCACCATGAAAAATGTAGTGCCCAATTTTATATTTATTTTCCCTCAGGAAAGTATCTGGCAGGCATCGTCTCATTCTGGAGATATTAATACTGTTTGGTAATCATGATGCTCATTGCACAGCAATATACAAAGTTCCACAAGTGCATCTAAAGAAAAGTGAAAACCAGTCTTAAGAATCTTTAGATTAGAGAAGTCACCAGTTGTAAAATCTTACCCAGATGTTTTTCGGCGACTTATGCCCAAGTGGGCAGTTGCCAGATGGGCTCTATAGAATTAAAAAAAAAAATGCTTCATAACATTATATTTACTACATGATTCTGCATCTTGTACTGGATCCTATAAATGATGCTCGTGTAAAAAGTCAGCCATTTCTTTTGAATGGACAACAGTATGATAAAGTCCTTTATTAATTACATGACCTGTAAATTTTTAGCATCTCTACTCTTTCTAATCTCTGATTTTACTCAGAGTTGGTAGGTGGTATAATTTTCAAGATTACTTCATTTTCAGATTATTGATCACTTACTTTAAAAATTAGCCTGTAGATTGCACCATGAAAAATGTAGTGCCCAATTTTATATTTATTTTCCCTCAGGAAAGTATCTGGCAGGCATCGTCTCATTCTGGAGATATTAATACTGTTTGGTAATCATGATGCTCATTGCACAGCAATATACAAAGTTCCACAAGTGCATCTAAAGAAAAGTGAAAACCAGTCTTAAGAATCTTTAGATTAGAGAAGTCACCAGTTGTAAAATCTTACCCAGATATTTTTCTTGGCAGGTACAACCGAGCGTGTTTGTTTGATAACAGGAAATGTGGATGCTATTTTGACGGTACTTTCCTTCATTATGGAGAAAGTCAAAGAAAAACCTGATCCTAGTGCAAAACCAGCCATTGATTTTGATAACAAGCAGAGTGCTGAACGTGAAAAACAGGTATACAGTTGGCAGTTTTTATTAAAGTTGATTGTAAATTTTTGGAACTAGGATTCTATTTCAGTAAAGATCTCTCTGCAGGTGAAAATCTTGGTGCCAAACAGCACTGCTGGGATGATCATTGGCAAAGGTGGAACTTATATCAAACAAATTAAAGAAGACAGTGGTGCTTATGTACAAATATCGCAAAAAGCAAAAGATCAATCTCTGGCAGAAAGATGCATCACAGTCATTTGTAAGTTGATTCCCTTTATCTTTTTTATGGTTCAGATGGTCATTACCATTTGATGTTTGTATCAAAGATGATATTCGTTCCTACAGTTGCTTTTCATTAGATATAGTTGTAATAATCTTAATGGTTTTTATTTCAATTTAGTCTGGAGTAGGGTCAACTTCACAGTGATCACCATGTAGATATCCATGGTTCAGATAAAGATTTAAATGTAGCTTATCCTGGGTGAAGTGCCAACCGGGGGGAGGGGGGTACTTCATTTTGGAATTACCAAAAGTATGAGAAATACTAAAATCAAAAGTGGATCTCAAATGACAAATGACCTTGGAAGGAATATGAACTAATCGTTAACCCTGACCACTGTCCCTGATGCCCTGTTAATGTGATGTAACCAATCATACCCTCTGCTACTCCTCGTTCTCTCTCAATGTCCCCACCCTCCCTGATTTCCACCTCTTCATCCTTGCCACAACAGACCTACCATCCCTGACCTCCCAAATGCCATCAACTACCCAGAAACAAATGCACACCCTCATAACATTCACTGTTTATTCTCAAATGCAGCCTTGATTTCTCTCTTTTCATCACTTTCTGGTTGTGAAGCCATCCTCCTTGCTGAATCTGGTCCATCTGGCCTAGGGTCTCCTTTTGGCATTGGGGAGAAGCAAGTTCATTCCCCACCTTCCTCCTAAAAATAAATGAAGCAAGAAGAGGACTAAAGGTTCCTCTCACTCCATATGGGGTCCTGGGAAGGACAGGCCTGCTGCCCTTTCAGCAAGTGACCAGGAAAAGATTGCCCCATCCAGCCCTGTGAGGGTCTTATCTTTGACTGCAGCCACTGCATCTCCTCCAAAATAGGCCTGGAGGCATAATATTCCTTCAATGGAATTGCCACAGATTTCGAGCCAACTGGGAGGAGGTGTAGAGGCTCATCTGCTCCCATTCACTGTTAACATGTTTTTTTTCAGGAGACCATGCTGGGTGCATTCTCCCTGCCCACCCTTCCAGGATATAAGAGTTTCACTACTCCACCCCCACAGGATGGAAGATGGGCCATTTACACCCAGCACGACCCCGTAAGGAGCGCGGCGATTTGCCATCCTGGCCGCCGTGCTGACGGGATTCAGCGCTCCGTCCGGCCCCAGCTTAGCATCTCCTTCCTTCAAAACACGTGTTTCCTCGCTTTTCATACAACCTCTCCCACAACTTTCTCTGGTCACCCTCTAATTTCACAGGGTAGATGCTGACCTTCTCAAGCCAACCATCCCGGATCGGGGCTGAGGGGGGAGGAGACAATGTTCCCTATCCCCTGAGCTCCGGTTTGGGATGGGGATTTTTAACAACCTGCTTCATCCCCACCCATACCTTCCTCACATCCCCTTTCCTCTCCTCTTCACATTCTATCCATTTTTACGCCGTGTCTAACGTGGAGGCACCATGCCGATGGACTGCCAGGCCGGAGGGGTGGTCCCAAATGGCGGCGCCAGGCCTGTAAGCACCTCTTGCAGTGCGGGCAACTGCGAGAGGTAATGAGCGATTCCATACCGTAATAAAAAGAGGGTCACCATGCCCAATGATGAGTCTAACAAAAAAACCCCTTTAACTCACCCTGTACAAACGACGGAGCCGCTCTCGGGCAGCTCCACAGAAAAAATGGAGGTTCCCCCCCCTGTGCTAGCGCAGGGGAGCCTCCATATTTCTTCAACCGGAGAGGAGGCTTACTCCTCTCGTACGCCTACAAGTGAAGGGGACTCCCCCTCACCCCCTTCTCTTGAGGTGCTTCTGCCGATGGAGGTGAGAAGCGGGTTCATTCCCCGCCCTCTCCTAAAAAGAATAAAAAGACAAGAAAGACAAAAAAGACTCGGGGTTCCTCTCCATCCGCGGGGGCAGATGGGCCTGCTGCCACTTTGGTAGGCGACCAAGCCAAGATCGGCACATCCGGCCCCTCTGCCTCGATGACATCAGGGCCCCTCATTCAGAGGTTACCTGGTGTTTTCGAGCCCGCTGGCTTCAAACGCTTCCTCGTCATTCGCTCCACTGATGGCACCATGTTGGCCAAGGGCAACATGATCCATCAGAGGAGAAGATTAGCTAGTGCAATTGGTAGAGAGCCAAAGGTGACCCGTTTCTCGGACGGAAGCCTTCTGGCGAATGCCTCGAATCCCACCGAGGGGGCCAAGATAAGTCCTCTTCGGATACTTCATGGCACCCCGGTGAGTGTGACGCCGCACTCTACCATGAACTTTGTGAAAGTAGTAGTTTATGAGAGAGAACTCGTTGACTACTCCATTGAGGACATCACCCTAGAGCTGGCCGACAATGGGGCGGTCAAGGTCGAACGTGTGATGAGAAAACAGGGAGGGGCCTCGAGACCCACCCCTACACTCTTCATCACGTTCGACTGTGACAAGCTCCCTGAGTCGGTGCGTGCCCGTTGGTACCGCTACCGCGTAAAGGCATTCGTGCCACTGCCGCGGCGGTGCTATTACTGTCACCGCTTTGGCCATACGAATCGCTCATGTAGACGTGCAAAGTCTGGGTCACCCGAACTTTGTGTAAATTGCTCCAAGGCCGCACACGATAAGTCCAAATCGTGTGTGGCCAAGTGTGTCAATTGCGGAGAGCCGCACCCCGCTTCTTGGAAGCAATGTGGTGCATATCTCCTTGAGAAAGAAATCCTGGCCGTTCAGGCCCAGGATTGACTCTCCTTCCGCAAGGCTAAGGACTTTGTCCTGGCGTGCCCGGCTCTGCCTGGGATGTCATATGCCTCAATAGTTAGAAAGGCACCCTCTGCTCTTGGCCCATCCAGGCCAACGAGCACGGTTGTTTCCACGCCCATTCGGATCCCTTCTGCGCTCCCCTGGTAAAGCTGGCGGCAAAAAGGGTTCACACCCAGCCCCGGCTAAAACCAGGGCTCCCCCCTCTTTCCCCAGCGGGACCGTTTCCCGTAAGGCGAAACGGCCACGCGCCTCCACCGAGTCGTTAGACTCACAGGAGGCACCACCCCTGAAGATGGTCGCTAGGCCATCTTCCGGGGTTCTTAAAGCTGTCCTCCGAAAGGAGGACAGCAACAAAGGAGCTTCAGCTCCTTCGCCCACGCCTAGTGGTCGAGCGAGTGGCTCGGAGACGGTGGTTCCTCGAAAAGAGGGCCCCCCGCCTCCGAAGCCGCAACGCCCGCCTAAGGTTTCGAGGCGGAGGGAGGAAAGGACTCGCATGGCGAGCCCAACCTCTCACAATAAGTCCTCGAAGGCCACAGCGCCCGGGGTTCTGCCTCCGGGAAGCGTACGGCCATTCCCGTGAGGGAATGTCCTCCGAAAGGAGGACAGCAACAAAGGAGCTTCAGCTCCTTCGCCCACGCCTAGTGGTCGAGCGAGTGGCTCGGAGACGGTGGTTCCTCGAAAAGAGGGCCCCCCGCCTCCGAAGCCGCAACGCCCGCCTAAGGTTTCGAGGCGGAGGGAGGAAAGGACTCGCATGGCGAGCCCAACCTCTCACAATAAGTCCTCGAAGGCCACAGCGCCCGGGGTTCTGCCTCCGGGAAGCGTACGGCCATTCCCGTGAGGGTCTTCTCTTCGGGGAGGGCCCCCGCTTCTCCTCCGAACTAGGCCTGGAGGGCATATTCCTTCAATGGAATTTCCGTGGACTCCAGGCCAACTGGGAGGAGCTGCGGAGGCTCGTCTCGTCCCGTTCACCGTTAGCTATCTTTTTGCAGGAGACCATGCTAGGCGCGTGCCCCCTGCCTGCCATCCCGGGGTATAAGCGTCTTGCGACCCCACCACTGCCGGATGGCCGGGCTGGGGGATGCGCGGTTTACACCCGGCATGATGTCTCCGTTCTTCCTTTCTCTTTAGATACCTCCTTTCAGGCAGTGGCTGTCCAGCTTCACCTGGATAGGAGGTATACTGTTATTTCTGTGTACATTCCACTGTCAGCTGACATCGACGCGGAGGACTTCCGACGCGTCGTGGCACGGTTGCCGAGGCCCTATCTCTTGCTTGGAGATCTGAACGGCAGGCATCCTCTCTGGGGAGATTACTCCATAAATCCCAGGGGACAAGTCCTTGCCGATCTGATCGAAGAGCTTGAGATGGGTGTCCTAAACGGGGATGAGTTTATGCATCACTGTCCGAGAACCGCTTCATTTTCTTGCCTTGACCTAACTTGGTGCTCTTCGGATGCACAGCCTGATTTTGATTGGGGGGTGGTCGATGACCTCCATGGTAGTGATCACTTTCCCATTCACATATCATTTTCAGGGCAACTGCCGCCTGAGAGACCACCTCGGTGGTGCTTGGTTCGGGCGCGGTGGCCTGCATTTCAGGAAATGACTGAATTCTCTATCTCAGTCGAGGAGTTTAGGTCGGTAGATGAGGCCGTTGAGTTCTTCTCCGGCAACCTCATCGCCGTGAGCCTGACTACTATTCCTAGGACGTCTGGCCGTTTTGCACGCCGACCACTTCCATGGTGGTCGGCCGAGTGTGAGACGGCCCTCAAACAGAAGCGTTATGCCTACATGCGCTATAAGCGCCGCCCGAACGATTTCACTGTCGGTAAATTTCGTCGGCTTAGGGCTAGGTTCCGGTATATTTCGAAGCACGCCCGCCGTTCTTCTTGGCGGGCATACGTGTCTTCACTTAACAGGAAGACCCCTTTAGCTGAGGTGTGGAAGCGAGTCAAAAGGATTCGGGGCAAGTCCTCGCAGGCCCCCCCTCCCGTTCTCCAGGAGAATGGGACCGAAATCTCGGACCCCGCGTCCGTGGCGGAATCCTTCGCGACCGCTTTCTCCGCATTCTCTAGCCGTGATGCTGCTCCGCCAGCTTTCAATGCACGTCGTGATGTCGCGGAAGGCCGCCGGCTGGACTTTACCTCCAGAGGCGGTCAACCCTTCAACGACAAGTTTACTGTGAGTTGAGTTCCGCTCTCGCTTCGTGCGCGGACACCGCCCATGTTCCGGACGATGTCCCGTACGCCATGCTTCGACACCTGGGTGAGCGAGGCATGGCCTTTCTGTTAGATTTGTTCAACAGGATCTGGGTGGAAGGTCTTCTTTCAGACTACTGGCGAATCGCTACTGTGCTCGCCTTTCGCAAACCGGGGAGAGATCACTCTACTCCGACCGGTTCCCGCCCAATCTCTCTAACCTCTTGCGTGTGCAAGTTGATGGAGAAATTGGTAAATGTTAGATTAGCCTTTTTCCTGGACAGCGGAGGCCATCTGTCTTCTGCACAGTGCGGCTTCCGCAAGTTCCACTCCACGTCGGATGCTCTGCTCCGACTGGAAAGTGCCGTCTGCGAGGCTTTCCTTCGTAGACAGCACTACGCCACGGTGTTTTTCGATCTGGAGAAGGCCTATGATACCGCATGGCGATACGGTATCATGGAGACTTTCCACACGATGGAGGCGAGGGGACGCCTCCCAGTCTTTATATGAATTTTTGCGAGATCGTCGATTCCGCGTACGGGGGGGGGAGCTCTCTCGGCCCAAAGTTGCAGGAAGAGGGTGTCCCGCAGGGAAGTGTCCTCAGTGTCACACTCTTTGCCCTTAACATCAACGGCATCACCTCTGTGCTGCCGGAAGATGTTCTCGCTACGCTCTTTGTGTACGACCTTTCGATCTCTTTCGGCTCGGCCCAGAGGCCAACTTTGGAGCGTCGACTCCAACCGGCATTGAACCGAGTCTCTCGCTATGCCGAAGCACACAGGTTTCGCTTATCTTTGGCCAAGACTAAGGTGGTGCGCTTCTGCCGTCATCCACGGCTCCACCCAGACTTAGTCTTGTTTCTTAACGGGGGTACGCCTGGAAGTGGTTGAATCGCACCGTTTCCTTGGTCTTGTATTTGATCGACGCCTCACCTGGGAGGCGCATATTCGCAGCCTTACGTTCTCTTGTTCCCCGACCATTTACATTCTTGGTTCTGTTTCATTCAGCACCTGGGGTGTTGATAGTGCTACTGCCTTGCTTTTCTATCAATTCTTTGTTGGTTCGAAGCTTGACTATGAATGCAAGTTTTATGCATCTGAGCATTTATTGTGGAAGGTGGACTTAATCCACCACACAGGCTCTCGCCTGCCAACCGGTGCCTTCTGCATATCACCCATTGAGAGCCTACTTTTCGATGCTGGGGAGATGCCACTCAGTCCAGTGCATTATATGCCAGTACGTGCGTGCCTGTCACCAATGTCTCTCACTGCATTCACAGCCAATCTTGATGGTGCCTATGCCACCGAGAGGTGCCAGTCATAGCCTAAGTAAGCCCTTTAAGCTTAGGGGTAGGAAACTACTTGGTGTCTCTCTGGTTCTGCCCAGGATGCCACCCTAGAGGGTACCAACTTTGACTGTTTGTCACACACCACTGCATCCAAAGCTTCCATAGCACCTGGAGTATTGCATTTGGCCCTTTTGGAGCACACTTCATGTCGCACTGTATCTGTGCGACATGTCCTATCCCCTCTGTTTGAAGTCAGAAGGTCTCTACCATGCACTCGATCTGTCATCATGGCTGAGTTGGTTGCAATACACCACTCAGTATGGGGGATAATGCGTGTCTTACCCAGTTTGGAGACAGGATTGTGATCTATAGAGAGAGTTAAAGCGCCTTGAGTGCTCTCAGTTATTAGAATCTCCACACACCCTAGTTCATTGTATCCGTCGTAGCGGCGGGAACGCGAGTCCCCAGTCAAAAATTCTCCACACACCCTGGTTCATGGCATCCGTGATGCCATGGTTGCGTGAGCCGGGCGGTTATTGAGATTATTTTCTGCTAGGTTCCTAGACATGTGAGAATTGTGGCGGCTGAGGCTGCCCAAGAGTCTGTGAGGATTGGGGGACCAGATCATCGTTTGCCTCTTTCTCACACAGACTACATGGCAGGAATTAGGGCTGCTTGGCAAAGAAGAGGGACACTTGAAGTGGCGTACAATTGTGCTGTGACCTTTCTCTAGGACCTACACCCCAATGGCTTCAGGTTGCTTTCTGTATTCTTTGAATTGGGCACACTTTGTGAGATGCTCTGCCATTTGATGGAGCGCACAACCACACATATTGCGATGACTGTTGTACCCCCGACTGTTCAGCATATTATTGTTGAATGTCGCAGCCTGGGTGATCTTTGCATGCGTTACCTGTCCCGGTATCATTTCGAGAGGGGTCAGTACCATTTGTTCCTTGTACTTGGGACAGGTATGTGTACACAAACTTGCGGACTATCAGATTTTTTTGAGCGGGCTGGCCTCCATTTTATTTGACTCATTGTTGTGCTCCCCCTTGTTGACTAAACCCACATCAGGACTCCCCCCCCCCCTCTGTGTCACCCATGACTACCCGACTGTTAAGTTTAAGTCGGAAGTGGAATACCTCCAATACACAATCTTCTCAAGTGCTCCAGAAAAGGGGGTGGGGGGGCAAGTGTCTCCTGTGAATTGATTTTCCCTAAATGTACCGAGAGCCACTAGGCTTCACTACCCCGAGTGATTGTGCCCCACAGCTCAACCAAACTCAACTGCAGAAGCTCTCCACTTCCTTTCCAGACATGGTTGCCATTCTGCCATCCTCTCTCCCAGGTCGCCCTTCCTTGTAAGTGACCTGCAAGTGAACTCACATTTTGTTCCCTCTGCTGGTGTCCTAGTTCCATGCAGTCCTCCCATGCACCTATCGACAGCATTATCGTGGTGGAGGTGCATCCACTGTCTAGCCCACCATCCCAAAGATACCCATTCATCTCAGTGGATTAATGGGTTAACAATAGTTCCAAAGACTCTGCTACCAAGGCGCCCCGGCACAAAATCCATATCCTCCCCAGAGCATTCCTGAAACCCCACGTCCTCTTGTGAACCCTCTATCCTCCAGTTCCCTCTCAAAACCATCTATTCTCCAGTCCTCTCCTGAAATCCCTTCCTAAGACCCTACCTTCCCCAAACCCCAAACAGCCATGCCTGGCATTGCCCCCTCCCCCAATATCTCAGGTTCCTTTCAAACCCCTAAATCCCAACAAATCGCTCCTCCACCATTCCTTAGCTTCTTTACTCCTTCATCACCTGAATCACAATAAGAAACAACACATCCAATTATTCAACATGCAGGAACCTACCTAAACAGAAAACTGGAACCAATGTTTCATTAATAGACCACAAAACAAACTTAACCTAACTCTGGAGAACCATAAAAACAAATTCACATCACTACTTAACAGAAACAACCAAATTGCAACACCCAGACAACACTTTCATTCTCATGAAACACTACTTGAACATTAATTTCCAACAGACAGACGAAATGAAGAGCACACACGTATCCAAAGATGAAGCACCCACCTTTACCACAGAATTTTTTAACCACTCTTGGCTTGCCAACACAATCCCCCTCAATCTGGAAACTAGCCCCCATCATACTCATATTCAAACCAGTTTCCTCTCGGCTTAGTGTAGAACATAGTTGTATCAGTGCTCAAACCATCTCAAACATCTCGCATCCTATTGTCCCATATCCTACTGTTCATGCAAAATCAGCTGATGGTGGCTTCATGCCCCACTTTCACAGTATTCTCATTTGCTTTCACTTTAGCCACGATGTTCAGGATGCGTTTTTAAGGCGTAGTGGCACCCTGTTGGTCCTTTTTGACATCTGCAAGGCTTATGACAATACTCACCCTCCTTTACTATCAATAGTTTGTTCTCCGTTTGGACTTGGTGGTTTCCTACCCACTATTCTCTAGTTCTTTGCATGATCGTTCTTTCCATATCTGTGTAGGTTCCTCTTATCCCAGGAAGATGGTGTTCCCAAGGGTTCGCACCTAAACGTCCTGTTCTCTTTTGTGATGAAACTATCACTTTCTCTCCTTCCACTCAAATTGACAGCACATGCTACGCTGAAGACCTAGTGATCTACTACAGTTGTAGGTCTCTTCCCATGGTCCTCAGCCAGATCCAACTTGTCATCACTGTGACTATTAAGTGGGCTGCTTCTCAGGGATTCTCTATCTCCCTGCACATCTTTCTGTGTCATCTTTCCTCCTCACCAAAAATTACACACTATTTATTATATCTGTGAACACAATACCTGTGAAGTAATCTGTGAGGTTTGGTGGCCTCATCTTGGATAAAAATCTCTCAAGCCTTACATTTCACGCTTTATTCTCACCATCCTTTCCACTACCATCACTACCACACATTCCATATAACTTGACTTTGTGGGATGTACATCTCGCACCATCCTTAACCTTATTCTGCCTTTATCCAAGGTCTTCACCCAGCTACATGGGCTTTCGCTCCTCATCAGTAGCCAGGCTCCAGGTAGAATGCTCATTCTCTCCTCTATGGGACAGGTGTGCATTCCTGTCTAAAGACTTTTCTCTGCTTCCACAAGATGTCCACATGACCGATGTTCCGCTGGTATTCATTGCTCTCTTCAGTGAAGATCACTAGCACCCCCCAAGGATGGTTGCCCCTCTCTTCTCTAGCCTCCCATTCCCTTTGCCTACAATCTATCAGAATTTTTTCATGTGGGTTTCCCCCTGAATGATGTCCCCAGCAAGAATTGGTGTCTTTTACAAGGAAGAAAGTCTGAAACCAACTAGGTTCTCTTATACATTCCTCAGGTATGTGTCCATCCACTCAGGGTACAATCATCTTCACCGATGGTGCCAGTACATAGCATAGCTCATCTAATGTTTGTGGGCAATGCATTTCCTTGGTGCTCAGTTCAGTCTTAGTCAGGGTCCTTTCTGTACACTGCAGAGCTGTATGCCATACTATCTTTCTGCTCCCTCCTATGCAATTCATACTGTTTTATTGATTCCCAAATCACGATTTCTGCCTTATCCAACTTCTCCCATCCTAATCCTTTGATCCATAAGCTTTCAACCTTACAATAAACTTGTTACCTTCTGCTGGGTGGCCTCCCTAGCAATGAAGTAGCTTGCCACGCTGTTCCTCTTACCTTTCCATTCACTTTCCACATGTGAAGGAAATCCTTAATGCACAATTGCTCAATTACTGTGATTCATCCTTCCATTACTCCCAACATAAAGAAGTGGTGCTGCCCTTTCCTACTCCAGGGTCATCAGGCTAACCCACCAGGCTCACTCTGTCTGACACGATTGTGTGCCTTGTATATGCCATCCCTTGTTGCTTCTTCCCTTTTCTCTCTTCCTACCTGGATCAAAACACTCGCTGATGGCCCCTTGTCCTCCATAAATAATCTCTTCACCTGTCCTCACTACCCCCTACTCTTTGCCAGTGAAAACTAATGCTGAGTAGAACACATATACATACATCAATCTGCTGTTAAGGGGATACCACATTCATTTTTTCAACTTTATACTATGTTAGATTATCATATATGAAATTAAAGATCATTAAGAGCCCCTTTTATTCCTGCCAAAATCATAATAACCTACTGCACCATTTTTGAAATATAGGGGGTTCTTTCAGACTCCCCCCCCCCCCCCCCTGAAACTTGATATCATATAAATTGCTATAAAATTACTAAAAATTAATCATACTCAATTCATGACCAAAATATGCAGATATGATTTAATTATTATTTGAAATCAGTTTTCTTTAGTTCCATTAAAAAAATTTAATGGTGGACTTAAACATATTTTTCAGACAAAGTCAACTATAGGCTTTGTTCTCAGTTGGGGGGGTGAATAGTATAGGTGTTCTGAATACCCTGGTATTTAGTTTGATCTATATTTGAATGATGCAAAAAATATAAACCAGTTCTTAAGCGCCAGGGTTTTTTAAGCAAATATTTAAAATCGCATGCTATAGTTTTGCGTTTTGTTCGCAGAGAATTTCCATGCATGTATAAAATTTGGAATTATCATAATTTTCACTATGTTCTACTCATGTTGCAAAAACAAAATATATACGATAAAAAAGTACATAAAATTTTTAATAAAATTATATAAAAATCAATGGTGTTTTGTTTTTGTTTTTTTCCAAATGAACTTTAAATATCTAAGAAAAATTTCTACTCATGTTGCACAAACAAAATATATACTATAAAAAAGTGCATCAAATTTTTAATAAAATGATATAAAAATCAATGGTGTAGTTTTGTTTTTGTTTTTTTTTTCAAATGAACTTTAAATATCTAAGAAAAATTTTCCACATATGTATACAATTTTGCATTATCTTAATTTTCACTATGTTCTAGTCATGTTGCTAAAAAAATAATTATACTATAAAAAAAGTGTATAAAATTTGCAATAAAATGATATACAAAACCCAAAAATGCGAATTTGGAATGAAACGTGAAAAGTAACTCAAGAAGAAATGTGTTAGTCCCTTAAAGCAACTTTGAATTATTGTTGTCCATTAAAAATTTTTACTTACCTGGATATTCACTGTAGTTTCGAGCTAAAATAAGTTTTAAAGTCTGATCATTATTTGGTTAACCCTGTATCCTTTGGTACTTTTGATCAATCACTTTTATAAATAATATCCTTTTCAGTATATCCTTTTTTTATTGCACTAACAGGAATTATGGTTATACATATCTTTGTCTCCATCAAAATATCAGTTTGTCAACTTGGATTCTTAAGCTAATTTTTTTTTTCCTTTGATTTCTGATGTGAAGTAGATTCAATAATTATCCTTTTTATCTTGCAGCAAATGATGTAGATAATTGCAAAAATGCTTGTGTGATGATCCTTGCCAAAATTGTAGAAGATCCACAGAGTGGCACCTGTCTAAATGTTAGTTATGCTGATGTCAGTGGACCTGTTGCTAACCCTAATCCGACTGGTTCACCATTTGCCAATTCTCCGGTTCATATGAGTCAGAACAATAATTTTGGGGCTATGGCAAACCCATTATCAGCAGGTAAGATTTTTTTTTTCTTGTGTCTCAGTTGATAAATTTGGATTTTGATTTGGTTATTTTTTTTGTCAAGTTTGCACTTTTATGCAACCCAATATGAGTCTCGAGGTACATACTACCTCAGTTCCTTTGATTTCTTGTGTAAACTTGTCCCTGGTAGTTATGAACATTCCTTCGTGGTTGATGAGAATCACCCCTGCCACTTTTCTCTTTATCCACTATAGATGCTTGTCTCACAGCCCTGCCCTTTTCCTCTTTTTGCAGTGAGTGGGCTGGGGAACCTGCTCGGTGGGGGGGTCAATTTGACCCTGAACCTGAGCTCCGCCTATGCTGCTGGGGGGGCGGGGAACCCCATGGTGACGAACCAACTGCTTGATCATGTGAGGTCTCAGTTGAGGGCCTCCGGCTTTACAGATCAGTCCAACGCCGAAGTTTGCCAAGCGATAAGTACTCTTATTAACTATGGTATCATAGGATTAGGACTGGGCTTGTCCAACCCCAATATCCAGGGCAGCCACCAGCAAGGTCAGCAGCACAATTCAAATGTGGGCACCGGAAACTCTCTGCTAGGTAACAACCCTAACAGTGGCAACAATAATGCAGACTCCTTTCACGGCCCTGGCATGAGTAATGGCAATAATGGACCATTTGGCCCAATTGGGACTACAGTGGCCAGTGGACTGAACCTCGGCCAAGGACTCGGTCCAACATCGCCCCAGCGGCAGGTGGATCGCTTCAACCCAGACTCCACTTTCGACCCATTCCGCAGACAGTCCAATGAGCTGGCCACCAATTTGCCCCTAAACAGCAACTCCTTTGGACTGGGGACTCCACTGCGCAAGAGCCCCTCCCCGGGGGAGCTGCCCCAGGGTCCCACTGATGGCTCCAAGAAGGTGGAGGTTGAGGTGGGGGAGCATATCGTCGGAGCCATCTTGGGGCCGGGGGGGAAATCACTAGTGGAGATTCAACACATCTCTGGGACCACAATCCAGATATCGAAGAAGGGCAACTATAAACCTGGTACTAGGAATCGAATCGTGACCATTACTGGGCTCCCATCTGGAATCTCTACTGCACAGTACCTGATTGAGCAGCGCATTAACGAGGAGGAGTCGAAGCGAGCTCGCCAGAATGCGATAATGGGGGTCATGCCATAAAAAATCCAGCCTGAAACAGCCCTAGGTACTGAGCCTTATTCATCATGCCACCCTCTGCACTTACACCATGCCACCATCACTATATTTATATATATAATATACCATCATTTGCAAGCTGCTCTTTTCAAGGCATAGGAAGAGGCAACTCTTAATCTGTAGGGCTGGTTTCCCCTTTTCCCTATCTTTTAGATATTTTAATACTCGCATTATCATGGCCTATGGTCATAAGGGTCAGTTCAAGTGGAAGTTCCCATTCATTGCACATTCTAACCCAGCTCTCGTAATCGTATTCATCTTTCCCTTTGCCCTCAAATTCATGCGAGACATTTTTCCTCCCTTTTCCCATTGGTAGCAAGCGTGTAGTTTTTACTCTTGTCTTAGTGAGATTAATCATTCAGTTGGGTTTCATAGGATCATATATATTTTTTCTGTATCATTTGTCATTATAATTGCATGTTTAAATCAGCTTCATGTTTTACTCATGTTGAAATTTTTAAGATTATATATATTCAAAGATATGTATATTGTTTATAGATAATATATGAGTGAATGAATTGAGTTTTAGAAAGTATTTGCAGATATGGGTGTGGACATTGAGTGTGTTCACTCAAGCACCTTTCTATTACAAGTAGTAATATAACTGCCATGAAACACTCCATTATATTGGAATTGAAAGAGGATAATTTTTTTGCTTAAATTTCATTGAAATATAAAAAAAAATTTGCTAAGTCTGTTTGAGGTAGTTACGTAACATAGAGCTTTCATTATAAAGTTTGTGTCATATAAAGTTTTCAGGAATTTTTTTGTATACATATTTAAAAATATGTATATGCTTAGATTGGCACTAACTCATGTTGAGTTACTAGCTTTCGCTAGTGATATAATAGGGACATGTTCATCATCCTCCATTTCTGTCCCTGGTCATCTTTCTTCCTTATAGTGTGTGTGGGACAATTAATACTATTCGTAATTATTAGCTATGCCATAGTTAATGGTTAGTTAAAAAAAATAGTTTTGTTTTCATGAGCTAAGAATGGTTATCCTGGTTTCAAATTTTATCGAGGTTCTTACCTTTGCTGTTGTTGTAGATGATTAAGACTTGTTAATAATTTTCTCTTCTTCAAGTAGGGTTTCCTCCTTGTCATTAAACATCCATTTCAGTTCAACTTGTTGACATGTTCCATTTGAGAATCTGAATTCGTTAAGTTATAATCCCATGTAATCATTTTTAACACTTACCAGAGCATTAGTATCGAGCCCCATAAACCTACTTCATAGAAATTGTGAAATTGGTAATAAATGTTTATAATAGAACGCAGCAGCTTTTTCATCCCATCCTTTTGAAGTCATATCACAAGCCTGTGTGCTGAAGGGCAACTCCAAAAAATCCTTCACCACACAAATACTTGGAACCAGCCTCCCCTTCAATACTGCCAGCTTCTCATCACATCATCACTTCAAGCTACCAATTTGGCCAAGAGAAACTCTTTTCCTGTATCTCTTCATAAACTCAAAAATTCATCCCCCAAAATTGCATATTTCATGGAGTTTTTTCTCACTTTTTTTTATTGATGTAAGATTTTTTTCATGCTACCATAGCTTTTGGTATAGTTACCATTGAAACTAGGAAAAGGGTTTTTCATAGAGACATCCTCCCTCTGAACTCAGTAAGTAGAATTTAATTCACACTAAATCTAATCAACTTTAAGGTCTGGTAATAATTACTAAACATTTCTTTTTTCTTTTAAACATTTCATCCACATAATGTCATCATCAGCCTTGTGTGTTTTTAAAACTGTCACACCATTATGTGAGATATATGTTAACTGTAGGACTTAATGTACATTTAAATACTGATTTGTTTCATTGGTTAATGATTTCCTTTTTGCAGTGTAGGGTGAAATCAGACACACTGGGTTTCATTTTTGACATGAGGGAAGAATTTTGAGATGAAAATGAATGTTTTAATCTTCTCGACCAAAGCAAAATGGAGACAATGAATCAAGGTTAGTTTGTATTAGTTAAAAATGACTCCATGAAATGACCAATTTACACACTCAGCCAACACAATGAATTGATGAAAAAGAGAAGCAAATATACTGAATAAATAATTTAGAGTTGTGGTTAAAATAGCAGAAAAAGATTTATGGTAAGTTCACCCTCCTCCCCCAATAATGGGAAAAAACTACAGCCAAGCTGTAGTAACTAGTTTCCTTGTGATGTTTACCATCTTTTGTTAAGATGCCATAATAATTCCTAAATGCTTCTTTCCTCCAAAAAATACTACCAGAAAAATGGGGTTGGTGCGCATCAATGCAACAAAAAACTAACTGCCTTCGTCCACCCCTTTTGTCATTAAGCACAAAATCCATCATTTTGTTGATACCAAATAGCCCTTCAGGTGGTAGGGTGCTGTGTGTTATAGCCTCTCGCCCAGCCAGGGCTTATCCCTGTTGAAGAGTAATGCCACATTAATATCACACCCCGCCCCAAAAGATCATTATCTTAAGTCTATTCTGCATTTACTTCTATCCCCTTGCTTGCACTTACTGTCAAAGATGTCAATCAACATTTCCAATTCCCCTTATTCTTAGCCAACGTAACTCTTTATATTCATCAATCTAAAACCCCTTTTTCCCATTTCCTTGTCACATTGCACAACTTTGGCTTAAGCCCAAACATATCTCCCACTATTTACTTAGGTCATCTTTCACCCAAACACTCACCCTACTTCCAACATAAATGCCCTTCACACCGTCTCATAGTTTCCTACTCAATCCCTACATTTTCAGAACATTCCATAATACCTCTCAATTGGTATTGTTATAAACCTTCTCCAGCTCCATTAAGCAAGCATACGCTTTCCACAATTTATCCCAGCTAGCTACCTCACGTTCTTGGCAGTCTTTTGTGACCGCTTTTCCACATTCTTAAGCCGGGAAACTGCTCCTCCAACATTAAATACACGTCGTGAACGCTACCGACTAGACTTTACCTCCAGAGGCGGAGAACCCTTCAATGATATGTTTCCATTGAGTAAATTGCGTTCTGCTCTCGCCTCACGCGTGGACACCGCCCCTGGTCTGGACGATGTTCAGTATACCATGCTCTGACCCCTAGGTAAGCAAGCATGGCCTTTCTGTTAAATCTGTTAAACAGGATCTGAACAGAGGCTATCCTCCCAGACTCCTGGCGAATGGATTCTGTGCTCACTTTTCGCAAACCGAGGAGAGATCACGCTACCCTAGCCGGTTTTCACCCAATCTTTCTAACCTCATGCATTTGAAAGTGGAGAAATTGGTAAATGTTAGTCTAGCCTTTTTCCTGGACATTGAAGGCCACCTGTCTTCTTGACAGTGAGGCTTCCGCAAGTTCCAATCCACGTCAGATGGTCAGCTGTCACTGGAAAATGCCGTCTCTGACAGGCTTTCCTTCGTAGACAGCACTACACCTCAGTGTTTTTTGATGTAGAGACCTATAGTAGCGCATGGCGATATGTTATCACGATTGGGGCGAGCGGACGCCTCACAATCATTATCTTGAACTTTTGGAGAGATCGTCGATTCCGCATATGGGGGGGATCCCTCTCCAGCCCAATTGAGCAGGAAGAAGGTGTCCCGAGGGAAGTGTCCTCAGTGTTTTTCCTGTGATGTTCTCACTACACTATGTGGACAACCTTTCGATATCTTTTAGTGCGGACGAGATACTAATTTGGAAGCCTCAACTCCAACAGGCATTGAACCGTATCTCTCACTATGCTGCTGCCACGTCTCCACCCGCACTCGGACTTGTTCCTAAACGATGTTTGCCTGAGAATGGTGGATTCGCATTGTTTCCTTGGTCTTTTTTTTCAACCAACGCCTCACTTCTGCTACGGCCACACCCCCACCCGGACCTGTTCCTAAACGGGGTTTGCCTTTTGCCTGGAAGTGGTGGATTCGCGCTGTTTCTTTGGTCTTTTTTTCAACCAACGCCTCACTTCTGCCACAGCTACACCCTCACCCAGACTTGTTCCTAAACGAGGTTTGCCTGGAAGTGGTGGATTCGCACTGTTTCCTTGGTCTTTTTTTTCAACCAACGCCTCACATAAGAGGATCATATTTGCAGCCTTAGTGTGTCTTGTAACCGCGCGATGGAATTCTTCATTCCGTGACGTCTGCACCTGGGGTGCTGATAGGGCTACTCCCTGGCTTTTCTATCTATCCTTCATTAATTCGAAGCTTAAGTACAGATGCGAGTTTTATGCATCCGCAGCCGAGCGTGTATTGCGCAAGGTGGACTCAATCCACCACGCCAGTCTCCACCTGGCGACTGGTGACTTACGCACATCCCCCATTGAGAGGGTACTTGTCAATGCTGGGGTGATAGCACTCTCTCTGCGGCGTGTTTAGTGCATTATGTTCATGTAGGTTTTACTCCAGCGCCTCCCTCATTCACCAATGGCTTATTGCGTCTGCAGCCGATCTCGGCGGTTCTTATACTGCCGAGAGACGCCAGTCATACCCTAAGCTATTTTAGGCTTAGGGATAGGAAACTTATGATAGATCGGTGTAGCTCTCGGCCTGGTGGTGCCTCTGGTCCTGCCCAGGATGCCACCCTTGATGGTACCACCTTGAACTATTTGTCGCCATGCTTCCGCACCCAAAGTCTCATGAAAGGGTCTGTCTCCACGCCGTATCTCCTCTGTTTGAAGTCAGCAGGGCTCTACCAGGCACTGCGTCTCTTCTTCACGGACCAGCTGGTTGGAATACGGTACTCGGTACGGGAGATTAGGTGTGGTGCTTGGTTTGTAGACCAGATTTTGATCTATAGTGACTCAAAGTGCCTCGATTGCTCTCGGGGCATTGGAATCTATACACCTGGTTCGCGGTATCCTTGGCGCCAGCCACGGTTGCTGCGAGCCAGGTGGATTTCGAGATTATCTTCTGCTGGGTTCCTGTTAATGTAGGAATTGCGGGGAATGAGGGCGCCAAAAAGTCCGCAAAGATGGTGCGACTAGACCAGCGCTTGGTTCTTCCTCACCAATTGCATGGCAAAGAAGATGGGATACGGCCGAGCGGAACTTAAAATTGTGTGCCATTGCGTCGCGACTGTTTCCATCGACTTACCCCCCAAATGCCGCGACGGCTTCAGGTTACTTTCTGTCATCTCCGAATTGGAACATTCGCAGCACGCACCGCCATTTTGATGGAGCGCTCTCCCACACCTTATTGTGACAATTGCCTTGTGCCCCAGACTGTTCGGCACATTCTTGTTGATTGTCCCAGTCTGGGTGATCTTCGCGCACGTTACCTGTCCCCATATCGGGCCGAGCGGGGTCACTACCGTTTGTTCCTTGTACTCGGAACTGGCTCGTGTATACACATTGTGGTGGAGCGAATGTGAGTGTGTGTAAAAGGGCCATTCTCCCACCCCTTTTCTCAGTACCCTCTCCCTCCCTCTGTAAGAATGTGTGTGAATGGGAATGGGTTTGTTTTATTTTTGTTTATTTTATGTATAAAATGATTACCATGTTTTTCTTTCTTTCCAGACGTTAGAAAGAAAAACATGGTAATCATTTTATACATAAAATAAACAAAAATAAAACAAACCCATTCCCATTCACACACATTCTTACAGAGGGAGGGAGAGGGTACTGAGAAAAGGGGTGGGAGAATGGCCCTTTTACACACACTCACATTCGCTCCACCACACCCCTCCTTCCTTAAGCCATTCGACCAGCCACTCACTAAACCCTTTCAATCACTCTTCACGGTACCACTTGTGCTCAATCGCACCCTTCTGCATGACCTCCATGGTAGTGATCACTTTCCCATTCAAATATCCTTTTCAGGGCAACTGCCGCCTGAGAGACCACCTCGGTGGTGCTTGGCGCGGGCGCGGTGGCCTGCATTTCAGGAAATGACTGAATTCTCTATCTCAGTCGAGGAGTTTAGGTCGGTAGATGAGGCCGTTGAGTTCTTCTCCGGCAACCTCATCGCCGTGGGCCTGACTACTATTCCTAGGACGTCTGGCCGTTTTGCACGCCGACCACTCCTCAAACAGAAGCGTTATGCCTACATGCGCTATAAGCGCCGCCCGAACGATTTCACTGTCGGTGAATTTCGTCGGGCTAGGGCTAGGTTCCGGTATATTTCGAAGCACGCCCGCCGCTCTTCTTGGCGGGCATACGTGTCTTCACTTAACGGGAAGACCCCTTTAGCTGAGGTGTGGAAGCGAGTGAAAAGGATTCGGGGCAAGTTCTCGCAGGACCCCCCTCCCGTTCTCCAGGAGAATGGGACCGCAATCTCGGACCCCGCGTCCGTGGCGGAATCCTTAGCGACCGCTTTTTCCGCATTCTCTAGCCGTGATGCTGCTCCGCCAGCATTCAATGCACGTCGTGATGTCGCGGAAGGCCGCCGGCTGGACTTTACCTCCAGAGGCGGTCAACCCTTCAACGACAAGTTTACTGTGAGTTGAGTTCCGCTCTCGCTTCGTGCGCGGACACCGCCCATGTTCCGGACGATGTCCCGTACGCCATGCTTCGACACCTGGGTGAGCGAGGCATGGCCTTTCTGTTAGATTTGTTCAACAGGATCTGGGTGGAAGGTCTTCTTTCAGACTACTGGCGAATCGCTACTGTGCTCGCCTTTCGCAAACCGGGGAGAGATCACTCTACTCCGACCGGTTCCCGCCCAATCTCTCTAACCTCTTGCGTGTGCAAGTTGATGGAGAAATTGGTAAATGTTAGATTAGCCTATTTCCTGGACAGCGGAGGCCATCTGTCTTCTGTACAGTGCGGCTTCCGTAAGTTCCACTCCACGTCGGATGCTCTGTGATGAATGGAAAATGCCGTCTGCGAGGCTTTCCTTCGTAGACAGCACTACGCCACGGTGTTTTTCGATCTGGAGAAGGCCTATGATACCGCATGGCGATACGGTATCATGGAGACTCTCCACACGATGGGGGCGAGGGGACGCCTCCCAATGTTTATATCTGAATTTTTGCGAGATCGTCGATTCCGCGTACGGGTGGGGGGAGCCCTCTCCGGCCCAAAGGAGCAGGAAGAGGGTGTCCCGCAGGGAAGTGTCCTCAGTGTCACACTCTTTGCCCTGAGCATCAACGGCATCACCTCGGTGCTGCCGGAAGATGTTCTCGCTACGCTCTACGTGGACGACCTTTCGCTCTCTTTTGGCGCGGCCCAGATGCCGACTCCAACAGGCATTGAACCGCGTCTCTCGCTATCCTGAAGCGCACAGATTTTGGTTTTCTTTGGCCAAGAGTAAGGTGGTGCACTTCTGCCGCCATCCACGACTTCACCCCGACCCAGATTTGTTTCTTAATGGGGTCTGCCTGGATGTGGTTGAGTCGCACCGTTTCCTTGGTCTTGTATTCGACCGACGCCTCACCTGGGAGGCTCATATTCCAGCCTTAGAGTCTCCTGTACCCGCGCCATGGACATTCTCCGTTCCGTGACGTTCAGCGCTTGGGGCGCTGATAGGGCTACCGCCTTACTTTTTTATCGATCCTTTGTTCGCTCGAAGCTCGACTACGGATGCGAGTTTTATGCATCCGCAGCCGAGCGTTTATTGCGGAAGGTGGATTCGATCCACCACACCGGCCTTCGCCTTGCGACCGGTGCCTTCCGCACTTCCCCCATTGAGAGCCTGTTGGTCGATGCTGGGGAGATGCCACTCGCTCTGCGCCGCGTGCAGTGCATCACTCGCCTGTACGCGCGAGCCCGGCGCCTCCCTCAGTCGCCAACAGCTCTCACTGCATCCGCAGCTGATCTCGATGGTGCCTATGCCGCCGAGAGACGCCAGTCATACCCTAAGCCCTTTGGGTTTAGGGCCAGGAAACTCCTTCGAGAGGTAGATATAGCTCTCGGGCCGGTGGCGCCCCTGGTTTTGCCCAGGACGCCACCCTGGAGGGTACCACATTTGGCTATTTGTCGCCACGCCTCTGCTCCCAAAGCTTGTACTGCGCCGGGAGTATTGCGTTCGACCTTTTTGGAGCACACATCGTGTCACGCTGGTACCGTGCCAGTGTATACGGATGGCTCCAAGTCCCAAGAGGGGGTCGGCTTCCACGCCGTATCCCCTCTGTTTGAAGTCAGCGGGGCTCTACCAGGCGCTGCGTCTGTCTTCACGGCCGATCTGGTGGCAATACACCACTCGGTACGGGAGATTACGCGACGTGCCCGGTTCGGAGACCGGATTGTGATCTATAGCGACTCACAAAGCGCCCTGAGTGCTCTCGGGGCATTGGAATCTCCGCATCCCCTGGTTCGCGAAATCCGTGACGCCACGGTTTTGGCGAGCCGGGCAGATGTCGAGATTATCTTCTGCTGGGTTCCTGGACATGTAGGAATTGCGGGGAATGAGGGCGCCAAAGAATCCGCGAGGACTCTGCGACCGGACCAGCGTTTCGCTCTTCCTCACACTGACTACATGGCAGGAATACGGGCAGCTCTTCGGACTGCTTGGCAAAGAAGATGGGAGACGGTCGAGGGGAACTTAAAGTTGCGTGCCATTGCGCCGCGACTGTTCCCATGGACCTATCCCCCAATGCCGCGGCGGCTTCAGGTTGCTTTCTGTCGTCTTCGAATCGGACACACTCGTGTGACGCATCGCTACTTGATGGAGCGCTCGCCTGCGCCCTATTGCAACGACTGCGTCGTCCCCCAGACTGTTCGGCACATTCTTGTCGAATGTCCCAGTCTGGGTGATCTTCGCGCACGATACCTGTCCCGGTACCGGGATGGGCGGGGTCGCTACCGCCTGTCCCTTGTACTCGGGACGAGTGTGTTTACGGCGACTAATGCCTAAGTCGGCAGTCGCCAGATAGACGCTTAATTAAAAAAAAAAAAAAAACCGCACCCTTCTGCACCCATTCACACTCTTCTACTGATCCCTGGCTACGCGTAGCAATTAGTCGGGGTTGTTCGTCAGTCGTCCTGTCAGTCTCATCGTCACTATTTATCATCTCATCAACCATACTCTTAGCCCTCATTACCAGTTCTCCCATCTCACGACAGAATTCTTTCATACTCTTCCGTTCAGAACCCTCACTCTTCATACCCCCATTCATCAGCTCCTCACTCACAGCTCTCATCCAACTCAAGGTACATTCTTGCGAAACAGACAGGTCACTCACATCCCCTGTATTCTCAACAGGCATACCAGAAACCCCTTCGACTGGTTCCCACCAGAAACCTGAAAAATCAGCCACTTCATCATTCACTACATCAAACTCACCCCTACTATTACCTTTCATAAAACCCGAAAAATCAGCCACACTAGGTTCATTCTGCCCAAACACACTATCATTCATACTGTTCCCAAAACCAGAAAAATCAGCCACAGGCAGCTCACTCACTCGTCTACTTATACCAGCCAAATCACTCACCTGTTTACGCAAAAACTCAATCTCCCTTTCAAGATCCCCCATACCAGAAACACTCTGCTCAGACTTACTTTCATTCGTACTTGCATTCTTCCTTTCACTCTTCTTTGTACGCTTTCTACTCCTCGAGACTAGGACTAGCTCTTTCCCAGACAGATCCATACTATCACATTCAATCTCATCATCATGCACTTTACCTCTCTCTCTACACAGTCCATACACCGGATGGCTCACCAGGTAGTCAGGAGGTTCTCTCCATCTCCTTAACTGACTTTGATGAGCCCGCACTCTCTCAGTCATGCCGTCATTCAAACTCTCCAAAACATACGTTACCCCATTTTCCCAAACTCTCACAACTCTATAAGGTCCATCAAACTTCTCACTCATCTTTGATACATTCAACCTACCCTTCACTTCTTTCACCTTCAATACTTTTGTACCTAATTCAAATGAACGGAACCTTTCATGCGCCTCACGCCATACACTCTGCTCACTTTCACTCAAACGAAACCTATCTTTCACTCGCCTTTCAAAATTCATCACAAACTGACATGGGGACATTCCAGTTGCACTATGCACAGTTGAATTTTACGCCCACAACACTCTCCCCAGACACACATCCCAGTCATTCACTGTCGTACTCATCATTCTCAACATCTCACACAAGGTTCTTATAGTCCGTTCAGCCAATCCATTTGAAGACGGTACATACGGAGTTGTTCTCACATGCTCCACACCATTCTCTCTCAACAATTGCTCAAACACTTTCCCTACAAATTCAGGCCCATTATCACTCAGACATCTTCTAGGCTTCCATACACACATAGGAAAAAACAACTGCTCAACCACACGCGCAACAGTCACACTCCTTTTATCTCTCACAGGTGCTGCATACACAAACTTACTTTTATGATCAACCATCACAACCATACCAACATTCCCAGCACTCGTACGCGGCAAAGACACACAATCAATCACTACCAATTCAAACGGTTCTTTCGCATCAACTTTCAACATCGGTGGTTTCACTTGCACACCTTGCACCTTTCGCTTCTGACACTTTTCACACGTAGTTGCAACATCATTCACAACAGTTCTCAGAAACGGGTGGAACACACGCTCCTTCATACACTCCCACAGCTTAAACTTACCCATATGCCCATAATTATCATGCACAACCTTCACCAGACCAATCATACCAACTAAGGACATCACAGGTACATACATATCATCACCACCCTTCACATGCCTCACAAAATATACAACATCCATACAAACAACAAAATCCTTAGCATACCTTTTAAAATCACTTAAACACTCTAGCCATTCATTCAAATCAACACGCATCATTACACACTTCTTCAACTCACTAACAAAAGGACACATCTCTTGCATCTCTAGAATATCATCATCACTTAAAATCTCATTCTCATCATCCATGACCAACTCAATCATGCCACAAAATTTGACAACATTCTTCGCACACTCATTCAACTTCATCACCTCACATTCACCTTTCATAAGACGATCCTTATCAGCATCCAAAGACAAATCATTCAATCTCATAAAGTCTACACCAAGCAAGAAACAACAAGGCATTTGCTCACCTTTCAGAATCACAAAGTCATGCCTCACATTCACACCATTACCCAAACTCACTTTCAGACTAACCTGTTCCCATGCCACTATCAAGCCATTCCCTAATCCACTTATCCGTAACTTCACAGGTTTATGCTCGCAACATTTAAACTCATCATACTCAGAATCTTCTCATTCACTAAAGACACCTGCGCTCCAGTATCAATCAAACCACAGAACAACCTTTCACCAACTTTCACTCTCGCTTCCATCATATCAGGTCCACCATGTTCGCAATACACCGAAGGAACAAGCACACCAACATCAGCACTGATATCCACACTGTCATTAACTCCCATATCATCACTCAACACACACTCATCTTCATCCAGACAATCATTCTTCTCTCTTATATATGAACACTTTTCAATTACCCAATTGTAGTGCACACCGCTCAAACATTGCAGATGTACCACATTAGGATTCAAACCCTTCATCTTCTCATCCTTGTACACAATCGGCCTCTCACCATCAAAGTGCACATAAACAATCACTCCATACAAACGACTCACTACAATCAACACTTCCTGAAATGGCGGGACCCCTTGCATACACATCGCTCTCAATTCTTTCATGAAGTTCCGCACCTTTGCCATACCAATGCTTTCAGGCTTCCTACACGCTTCATTCATTACCTCCTTCCTTAAATCATCTACACTATCGGGCACTCTCACATCTACTCCATCACTCTTCAAATCTTGCAAACCATTCCATACACTCTCAAACAAGGAATCACCACCACCCTTACTCTCTTTTCCATTCATAATCCCTTTCGGCAAATACTCAGGATCACTCACTCCACCCCAATGCCGCGGCGGCTTCATGTTGCTTTCTGTCGTCTCCGAATCGGGCACACTCGTGTGACGCATCGCTATCTGATGGAGCGCTCGCCTGCGCCCTATTGCAACGACTGCGTCGTCCCCCAGACTGTTCGGCACATTCTTGTCGAATGTCCCAGTCTGGGTGATCTTCGCGCACGATACCTGTTCCAGTACCGGGATGGGCGGGGTCGCTACCGCCTGCCCCTTGTGCTCGGGACAGATTCGTGCACATTGACTTGTTGACTTCTTGGGGGTGGCCGGCCTTCTCCCTATTATTTAAGCAAGGTTTGTTTTTTGTTTTTTTTGTTTTTGTTTTTTTTCTTTAGTTGCACGCTCCTGCGCCGGGGGGACCTCTCCCCGACGCACCAGCTTGCTTCCTTTCCCCCTTTTGGGGTGTCTCTCCCCGACGCACCAGCTTGCTTCCTTTCCCCCTTTTGGGGTGTTGTTTTGTTGTTTTTTTTCTCTCTTTAATTTTATTTTAAAGTAGCCTAGAACTAGGCCAGTTTTAATACGGCGACTAATGCCCGAGTAGGCAGTCGCCAGATGAGTCTTAAAAAAAAACAAAAAAACTCTCACTCCACACACATTTTCATCATTCGTACCAGGATACCTTGACATCAAATCAGCCACTCCATTCCGTTCACCAGGCACATACTCAATCACATAGTCAAAGTCACTCAAATCTTCCAAAGTCCTTGCAATCCTACTATCAGCCCACTTCATACGCTGCAGATACACAAGAGGTTGATGATCGGTTTTTATCACAAACCTCACACCATACAAAAATGGACGCAACACTTTCAAACAATATCTTATCGCAGCCAGCTCTCGTTCCACAGTCGAATACTTTCGTTCTGCAACATTCATAGCCTTGGATACATACCCAATTATTCGCCTGACATTCTCTCCATTCAAACGCTGCTCTTGCATCAGAAAACCTCCCATACAATACCCACTCGCATCTGTATACAGTTCAAGCATTTTAGCATTTACACTATAATCTGGGTAAGCCAATTCAACATCTTCAGCCGCTGCCTCTTTCAGTCTCTCATACGCCTCATTCATCTTATCATTCCACTTGACAACCGTACTACCTTTCTTGCCCATCCACTCAGTCAGAGGCTTACTCACACCAGAACAATCACGTATAAACTTTCGCTGAAACTCAATCAAACCCAAAAATGACTTCAGTTGCTTCACAGTCACCGGTTTAGGAAACATTCGCACCTTCTCAACATACTTCGATGATTTTCGCAATCCATTCTCACTCACCATATGCCCAAGGAATTCCACTTCTTTCGCAAACCATTCACACTTCGCCACTTTCACCTTCACACCAACACTCTCCAACGTTCTCAACACATCATTCACCAATCTCATATGCTCCTCAAAAGTCTCAGTCATAATCAAAATATCATCTATAAACGCAATCACATTCTTACTCGCAAACTTACTCAACACAACATTCATTGCCCGCTGGAAGGCTCCGGGAGCATTAGCCAACCCAAAGCTGAGGTTCCGGAACTGGTAATGCCTCTTTGAGGAAGAGAAGGCAGTTACTGGCCGGCTCTCCTCAGCAATGGGCATCTGGTAATACCCCCGTACCAGATCCAGCTTCGTAAACCACTCCATCCCATGCATACTATACACACACTCAGATACCACACACATCGGAAACCTTTCTTTCACAGTCCTTTCATTCACCTTTCGATAATCCACACACAGACGCAATCTTCCATCCGGCTTACGTACAGGTACAATTGGACTATTCCATGCACTCTCGCTCTCTTCAATCACCCCCAATTGCTCCAATTCCAAGCACTGCTCCTCAATCTCATCAGCAACCGGACGTGGGAAATGCCTTGGCCACTGATAGATTGGGGAATCCTCCTTCAGGACAATCTTGAATTCCGGGAGCTTTGCAACCCCGAAATCCAGATCACCCTTACTGAGGGCTCCCTTTCGTTCAAATATCATTCGATACACATCCTCCCTTTCATACTCAGTTAAACATCCATCCAATTCCACCATGCTCTTCACCTCATTATACATCCATTCGCATGTCTTTTCATTCGCATGTCTTTTCATTCGCAACATTCACCCTGATATCCGTACTATCGTCCATACCTACCTCATTGACAGTGGAGAGGTGGCCCAGTACATCTCCGACTTGGATTCCTCTCACCTGCCCTTTCACACTGGGGTCCGCCTGCACACATACAAAAGGATCATTCATTCTCATCAAGCCATCAAACACACAAGCAACACGCCTTATCTTATAACATGCATCCTTTCCATCCAATATCACAGTGTTCTCACTCACATTCAAACTAACATCCTTACTCCAACTCACTCTAACAGACACCCTTTCACCCTTCACAAGCCTTACATTCTCCATAGCAGTCACCTCAATACCAGTAAACACACTCCTCAAAACGCTACCATCTTTTCCTACATACAACTTATACACCCCATTTTTACCAATCTTTCTCTCAATCTGATCACTCGCAGGATGCACAACCATACGATTCATTTTCATAAAATCATACCCCAAAATCACACCATACTCACTATTCACCTTATCAATCACAGAAAATTCACATTCATTCATCATCATACCATGCATTCGAACAGCTGACCTTATCATTCCAATCACAGGCACTCTCCTATTACCAATACCTACTAAACTACCCTTGCACTCAGACAGGAGGGCTTTCTCGCTAACCTTGTCATACACATCTTTATACACCAAGCTCGCCTTGCATCCAGAATCTATTAAAGCCAAACACTCAATTTCATTCAATTCCACCTTAACACTCAGACACTTATACTTCCTACCAGACAGCACTTTCACACTAGACAGACTTACCAACACATTACTCACACTCATGCACCCAGAGGATACTTCAGCAGGTACCCTCTTACCATTCAGTTTCCCGCTTCAGACTTTCCATTCACACCTTGCGCTCTCAGTCTAATCCAACACTTTTCACTTGAATGTCCTTCCATCGCACAATAGCTACATACATTCCTCTGGTCACGACACATCCTTGCATAATGACCAGCCTTTCCACAATTACCACATGCATATTTCATACTTTCCCCACCAGTTGCTCCACCATTCAACCTCGGACAATCTTTCTTCAAATGGCCTATTTCTTTACACTCGAAGCACTCTTTCACACTTTCCTGGCAATCCTTTATCATATGCCCTTTCTTACCACACCCAAAACACGCACCAGATGTCCACCTACATTCTGCCAACATATGACCTTTCCTTCCACACCGACGACATTCCACAATCTTTCTCCCACCATTCGGTCTCTCGTTTGCTGGGACATACCTCGGTTTCTCTCTCATATATCCGTTCCCACGCTTGAAATTCATCTGCCCCCTTCCATTCGACCACCCTCCATTTGCCCATCCATTCTGCCGGCCCAGGAAGTTTGACATCACTCCAGCTGGTGCAGCCTTCAGGGCATCCCTGTAGCTGACAAACTGCTGGGGTGGATGAAAGCTCCTGGGCTTCTTACCCCCAACATTCACACTGTACCATCCATCCTCTTCTAGATCGCTTTCATCATCAAATCGTCCATCTTCTAACAGTTCCAACACATCCTCCCACATCAACCGTTCACCTGTCAGTCTCACTCTCTCCTTTCTCTTTCCACTCAGCCATTCACTCACCTTTCGCGGGATCGTGTCCAAAAACTTCCTCATGAGTGGTTTACATTCATTTACATCATCATCACCATACCTCGTTCTTGCCATACTCTCAAGCCTATGTGCATACATATTCACACTTTCACTCTTTCCCATTCGAGCCTTCTCAAATTCATTCACACTCTCTTTCATTCGTTTCACCTGCCCAATCAATCTCTTCTTCACTACATCGTACTTTGGCTCTCCCACACTCGTTATCACTCGCAAGAACTCCAACACTTTCCCATCCAAACAATCTCCCAGAACACTCACCCAGTGACCCTTGTTCTGCGGGTACTTGAGCTTGCAGTACCGCTCAAAATCCCCGAAGAACTCATCCATACTCTTTCCCCCATGCAATCTAAACTTATCAATCCTTGGCACTTCCCTAATCAAAATTCCTTTCCCCACATTCACTTCACTCTCCGAAGAGCTACTCTCGGTCTCACTCATTCCAATCATATCGTCACTCTCTCCCTCATCTGAGTATAGCGAATCCACACTCTTCCCTCTCGCCTTCCTATCCTTAACCTTAGAACCATGCTTACTTCCTCTCTTACTTTCCACTCTCTTCCATTCACCCCCTTTCCTACCACTCACAGTATCTTCTTTAGACTCAATCCTACTGCCATCCATTCCATTTAGCGGAGTCCCTTCAGTAGGAGCAGGGGTCAGGGTTGTAGGTCCTGGGACTGATCCAGCCCCTGTCATCATGTTATACAGGTCCTGCATCCGTCGGTCCGTCTGATCCTGTCGGTCTCCCATTTCCTTCATCTTATCAGTCTTTTCATTCATCCCTTTTATTTTATTCTCCATTCCCTCCATCATTCCCCGCAACATTTCACACTCCTCTTCTTTCTTTCTCAACTCCAGTCTCAATCGCACTACTTCTTCATTCAATGTTTCCGCTACAGCCATTGTTCCCAAGTTAGTAAAAAGATAGGAGGAGGGAAAAATCAATCAAACTACTTGTCACACTAATTGGGTATGGACTGCAATCCAATCCAGTCACGCTCCCAGTTTCGAAGTCTCACGTCCCTATTCGGGCGCCAAATGTAGCGGGCCGAAAATATATCTCTAATCCCAATCGATAATCGATCCAACCCGCTTCCTACACTGTCCGGACGTGAGAAATCGAGGGAGAATAAAACGGTTTGTATATACAGTCCCTTTACTTACAAAAAAAAAAGTACAATGATAATTACAGCTTATATTTAAAACAATTTTATATTTACTAGGGAAGTGTGCACACTTCAAAATGAGGCTAAATTCCCCAATCCAAACACGATACCAAAAGAGAATTTTATAACCGGGAAATACAACAATTTACTTATATTCTACACAAAACAAAAAAAAACAACCACAACCGAACGAAAAGGGGGCACGCGCTATCACTTGTGTGCTGGAGGTGGGTGGTAGTAGGCTAACTTAGAAGGAGGCAGGATTGTCAACGAAGGCGGGTGTGGCGGTTCAGGTGGTTAGAGAGGCACGAAAGCCCTCCGTCTCAGGGCTGGGCGGAGCACTCGTCTAGAGAACCCCTCTTGCTATCAGTCCACACTTCCACTCTCTCTTTCCAGAATTATAGTTTTGATAAATATTATTATTAAAACAAAGCGTTATATTCTGGAAAGATAGTAGCTAATTTTGAGATATCACTATAATAATATTGTACTTTGCTTAAAATAAACTTTTATCAAAGCGTCATATTCTGGAAAGAGAGAGTGGAAGTGTGGACTGATAGCAAGAGGGGTTCTCTAGACGAGTGCTCCGCCCAGCCCTGAGACGGAGGGCTTTCGTGCCTCTCTAACCACCTGAACCGCCATACCCGCCTTCGTTGACAATCCTGCCTCCTTCTAAGTTAGCCTACTACCACCCACCTCCAGCACACAAGTGATAGCGCGTGCCCCCTTTTCGTTCGGTTGTGGTTGTGTTTTTTTTTGTTTTGTGTAGAATATAAGTAAATTGTTGTATTTCCCGGTTATAAAATTCTCTTTTGGTATCGTGTTTGGATTGGGGAATTTAGCCTCATTTTGAAGTGTGCACACTTCCCTAGTAAATATAAAATTGTTGTAAATATAAGCTGTAATTATCATTGTACTTTTTTTTTGTAAGTAAAGGGACTGTATATACAATCCGTTTTATTCTCCCTCGATTTCTCACGTCCGGACAGTGTAGGAAGCGGGTTGGATCGATTATCGATTGGGATTAGAGATATATTTTCGGCCCGGTACAACATGTGGACTACATTTCTAGCTGGCCTCTTCTATTTTATTTAACCTCTTGCCGAAGAGGCATTTTCGTCAAGAGCAATGGGTCAGTCACATGGCAATCATATCCTCCTCTGGTCCACCTCTGTCTGCGAACAATGCAATTTAAAGGCCTTGGCATATTTTCCTCTGGCACTAACATGGTCGCGAGCATGCAGCAAAATAGTATCCACCCCTACCCATTATTCATTATCCTTTCACCCCTGGGGGCTCTCTTAGCCCAATGCGGGGGTCCCTAGGTTAAGTATATTTTTATATCATTTTAGTTTTCTTTTCTCCAGGTCTCTGATTAATAAATTATTTGTTCTGTATCATATTTGCTTTTCAGAGGGGTTTTTTTTTATTGGTTTGGCCCTCGACCCCTCTCGGACTTGTCAATTCAACCCGCGGTACTCTGCGGGTTGGAGACTTGGCCTAGTGGATAGGGCGTTAGATTTATAGGAGCATGGCCAGATGGCTGTCATTGGCGGATATGCTGATATCCCGCAGTGACAAGTAATTCTATATGCATAATCACAATACACATTTTTTCCTTCCGCTCTGTTCTGGAACCCTTCTGATGTATTACTAATATCCCTTAGAGGGTACTCATACCCACACACACAGAAACATGAAGGGTTCTATGATCGCTGTTTGCAATGAGGAATGGTGCCCTCGAATGCCATTCTGATTTTTATGTGCATCTCACTTTGGTCTGCAGATCTGGTCCATAATCCGAGGAATGAATGGTGCAACTTACAACTACTCACCCTTGTTCTTCATCTCTGCTCTTACCTATCTCACTACACCTTCCATACATATATTAAATAGCCCTGGCAACATCGCATTCCCATGATTCTTCACCCTTCCTATACCAACCACCATAAACCACCCTATTCAACAGTTTACCACCCTCTATAGTCTTAAAATTTGCCATAAGGCTTACCTATCTGCACTGGTAAACTTCTCCTGATCCGTAAACCCAGCATACCACTTCATCTGCTTTCTCACTGGTGTATCATTGTAAACACTTGTTGATGCACACAGTTTCAACCCGCTCTAACCCTACAATTATTATTGTCTGTCCCTTGCAGCGTTCATTTCCACTAGTTTACTACCATAGACATGCATTGCCAGCCACCTTTTTACTGGCCACATGACCCCCTTCAGTTTGCTCCCTAATTAGTCATTTGAATTCCAGCCCTTAGACTGTGCCCTTTGCTCTCTTCTGCTGGTGGCCAGCAGAGGAGAACAGAAAATTAATTCCTGTCTTTAGACGTCCACTTCCGATGCTTTCTGCTTACCTGGCAAAGGTCTCTATGGATCTCTGCTTTGTCTTTTGGTCAAACTGATGTATTATTTCTGTGTGTCTATTTTTGGATTGTGACCCTATCGGACCCTTTCCAGGGTGACCTGTGTGTCTCTTGGAATGATATCTTGAGTCAATATTTTGTGGAATGGTTTAAGACGGTTTGGAACCAAAGATGGATGGCATGCTTTGTTGTGTGTGTGGATTTTTTTTTGTACGTAAGGAGCCGGGGTTGGTTTTGAAGTCGTTGCACGTCTTGGGGTACCTACTTTACCCTTGAAAGCCTGCGCCTGCTTCATGATGGATACTACAGGCTTTCCATATAAGTGGCAAGTGTGTCGATTTTATTTTTTTGGCGTTGTTGATGTAATCCCAGGGGGAAGATGTGGAAGAGAAATAAAAGATTTTGAGGGAGAGGCAGTTTTCAAGTTCTTGTTACAAGCGATCGAGTCCGGTGATGTAACTTTGTTGAAATCAGAAATCAACCTGCGTCTTTTAATTTGGGTGCTGAGGGCGTGTATCGTGCTGTCATCTGCGCATCTGTAAAGTGCAATGTAGGTTGCATTGATTTTGAGTAGCCAGATAGACTCCTAAAAGAGGAAGAGGTTGAAATTGACTAGGGTAGAATAGTTTCCAGTCAGACTCAATTGTGTGTGTATGGTGTTCGTGATGGTCTTCATAGGTGTATTGACAGCTAGAGAATTTTGTGCCCTCTGCCCAAATAGCCGCAGGTGGATTTGTAGCGATATATCTTCCACTCATTTTCAATTTATTAACAAACTTTCTGTTGGAGATGCCCTTATTGGTTAACGCCTCTTTGCTTTGCTTTTAAAATTATGGGTGTATCACGTGTGCGTAAGTCGGTAAGCCATTTTTTGTAGGTGTCTAGTGTATTTCGTTAGATGGCAAAAGGCTTATGTTTATTTAGCCATAACTATCAAGGTGGTGGTGAGTTTATTAAACTCTGGATAATGTTGGTGAGTAGTGTTTGAGTGTAGTGGGTAGAATCCATTTTGCTAGTTGTCTAGTGACAGGTGTAGTTTGATTTTGTTTAATACTCTTCGCTGTGATTTTGGAAGGGGTTCAAACTATGAAGATGGAGCAGTATGATTTGGTTTATCTGTCCGGTGTTTTTGACTAAAGGACGGTTTTATATGGTCAGATTTCAAGATTGTTTGAATAGAGTTGTGTGGTGTAAAAATTCAAGCTTTGCGTGAGCGTGTTGTTACATATGGGACCAAGGTGTATCTTTGATATGTTTTCAGAGTTAGAGATGGTTAAGATTTTGCCTTCCGCGCTCAGCTTGAGATGCCGTTTGTACACTTAAATTGTGGTGAGATCTGTGGACCTACTCCCCAATACCTCTTCGGCCCCAGGTGGCTTTCTGTCGTCTCCGAATCGGCTACACTCGCGGGAAGTACCACCGTTCGATGGAACGTTGCCCAGCGACGATTGCGTCCTCCCCCGAACTGTTTGGCACATTCTTGTTGAATGTCCCACTCGCTACTGCTTCTACCTTGTACTCGGGACGGGTTCGTATACACAGATCTGTGGACTGACTGATTTTTTTTGGAGGTGACGGACCTTTGGGATGGGGGGGGGCACATGCTCGGGTGCTGGAGGGATGCCCAGCTCCTTCCGATGCCGGAGCATACTTTTTGCTTTGTTCTCGTTTCTTTTGTGGGTTGTGCTGTTTTTTTTTTACATGCAGTTCGAAAACTTTCTAGAAGAGTATGTGATAAACCACATACTGTGGTTTATCACAGTATGTGGAAACAAGTGATGTTGAAGTTAGCAAGGATTATGATCTCTTTTCTTGTCCTCCAAGAAAGACCCAACTCCTCAAGAAAACTCACAGTAAAGTTCATTTGGCGTTTGCAATTTCAAATGAACATTTAAATAAACTAGCAACGTTCAGTCGAATTTTAATCAGCAGGGTTTGGAGAAAAAAGAATGGAGCTTACACCCTAAAGAATACGATCCCTTAGCCAAATTCGGTGGTGGATCAAGTATGGTATTGGGTTATTTTTGCACATCAAAGGTTGGAAAAATGAACGACGAAATGTGCAGGTGTCTTTTGGAAAGAAATATATCTAAAGTTGTCTCTCTTAACTTGCAACCAGGCTGCTCATTTTAACAAGACAACCCCAAGCATATAACAAAACAAACTAAGAATTTGCTGTATACACGAATGGCCAAGTCAATCTCCTGACAATTAGCAACAAATCTTCATGAATTTTAAGAATTCAGAAACACTCAATATATATTTAATAATACTACAACTCATCCTTTATCTGGCTTCCATATAACTAAATATAGATGTTTTAAACTCGTTAAAATATTAATATTAGAAAAACTGAAAACAGGATTCAAATTCTTAATAAGTTTTAAACTTTTATAAGTACCATGATTTCAAATTTCTGGAAATAATTAATATAATAAATCTTGAAGCCAGGCAATTCAAAATAGATTCCTAAAACCAAAATTTTATTTTTATCATTTGTTAAACATTGTCACTGAAATTCTCAAGTTTCTTATTGTCTATTTTTAGTTGAAAGCCAGTAGAAATGTTAGACTATTACCTGAGATGTCAATCATTTTAGACAAACTGAATGAGAATATTTACTCACATTTAAATTTTTTTTTGCAGAAATAAGGAGCTTCGAAGGCCAGGAAAGATAGCATTGAGAAGTCATAAGTTATCATCATCACTATAATTTAAGAACGGGATTTTGGGGAGTATTTGAATAATAATTTCATCTTAGTTTGGTTATGACTTAAGTATATTTTAATTTTTTATCAAGGTAATTTCTAAGAATTTCTTTAGAGTTTGAAAAAACAAAATAGTTTAGTTCAGAAAAAATAAATAGGATTATCCGATGCTTTATAATGTTTTTAAAGAAAATGAATTACAATTGGTGAAGTTTAGAAAATTTATTAAAATTTAAGTAAGGCTGCTTTTTTATTTTATCGATAACTATATTTTGAAAGGGGGGAAATTTAGTTTAAGTTCCTTTTTAAAATTATTATTATTGGTGAAGTTCAGAAAATTTATAAAAATTTAGCCATGGCTGCTTTTTTTTCAGATTTTAATATTAGTAGTGAAGCCATTGCCTGGTTTGTGATATAATTTTAAATGCATAGACTTTGGTACATGATGTAGGATTTGGCATACGGTAATGAAGTAGAGATAGATCATATTCAGACTTAGCTTGCTTGTTTTTTATATTTGATATCTTACCTGTGAATTAATAATTGAACCAGGCAATGGCTTCGCTATTAAGATTAAAATTTCAAATAAAAAAGCAGCCATGGTTAAATTTTTATATATTTTCTGAACTTCGCCAATTATAATAATTTTAAAAAATGAGCTAAACTAAATTTCCCCCTTTCAAAATATCACGTTGATAAAATATAGTTATAGAAGATATATAAAAATAAATTTTCCTAACTTCACCATTTGTAATTCTTTGGGTTTTAAAAAATTCACAAAATTTAGATACTTATTTATTTCTAAACTTCACCATTTGTTTTTTGATATTATAAATTTTTTTAAAAAACCCTTCTTAAATTATAGATGATGATGAATAGAAATTTTTATAAAAATAAATTTTCTGAACTTCACCATTTGTAATTCTTTGGGTTTTAAAAAATTCACAAAATTTCGATACTTATTTTAATTCTGAACTTCACCATTTTTTTTTTTGATATTATAAAAGAATTATTAGATATAACTGATAAAAAAACATCTGATGGCCGTCATAACCAAACTAAGATGAAATTATTATTCAAATACTCAAAAAAATCCCCTTAAATTATAGTAAGTGAGGATTATTGTACTTAATTATAGGAATTGGCTGATACTGAACATTGGAAATGTTCGAAACGTTCTAAATAGACATGTTCTGTCTCCTGATCGTGGCTTTAATTATCCTGCAAAAATGTCACTTCCCAAACGATATCCATATATATACGGTGTCGAGGGACGAAAGCGTGTGACCTAAACGTCTCTGGTACACTTGAATTGAGGGATGGTAATTACCTTCCAACTAGAGTGAGTTCAATATTATTAAGGTTGGCTCTCTGAATGAGAATACGTTTGCCGGATTCGTCTCAAAAATGAACTTTAATACAAATAATAAGAACAAGGGCACAAAATATATGAAAATCTAAATAATAATTCATACAACCAAAGAATATTGCCACAGGCAAAAATTAAGGAAACGTGAGGGGGAGGGGGGGGAAATGTGATCCAATAAGTTGGATTGAAGGAAATGCAGAAAGTCTATTTCACAGAATGGCACCATTTTTCTTAGGTTTGGTAACGGAGAGGTGGGACTTAAGAGGAAAGGACTCATGGTTACCTCTGGAGGACGAACTGAGGAGGTGGAAGACCAATGGGCAGGTCTTCCTCGATGGGGTCCCGATGCGAAGGTGTCCAGAGACACTGAAGAGGTTTGAGATTACCTCGGCTCCAGAGAGAAGTAATCGCATCGAGATTCGTCTACTGGATTGCAGGAAGTCTCAATGTAGTGAGACGTGAGAAACTGGACATCTTCCTGGGCGTAAACGGGTTTTCTGTAATCTGCCTCTGATCAGGGCGGATTACGCGAGGACGATCTGCTGATCGAGATTTGGGCGAGGGTACAGATACTCTATATCTGCTGAGGCTTTGCAGACATTCACCTTAAATAAGAGCTACAACCATGGTCGTCAGAAGGCTTAAGCAAACATGGACCTTGATAATTTCGGAGCATCGACGAGGCGATATTCCCTTTTGCCCCTAAAGAGGGGCGGATTAACACGGTTGCTGAGCCTCAGAGCAGGACGGCGTTATCAAACGGGAAAGACGGTAATAAAGCACCCTAAATTAAATACAGCTCCGCTGATCCGTCTCAACCAGGAAAATTCTGTGATTCCTTCGTATTTAATTTAATGTTCCCACGCCTCCCTTAAGACGAAATTTCACCGACACGAAGGGGATGGGAAATATTCCCCACAAATTGGAGAAAGAAATTTACATCGGGGATACAAGCTAATAGGGGCATCTTTAACTTCTGGCCTACATAGCTGCGAACAAAAAAAATTTTAATTCACATGAGATTGTGGTCTTTAGGAGTTAAGGATAAGTAACAATAATATATAAAAAAAAACATGGTGACCATTACAATTAATTAAAGAACAACAAATAAATAAATGCAATAATATATATAGAAGGGCAAAGCTTAATAATATATACGAAATTGGTATTCCATCGCATGAGTCTACAGTTAGTTCTGACTTTTACTGTTTTTTAAATAGGCTAATGGGTGGTGATCCGTTTCGATCACGAACTCCTTTCCCAATAAATACATTTTTGAATCCCCCAAACTATCGCGAGAGCCTCACGTTATATGGTCGCATAGTTCTTACGCGACGAGAGCTTCCAGCTCGCGTATGCAACCGGATGGCTGTAATCATGGACGTATTGCAACAAATCGTATCCTTCGTTGCACGTGTCGCTCCTGATTCCGAAGGGATTGGTGAGTTTTCGAATGGAGGCACAAGTGAGCCTATCCTTAAGTTTGTTAAAGTGGGCTGATGCCTTGAGGTTCCACACGAGGGTATCTGGGGATTGTTTCTTTAACAGGGCACTAAGGGGAGAAGCTAAGGCGGCAAAATTGGGAACAAAACGCTGGTAAAAAGATGTGGATCCCCAAAAGGAGCGGGGTTGTTACTTTGTACGCGGAAGAGGCATGCTGGCAATGGCCTTTACTTTATCTTGCTGGTGGGTCATCTAGTTTTCCCCGATATGAAGGCCTAAATAAGAAAAGGAATTATAGGTAAAATGACATTTAATAGGCCCAATGGTCAATCCGTGTTCCCGTAACCTCATGAGGAGGAAGAATAGATGTTGTAGCGGTCTATACCCCTACAAAGGTAAATATTTATTCCTAACTATATATATATATATAAATAATTTCAAGAAGGGTTGGTAACCCTGACATAACTCGGGAGATTGCTACTCCCACTCTCCCAAGCTTAAAAGTAAGCTATGAGGTTCATTCGCTTTGCTGCCCTCGCATCGGTGAAACAGGTCTGTAAATATTTGAATTGTAATTGTTTAGCTAAATATTTCCCAAAAGAATCCCGAATTAATGCGTGATTCTTTTGTCTCATTTACAGACCCATTCAACTCCGTTATAATCCATTTAACTATAATTCTATTTATAATCCAATTTATTATCCAATTTATAATCCAAATTATATAATCCATTCTATAAATCAATTACTATTTATAATTTATCAAACTATTTACAAATTACTATTTAACAATTATACAATCTATTTATCCATTAATTATGAACTATTTAACAATTTAATATCAATCAACCAATTATTATATCAATTATCTATTTGATAATTATTATTTAACAATTATCAATTGTTATACTCAATTATCCAATTACCAATTATAATCCAATTATCAATCATCATTTGTTATACTCTAATTACGAAACCATATTTATCAATTGTAAATCCATTGCCGTTGTCATGCAAATTTAATTCACACGTAATTCTCAATATAATCATAAACTTTTACTGTATAAATTCACCTTTGAAATAATCTAACTGTTTATTCAATAATATATATATTTTTCTAAACTCTTTGTTTTTAATTTACGTATTCCCCCAACGTCGCCCAGATTTAGGCCTAAGGAATTCTGCAAAATTTAGACTTCGCGTGATCATTTAACAATTCATTCCCTTGAATAATGAAATATAGGTTTTAGATGAATATTGTGATATGAGCTATCTAGGATATTGCCGCAATATTCATTAAAAACCTATAGTGTTGTTCCCATGTACGCGTGGCAACGTACACAGAAATAAAACGACACGTTACCTAGACCATCCAGAGTTCGCCGCAGCATTCTATTATTGTTACTGCAAGCAGTAACCAAACCGAAAAGAAGACGTTTAAATTGCATTCTGCCCTTCTCAGTTTTCTTCCGAGCACTATAATTCAGGGAAATTTGATAATAGGCCTTACATAGGTCTATTTCTGAGATAAATTTCGCCTCTTCAAACAGGCGTAGATTCTAGTCGATGAGCGGGATTGGTTCTGCGTCAAAAACCGTCACGGAATTCAATTTCCGGAAATCTACACACATTCTGAAAGTTTGATCGGGCTTCCTTAACGTTACAATGGGGAAGCAGAAATCAGAGGTGGAGGGCTCAATGATACCCAACTTTAGTAAGTTTTCCACTTCTGAATTAAAGGCCAGACGAAGATGCACAGGCAAGGGGTACGGTTTAGTGCGAACAGGCTCCTGTGTTTTTAGAGAATTGTCATGCATGAAATGACGCGCACATCCTAGCTTTTCCGAAATCACTTTCACAAATTCAGCTAATAACTTAGCTAGTTGAGCCCTTTCTGGGGATTTAAATCGAGTTCCTGGGCGGTTTCTTCACTGGAACCGGGAAGTGCAGGTAGGGGGTGCTCCTTATCTGACGACCCAAACTGTCTGTATCAGATTGAGAGGCTCGTGGGTGGGGGTGAGGGGTAGGCGGCTTCCATCATCGCCTCTTCGTCAAGCGTAACTATTTTATTAATACACGCGCGGTGGTGGTATCGCTTAAGCATGTTTATGTGGTATAACTTATTACCGGAGGGAGTCTTTATGAGGTAGTCCACGGGTCCTCGTGCTTCTAAAACAGGGAACGGGCCTTTTCACTAAAAGGAGCTTATTTGATTCAGTCGGGAGGATAAACAATACCTCATTACCCGGTCGGAGGCGTCGATCTTTTGCCCTTACGTCGAAATAAGTCCGATACTTCTCCAAATTAAGATCCGTATTTTTATAGGCGATTTCGGCGCATTCCTTTAAGCGGTTCCTCAAGTCTAATACGTACGAATACGAGGTTTTAATCTCTTCATCGAGGAGGGGATTTGCGAACAATTCGTTGAGAATACTCATAGGGCCTCGGACGTTTCGCCCATAAATGAGTTCGAACGGGGTGAACCATAAAGTCCTATGAAGAATCTCACGGCACACAAAGAGAGCGACTGGCAGATACCGATGCCACTTGAGGCTGAGCGGGGTACAGCTTCTTCAGGGGGTTCTTCAGATCCAGTTTAATTTTTCGCAGACTCCGTTAGCAGCAGGGTAGAAAGGGGTTGTAAAGAGAGGTTTTATCAGGAGAAGTTTTCCCACGTATTCCATTAGTTCGGACGTAAATTGTCTGCCTCGGTCAGACAATATCTCTTTAGGGATGCCGACTCGAGAAAAGATAGCTATTAATGATTTCGTGCACGTTATGCTATCGGTTCTTTTAAGGGGAACTGCCTCATGGTACCTCGTAGTGAAGTCCACGAGCATGAAGATATAACCAGTGGTGGGCAGTCCGCCAGTACCGATGAACTTAATGGGGGCTGCAACGTTCTCCACCCAACCGGTAAAGTATTTACAATCTAGGTAGTAGCGAACCACGATAAACCGGTTGGCGCGCCCCAAGTAGTCGTGGATTACTACATATCTCTCGTGGTCGGGACTTACTGGGGGAAGCAATTTTTCCGACACTACGACGCAGGTACACTCGGTGTCTCTCACAATGGTTGACACCCGGCAACCATTCATAATTCCTTCTTCGAATTCAAGACCACCGGGGAAGCTTTTATTAGATAAAAAATTGACTTGATGTTCCGGGAAACCGTTGGCCGGGGCAGAAGCTGGAGTTATTGGACTAACAGGTGATTAAGAGGGAAGCATTGACCTGATGGACTTGTTGGATGGGGGAAGAGCGAAGGTGAGACTTTCGGGGCAGTTGGTTTTAAAATGTACGGGCACGCTGCACGCGAAACACACGATGGGCCGCCAGGGGATTATTTAGGAGGGCCTTAATATCCATCGGTTCTTGCGAAGGGAGGGAATCTAGGTTTGGGGGGACCAGCAACTTTGACAAAATGGGGCAAATTTTTATGGGAGGACTTAGGGAAATTACTCTTACTCTTGGGAGAGGGGGAATGCGATTTCTTGGGGTCCTTCGGATACAGATTATGGCTGGACGCGTGTACATCCGCCTCTTCCAGGCATTCCTTAAAGGTAGACGCTCGTCTATCTTTTAAGAATGCACGAATCTCGGATAGCAGCGCAGCCATTAACTAATCGCGTAAGACGAAATCGAACAGAGACTCGTATTCGTGTCCTTCTTGAGCCGAGTCCAGACAAAATTGTAGGCTTGTCTGAAGGATGAAGCCAAACTGGCGGTAAGTTTGGCCAGGTAATATTCTTGCCTGGCGAAACTTAGCCAGATAGAAATTGTGATTCATATTGATTGCCGATAGCAATTCGGCCTTGAGAGTCGAATAATTAAGGGTGGCTTCGGTAGGGAGAAATATAAAAATTTCTCGAAGGTGGCTGTTGAGCAAGAGAAGTAAGAGATTTTAATCTAAAGATATGCATATATATATATATATATATATATATATATATATATATATATATATATATATATATATATATATATATATATATATGTCGACGGACGAAGACGTTTGACCCAAAAGTCTCAAAAAGATACATACATCTGTAAGCCAGACCGCCACTGTCGGCGCTGGGCTCGGGTACAATTAAATTTGGTGATGATAAATACTTTTCAACTAGAGTGCAATATTATTAAAGTTGGCTCTTTGAATGGGAATACGTCTGTCGAGTTCGTCTCGAGGGTTATTCGAAAGATAAACACCTCTACAAAAATAAACATTAATACAAATAATAATAAGAACAAGGACACAGATAAATATTAAAATCTAAATAATAATTAGTACGACCAAAAAATATTATGACGGGCAAAATTTAAGAAAACTAGGTCGGGGAAAAATATATGAGTGATCCAATAAGTTGGATTGAAGGAAAGACTTAGCAAGTCTATTGGCGTTACAAAGAATAGGGGAATTCTTCTTAGGCCTGGGAACGTAGAGGTGTGACTTACGAGGAAAGGACTCCTGCTTACTTCTGGTGGATGAAATAGGGAGGTGGACGACCAATGGCCAGGTCTTCGTCGATGGAGTCCCGATGCGAAGGCGTCCAGAGAGACTCCGAAAGGGGTTGAGATTACCTCGGCCCCAGGGAGAAGTAATCACAAATCGAGATTCGTCTGCGGGACAGCAGGAAGTCTCAACCAATGTAGTGAGACGAGAGAAACCCAGTAGAATCTTCCTGGGCGTAAACGGGGTTTCTGTAATGTTCATATGATCAGGGCGGATTACGTGAAAACGATCTGCTGATGAGATCACAAGGGCGAGGGTTCCACTTCATGAGGGACAGATACTCGGATCTGGACGGCTTTGCAGGCATCACCTTAAATAGGAGCTACAGCCATGGTCGTCAGAAGGCCGTGCGCTGCAAAGCGTCCCAAGGGATATCGGTCGCGGCATAAGCAAACATGGATCTAGAAAATTTCGGAGCATCGAGATAAAGGGAAATAAGCGAGATTCCCTTCTACCCTAAAAGAGGGGAAGATGAACACAGCTGCTAAGCCTCAGAGCGGGACGGCGTTATCAAACTGGGGGAAGACGGTAATAAAGCACCCCAAATTAAATACAGCTGTGCTGATGCGTCTCGACCAGGTCAATTCTGTGTGATAACGGCGTATTAAGTTTCATACCCCCACATAAAGTACTAGACAAAAGTATGCGGCGCTTGGTATTATACTTTCTTGCTCAAAGTAGTTCATCGGGTCCGATGATGGCGTTCTCTCTTATTCCGTCTGTGTCTTCTCTGGTGACTGTACAGGCCAATCCTGTATAAGCATCGCCCGCCACAAGTAGAACGTTGAAAATTTGGGGGAGGTCGGGGTGATGGCTCTTGCTGTCTCGCACGCCGGCGAGCACGCTTCTCATGCTGATGGTCTCGTCGGTTTCTTCCAACATAATTCACTCCCTCATGGATAAACCGATCCCTCCAGATTTGAAGGGTCAACCATGCATTTCTTCAGAGTTTTTTATATTATCTCTGAATCTGACCTTGGGACCACTCACTGCCATCCTTCCATGATGGAGGTGACCATACAGCACTGTGCGAGGAGGTCGTTATTCAGGAATGCGTATGACGTCACCTAGACATCGCAGCTGGTGCTCTTGTTTTTCGCCAGTATCGAGACATGTGATATTCTGTATTGCCATGTGATACCAAGGATTTTTTGTAGGCATCTTATATTAAACTACTCTAGAAGCTTTACGTTTCTCCTGTATGTAGCTCATGTTTCACAGACAAACAGGAGAGATGATAGACATAGCGCATTGTAGATGGTCTTCTTAATGCTTAATTTCAGGCTACCGAAAAAACAGATCGACTCTTGATCCTGTTACATTACAAGAAACTGACATCGGACGCACTTTCTCAGATGGAAGCTTTGTCTGGGCAATATTTTTTTTACTTATCCAAAGTCCATGACAGTGTCTGGAGACGCCTAATACTCAGCCACCTACATACACCACATGGGCCTAGGACACTTACCAATCATTAACAAGAACTTTCTCCCAAACAGGAACTTCCGTATAGACTGCCAGAGAGCTCACTCCCACATTTTTCAACAGTTTGACGGCGTCCCACAAGGAAGCGTCCTTAGTACCACTCTATTTACTTTAGCTAGCAACGAGTTACCTCAACGTCCCACCGTCAATAAAATATTCCTTGCATGTTGAAGGCTTTACAATATGGTATAGAGGAAAAAATGCAAGAGATGTTTACACAACAGCTTCCAAATGCCATCAATTCTATCCTCGACTACACCGACCGAAATGGATTCAACATCTCAAGAGAAAAACTACACAAGTAACATTTACTGAAAGAAGGCAAGTGCCCATAATCCCACATGGCATAAACCACAATCAAATCATCGAACCACGCCAAATTCTTGGGCCTTATATTTGACCAAAGAATGACATGGCGACATCATATAGATGACCTTCGAAGACGCTCCATACACGCCCTTATTCTACTAACTAGATTATTCCACTTAACTGGAAAGCCGATCGAAAAACACTCCTATATATTCCTCAAATCTTATTGCTCCCCAAATTGGATTATGGCAGCAACTCTTTGCTGCAGCTATAAAGTGTCTGGTCAGAAAATTAGAGCCTATCCATCATCAAGCTATTAGAATAGCAACGAGAGCCTGCAAAGGCTCTCCTGTCCTCTCCCTATACATAGAAACAGGGCTGCTACCCATAAAACTTCGAAGAGACGAATATGGTCTAAAATACTTCATCCGCTTAAACCATAAGAACTCCAAATTTTTACGAATCATCCAAAATACAACTCCACCGGATATGTTTTGACTAGGCCAAACTTGGATTACCCATAGCTACCGTTTCTCACAAAACAACTCCCCAATGAAACAACTGCAACAAAAGAATAACCACCAGACACATGCTAATAGCCTATCCACTCACTCTTCTAATAGCCAGCGGAGCCGCCTCCTAGGGTCAAGATCAACTCCATAAGACATTCTATCGGGTAACTCGCTTATGATAACCTAATCAAATACTTAATAGACACCAATATTTTTAACTAGATATAAAAACACAAGTTCTTTTAAACTCATTAGGGTAATCTCCGTAAATTCGTCACACCATCCATTCCAGTTTTGCTCCTTCTGTAAGCACCAATCACCTCAGCTCATTGCCCCTTAAAACCCTCATCAATTCACTTCAATCACGATTATATAGTCATTTCAACATCTTTCACGCTTTAGCGCTCCATCTATCATTTTTTTGTTAAACAAGAATTTAACTTTATATAACATTATTATTTAAAACATCAAAGAGAAATACTATGAAATAAACCAAACCCGAATGGACCCGATAGAGGGTGAAAGTGGGCTATAAACTGTTTAAACAAAAACACCACCTCTGTCAGAGCGGTCTTCCTGTTAAGAGAAGCCACGTATGCCAGCCAAGAAGAGCGGCGAGCGTGCTTTAAAACATATAGGAGCCTACCCCTCGTTCGGCGAAATTCACGGAGAGGGAAATCGTTCGGGGGACGCTTATAGCGCATGCAGGCATAACGCTTCTGTTTGAGGGGCCTCTCACACTCGGCTGACAACCACGGAAGGGGTCGGGGTGTAAAACAGTCAGATATTCTTGGAATAGTAGCTAGGCCCACGGGGATGTGATTACCGGAGAAGAACCCAACGATCTCAGGCACCCATATAAACTCTAGACTGGCTCAGTTTAATTTCCTAAAATGACTGAGGTGTTTCTTATGTGGTAGCGGTCCATTAAAATGATATTTGATAGGGAAAGTGATCATAACGATAGAGGTCAGACTACATCTCCCAAAATCAGGTAAATGAAGCAGTTCTCCGGCAATGTTGCCTCATCCACATTTAGGACAACTTTCTCCAGCTAGTCGAACAGGTCGGCGAGGACCTGACCTCTGGGACTGCTTGAGTAAGTCTCCCCAGAAGGGGTGTCTACCGTTCACATCCCGAGCAGTAGAAATGGCCTGGCCAATCGTGCTGCGGAAGGCCCAGATTCAAAGTCGGCTGACGGAGGAATATACGCAGAAATGAAAGTATTCTTCCTATTCAGGTGCATCTGCACTGCTACTGCCAGAAAAGAGGTATTTAAATCAAAGAGAAGAACGAAGACATCATAGCAACGGAGTCCTCCAAGTGAGTAGAACCCACCACAGGGGTTCCGAATGGGTGAGGAGACGACCGTGCTCGTAGGTCTGGAGGGGTCAGGAGCAGAGGGGGCTTTTTTAAGTTGAGAAATAAGACGTCCCTAGCAGTGCCGGGCGCGCCAGGACCAAGTTGTTAGACTAACGAAATGAGAGACAATCCGTAGCCTGAACGACCATGATTTCCTTTTATAAGAGATATGCACCACATTGCTTCGAAGAAGTGGTGTGTGGTCTCCGCAATTTACACACTAGGCCACACACGATAAAGACTTATAATGTACCACCTTGGAGCAACTTACACAGACCGGATAAACCAGACTTTGATGTCTACATGATCGATTCGTATGTCCAAGCAGTGGAAGTAGTAGGAACTCTGCAGCAGTGGCATGAATGCCTTATCGCGGTAGCGATGCCAACTGGCACGCCTGACTCACAGATCCCTTCAAGGCCAAAAATCTCGAGGCCCTTCCTTGTTTTCTCATCACACGTTCGACCTTTACTACTACATAGTCGACAAGCTCTAAGAGGATGTCACAAATGGAGTAGTCCACGAGTTCCTTTGCGTAGAACGCTCCTTTCACGAAGTTCATGGTAGAGTGCGGCACCACGCTCACCGGTGTGCTCTATAGTGTCCGAAGGGTACTGATCATGGCCACTTCGGATGGATCTGTCGCATTCACAAGAATGCTCCTGTCAGAGAAACGGAACACCTTCGGCTCTCTATTAATCAAGCTAGTTTATGCTCTCCTCTGATGGATTATGTTGCCATTAGCCAACATGCTTCCATCAGTGGAGCAAATAACCAGAAAGCGTTTAAAGTCAGGGGGCTCGAAAACACCATGTAGTCTCTTAATGAGGGGGCCCTACGGAATCGAGGCTCCACTCAGCACACTAGCTACTTTGGTCTGGGTCTGGGATCTCCCACTGAGGGACGCCTCGGGGCCGGACGTACCGATCTTGGCCTGGTCGCTTGCCAAAACTTCAGGGGACCGGTCCATCCCTGGTTTTCCCTCAGAGTGAGATGAACCTTTAGTCCTATGCTTGCTTCTTTTCTTTTGGGAGAGGAGCGTGGGGAATGAACTCGCTTCTCTCTACCGACTGAAGGAGCCCTTAGGCCAGATAGACCGGCCTCAGCAAGATCCTTCTCCGAGATGGAGAAAGTCTTAGCTGTCAAAGGAGCACCAGCTGGGGCAGGAGGTCCCTCCTTTCCATTTGAGTCCTAGGGGACCCTAGCCATCTGATTGAGGAGAAGCTTGCACAGGGACAGATTTAGATTCGGTGTTTGACAATTAACGGCTGTTAAACCCCATGGAAGATCCTGCCATCCGTGCATGGGTCACCTCCGAAACTATCACCATCTCACGGGGGCCCTCCGTGTGGCTATCCCCTCCCCAGGGCATAGTATGTAGATTCCATTCGATGTATCTTCCATTATATTCAAGTCTCTGGCCGGCAAACCGACACCGATTGGGAAAGAGAGGGTGGCACTCACACCGATCCCACGCAATGCCAAGGTGCATGATTGTAGGACTGCAGGGAGTACTCTCCAAAGCGTCCCGCTTTTTTTTTCCTCTAAGGCGGTTAAAATTATCGGGTCGGGAGCGCTCAATTTTGAGCCGCCTGCCTGTGATAGAATAAGGGAACTGTTATTTGTCGAAAGATGGACTCGTCCATGGGTGACTCCACAAAAACGAGCGAGAGGAAACCACTCGTACACGTATACCTAGAGGTGAGTAAGACTCCTCTCTGGTAGAAGATGGTTAGAGTGGCCACCTCCTTTATAGACGTGGAACTGTCCGAGAGCGGCCCCAAAGATGGCAAAAGAAAACCCCCTTTGGCGATGGTGAGAGTGAAGGCCTTCAACCTCCCCGACACTTAGTCAGGATGAGGCCTCGTTAGATGCGGATCTCCACACCTTTTCCCACTATAACTTTGAGTTGTCACCATGATCAGAATGAAACAAGAAAATAAGGGTCCTCATGGAAAGTAGATACTATGACCTCCCTATGATCGTGGAGGTTAAGAGGAAAGTCTCCATTAGATAGGAAATTCCAAATTATGATCATTTACACATAATCCGTCCCGGTCCGGCGTTGATGGGCTTTACCATTCCGGCCCACTCTGTCGGCAAAATTGTCGTCAAACTTTGATCATAAAGGATGGTGCTGGCCTAGCTACCTTAGTCTGGAAGAAGGTGACAGAGTCGACGGTATACACTGCCACTCGACTAAGGCTCAGAAGAGGACGGAAGTGAGCCGGGCAGCCAGAATCGCTGTGGATAGGAGAGCAAGTGTGAAAATGGGTAGGGAGGATTGCAATAAAGAGAAGTAGAGATAGGCGGATCCATAAACATGCAGAGTGGGTGATCATCTATTATTATCATACCCGGGTACTAGGTGATTCCAGGCTGGCATGCAGTCCACCAAGGCCCCATGCCAACGGGCTTATTTCTGTACAGGTGGAAATATTTCTCCTGGTACAAAGTTTGGGAGAAAACGTTGAGTGGAGAGCCGTACTACAAACATAGATGGGCGCGATAACGAAACGAAAAAATGTATCACGATAACCGATAAATCGATAAAGACAACCATATCGGCGATAATCGATAAGGTGATAACCGATAAATCGATAAATCCAAAATTATAATACAATATTGATTATTGACTATATATAGTGTTATTTTATAATACAATAGTAAGAATATTTGAATACTGTTTCTTAGTTTCTTACCTGGTGAGGCTCTCCTTCATCTCATCATAGGTTTTGAGGATCCTTCTCCCAGCTCGGACCTACCTATTTCTAACTCCAAGGCACGCGCGGCTCGCCCTTGTGCTAAACTGGAACCCAAAACTGAAATGATCGATTATCGCTAGTTTGGAACCAAAAGTATCGGCGATACCGATGAATCGATAACGCGGGGAAAAAATATCGGATAACCGATAACCCCATATCGTTATTGCGATAAAGCCCACCTATGACTACTACTAATAAATATTACTAATAACTTTTCCTGATAATAATTAATAATAATTATAATAATCATAATAAATAATAATGATAGTATATCATAATAAATAAAAATATAAAAATCATATTGAATAATAATAAATTAATAGTGTTAAATAATGATAATAATAATGTCGTGGTATACGGCCGACTATGTATGTACGTTTGTTCCGTACATGAATAACTCCGTTCCACTTTTCTCTAAGAGTGCTTTATTTTAACTTTAGATTCTTTAACCAGGCAGGATTCGTAATATTATATATCTCTTGCCATTTGCAGCGTTTCGAGGATCTAATTAAACAACTGGGGCAAAATATATACTTTTAATTACATAAAAAAAATAAAAATGAAATACTAAAAACTTTTAATATACTAATGCTATAATTAGAGGGTCTAACTAAAATTTAATACTACCAATGAGTACTACGCGATGGTTGACGCAAAATTCACTTTAGCACGGAACAGTAACTAACGAACATGAATAAGTTTTGGATTCCTTTTACCTTTAAATAAGAGGGAGTCTGGAGTTGGATGACTTTGAATGAGAACCTCCTAGCTGAGATGATTCGGAACGAGTTTGACTGGAGCCTTCTCGCGGACGTGAGACTGACTCGTAAAACAGCTGCTCCTCTCTCTGGGACAATGAGACACTTGGTAATGCTTATCCCGAGTTAGGTGGGGAGCGCGTGGAGATGCTTCTTAACTTGAAGATATAAGCGAGGGGATTGTGGATGTATGGGTTATTCCAATCCTTGTGTTACACTTGCGGGCTTCTCGATGATGAGACTTGACCAAGCGGCGAATCTTTTCTAAAATGGGAATTCACGTTGGTATTCCTCAATGGTGAGGGTTATCTCTGTTTTTATTCAGAAAACTGAGATAGGAGGTTTCCCTGAACGAGATGGGAAAGTAAAGGAAAGCATCCGAAACTCAACAATCGCGCAAATTATTTAACTATCGTCCGAATGCGACTCGTCTCACTCTCAGACAACCAACCACCACCTCGCGCGAGGCCATTGGCCGCACGGCGCCTAGACGACCGAAGATCGGGCAAACTTTAAACCCAAACCTTTACTCTAGTTTCGGAAACATCAACATAAAGGTGCGTTTGCTTTCCATTGTGTATGTCCCGTTTCTCTAAAGTTTCTTTGTATATATTTATCAATTTTTGACTTGTGCATATTTTTTTCTCTATATTTTTGTGTCCCCTTAAAAGTGTTTTGTGTATAACATTTTTGGTGATTGTTCATTTATAATCCCTTTCTTAAAGAGCTAAGGTTTTTGTGTATTAATTTTTGCCTCATTATTACCTTTTTAAGGTAATTTCATGTGTATTTTTAAGTCCCTTCCTGAAGGGGCTATTGATTTCTATAGTTAGTTTGAGATTATTACTCCTAATCTTTTTTTGTAGGCAATTCATCTTCGTGATTAACCGAACTCTAACTCAAGAAATTCGGCTCAAACAGCAGTCGAAAACTATAATCTGAGCCAAGCGTAGAACTGCGCCAAATCACCCCCTCGGTCGTTCACCGTCAGGGAAATTTGTCTTTCTTCGGAGCTTAGCCTCGGTTCAATTTTCGCATTATTTTTGTTTTTTTCCTCTTTTGTGTATTTAAATTCATGAATTTTTCTATTTTTTTTCTTCTTATGTATGTATTAACTTATTTTGCTTATTTCTTTTGTAAACTACTTAATTTACTATAGTTTAATTTTTGTCCGTGCGATCCAAAAGTGGGTTGTAATAGCTCACTTACATGTGGCGCTGCGAAGATGATCCGATTAGGAAAGTGTATTGTAAGGATCGTGAGATTTAGTTTCTAACGATAATCAAAACTTTGTTTTCCCCGCAAGGCTTCTTTTCCAGCTTGACCTTTTCAGAGTGCAGCTGACGTAATAGCAAAGCATTTTTCGTCCTTATGAGTTTTTGAGTTATGGTCTAGATTTCCTTGCCTTTATGTTGGATTTGGCTGAATAAGACATTCGGCATTTAAATTTCTTTTATATCTTTTGACGATAAATACGGCTTCTCATTTTTTTTTAGTACATCCGTACTGTTTTCTTTTTACTATTGCATATTTGGTTATCTCTCATTATTTGAAAGGTTATTACCAAATTGTTGGTGGTAAATATGTGTGCCTAACTCTATATTTTAAGTTTCACACTTGGTTTAATTTATCCCAACAGAGTAAAAAGAAAGGGGTGTGTAGATTCATACTCACTCTAGTTTCCGCCTAACTTGAGTCGTAATAAGGTACTGTAACACACAGTTGAAGGTTATAAACTCCTCTTCAGAGTAAAGGTTATTTTTTGGGAACTTTTGTAGCTCTGTTCATTCTTAAAATGTCCAAATATTTATCATTAACTGATATCAAGGAATTAGAGGAAAGTATGGGACTTGCTGATGAAAAGTTAATAGATTTCATCAAGGAGCAACAAGAAATGGACCGAGAAGAACGTGCCAAAGAACGAGAAGAAAGAAAAGCGAAGGAAGAACGCGAGGATAGAGAAAATGAAAGACAACATGAAGTAAGAAAATTAGAACTTCAAAAAGAATCAAGAGAGGCAAGACTAGAGGGTGCTCAAAGTAATAAATATCTGAACCCAAGCGTAATGATCCCAACATTAAAGTTACCAGCTTACGAGGAAGGAAATGACTTAACATCATATTTGCTCCGTTTTGAGAAGATTGCCGAACTATCAGGATGGCCGAAGGAGATCTACGCAATCCAACTGGGTTCCTTACTCAAGGGTAAAGCTAGGAATATATTTGCGGCGCTCCCCACAGAAATCATACAAGATTATGATACAGTGAAGGAGGAATTACTATTAGAATTTAAGAAAACATCAGAATTCTATAGGAAAAAGTTCCGGTCGATGAGAATCAAGACAGACGAAACCTACACCCAATTCTCAAATCACCTAAGTCAAATTTTTGGATTTTGGTTGGAAAGTGAAAAGGTAGGATTTGATTTCATCGAATTAAAAGACTTAGTGCTTAGGGACCAGTTTTTGCATGCGTGTCCCATGGATATTAAGTTCTTTATAAAAGAACGTAACCCTAAGTCTCTTAAAGAAATGGCAGAATTGGCGGACATTTATGCTTCCGCCCATAATTCTTACAACAGGGATAGAAAAAGTAGACAAAAGAAACAAAGTGGAATAAAGATCGAAGAACCAACACCAACATCACCAAAGAAGGTAAAATGTTATTCATGCGGCGTCGCAGGATACACAAAGAAGAATTGTCCTCAGAGCCCTTCCACTTTTGTCAGAACCAAGAAGGAAGAAAAGGTAAATATCGTTTACAACACGGAGACAGGCGATATTTGTATCACCCGCTTAGACTTACGCTAAGTGGTTCCATCATTTGAACAAATGTTACAATTTTGAGGGACACAGGCTGTTCCTGTGTTATGGTTGCTGACCATGTTACCAGATGCTGATTTAGCAAAAGCTGAAATGTGTGAGGTCATGGATTTACTTGGGAACGTTAACAAATTTACGATTGTTAATTGTCATCTTGACTGCAAATTTTTCAAAGGTTGGATTCGAGCAGTTCGTGCCCCCCTTAAATGCAGTAATGTCTTTTTAGGTAACAACATCATAGCAGCTGATGGTACGAAAATATCCACTTGTGAAGCGACTGTTAACCTACTTCAGACTAGGACAATGACTTCACAAAAGAAGAGGGATATCATTCTTTTTAAAACGTCACTTGATTTACTTAAGGTAACTCTGGCTAAATTTAAATCACTTCAAGACCAGTGCCCTACGTTAAATAATGTCAGAGAACGTCATGACCGTGGCTTTATAGAAAGCACTTTTAAGGACAAAGTTAAATTCAAGTATGAAATGATACAAGGATTATTATATAGAGTGTGTATTGATAGCCCTAACAGACATGAAATAGGTCAAAAGGCCTTGGTTGTTCCTCTAAGATGTATGAAACTCATCTTACAACTGGCCCACGAGTCCCCACTCACTGGTCATTTTATTTTGGCCTGGAGCAAGCGGAGACATCACTAGATTCTGCAGATCCTGTGAAGTGTGTCATCGAGTTTCAAAGAAGAGTAAGCCTATTCCTCTTAAACTTCCAGAGATGATAACAACACCCTTCTCCAGAGTGGCCATCGATATCGTTGGACCTATTTCGCCACCATCCTCCGAGGGTCATCGTTTCATCCTAACCATCGTGGATTTGGCAACGCGGTTTCCAGAAGCAGTCCCCCTTGTGAACATCGACTCTATCTCCGTAGCGTGTAGGGATACCTAAAGAAATCCTAAGTGATCGAGGTCGTCAGTTTGTCTCAGAACTTATGGGAGATATTCACAAGCTACTAACCATCAAACCTCTCTTTACTTCCTCGTATCATCCACAGGCAAACGTAGTCTGCGAGAAGATGAACGGAGTAATCAAGAACATCCTTAAGAAATTGTGCCAAGACTACCCTAAGGAATAGCATCGATACATTCCTGATACTTTGTTTGCAGTGAGAGAAATCCCTCATGATACTTTAAAATTTTCTCCACTTGAACTACTCTATGGACGCAGAGTAATAGGGCCTCTTTCCATCCTTGAAGAACTTTGGACCAACCAACAAACCGATGAACCGACCTGAAGCACTTACCAATATATATTCGACCTTCGTCAGAAACTGTAAGAGACAACAAAGATAGCAGCTGTGAATGCAGAAGTAAACAGGACTCTTTATAAGGAATACTTTGATAAGAAGTTTCAAAGTTGATCCTTTAAAACTGGAGGCAAAGTTTTAATTTTACTCCCCACGGATAACAACAAGCTTCTTATCAAGTGGAAAGGACCTTATGAAGTACTCGAAAATAAGAAAGACTTGAATTACGTTGTGAATGTTAGCGGCAACCTGAAGTTGTTCCACGCGAACATGCTAAAAAAATCCTACTCCAGAGATGACGACCATGAACTTCAAAATTGCAATTTGGTACATAATGAGATCGTGGATCGTGGAGATGCTCTTGAACTGGTCACGAATTGCCCAGCCATAGAAGAAGAGGAAGATCATAGCTCTCTTGAAGGAATTAGTTACCAGACGGAACAGAGCGATAAATCCTCAGCCAAGGAGGTGAATGTCCCAGAAAATATGTCGGCAATGGAGAAGAAAGAGTTGTCATTGCTTCTAGGAGAATTTACAGACGTTCTTAACGATGTTCTTGGACGAACTAAAGTCTTCGCGGCATTGGGGGGGGGGGGCAATGGGAACAGTCGCAGGGCTATGGCACATAACTTTAAGTTCCCATTGACCGTCCTCCATCTTATTTGGCGCCCTTATCGGCGTGTTCATTCCCCGCAATTCCTACATGTCCAGGAACCCGGGAGAAAATAATCTTGACATCCGCCCGGCTCGCCAAATGCGTGGCGTGCGAACAAAGTCGGTCCACCTTACCGCAATACACGCATGACTGCAAAGGGATAAAACTCGCTTCCGTAGTCGAGCTTCGAACGAACAAAGGATCGATAAAAAAGTAAGACATTAACTCTAACAGCACCTGGGCTGCGAAAATTAGGCTTCCAGGTGAGGAATCGGTCAAATATAAGACCAAGGGTGCGGTACGAGTCCACAAGTCTGGGTCAGGGTGGAGCTGTGGATGGCGGCAGAAGTCCACAACCTTAGGCTAAGCTAAGCAAAATTTAAGCCTGTGCTCTTGGCATAGCGAGAGACGCGGTTCAATGACTGTTGGAGTCGACGCTCTAGAGTTGATATCTTGGCCGCGCGTAAATAGATTGAAAGATCGTCCACGTAGAGCGTAGCGAGAACATCTTTCGACAACACTGAAGTGATGCCCTTGATGCTCAGAGCAAAGAGTGTGACACTGAGGACACTTTCCTGCGGGACACCCTCTTCCTGCTCCATTGGGCGGGAGGGGGCTCCCACCACCCGTAGATGGATTCGACGATCTCGCAAAAATTTAGATATAAAGATTGGGAGACGTCCCCTCGTCCCTATCGTGTGGAAAGTCTCCATGATACCGTACGCGTTGAAAATATCATAGGCCTTATACATATTGAAAAACACCGTAGTGTAATGCTGTTTATAAAGGAATGCCTCGCAGACGGCATTTTTTCGCGGAGCAGAGCATTCGACGTGGATGGGAAACTGCGGAAGCCGCACTGTGTAGAGGACAGATGGCCTCCGCTGTCCATAAAAAAGGCTAATCTAACATTTTTTCCATCAACTTTCAGACGCAGGTGTTTATAGAGCTTGAGCGGAAGCCAGGCAGTGTAGAATGATCTCTCCTCGGATTGCGAGAAGCGAGCACAGTAGCGATTCGCCAGGAGTATGGGAGAATAAGATCTACCTAGGTCTTGTGGAACAAATCTAAGAGAAAAGCCATGCCTCGCTCACCTAGGTGTCAAAGCATGGCGTACAAGACATCGTCCGGACCAGGTGCGGTGACCGCGCACGAAGAGAGATCGGAATGCAACCCTGTCGTTGAGGGGTTCTCCACCTCTGGAGGTAAAGTCCACTCGGCGGCCTTCCGCGCAATGACAAAGTGCATAGAATGCTGGCGGAGCAGCATCCCGTCTAGAGAATGCGAAGAAAGCTGTCGCGAAGGATTCGGCTACGGACGCGAAGTCCGAGATTGCGTTCCCATTCTCCTGGAGAAGTGGAGGGGGTCCTGCGAGAACTTACCCCGAATCCTTTTGACTCGCTTCCATACCTCTGCTAGAGGCGTCTTTCTCGTTAAATGAAGACACGCCTGACCGCCAATGAGAGCGGCGGGTGTACTTCGAAACATACCGAAACCTAGCCCTAACTCGACGAAATTCACCGACAGTGAAATTGTTCGGCGGCGCTTATAACGTATGGAAGCATAACGCTTCTGTTTGTTGGCCGCCTCACACACAGCTGACCACCACGGGAGCTGTCGGCATAGTGGTCTAGGAATATTGGTTAGGACCACGGCGATAAGTTTGCTGGAGAATAACTCAACGGCCTCATCTACCGACCTAAAATCCTCTACTGAGACAGAGAAATCAGTCATTTCTTGAAATGCGGTCCACCACGCCCGCGCCAAGCACCACCAGATAGGGCTCTCAGGTGGCAGTGTCACAGAAAATGATATATGAAATGGAAAGTGATCACTACCCTGGAGGTCATCGTGTACACCCCACCCAAAATAAGGCTGTACATCTGGAGAGCACAAGGATAGATCGAGACAAGAAAATGAAGCGGTTCTCGGGCAGTGATGCGTAAACTCATCCACATTTAGGACACCTATCTCCAGCTCGTCGATCAGGTCGGCAAGAACCTGGCCCTTGGGATTGATCGAGTAGTCTCCCCAGATGGGGTCTCTACCGTTCAGATCTCCATGCAAGAGAAAGGGCCTCGACTTCGACGCGGGGAACTTTCGCCGGGCACGATGCGGCGGGAGTTCCCCGCGTCGAAGTCGGCTGACGGTGGAATGTACGCAGAAATAACAGTATACCTCCTATCCAGGTGCAACGGCCAACGAAGAGACTAACAAGTGCATTTCCGATCATTAGCTCCACTCCGCCGCTTGAGAAGAAAATAAAGAGGTCACGCCCCCTTAAGCAAGGAAACTATGAATAAACGAACGTAAACATTATAAAAGAGGAATTAGTTAAGTCATTTGGTCGGATAGACTCGTATAAAGACATATGCCTATTCCTATTATTCTTTCTACCATTACGAATCCGTTCCTCGTCCTTAAGTCCTATTCTTTTAGCCTCAGCTACTACAACACTAGTAAAACTTGCATACGGCTACATATGACTCAATTTATTTTGCTTACGCCTAATAAGTTAGACCCTATTCAAGAATAAAAGCCTACTTACCGTCACTTTCATTCAAGTCCTTTTCTTTAACCCAGAGGTAACCAAGGCACCTTCTGGATACCAGCCTAGAAGAAGAAGCTCCGTAAAACCTTTGAAGTCAGAGAAAACTCGACGCGTAGACCTAAAACAGTCTCCCTCATCACGCCAACCAAAAACCCAACCAAACAAACTACACCCTCAATAGTCCTTAAATACTACTTTAAAACCTCCCTGACCCCCCCCCCCCTCCCTAGGCCAACGTGCTTTCCGATGTGACAAAAGACATATTCGGGGGTGATCCCCGCTTATATGCCATCGCCATGAACCTGTTCTGTGCAGTAAATGGAATAGGGCAAATAATATTTTCAGAAACGGTATTCGCCCTAATACAGGGTCAAATAAAGAAATTTCCACCACTCCCTTCCCCCACTCCCGCTAGCGTGCACAAACCCACTCATACCTACTCCATCATTTTTATATCTATCTTCCTCCCCCATCGCCTCCTTACATTGTCCCCCCATCTACACCCCCTTCCACTATCTTCACCCCAACATTCACACTCCCCATCTCTTCTTCCTTTGTCTACACCTCCTATTCCTCTATACTCAGCTCTCCTTCCACTGCCCTCACCTTTCCCCATACCACTCCACCTACCCACACTCAGGCAACCTCATCTCAACCAACAAAAGTACCCGCTACACTACCTACAAAGCTCATTATACCCACTCCTTCTTCATGTTACTCCGCAACTCCCCAACCAGCATGTGGGAAGATCACCGCTTCGTTTTCCATTGCTCTTGCTACAATGTCAAGAGATTAAAGAGAATAAAGCTGATCAGTCCAACACCGCTAGGTCTAGGTTCTGGCATGTTTCGACGCACGCCGTCTGCTCTTCCTGGCAGACATACTTGTGTTTACTTAACGAAAGACCCCTCTTGCAGAGGTGTGGAAGTGAGTCCAAAGGATTCGGGCAAGTTCTCGCAGAACGTTCCTCTCGTTCTCTAGGAGAATGGGACCATAAACTCGGACCCTACGTACATGGCAGAGTCCTCGCGACCTATTTCTCCTCATTTTCTATCCGGGATGCTGCTCCGCGAGCATTAAAAAAGCAGGTCGGGATGTCGCTGAAGGCCGCCGACTGGACTTACCCTCGAGAGGCAGAGAACCCTTCAACGACATGTTTACTTTGAGTGAATTGCGTTCCGCGCTCGCTTCGTGCACGGACACCGCCCCTGGTCGGGACGATGTCCCGTATGCCACGTTTTGACTCTTAGGTAAGCGAAGCATGGGATTTCTGTTAGATTTGTTTAACACGATCTGCAATGAGGGTATCCTCCCAGACTCCTGGCAAATGGATACTGTGCTTCCTTTTCGCAAACTGGGGAGAGATAACTTTATCCCGGCAAGTTTCCTCTTAATCTATCTAACCTCCTGTGTGTACAAGTTGATGAAGAAATTTGGAAATGCTAGACTAGTCTTTTTCTTGGACAGCAGAGGCCACCTGTCGTTTAAACAAAGTGTTTTTAATGTTAAACTCTACCATGAACTTCGTGTGGTTTAAGCAAGAGAACTCGTAGACTACTCAAAGATTAAATCACCTTAGAGCTTGCCGGCCAAGAAGCAGTCGAAGTCTAACGTGTGATGCGAAAACAGGCTGTGGCCTAGAAACCCACCCCTACAATCTTCACATTCAATCGTGACAGGCTCCCTGAGTCGGTGCATGCCGATTGATATCGCTACCGGGGGAAGGCATTCGCGTCACTGCCGCGGATGTGCTACTACTGCCATCGCTTCGGCGATACGAATCTCTCCTCTAGACATGCAAAGTCGGCTTTACCCGAAGTCTGTGTAAGTTGCTCCAAGGCCGCACACGATAAGTCCAAGTGTGTCAATTGCGGAGAGTCACTGACCGCTTCTTCGAAGAAATGTTGTGCCTATCTCCTGGAGGAGGAAATCCTGGCCGTTTAAGCTACGGATCGTCTCTCATTTTGAGAGGTTAATCACTTGGTCCTAGCGCTGCCTAGGACGTCTTATGCCCAAATTAAAAAAAACACCCTCTGCTCCTGGCCCATCCAGGCCAACGAACACGGTCGTTTCCACACCCATCTAGAACCCTTCTGCGGGTTCTATTCACCCCAGGCGCTCCCCTGTTAGAGCTGGCTGAAGAAAGGTACACACGCAGCCTCAGCTAAAACCAAGGATCCCACCCCTTCCCCAGCGTGACCATTTCCCGTTAGGCGAAACGGCCGCGTGACTCCACCGAGTCGTTAGATTCACAGGAGGCAATCACAACACCTTTGAAGGTAGTCGTGAAGCTGTCTTCCGTGGTTCGTAAAACCTCCCCCCCAAAAGGAGGATAACACCAAAGGAGCTTTGGTTCCTACGCCCTCATCCAATGCTCGGCTGGTTGGCCTAGAGACATTGGATCCTCCAAAGGAGTGACCTCCGCCTAAGAAGCCACCCCGCCCGCCGAATGTTTTGAGGCGGAAGGATGAAAATACTCTCATAGCGAGCCCAAAGTTCCTCGCTAAGTTGTCGAATGCGACAGTGCCCTCGGCGCTTTGTTCGGCAACTAGGGCCCGGAGTTCTACCTTCACGAAGCGTACCGCCATTCCTGTGTGGGTCGATTCTGCAAAGAGGACCCCACATCTCCAAAAGCCAACCGCAAAAATTACGGTGGCTCGTCTCCTCTTGTTCCCCGTTATCTATTTTAAGTACGAGACCATGCTTACCACCTACGGCGGGATTTACACCCGGCATGATGTTTCATTTCCCTTATTTGCTATAAATACCTCCTTTCAGGCAGTGGGGGTGCATTTACACCTTGATAGGAGGTATACTGTAATCTTTGCGTACATTCTACCATCAGACGAATTCGATGCGAGGGAGGGGGACTTTAGCCGCGTCTTGGCACGATTGCCGAGGCCCTTCTTCTGCTCATCGACCTGATCGATGAGCTGGAGAGAGGGGTCATTCCGTTAAGTGAAGAGCGTCAGGCGAGCTTCGAAAGACACTGAAACCCAGCCCCAGATCGACGAAATTCACCGAAAGTGAACTTGTTCGGGCGGCGCTTATGGCACATGTAAGCATATCGCTTCTTTCTGGGGTCTGTCTCACACTCGGCCGACCACCAAGGAAGTCGTCAGCGAGCAATCTTTTTTTTTAAATTTAGGAGCCTATCTGGCGACTGCCCAATTGGGCATAAGTCACCGGAATCACGGGAGCCTAGCACTAGGCTACTTTAAAATAAGAATATGAAAACACAACAATGATAAAAAAAAGGAAGATCGCAACAATTAGGAAGCAATCTCCAGCGTCGGGGGGAGGTTTTCCTCACCCCGGCGCAGGAGAGTGCAGCCTACAAAAAAAACAACAAGAACAAAAAAATAAAAAGTAGTTAAATAAAGGGGAGAAGGCAGGCCTGCCCCCCAAAAGTCTATAAATCCACCAGTCAATGTGCACGAACTCATCCCGAGTACAAGGGACAGGCGGTAGCGACCCGTATAATCTCGGTACCGGGACATGTAACGTACGCGAAGATAACAAGACTGGAACATTCGGCAAGAATGTGCAGAACAGTCTGGGGGACGACCCAGTCTTCGCAACAGGGCGCTGGCGAGCGCTCCATCAAATAGCGATGAGCCACAGGAGTGTGAAGCAGTCTGAAGCCGTCGCGGCATTGGGGGATAGGTCCATGGGAACAGTCGCGGCGCAATAGCACGCAACTTCAAGTTCCCTTCGACCGTCTCCCATCTTCTTTTCCAAGCAGTCAGAAGAGCTGCACGTATTCCTGCAATGTAGTCAGTGTGAGGAAGAGCGAAACGCTGGTCCGGTCGCAGAGTTCTCGCGGATGATTTGGCCCCCTCATCGGTGCGCTCATTCCCGGCAATTCATACATGTCCAGGAACCCAGCAGAAGATAATCTCGACATCCGCTCAGCTTGCCAAAACCGTGGCGTCACGGATATCGCGAACCAGGAGATGCGGAGATTCCAATGCTGAGAGCATTCAGGGCGCTTTGTGAGTCGCTATAGATCACAATCCGGTCTCCGAACAGGGCACGTCGCGTAATCTCCCGTACCGAGTGGTGTATTGCCACCAGCTCGGCCGTGAAGACAAACGCAGCGCTTGGCAGCCCTGCTGACTTCAAACAGAGGAGATATGGCGTGGAAGCCGACCCCCTCTTGGGAATGGAGCCATCCGTATACACTGGCACGGTCCAGTATGACAAGAGTTGTGCTCCAAAAAGGTCAAACGAAATACTCCCGGCACTGTACCAGTATTGGGAGCAGAGGCGTGGCGACAAATAGCCAAATGTGGTACCCTCTAGGGTGGCGTCCTAGGTAGGACCAGGAGCGCCACCGGCCCAAGAGCTATATCTAGCTCTTGAAGGAGTTTCCTGGCCCTGAACCCAATAGGCTTAGGGTATGACTGGCGTCTCTCGGTGGCATAGGCACCGTCGAAATCAGCTGCGGATGCAGTGAGAGCTGTTGGCGACTGAGAGAGGTGCCGGGCTCGCGGGTACAGGCGAATAATGCACTGTACACGGCGTAGAGCGAATGGCATCTCACCAGCATTGACAAATAGGCTCTCAATGGGGAAAGTGCGGAAGGCACCGGTCACCAGGCAAAGGCCGGTATGGTGGATCGAGTCCACCTTTCTCAATAAACGCTCGGCTGCGGATGCATAAAACTCGCATCCGTAGTTGAGCTTCGAATGAACAAAGGATCGATAATAAAGTGAAGCAGTAGCCCTATCAGCGCCCCAAGCGCTGAACGTCACGGAACAAAGAATATCCATGGCGCGGGAACAAGATATCCTAAGGCTGCGAATATGAGTCTCCCAGGTGAGGCGTCAGACAAAGACAAGACCAAGGAAACGGTGCGATTCAACCACTTCCAGGCGCACAGCATTAAGAAATCAATCTGGATCGGGATGGTGCCGCGGATGGCTGCAGAAGTGCACCACCTTAGTCTTGGCCAAAGAAAACCGAAACCTGTGCGCTTCGGCATAGCGATAGACGCGGTTCAATGCCTGCTGGAGTCTACGCTCCAGAGTTGGCATCTGGGCCGCGCCAAAAGAGATGGAAAGGTCGTACACGTAGAGCGTAGCGAAAACATCTTCCAGCATCACCGAGGTGATGACGTTGATGCTTCAGGCAAAGAGTGTGACACGGAGGACACTTCCCTGCGGGACACCCTCTTCCTGCTCCATTGAGCCGAGGAGGGCTTTATCCCTGCTCACCCATACGCGGTATCCGCGCATAATGCAAGAGCGGAACGCAACTCATTCAGACAAAACCTGTCGTTGAAGGGTTCTCCGCCTCTCGAGGTAAAGTCCAACCGGCAGCCTTCCACGACATCACAACTTTCATTGAATGCTAGCGGAGCAGCATAACGGCTAGATAATTCGGAGAAAGCAGTCGCGAAGGATTCCGCCACAGGCGCGGGGTCTGAGATTGCGGTCCTATTCTCCGGGAGAACGGGAAGGGGATCCTGCGAGGATTTGCCTCCAATCCTTTTGACTCGCTTCCACACCTCTGCCAGAGGAGTCTTCCTGTTAAGTGAAGACACGTATGCCCGCCAAGAAGAGCGGTGGGCGTGCTTCGAAGTATACCGGAACCTAGCCCTAGCCCGACGAAATTTACCGACAGTGAAATCGTTCGGGCGGCGCTTATAGCGCATGTAGGTATAACGCTTCTGTTTGAGAGCCGTCTCACACTCGGCCGACCACCACGGGAGTGGTCGGCGTGAAAAACAGCCAGACGTTCTGGGACTAGTAATCAGGCCCACGGCGATGAGGTTGCCGGAGAAGAACTCAACGGCCTCATCTACCGATCTAAACTCCTCGACTGAGATAGAGAATTAAGTCATTTCCTGAAATGCAGGCCACCGCGCCCGCCCCAAGAACCACCGAGGTGGGATCTCAGGCAGCAGTTGCCCTGAAAATGATATTTGAATGGGAAAGTGATCACTACCATGGAGGTCATCGACCACCCCCTAATCAAAATCAGGCTGTGCATCCGAGGAGCACAAAGATAGATCAAGGCAAGAAAATGAAGCGGTTTTCGGGCAGTGATGCGTAAACTCATCCACATTTAGGACACCTATCTCCAGCTCTTCGATCAGATTAGCAAGGGCTTGTTCCCTGGAATTTATGGAGTAATCTCCCCAGAGAGGATGCCTGCCGTTCAGCTCTCCAAGCAAGAGAAAGGGCCTCGGCAATCGTGCCACGACGCGGCGGAAGTTTCCCGTGCCGAAGTCAGCTGACGGTGGAATGTACGCAGAAATAATAATATACCTCCTATCCAGGTGCAGCTGCACAGCCACTGCCTGAAAGGAGGTATCTAAAGTGAAAAGAAGAACGGAGACATCATGCTGGGTGTAAACCGCGCATCTCCCAGCCTGGCCTCCATCTCGAGGTGGTGGGGTTGGAAAACCCTTATACCCCGGTAGGGCGGGCATGGGGCACGCTCCTAGCATGTTCCCCTGCAGAAAAATAGCTAACTGGGAATGGGGCGAGACGAGCCTCCGCAGCTCCTCCCAATTGGCCCGGAGTCCACGGCAATTCCATTGAATGCATATGCTCTCCTGTCTAGCTCGGAAGATAGGCGGGGGGCCCTCTTCGAACAAAAGACCATCACGGAAATGGTCATAGGCTTCCCGGAGACAGAACCCCGGGCGCTGTTGGCCGCATAAAGCGCCGTCGCCTTCGAGGACTTATTGGGGGAGGTTGAGTTCGCCATGCGAGTCTTTTCCTCTCTCCGCCTCGAAACCTTAGGCGGGGGGGGGGGGCTCTTTTCGCGGATTCACTGTCTCCGAGCCAATCAGCCCACCACTAGGTGTGGGCGAAGGAGCTTAAGCTCCTTTCTTGCTGGCCTTTTGGGGGACAGCCTTAGGAACCCCGGAAGATGACTTGGCGACCAAATTCAGGGGTGTTGCCTCCTGTAAGTCTAACGACTCGGTGGAGACGCGTGGCCGTTTCGGTCATGCTGGGGTAAGGGGGGGGGGGGGAAACCCTGGTTTTAGCCGCGGCTGGCTGTGAACCCTCTGTGCCGCCAGTTTTACCAGGAAAGCGCATGAGTTGAGTAGAACCCGCAGAAGGGCTCCGAATGGGCGCGGAAACAACCGTGCTCCTTGGCCTGGATGGGCCAGGAGCAGAGGGTGCCTTTCTAACTATTGAGGCATAAGACGTCCCAGGTAGAGCCGGGCGCGCCAGGACTAAGTCCTTAGCCTCGCGGAATGAGAGTCGATCCTGAGGCCTGAACAGCCAGGATTTCTTTCTCAAGGAGATATGCACTACATTGATTCGAAGAAGCGGGGTGCGGCTCTCCGCAATTGACACACTTGGCCACACACGATTTGGACTTATCGTGTTTGGCCTTGGAGCAATTTACACATACTTCGGGTGACCCCGACTTTGCATTTCTACATGAGCGATTCGCATGGCCGAAGCGGTGACAGTAATAGCACCTCGGCGGCAGTGGCACGAATGCCTTCACGCAGTAGCGTACTAACCCGCACGCCGCGACTCAGGGAACTTGTCACAGTCGAACGTGACAAAGAGTGTAGGGGTGGGTCTCGAGGCCCCTCCCTGTTTTTACATCACGCGTTCGACCAAGACCGCCCCATGGTCGGTCAGCTCCAAGACGATGTCTTTTATGGATAGTCAACGAGTTCCCTCGCTTAATCTACTCCTTTCACAAAGTTCATGGTAGAGTGCGACGTCACACTCACCGGCGTGCAATCAAGTGTCCGAAGAGCACTTATCTTAGCCCCTTGGTAGAGATCTGCCGCCGTATTCGCCAGAAAGCTTCCGTCCGAGAAACGGGTCACCTTCGGCTATCTACCAATTACATTAGCTAATGCTCTCCTATGATGGATCATGTTGCCCATGGCCAACATGCTGCTATCAGTGGAGCGAATAACGAGGAAGCGTTTGAAGCCAGCGGGCTCGAAAACGCTAGGTAACCTCTGAATGAGAGGACCCGACGTTATCGAGGCTCCGCCCTGTGCTCTTTTCGTCTTAGTCATAGTCAAGGGCTCCACACCCCGGAAGGGGGGGGGGGGCGGATGTGCCGATCTTGGCTTTGTTGCTTACCGATGTGCCAGCAAACCCAGCCGTCCCCGCGGATGGAGAAGAGCCCCGAGTTTTTTTAGTCTTTTTCCTATATTTTTTCTTTTTAGGAGACGAGAGCGGGGAATGAACCCGCTTCTCCCCTCCGCCGGCTGGAGCCCCCCAGGCCAGATGGACCGGCCTCAGCCAGGTCGTTTTTCGAGATGGAGAAGGTCCTGGTAGTCGCAGGGGCACCGGTCGGAGGAGATCTCTCCCCTCCTTGTACTGTCTCGGAGACTCCAGCCGTTTGAGGAGCACCTTGCATAGGGGCGGATTCGGGTTCGGTGTTTAGCGCCGAGCCCGGATTCGCTCTCATGGATGGCCCTACCGTCTGAGTCTGGGTTGCCTCAAGGACCATGTCTATCTCAGGGGATGTTGCTCCATTTGCCCCCCACCCAGTACATTGAAGGTGCCGTTGGCAGCGTCATTAGTCATGTCTGGGGAGGCACAGGCCTTGACCATGGCAAGGTTGAGTATTCTGGCCAGCAGTTTTTTTGAGGGAAGCGACCGAAGGGGCCTGGCTTCCCTCTCCCCCCTAAGGGGGTTTGCCCTACAAAGCTGCTTCAATGGGCTGCCTGCTGGCTTTCTTATCAGTCCCCTTGGAAAGAAAAGGGGGGACTGCGGCTGGGAAAAGGGAGATGCCTGAAAGCACCTCCATAGAAGGGGGTGCGGGTAGAGTCCCCTACACCAGTAGGCGTAGGAGAGGAGTAAGCCTCCTCTCCGGTTAGAGAAATTTAGAGGGTCCCCTGCGCAAGTACAGGGGGGGGGGGCTCCATTTTTTCTTTGGAGCTGCCCGAGGGCGGCTCCGACGGTGGATGCGGAGAAATTAAGGGGATTTTTTTGTTAGACTCATCATTGGGCATGGTTACCCTCTTTTTCTTACAGGATGCAATAGCTCATCACCCCTCGCAGTAGCCCGCTCTGCAAGGGGTGCGTACGGGCCTGGCAAAGCCAGGTGCCGCCATTTAAGGCCACCCCTCCCGCCTGGTGACCTGGCGGCCCTTCAGCATGGTGGCTCCACCTTGGGCACGGCGTAAAATTGATAGTGTGTGAAGAGAAAAAGAAAAGGGATGTGAGAAAGGTATAGGTGGGGATGAAGCAGGTTGTTAAAAAAACACCATCCCGAACCAGAGCTCAGGGGTTAGGAAACGTTGTCCCCTCCCCCCTCAGCCCCAATCCGGGACGGTTGGCTGAGAAGAAGGTCAGCATCTACCCTGTGAAATTAGAGGCTGACCAGAGAAAGTTGTGGGAGAGGTTGTATGAAAATCGAGGAAACCGGGGCGAAACACAATTGTTTTGAAGGAAGAAGAGGCTAAGATGGGGTCGGTTGGGGTGCTGAATCCCGTCAGCACGGCGGCCAGGGTGGCAAATCGCCGCTCCCCTTACGGGGTCGACAGCGAACAAAACGACCAGTTTTTTTAGAAATAGTAGTTAGACCCACGGCGATGAGGTTGCAGGAGAAAAACTCAACAGCCTCATCTACCGACCTTAATTCCTCGACTGGGACAGAAAAATCAGTCATTTCCGCATATGCAGACAGACCACCGCGCCCGTTCCAAGCATCACTGGAGTGCTTTTTCAGGCGGCAGCGGTCCAAAATATGATATTTGAAGTATTGCTGGGGACATCACTACTTGTTTACATGGAAACTAACGGAGTTATTCACACGTTGCGCGATTTCAGTGCGACCATGACAAGAAAAAGAGATTGCAACTTTAAGTGGATAATTGCGTCACTTGCTAGACTTGATAGCTTGTGGAATTGATTTCATCTCTTAAAGAATTTCATGGATTTGCATGGATGTTGGTAAATATCCTTCCAAATGGGGAACAAATTAAATAAACATATTTAATTCTAAATAAGAAAGGAATAAAAATTGACTACAATCTTCTTTCTTGTCATTGATCATCTTGAAATAAAACGAGAACTGCTGCGTAAACCTGAAGAATGGAAAGGCAAGTTTATGCCATGAAAAATGGCATTTTGTACTTCACAAAATGAATTAAAAGGACAATTCTCAGTTGCTAATTTTATGTCAGTACTTGTGCAACATACCACCTCATAATGATAATTTTTAGCTTGTTTTCTCCTTAATGAATATAGGTTGAGACCAAAAAAAACGAGCCCCCGACTTTGATAGGCTTCATTTCATAATGTGTTGTCGAATTAAGAAATAAAGCCTATCGAAGTTGGGCTTGTTTTTATGGGGTCACCCTCTATTAAATGGATAAAGGAACGAAATGAAGCCTACTTTAGAAGCTGTTACGATGTGGCACTTGAGTGTCGGTGCAAGGAAGTTTATAATCAAATTTTCCAAAACAAAGACTTGATAAAGAAAAGCCAAGTCTAGCGAAATATTAAATTGAACTATCTAAATTCTCATATTTCATTTATTATTCATTTTTCGCGTTTTTTTAACGGGGGGGGGAGACATATTTATGTTTATAAAATGTGTCAATCTAAAGGAAACTTTTAGTTTTATTGATGAAAGGATAAGATGGCACAATTTCCGTCCCTGCAGAAGCGGGTTTAAGTTGGTACTTTTCATTGTTCTCGTATTATGAACTTGAAATTATTCAATGGGGTTTATACCCCACCCCCTTTCGAAGTGCAATATTTAGGATTGACAAGGATTCCGATTACAGCTCTTTGTCCATTCTGTCCACATCACTCCTGCTTCCCCCGCTGCCCAAATCTCCCTTTACCAACTTGGGAAAATGTTCTCGTTGTCATTCTGAACTTTATGTACATTTTATTATCCGGTCACTGGGATTTCGACCACGGAGCGAGGGAGAGATGGCGTAACTTAGTACTATTAATTCACTTATTAGTATAAAAGAGACTTAAAATTTGTTACTACTTGTGTCCTCTAATTTAAAACGCAATCGCAACGAGGACTCATCCCGCAATTTTAAGGAGTAGCGAAGTTAGAGAAAGAGTTCAGGGATGGCACAAATGAGCTTGCCACTGCTGCACCTGACGCTTGATGCGGGTAGATGGGGGGTGGTGGTGTAGAGGTGTGTTCAAGATGACATCTTATATCTCATTAACTCCCAGCCAAATTCTGTTACCGTCTAAAGAGGCATTTTAAAATCCCCAGAAACGACATGACGGCACACCCTTTTAATTGGGAGGGGGTTAAGGGTGGGTGTGTTATTGGGGGAGGGGGGTAGAACACAACTTAAATTGCTTTCAAATACAACAATAAACTTAGTTTTATAAATGAAGCACAAAATCCTGGATTTGCCTCACCTTAATCTACATATGGTAAAATTCACATTACTAAAAGAAATTTTGAAATCATGTCGTCACAATTCCCTAAATATTGCACAATGTTATGAAATTTAGAATTAGGAACGCCCTTCCCCTCATTGGCCAAATTTAAAGTCGCAAATTATGACGAAATAACCTGACTTTAGTATCAAAATACTTTTGTTATTAATTAATATAATTATCAGAGGACAGTATTAATAATTATTACGAAAGTGAGTAAATGGCAACTATGCATGGCGTTCAATGCATACAATCTCTCTATGTCAGTGGACTGCCATATGACGTCACTCTTCTCACGTGCGTAGTGGGAAAGGGGATAATCTCCTCCCCCACCCTCCGCGCTTCCAACTGCGCAATGTACCAAATATGAGCATCATAATATTGCCCGATTTTTTTCACACCTTATTAAATTACGAATAAAAAGAAAAAAAAACAAGCAACATGCGAAAAATGATTTATTCTAGTGAAGGAACTAGTTAAGAGACTTCTCGACTCATTATTCATCTATGCAATCATTTCATGAGTCACCTGCACTTGTTATACAAACCTATTGGAAAGGGAAGTGAATAAAAATAATAAAATGAAAAGGGAAAAAATATCTTTATGTTCTTTATTGAGGCCTGGATGAACTACGTGATACGTGTATGTGAGGATATTAAGTGAGCAGTAATAGATGCCATTTTGGAACGGAAGGAAATTTTTCTTGCTTCAAGGTGAGCCTCGTTTACGAAATGTGATGCCATGACAAACAACTATGTAAAAAATTCCTTCGATGTTACTAATTTCTTCATCGACAAATTGAGGACCACAAAATCTATACCTCTTATATTAAACGAGAAGAAAGCAGTGAATAAAGAAAGGATATTCGTCCCCTTTCCTTTTTCTCCTGTGATTCTGGCATTCGTTGGAATTGTTGCATGCACTCAGCGAGTTGCGAAATTACAGTTATAAACTGTGAATCGCGTCAAAACTACCCCCCCAAAACTGGACCATGAAATCACTACTAAGTAAATAATTTGAATATATAAAATGTCCTAAAGACAAGGGTGATGAGTTAATTTAATAATTACCTTGTAATTTCTTCAGTTGCAATTGGTCAAATGCGAGTGTCATCATCTTCATATACTGTTTCAAATGTTGCCTGTTCACTTTCTTTAATGTTACATCCTGTTATAGCTGATGACAGGTACCTTCCACCATTTCTCTGTTGGTTGGGAGGAAAAAGATAAAAGCCACGAGAATATATATATATATATATATATATATATATATATATATATATATATATATATATATATATATATATATATATATATATATATATATATATATATATATATATATATATATATATACAGTTATATATACAAAATGTATTAACAAAATTACGAACGAAGCTATACACGTGTAGGCAGGTTGCATCCAGGTGATAAAAGGTCGGAGAAGTAGGTAGCCATAGAGGTGGTAGGGATTAAGCTGCTTGCCAGAGGGGATTAGTGGCTAGGGGCTTTTCATGTGTTGGGCAGGATTTCATTGGAGTTAGACTGTATGTTAAAATTCGGTTGTTTCTCTTGGATATATATAGCTTCAAGGAAGAGCAGTTGGCGCCTGTTGGGAACATAGTCTAAAATTTGGTGTTTTCTTCTACCATTTTTCGGTTGAGGCATGTTGGGTACTCTGAGAAGACCCTTTTTTCAACCACTCCCATATAGAAGTTAGCAAAGAGAACTCCCAAGGGAGGACCCATGGCAACTCCCTCGACTTGGCGGTACATGCTTCCTTTGGGTTCAAAGAAGGGGGCCTCAGAGGTGCAAATTTGTAGCAGTCTCTTCATGTCGTCCCTTGGTATTCCAATTGGGAGGGGGGGGGGTATTTTGGTCATATACGTGTTCTAGTATTATGTCTATAGTTTCGGCGACTGGTACATTGGTGAAAAGTGATTCTATGTCCATGGAAGCTATTATTTTCTTAGGGTTAGTGGCTCAGATGATATCGATAAAATCAGCCGAAGATTTGAGGCTGTATTTGTTGGGTACGTATGGAGTTGGAAACCACTTCAGGCCCATAATTAGCAAAATCCCTACACCTACGTACGAACTCGGAAAATTCCTAAACAAAATATTAAATCCATACGTACCCAACAAATACATCTTCAGATATATATATATATATATATATATATATATATATATATATATATATATATATATATATATATATATATATATATATATATATATATTATTTATTAAAATTCTGGTATCGGGTGTTAGGGTCGGAATTTTGAGACTCGTGGAACTAATTAAATATTTTTCTTATTATTTTGTTTAGTGCTATTTATTTGTGGTGATTGAACTCTTAAATTAATCCCGAGCTAGATTTAAAAGGTTGTCTTTTCAGAGAGTTGTGGTTTTTCTCTGGTGTACGCTTTCCTGTGTGAGTCTATGTATTGTTAAGGGTAAAATCTCAGTGGGTCAATTTGTTGTGAGAATAGCTACGTGAGAGCCCCGATACGGTAGTCGAGTATTTTTGTGTACGTGCGAGCGCTATCATGTGTCGTAGAATGCCCCCCTATTTGTTCTAAGAGTGCTAATATTGATATCTTAAAGAAGAGAGCCGTTGGAAATACGTAAGGATGTAGAGAAACGCACAATAATTCCCCAAATAAACTTATATTTTAACTTTAACAATTTAATACAAAAAAAATTAACCATTAACCACAGAAATACTCAGAATATTATAATAAACAAGAATTAATTCAATTAATTTGACCCTCTAAAATTGGTTAATTCCGCTACACACTTCAATATATAAGATTTAGGCTTACGGACTCTACTGGAGTTTAAATACCTCAAGGAATGTTATTGTCTCACGACGCGTGCCACCTGACCAGATGTAGGTGGGCGGGATCACGCGGTACTTTTGGCGAGGGTAGCAGTTGGGGGGGTCCACACGGTATTCAGGGGTGGTTCTTCAAGGACGAGAACAATTCGGTGCTTTAAGTGGCACTAAAGTAGGCGTGGTCTCTCTGGCGAGAGTAAGTAGAACTTGGTTCATAAACCAAGTTAACTTGGAGTTCGGTGTGACTACCGAGTAACGAGCTCGAGGGGGAGCTTTTCTCCTTCTTTACTTAATTCCTCATTGGCGAGGACTGAACTCGGGGAGGGTCTTCTTCAAGGGCGAGGATAACGGAGGGGGGTTTCTCTTACGAGAATAAGTTAAACTTGGTTCCTCAACCAAGTTAACTTATGAGTTCGGTGTGGCCACCGAGTAATGGGCTCAAGGGAGAGCCTTTTCCTTCTTCTCTCCTTAATTCCTCAAGGACGAGGAATACCCCTGGTGTTTAAGATGCACCAGGATATGAGGAGTCTTCTGACGAGAGTAAGTTGAACTTAACAAAGTTAACTTAACGTTTTGTTGGATAACCAGGGACTAGCTCGAGGATGAGCTGCTTCTTAGCCCCTTAAGGTAGGTAGCTCTGCCTCTCTTGCAGGGTACTTCTTGGTCTGGCGAGCCAAGTAATCTACCTGTCCAGTCTCGGTAGCCCGATCTTAATCCGGGGACTTCGTCACCTGGAGACTGACGTATTCTACCAATCCAGTCTAGGTAGCCCGGTCTTAATCTGGAGACTTCGTCACCGGGAGACTGACGTATTCTACCCCGATTTTCCTCAGTGTTCCTTATTTATACCTTGTTACCCCACTGGGGGAGTGGTAGGAGGGGGGGGGGCTTAAGGACGGGCCAAGTATGGTTCTTATGCCAAATGGTTTTTCTCACCAAGTCTTACATCGGCTCATCGTTAGCCTTCGAACTTGGGAGAAACATGTCTCCAATTTCTTACTTGACGTGAAATTGAATCTCACTCTCCTGGGGGAGATCTTGCATTTTAACCTTTAGGTCTTTCATAGCGACGAGTGGTGCGGCGCTGCGGTTACGCGCTTGACCCGACGGTGCCTGGGGCCGGATGTCTTTGCTGTAATCGCCTCGTGACTCCACCGCGAGAGAACGGGGTAGTGACGATTCTTCTACACACCTCTCTTCGAAAGAACTTAATTGGAGGGGAGGGGGGGGGGGGTGACTCTCGGGAACTCAAAACAACTAACAACCTAGTCGAGATTAGCAAAGTTGTATATCTTCGAGCCCTCTCTTACATTAACTTTCTTTAAACGTGAGCTCCCACGCGCGCGCGTACACAGGCAATGTGTCGAACTAGACCTCGCGCGCCTACTCGGGGGGGGGGGGTATGTTACGCAAGCATCTTTACCTACTCGTAATACAATTTTACCCGCAACAAAACAAAAGAAAAAAAAACAAACTACTTCCTTACATTTCTAAGCTTTTGAGAACTTAAATCCTACCAATAACTATTAACACGAAAAACAACTGAATATATGGTTTAACGCTCATTAGGTACTGAAATAACCCTCAATGGTATTTCGTCTCCGCCTATAGAGTGGCTGTACTTTATCGGCTCCTTTGATGTAGCTAATACTAAAATCGTGCTCTGTTACCATTATCCTACCGTGCCTGAATCAGCCGTTAGGGTTATGGAGTCTACCCAAGTATGGCACTAAATGGTAGTGGTGTTTCAACCTACTCGAATTACCCTTCTTATGGTACTTTACTAACTCTAACCTGACCCTTATGGCTAGAGCGGCCTGTTGCAGTGGGGCATAATTGATGGGAGCGTAGGTCCCATAGTTCTCCTTCAACCAGGTACACGGGAAGATCGTGTCTGGGTTCGATCTTTGTGGATCGAAAAACTTTTCCTTGCGCGGTCGTTAATGGGCGTGGCGCTCACTATGACTTGGCGTATTAGCGGCAACTCCGTGGATGTTCCGTTAGGGGAGGAGACTACTAGGTGTAGGGGATACTCATCCGTGTCTACCATTTGACTAGTTTTATCTAGGTGTATCGCAATATCACCTCTTTCCTCCTTCCTTGTCAACTCATTTGACTCGGTTCTCTTCGTAGGTATTTCCTCAGGTACACCTGCTCGTACCTCTACCCTACCTTCTACTTCTTCCCTGATAACCCCATTTGGCTGGGTTCTCCTCGTAGGTTCTTCCTTTGGTACTCCTGCTGTTACCTCATCCCTACTTTCTATTTCTTCCCTCATAACCCTATTTGGCTGGGTTTCCCTCAATGGTCCTTTCTTAGATCCAGTCCAAGCTCCAACTTCCTCGGCCTCTATCAGATTCTCGATAGGTGCTCTTTCGAGTGCGAGCAATTTTTCCTTTTCTTCTCTCTCTTCTCTTTCAGCTTGAGCAAGTTCTTTTTCCCTCTGTATTCTTCTTTCATCTATTTCTTTCTTAATATTTATTCTCCTCTCTTTCGACTCTTTTCCCCTCTTCATTCTCCTTTCCTCGGCTTCTTTTTCTGCTTTCGCTATTTCGTTTTCCCGTTGGGTTCTTCTTTCTTCATCTTTCAGCTTTATATTTATTCTTCTTTCTTCATCCTCCCTTTCTATCCTTATTCTGAATTCTTTTGCTTCTCTTTTCAACTGTCTTATTCTTTCGTTTGTTTTACTTCCGCTCGGGAATCTTCTTTCCTCTATTTCTATTTTCCGCTGTATTACGTTCCCCTGAACTCTCTCCTTAAGAAAAACTTCCCACATCCCCTCGTTTGGAGCTCCAAGGTAATTTCCCACTTCCAGCAGATGAAGGATAGGTTAATATCTGCCTCCATATTGCGGCTCCCGAACCCGAACAAATTGTTTGGAATCCGTATGGATGCCAGCAACGATGGCATCGGTTGCGTGTTGCTGCAGTACGAAGAAGATGAGAATAGCTATCCTATCGCTTATGCAAGTCGGGAAGCTGTTACCGCGCGAGAAAAACTATGCAGTAATAGAACTTGAGGCTCTGGCAATAGTCTTTGGTGTCCGTAAGTTTAAAACGTATATGAAGGCTCATACAAAAATAAAGGGCACTCACGACCACCAATATCAGGCCTAGTATGGGCCACACAAAAACAAGGACACCATACACGGTTGTCCTACCAAAGATGCACGAGAGGTACAACATTCGCGGTAAACCCGCACTAAAATACAAAAGGGGTACAACTCTGCAGGTTGTCTTACACTAAGTCAATCAATCACAATAATCTTAACTCACGGTAACCTTAATTCACGGTAACCTTAAATCAGGATGGCCTTAAATTACAATAGCCTTAAATAGCAATAGCCTTCCGAGACGCACGAAACAGGAAAATAAGTGCACGAAATCCACTCTGCTCCCGAACACAACTTTCTTCTCCGTTTCGACAGTGATCGAAACGGATCACTGTCCTCTGGCGTACTGAAGAAATTTTAAAAGCCAACACGGAAGGCTTATGCTCTGGAGTCTGCTATTGTTGGAATATCAATTCCGAATTTTGTATTTTAAAGGTAGTGAAAACTGTGTAGCAGATAGTCTTAGTAGGAATCCAGTAGAGGACACTCCTCCCTCAAGGTAGAACTCCATGCATCCTATAAGTTCATGTATATATTCGAGCTCGTTGCTCGCCCATGTAAAATTTATTTTTGTGCGTGTGTGTGTGTACGCCCGTATTCTAGTGTATTGCTTGTATATACGTGTTGTCATTATTGATTATTTTTATTATTTCCTGGATTGTCCCTCCGCTTGATTGATTCCTTATTCTAAATTGTGGCATTGCTTTTACATGAAACTATATATGTGTAAGTTTTATCCGTCGTCTGGGATCAAACGGAGCAAATCCTTTACCTTGACGGCCGTAGTGTCGGCTGAAATTTTAATACCGATGAGTTTTGGTCGAGATGCCCTTTTTCCTTTCCCTTCGTGTCGGGAAAATCACCATCTTTGGAAGGGAAGCATGCAAAGGAAAGGGACGCCAAGAAGAATACCCCTCATTTGTTTCGCGAATTCCTTCCCTCTCTCTGTCTCCTAAGTATAACTCCACGTGGAGTAATCTCTGAGCCCAAAGTGAGAAAAAAAAGAAAAAAGAATTTGAATATCCGCCAGCCACCTCTCAGGTGGAGTTAATTAAGTTCGGCGTGTTAAAAGCTTTTACCTCGCCAAGGAAGCGCTAATCTCCGTAGTCGGGAAACTGCTAGCCGAAAGTTTCCCGCCCACATCGTAAAGGCCATTAAGACTTGTGTCAGGCGACAAACGCTAATCCATCTGGCCGCCGGAAGTGGTCAGCCAGTCGTTTGAGTCTGCCAACGGGGAGAAACCCCCCAAATGGCTGTCATATAAATACCCTGGGTTTTCGAATATCAGCCTTCGGTTCAGATCGTGTGTCTGTTTCCCCAAGTCCCTGGTATTCGCTTATACCATCAAGGTTGGATCTCACCAGGCAGATCCATCTCTTTTGTGAAGGTTTACTCTGTTCAGAACAAGCCTCGAATCGTTTTCGTTCCCGAAGGATTGACCAGGATTCCTCTCATCTCTTCTGGACCCCGTCCCCCCCGCCTCAAGGATCTCCAATTTTTCGCGTGAGACTTCGCGCCAAGCCACGTCAGAGTCTCGATTTTTGAAGGTTGGACATCTCTGGAGCAGAGATGCCATCGTCCGGTATCAAGGAGGATCGTGAACTCACCTTCTGGTCCCCTCCTCCCTTCATCTTCGTCATCGTCAGGATATTCGGCCGAAAATCACATCCATTGTCCGTCTCCATTTCCCTTGCTTGTATCTCCCGTTAATCGACCCACTTTCCGACATATAAATATTCCCTCTGTATAACTGATTTATAGTATCCCGTTTGAAAGCTGATGAACGAGTAATTACCGTTACCGATTGCCAATTAATCTATATTTTGTCAGAATTGTCCTTATTACATTACCTATAATTCTTGTATATATATATATATATATATATATATATATATATATATATATATATATATATATATATATATATATATATATATATCAATAAAACCACTGTGGAGGAACGTAGTATTTATTATCTCGAGAGACCAGTTTCGGCATGGAGTTTGTCATGCCAACCTCAGTCGAACACTAAGAATCCATGCAGTCACACCAAGCATACAATATATATATATATATATATATATATATATATATATATATATATATATATATATATATATATATATATATATATATATAGTTTACAGAGATTCAATTGGAGTTCCTAATCAGGGGAAGTGAATTTAAGTTCATTAAGGATTTCTTATAAGATTAGATCTTTGTCATATGGGCTGCATTTAAATTGCCCATCCGAAAGGTTAAAGTTGAGGATTTCATGAATAAGGATGGATTCAATGACCTTTCTTTTGCGGAAGTCCTTACACGGATAGATTAGTTTATCCTGTGGGAAGTCTATCAAGTGATTAAAGTTATTAGTGCGTGTGAAAAGACTAGAGGCTGTGTTTCCCTGTCCAATGTCTCCTTTGTGTTCGTACATTTTCTTATCCAGATTACTTCCTGTTTCGCTTATGTAAAATAAATGGCAGTTACTTAATAAATGGCAGTTACTTTCTTTACAAGAGATTAAATAGACGCCTGCTTCGTTGGTTCCTTCTATAAGTTGGGTGTGACTGCATGTATTCTTAGTGTTCGACTGAGGCTGGCATGACAAATTCCATGCTGAAACTGGTCTCGAGATAATAAATACTACGCTCCTCCACAGTGGTTTATATATATATATATATATATATATATATATATATATATATATATATATATATATATATATATATATATATATATATATATATATATATATATATATATATATATATATATATATATATATATATATATATATATATATATATATATATATATATATATATATATATATATATATATATATATATATATATTTATTTATATCAGGAATTAAACCACATTCTCCGAAGACAATTTAATTCTGAACAGTTTCGGTGTATCTCATACGCTTTTTCAACTGACACTTGATAGAAAATATGAGAAAAGTGCTTACATACATAACACAGGGTCAGGTCATGAAAGATCCCCTCTTTTTTCCCTCCAATCTCCTACTTGAGGCTAATCAGGGGGGAAGGGGGGTTAGGCCTAAACATATTAAGGGGCTGAGATTTCACTATTTTGTTTATTTCCTTTCGTATTACAGGATTAAAAGAAAATTGACCTTCAGATAGATTTAAATTAGGAACTGACGATATCAAGCTCGATTCTCCGATTCTTCTCTTAACATAGTTAGCCGATTTAAATACCATTTTACTTCCATTGAAATCGATCAAATGATTCAAGTCTCTGACATGGCAAAATATTCCACTGCTTTGGCTGCCCACTCTAATATCTCTTTTGTGTTCGTACAATCTCTTGTCTAGATATCTCCCCGTTTCCCTGATACAAACTTTATGGCAATCGTTGCATGGCATTGCATATACTCCTATGTTGATATGTTCTTTGGGTTTCCTGGCAATCATCAATTGGTTTAAGGAATTATTATATTTAAAGGCTAGATTAATACTCGCTTTTCCAAATATGTCCTTTAAATTATTTAATTTATTATTAAATGGCAATGTTATACATTTGTTGAAGTCATTAGTGCGGGAAAGCTTATTACCATAGAATGTTTTCCTAGCTGCAAAATGGGCAGACGATATGAACCAATCGGGGTAATACAAATTAGAAAAAATGGTCCTGATAATGACAATTTCTTCATCTCCCGCTAACTTTATATGGTTAAGGTACATTGACGATGTATTTTCTGTATGGCCTAATGGCCATGATTTTGATACCTTTTTTTAATAATTTAAATAATTTGCATGTCTCCATCAAATTTAAATATGAATGGGAATATGATAATAGATTACCCTTTTTAGATGTCCTCATTAATTAAGATCACCATGAATTAAAACTTGACGTTCATAGGAAACCTACCTATTCGAATGCCTATATACATTATTTTTCGTTTCACGATAATACTGTTAAAAAATCGGTAATTTCTAACCTTTTCCTTAGAGCATACAAAATATGTCATCCTTCCTATATATATATATATATATATATATATATATATATATATATATATATATATATATATATATATATATATATTATTTATTCAAATTCTGGTATCAGGTGTTAGGGTCAGAATTTTGAGACTTGTGGAACTAATTAAATATTTTTCTTATTATTTTGTTTAGTGCTATTTATTTGTGGTGATTGAACTCTTAAAATAATCCCGAGCTAGATTTAAAAGGTTGTCTTTTCAGAGAGTTGTGGTTTTTCTCTGGTGTACGCTTTCCTGTGTGAGTCTATGTATTGTTAAGGGTAAAATAACAGTGGGTCAATTTGTTGTGAGAATAGCTACGTGAGAGCCCCGATACGGTAGTCGAGTATTTTTGTGTACGTGCGAGCGCTATCCGTGTACGACGTCAATATGTCGTCTTTTGAAATATTTTTAAACCAAGGAAAAATCCTCGGTCTAGCGAACAATGAGCTAATCGCTTACGTTCTTGATCAAGAAAGATGCGAAAGGGCAGAAAGCAGAGAGAGTAAAGAAAGAGAAAGAATAAGAGTACATGAATGGGAGCTAAATTAGAACCGATTTGAGACGCTTTCCGTAAGTTCGCGCAACGAACTTCCCCAGCGCGCAACGAACTTCCCCAGAATCCGTCGCTTAAGCTACCGGCGTATAAGGATGGCGAGCATTTCTGCGCCTACCTCACCCACTTCGAGAGGATCTTCGAGGTGAATTCTCGGGACATTGAGGAACATGGTGTTTCCCGCCTTCTCCCACTTTTAAATTCCCACTTGCGGGAAATTTTTATATCTCTTACAAGTGAGGCAACCATTAATTATTCTACCCTTAAGACAGAATTACTAGCAGCTATTAATATGAACCCGGACTTTTACCGGGCCAGGTTTAGGCAAGCTCGAATCATATATATATATATATATATATATATATATATATATATATATATATATATATATATATATATATATATATATATATATATATATATATATTTATATATATATACTTAGGTGTCGAGGAACGACACGGTAGTGTCACGCTCTATACAGAGGCGGGCCCACGAGTATTCAACAAGGCTGGCAAGTCCTGGCCCTGGGCTTGTGCCCAATTTATATTCGAGTGCGTTAATCTAAGGTTGGCCAATGAAAGTGGGGGAATCGAGATTGCCGTCTCAGCTCAGGAGCTATTGAAATAAAAACCTCTTATTATACAAGTAAATAATAGAATTATTATTGGTCACGAAAACTAAGCACACTAATATAATAATGAATAAGTGACCAGTTGTTAATACAGGCGGGCAAGGAATAAATGGGAATAGCCCGGGAATTGTAACAATCACTTGAAAGACCGTTATTAAACGCGGGATGATAACCGAGCACAATGGAGGGATGGGGGGGGGGCAGGGTTTCAAACTGATTAAACGTTCTGGGGGCCATAAACTAAGGTGATATGGCCAGACTATGTCTGGGAATGTTTGCACCGTTGACCTCTCTTGGGCTAACCTCCACAATATAAATATATATACAGGGTGGGTCAGAAAGGTTGCCCCGATTTCAAATGTTAATAAAAAACAAACACATGATTATACGAGAAAAAAACTTTGTATTTATAATAAGTACATTAAATGCCATTGTGATTCAAGTGGTTTTGAAAATTGTATCACTTAAGAGACGACCGCCAATGTCGATGCAGTTTTGAAGTCTCTCTCTAAAGTTCACCATAGCCCTTTGAACCCTATCCAGTGCGATTGCATTGATTTCCTGAGTTATTTTGCTGCCTTTAGATTTTCTACAGTTGGTGGCCGGTGTTGATACATTCGTGATTTGAGGCGCCCCCATAGAAAAATATCACAAGGGGCTAAATCCGGGGAACGTGGGGCCACCCAATATCGCCTCCCAGAGTAACAAGATGACCCAGAATCATGTTACAGAGGACTCCGAGTGAACTTCGAGATGTATGCGATGTGGCACATCTTGTTGGAACCATACATCATCCGGATTATGAGCGGCGAGTAACTGGACGACTTTAGGATGGATAAACCTTTTGAGGAGTTCACAATAACGGTCTGATGTAAAAGTTAATGTAACACCTTCTTCTTCGAAAAAATAAGGACCCCACACGCCGAAAACACCCCTATAACACCAGATAGTAACCTTCACACTGTAGAGTGGTCGTTCGTGGAGTTCACGAGGGTTTTTGACTGACCATATCGAAAGTTCTGTTTATTAACTATCCCTGATAAATGGAAGTGCGCTTCATCCCTGCAGATCAGAACAGCTGTTGTGAGGATGGTCTGGAGAATGTTCCGACACAAAGTTGTGCGAGTTTCATAATCCATCTCGCTTAGCTCCTGTAAAAACATCATCTTGTAGGGATGCACGTGGAGAGACCTGTGTAAGATTCTGCGAACACTTCGAACGGACATGTGTAAGGCAGATGCGTGTTTTCGTGCGGAACGTCTGGGAGACTGCTGTAACATTTTCTGGCCCCGTAGCGGTCCTAGGACGGCCAGGAATTTTCTTGTTTAAAGCGGATGATGTTTGTCTAAAGTTCGAAACTCATCGAAGAATTGTTTTTCCATCCGGTTCGAGATCATGACGACGAAACGCAGAGTGTCTTCGGAAGAAACGTTGTGTCGTTACGACAGACTCACCATTCTTAAGAAACTTTTCCACAACAAATGCACGATGCTCTCCACTCCAGGCCATGGTAGGTACGACCTGAAACAGAAAATAAATGGCATTCACGTAATATACTTCATAGAGATACGAAGTTTTTTATTGTATCTTAATATTTGTTTCTTATTAACCTTTGAAAGCGAGGCAACCTTTCTGCCCCACCCTGTATATATATATATATATATATATATATATATATATATATATATATATATATATATATATATATATATATATATACGAGGGGCGATCAATAAGTTTCGCAAATCGGTAGGACAAAACAGAGGAAGAGTATGGCTGTTTGTTGGGGGTGTTAGGAGAAGTTATGACAAGTCAGGACCTGCAGCCACACGCTCCTGCATCGTCTATTTAAGAAGCAGTAGCTGATCGCAGATCGTCAGTCACAAAATTTCAACAATGGAGAAGGTTGAGCACCGCGCAGTGATCAAATTTTTGACCAAGGAAGGCAAGAATGCAAAAGAGATCCATGAACGCATGGTTGCAGTGTACACCGACACCGCCCCTTCCTATGCAACCATTCCTCGCTGGAATAGGGAGTTCCGCCATAGTCGTGACCCTTGAAGATGACCCTCGTCCAGGACGCCCGTCAGACGTGACCAACGAGGACAATGTGGCCCATGTGCAGAGGATGATCTTCGAAAATTGACGGGTGAAGGTCGAAGAAATCGAGCGACAACTTGGAATATCACATGAAAGTGTTATAACATCATCCACGACAATTTGGCCATGACCAAGATCTCTGCACGTTGAGTCCTTAGAAACCTCACACCCCATGATTGACTTCAACGTCATGAAAGTTCGGAGGAGCTGCTGCCCCTGTACAACCAAGACCCGGCGGAATTCGAGTCACGTATAGTAACAAGGTGATGAAACGTGTGTCCATCACTGGGATCCCCTAGTGACTACTTTTTATTCCGCCAGCTCAAGGCTGGACTGCGTGGACGCCGGTTTGGGGACGATGAAGATGTCCAGCTCGCCGTCCACGAGTGGATTGAACAGCAGTCGGGAGATTTCTGGTTGTCGGGAATTCGAAGCCTCAGGGACAAGTGGCGCAAGTGCATTGAAGTCGAAGGTAGTTATATTGAAAAATAATAAAACACTTTTCCTCATATCTCGCTTCCTTATATCCGAATTGCAAAACTTATTGACCGCCCTTCGTATATATATATATATATATATTATATATATATATATATATATATATATATATATATATATATATATATATATATATATATATATATATATATATATATATATATAGGGTAGCCCATAAGTGCCAGGACACTCCACGTACAACTTTTGTATAAATATTTTATTAACGGAAAACAAATGTAATAGTCAGTGCTATGAAATACGTACTTACCTCAATGGTCTAGTGGATCAGTATGAGCGCCTTCTTTGTCTTGACATAACTGCAAACGCTGCCATGTTCTTTGGGCCATATTTTTTAATGTCACCCTGGAAATAGTTTTGGAATGTCGTTTTAATTGCCTCTTTTAGTTCATTGATGGTTTTGTATTTTCTCGATGCAACCCTGTTTTTTATTATACCCCCTCAAGGAGTTGTCTGGAGTTGATAAATTAGGACTCCTTCCTCGCTAGTTAGCTTATGGCATCTGAACCACGGCTAATCCAGCGGTTAGGGAATGTTTCATTACCTGCCTAACTGATAGCGCGTAGTGCGGTGGGGCACCGTCTGGCTGAAACCAAATGGTATTTACAATGCCCAAGTCATTAAGGTGAGGAAAGGGCCAGTCTTTCAGCATAGCTTCATGTGTCTCCTGGTTAACATTGGGTTTAAAGAAATATGTATCAATCAAATGTTCTGATGTCACACCTGCCCATCTCATAGCATGGGGGGCATTTTGCGCAATCTTGTGTCCGAGTGGGCGTTATTTTTGTACGTGGAGTGTCCTGGGACTTGTGGGCCACCCTTTATATATATATATATATATATATATATATATATATATATATATATATATATATATATATATATATATATATATATATATCTTCCTTGAAATGTGTCCTACTGGCAAACAAACATGTTTCCTTCCTCCGGCTACTTGGTCCATCTAAGGCTTGATTAGTCACTAGCACCTCAATGTAAACGTCCGCATTATCGTTGAGGCCCTGGATAAAGCTGTAATGATATATAGCGTGGCCCTCGCTGCTGACCACTCTCAGAACCATCAAAGAGTCGGAACTTTAAGACCGTATGCCCTTTCGTTGGGTCTTCGCACAGCCAGCGGTCATTCTACCAAGTTCACCTTCCTGACGTAATTTATCTCATCGGAGAAGAAAGGAAGAAGGCCGGATCCATCGTATTTGAGTTCGTTGATGAGTGCTCCTACCTTCATTTTACGGCTTTCCTTGGTAGCCTCAGTGAAAAGCTGACGTCTGTTCAACATGTACGAGTGGTAGCCCAGCTCTTAGTGCACCACTCTGTGGATGGTTACTTTGCTCACACCTATCTTCTTGGAAAGTTTGCCATGGACTGTTTAGGATCCTTGTAGATCTTCTGCCCGATACTAACAGTGAATTTCTCGTTCATTGGGCATCAAAACGACGATTGTGACATTTTCGTTCGGCGGTAACTTTGTCCTTATTCTCAACCTCGTCATACTTTCGTTTCACGCTGCAAATGAAGTTCCTCGCGTCGTTAAAAAAAATCACAATCTCATTCACGTTTCTTCCGCGGCGGAAGACCGCGAGTATGGCGTACCGTGTTTAGATTTCAGCTGGCATTCCCAGAAGAAATTACGTATGCTGCTACCTGCATGAAAGCTAAACTCCTACTGAGAGTGTCCTAAGTCACGTAGCCTACATATTTAACTTGGTATGGTTATTAACTCTTAGGCACACTTTCAACTTTGCATCGATTACCTAAAAAGCGACATACACACATACAACCTTGGCCAAATGTATGGGGAAGGTATGAAAAGTGAAAAATATGATTGAAACTCATTAATTTCATACTTGACAAAATACAAATAAACATTTTTGCGTATATTATAGCAATACTTAATATTTTATGTATCCTCCTTTTGCTTTTATAACCGCTTTTATGCATTTTTGCATACATGAGACTAAGTTGGCACAGGTGGTTGGCTCAATTTTCTGTCACTCTTCATTAATTTTGGCTGTTAATTCACTTTTTGAGGAACATTTGTGCACCCTCACTCTTGTGCCCAAGTGTGAGCACAAATGTTCCATGGGGTTGAGTTCTGAAGATTGAGCGGGGCATTCCATCAACGTCACCCCTTTCTTTTCAAACCAACCCTTTGAGAGTCTAGATGTGTGGAAAGATTACATCATCTGGTATGTCATCATTGAAAATTTTACCTAAGGAAGGTTGATAAACCAGGTCTAACATTCTAGTGTAAGTGTTGGAATTCATCCTGCCCTCACAAGTGAACAACAATCCTGGACCTGAAGACGACATGCAGCCCCAAACCATTACACTGCAACCACCAAATTGGACTCTTGGGACAACACATATCGGATCATAAGCTTCCCCAACTCTTCAACGAACATAAACAGCTCCAGGGTTTTCAAAGATCTGGGGAGAAATACAAATTTTACTTATTATTTTTGCTATCCAATAAAAATGTGTACAAGCGTAATAAATTGGTGGGAATTAATGTGGAGAACCTACCTCAAAGTTGGTTTCATCAGACCAAACAACTTTAGCCCAATCATCATCAGTCGAATCTTTCTGCTTATTTGCCTGACAGAATCGCTTCTTCTTGTTGACATTAGACAGCCACCGTTTCTCTCTAGCCTTACATTCTTTGAGCCCAGCTTCTAATAACCTTATTCTCAATGTACGTTTTGATATGTCTTTGTTTGTTCCTGCCCGAAACTCAGCAGCTACATCGGTTTTTTTCCTATCGGCGAGAGATGTCCTTTTCAGTAGCCTCTCTTCCCTCGGAGTTGTGCACCTTTTACGACCTTGACCATTAAGGTTTTTGAAAGAAGTGGTGTCATTGTATCTTTTAATGGTTGTTTGGAGCATTTCAATTTTCTTGGAATTACGACTTGGGATAATCCCTCTCTGGACATTTTCGGAGACATTTTTTATCAAATAATTTACCACTTGTTAGTTAACAATAACATAATAAGTTAAAAAATAGGAATAAACGTTAGTATCACATATTGAATGGCAGAAGGCTGCCCCAACCACTTATGAACAATATGCAAAAACACATTAAAGCGGTTATAAAATCAAAATAACACATCAAATATTAATAATAATTGATAGAATATACGCAATAATGTTTATTTGTATTATGTCAGGTATGAAATAAATGAGTTTCAATCATATTCTTCACTTTTTCCTACCTGCCCCATAATTTAATTTTTGGCATATATATATATATATATATATATATATATATATATATATATATATATATATATATATATATATATATATATATATATATATATATATATATATATACAACGAATACTTGATTGGTAGCTCAAAATCGGGCGATTCCATAGTCGGGCTAGCCAGGGAAAAACAAAAATTGTTCTCATTTCTTTATTTTTAAAGATATTTAACCCAAATTTGGCATGAAGCACCCTGGGACCAATATACTTCGAGCCATGAAGTCAAATTTTTATTCGACGAACATATTCGGCGTGACGAACGAAAGTGTGACTTATTTAATGAAAAATAAAAAAAATAAAAACCTTATATTTATAAGCGATGTTGGTTATATTCAATTCAATTTTATTTAATAAGGCTGTGTACAATGGGATTCTTAGATACTACAGGGTGTCTACTAACATCAAATTTTAAAATTCCATAGGTTTTCCAGGTACTTAAAAAAAAATAAATTGCAAAATCTCTAATTAAAACTGTAATGAAAAATGGGTATATTACATTTAACTACAAACATATTTCAATGTATATTCTAAAAAATGAAATAAAGTAGTAGCATCAATTAAAGAAAAAAAGAAGAAATTCTTCCAGGGCCCACACCTGACCAATCTAGCAAACAATTATATTTCAATTAGGTATCATTTAGCTAGACCCCCGCATTTAATTTCTTTTTTTTTAACTTTATAAATCTTTTTCATAGCCCATGGGTGAGTACCAACTATATTATTCTGAAATAGATATAATAAAGTAATAGCTAGTAAGAATCTAAGGTGTGGACACCCTGTACTAGTAACCTATTTCATGGTTAACCTAGATTCTAATATCTACCCTACAAAATAAAGATACATAACAAATGTCAGTGGCTACGCACACTTAAATTGACTTAGGACTTTTTCTCACTAGAAAGTTTCTTCTTGTAGTCACTTTTGCTCCTGGTAGCTTTCTCGGGTGCATCCGGATTACCTCTTTTTATGACTCTTCTTTTGACTTTTGCATGGGCATGACTGTTAGCTTTTGTCACCATATTTTTGCCCATGGCATGGAAGAGGGACCTGGCGATGGCAGGAACAACGGTGTTGACCAGGCTGCAACCCTTTTCACAGTCCAGCAGGGACATGCCTAAGTCATTGCTCATTATTTCCTTGTAGGCACTCACGAACACTTCTTCTGAAGAGTAGGCCGCGAAGAACTTGGCCCTCCTTTCGCCTGGTGTTGCAATCGCCTTGAAAACTTCCATGGCCATCATGGCCATGTGGATGCACTCGTTTGAGGGGTACCTGGCAGCCCACTCAATAGCAGCTGGCCTAGGACCAGAGAAGGCACAGGCTCTCCCTATGTTTCACGATCTGACTAGATGTGACACTGTATCTAGCTTTGCTAGACATGGTAAGAAGACTGCCTGGACAATTTGGACAGTTCTACCAGAACTTACAGATGCACTGCTGAAGCTCTCTTCTGCACCAAGTTTCACAGTACTAGACGATGCCATACCCACACTCGAGTAGTTCGTCCTATTGCTCTAGACAGAACCAGCACGTGCAAGGAAATTGACAAGGCCTGGATGAAACTCTTCGCGAAAAAGAACAACATGAAGCTGATTACGCCAACCAAGGCAGCTCTGCAGGAGCATGTAAATAGGGTGGCCAACCAAGGAGGTCATGTGTGGGGTCAAACACAGTTCCCAACGCCAGAGCTGCTTCCTCCATCCAGCTGGGGCTGGGTCAAGAATGGCGATCAAGTGTACGAGCCACACTGAACGAAGTTGCCTGAAGCAGCCCACCCTTGCAATGAACTAGTAGCGTGCAAGTGAAAGAAAATCTGTCTGAAGCGTTGCAAGTGCAAAAAGGCCTCACCTGAATGTACAGCTTTGTGTGAGTGTGAGGGAGAGTGCTCTCAAAATTGATTGGTGGCCATTTTGATTGAGTCGCGGTCATTTTGATTATGAGTTGCGGCCATTTTGATTATGTTTTGGCAAATTCAGCTTATAATAAATGTTCAGACCAATGTTCGTGTTATATTATCCTATTAACGACTTTTAATAAGGGCGATTGTAAAATTATAGTAATCACTAGCGGCCATTTTGAAAAATGGCTGCTAACGCCATCAAAGAGTGAATTTGAGATGGCCCAATATCCATATCTGTTCATAATAGGATAGTCTACTAGTGTACAAAATTTGGTGCTTTCCTCACAAAATGCACAATTGTCATTCTAACTTGCCCCACCAGTAAGCCTTCCATACAGAAAGCTACCATTACATCGTTTTTCAGGCAAAAGGAAAAACAAAATGAACTGGACAGTCAGCAAGTTGGAAAGGAAACATTACCAAGTACATCCTCTTGACTGATAGATGATCTTACACAAGGAACGTGTGCATCTTCGCCATTCTGTGATAAAACACAAATTAAAAACACAACCACCTTATTATCTGCTGGTAATATAGTAGTACCTCAAGAGGATCATCATGAAATACAGTGCAATGCCATGTGTTTCAACAAAATTTCACCCCTTATCAGCCAACAAACAATGCCACAATTGATAAGACGGAAAGAGCATTTTCATCCAAAGGTGAGACGAAAACAGACATTCCAAGCCAACTCATACAGGAAACATAACTGGCTAAGTCTTTGTACTTCTAGGAACAAAGCATCTTGCTACATTTGTCGATCTGCAGCAAAGTTGAACATTGTGACTTTCAGTAAAAATGCAGAATGTGCATTTACAAGTGATGGGTTTGACAATTGGAAGAAAGCAACAGAAAGATTCAGGATCCATGAAAATGTCCTACACATACCGATGGAGCATTAAAATTTAATGCATACAGAAATAATTTGCAGGTGAATCAGCTTCTAAGTGAACAGAGTAGGAAATCACAGGTAGATCATTGAAAAGCACTCCTGACACAAATTTAATCGGTGAAGTATCTGTTGAGACAGGGTTTGTCTATCAAAGCCCACGAAGAATTGGAACCTCATGCAGCTGTTAAAGTTCCGCAGCAAAGAAGTCCCAGAACTAAAGCAGTGGCTACATGACAAAAGGTACATATTCCCTGTGATCATTAATGAACTGATTACCTTGATGGGCAACCAAGAATTAAGACTTAGTCATTACTGATGCACAAAAAGCAAAATAATATGGTTTAATTGCTGATGATGTTACGGATATCAACTGTAAAGAGCAGTTCAAGATTTTTGTAAGATATGTGAATGATAAGTATGAAGTGCTTGAAGAGCCACTGGAATTTTTTAAAGCACCATCTATAACTAGTGATTTACCGCTTTGAATGATGTTCTCCTAAGGTGCTCTTTTCCCTTCAACAGCTGCCGTGGCCTGTCATATGATGGTGCTGGCAATATGCAAGGTCACAGGACAGGATTTGCCACACGTGTGTTGGAAAAGGAGAAGGCTGCCATCAAAATTCATTGCCTAGCCCACTGCATAAATCTCTATTTGTAAGACACAACCAGAAAGACTAAGCTAGTACGTGATACTTTGGACTTGGTAACAGAAATTACCAAACTCATCAAATTCTTTCCAAAGAGGTACCGTCTGTTTGAACAGAAGCAAAGGGAAACACCTAATGCACCCTCACTTAAACCACTTTGCCAAACGAGATGGACTATGAGAACATGTGCCTTAGGATCGGTGATCAAGAACTATTCTCCACTTCAAGAAACACTGGAAGTAGTGAGTCATGGCTATGATGAGTATGCACGCTGTGCTGGAGGACAGATGGCACTGATGGAAAAATTCAGTACATATTTTGGACTGAAACTTTCTCACATAGCTTTTGGTGCAGAAGAAGAACTGTCAAAGACAATTCAGGCAGAGAGAATTAGCATTCAGGCTGCATTGAAAGCTGCAAGCATCACAAAATTAACATATCAAAGTATGAGGAGTATAGCATACGAGAAGTGCAGGCGAGCGACTTAAAAGCTTCGTTTGAATGAGTCATTTTGGAGACTCAGGATGACCGAATGGATTCGCCGCTGGCTAACAGTGGTCCAGCAACGTGGGAAGCTATTCGCAACTCGCCTACGCTATTATTTTTTCTTTGCCCCTTTCCTACTCCCCTCTATCTACAGAACATATGCTTTCAATGAATTCTATGATAATGCAGTTGAAGAAGCAAAACAGAAGATCCTGTACTGCCAAGGTACAGACGACAAACCAAACGCTTAAAGTTACAGAGTTACAATGGTTGATTAACCTTCTTAGATGCTTGATTGATTACCCTCTTACAGGCAACAATACATCGAGGTGGTGAATCTTCTTCTTAGGGAACTAGAGTCTAGGTTTGACCAGCAAACTGTCAGCATACTGAAAAATGCGGAGCAGCTACTGATAGAATCAACAAACCAGGGGCATTGCCAAATTCCAACAGAAGTACAAGAGCTTTATCAGTAAGACCTGGAATTTTACCGGCTTGAAATTCAGCTGAAGATGTTTCCAGATGCATTGAAGAAAAGAGAAAGAAAATGACAAAAATAAACAGTATCTCTGAAATCTGTGACATACTTAATGCTGAACCCGTCATTCAAAACCTCTTCAGTGATATATAAGCTGCTTAAACTGTATCTTTCAGTGCCAGCCACATTTGCAACACCAGAGAAAAGTAATTCTGTACTCAAAAGAATAAAGAACTATCTCAGGTGCACAATGACTCAAGCAAGGACCAATAATGTGCTGATATGTCAGGCAATGAAAGATAGAACAGGTAATCTGTACCTAGGTCAAATTGCCAAATTGTTTATTGATGTGAATGAAGAGCGTGCTAAATATTTTGGCACCATGTAAAATGACATGCATCACATAACAAACATTAATGCAATTGCGCAGGTGTCTAATCTTGCAATTTATTTATTTTTTTGCTGTGAATATCTTTTATAGGATTAAGAACTGCAATGATACTAATATGTTTCTTACCTAATAATACTAACTTTCAAGATCTGTAATCTTAGCTTACACGTTTTATTTGATAGGTTGTATTATGTGTTATGATGAATTACTATTTGTTTTCAGTTTCCTTTTTGTTGTTTTTGTATTCATCAAATACAGTTTGCCATTTAAAAAGTTACAGAGTTACGATGGTTGATTAACCAACCTTCTTAGATGCTTGATTGATTACCCTCTTACCCAGCCCGGCGGGAACGTTTCGGAGTTCAAGTCGAATTTCCAAACCGGCCATTTCAATAAGAGTGGATGCTTGAATATTATTAATGAACTATTAATAATTGTTGCTTTCTGTTTACCAACATAAGCCTAGAAATAGCTTTTCAATGGCCAGAAATTAATTTAATACACTGAGCTTCAATACATTGTTGCAGATGTTTGTCAGACACTCCTGTAGGCTACCTGTAGCTCGACATCACCCTTCACAATTGTTATCTGTAAACAAAAGAGAAGTTATTAATGTAAAAATATATCAAAACCAACACTCAAGAGAGATGAGTAGTTAGGAGGTCTGGTAAACGGTTGCTCTCCCACCGCTGTCCAGGGTAGGGTCCTCATAAGCAAACAATCCTGCCATTAAAAATTCTATTTTTAGTCATTTTCTGACTCAAGAAGCAGTTAAAAATTGCAGTTTTTATAGCACTATGCTAGACATAGCAGACCCCGCCAAAGAAGCTACCGATCACCCCAAACCCCCTAGCTACACGCCTCGTGCCGTCGGCGCTTGGACTATCTTTTTAATACCTGGAACAATCCGAAACTTATACCTAACTGTAAAATTTCTATTTGTGCTCAAATCATTTTAATTTCACTTCCTATCCGACTGCAGCGCCGACCCCCCCCCCTCCCCTCCCCTCACACACACAAAAAGAAACGCAAACACTTTCACCAAAGGAGGTTTGGAGGCTCGAACCCACGCACGTAATGCGTCTTTGATTCAGAGACGCGCGTTTTACCACTCAGATGCAATAGATAACGAATTCTTATGGTTAAAAACACAACATCGCCACTGCCCACTGGATAGCGTGATTTTATAATAATAAATTTTATAATAAGCATTTAAAAACAAACAATAAATACTTACCAAACAAAACAAGCGAACCCCCCCCCCCCAAAAAAAAACACAAAAAAAAAACAAAAACAAAACTTGACGAGTTGAAGAGACAAAAGAAGTGAAACTGCAAAAAATTGACAAATTGCATGATGCTGCGCGCGAATAGATGTGACATTAACAGATTTTAATTTCCACTTCATACAAATTAACTTACATTTAATGTTATTATGACGTTAACACCAATACACAATAGATACAATTTATATTAAAGGTTAAAACCTAGCAAAATTTGAAAATAAAAACTAAATTATAAAGACTTGAGAAACAATAACTAAAACATAAAATAGGAAAGACAACACAACAATGATTTGAATATTATCATAAATATGTTTTAACCAATGAAAATTCACTGGAAACTATGCATGTACATTTGAGGAATTTCTAGTGTAAATTTCTCACGAAATAGAAATTCACATATTGCCAAATTGGTTTAACCGGAAATCACAACTCTGCAAAAGCACGTGCGCTGTAATTATTATTGTATTTTTCTCATGAAAGTGAAATTCGCTCATGAAGCTTAAGAGCTTAAAATATCTCGAAATGAATTTGTATGTTTAGACTGGTGTGGAAGATTACACCCAGTTTATAACGGGTAACGTCGTCTGTTACGACTGGAGAAGGCACGAAGCTCGGAACATCGTCTGTTACGACTGGAGAAGGCACGAAGCTCGGAACATCGTCTGATACGACTGGTGAGGAAGGTTCCACCAGTTCACGCATGGTAACATCTTCTGTTACGACTAGAGAAGGCACAATGCTCGACGAAGCAGACAGAGGACAAGTCGCTTGAAGGTGTCAATCGGTTATGTCCAATTACACGGGCAGAACCACGTAATGAGACAACTTCAAGGTGGTGGATTTATGTCGGAGACACTCTTCTCCTCACAAGAAGTTTTAGATTTTTTTTTTTATATTCTCATGTCAAGTGGGTGTGGTTACATAAAATATTAAACATAGTAAGAAGAGTTTTATAATAATGGTCCATTTATATTGGATTTAGTTACTAAGTTTTTAAGATTTTTATGATTGAAACATTAATAGTTATACGAGTATATCGCATTGGGCAGAGTGGGATGGTTTATACAATAACTATCCAGTTATCTTTATCATAAGGTTAATGGAGTGTAAATTTCTTACAAATGAGCCATTGTGAATATATTTTGAAGATAGAGGACATTCCTACCTTACTATTAATCAATAGTATAAATTCAAGGTGATTAGGGGTGGAGCCAGACAAGGTTTACCTAAGAGTCTTTAAAAAAAAGAAGACAGTGAAACAACAGGAAATTAGTCGGTGTTATTAAAGAATGTTGCTACTTAAGAGGGAAGATTACTTGTTAATGCCATAGGGGTTAGCTCAGGCCGGGAGGCTGGGAGGCTGGGTCAACAAGGAGGGGGTTGGGAAAACGGAATGCCTGCGTCAGATATTGCAGTTTTAACTTCGGAATGTAACGTACATTTGTGTGAATTTCTGAGCTCTTATTTCATGCCCATCGGATTTTTGATTTTTACCCCGCGCATATTTCCCGCGGATGGGGTGGCGCATGGCCAGAGACACTTCCACTCCACCATTCGCACACATTATCCGCTGCTTAACCAAGGTGACCCACCTACTACACTTTCCCATCCATCATCAGAGTCCGGCTATCCAATTTCCCCTGAAAACCTCATTACCTGCGTTTGTATGTCACCTTACACAGCGCGTCCTCCCCTAACCTTTCGTTTCCATTCATTATTATCCCTAGCACGCCTTTCTGCTTCCTGGATGTTCAGTCCCCACCCAGTAATGACATCTCTCATACACTCCATCCACTCCCTTCTCGGATGCCCATGCTGTCTCCTTCCTATCACTCGAGATCTATACTCTCTTTACCAGCTTTTCATCCTCCATTCTCTTTAGGCGACTATACCATCTCATCACACCTCTATCAGCTCTTTCAAGCAAACTCACTTTGCTTCCACATCTCTCTCGCACTCTTTTGTTTCTCACCGTATCAATCAACCTCACAGCACAATTATTTCTCAGACATTTCATTTCCATAACTTCAACCTTCCTCCTTTCGTTCGCACTCAACGCTCATGTTTCGCATCCATAAAGAGTAGTGGTAACCACCACTCCCTCATACAATCCCATTTGTGCCTGCCTGCTCATTCAATTCCCATTCTTGATACTCCTTATTGCACAATATGCTTGCACTCCCTTTTCCATTCGCTGCAATATTTCATTTTCACACCTTCCATCAGCTGCCAGATCCACACCCAGATGCTCAAAACACGGCACTTCTTCCAACCTCTTCCCATTTAGACTCACTTACAGCCCACTCTTTCCTTACCTATTGCACCACATTACTTTGCTTTTGCCTTCATTCACATTGAGCTTGCTTCTGTCACACACAATCCCAAATGCATCGACCAGTGCATGTAGTTTCTCTTTTGAGTCAGCCACCAGCACTGAATCATCCGCAAACAACAATTGTTCTCGCTTGTACATCTCTCCATTTCCACTCACTAATGCTGCACCCCTACCTCCCACTCTTGATTTCACCTCTCTCACCACACCATCCATATACAGATTGAACCGCCAGGGTGACATCACGCATCCTTGACTGTATCCAGTTTTTACACTGAACCAGTCATCTTCCTTATTCCCAACTCTCACACGTGCTTTACAATCATCATTAAAGCTTTTGATAGCTCTTATTAGTGTGTATTCAATCCCAAGCATTCTCAATACATTCCACATCCTCTTTCGGTCCACTCTGTCATACGCTTTCTCCAGATCCATAAATGCCATGTACACACTTTTATTCTTTCCCAGGTACTTCTCATATATTTTTCAAGGTTAAAATCTGATACACACACCTTTTTCCCCTTCCTAAACCCCCCTGGTTCATCTCCAATCAGACTATTCGTGCACCTCCTAACGCTTCCACTCAAGACTCGTCCATATACCTTTCCAGGCGCACTCAACAGACTTATACCCCTATAACTACCACACTTAGTTATTTCACCCTTTCCCTTATAAATAGGAACAATATATGCATTCCTCCAATCTTCTTGCACACACCCCTGGTTCATACATATATTAAACAACCTCACCAACCACTCTACTACACAGTCTCTCCCCGCTTTTAGCACCCCACCTTTTCTCCCATCCATACCCACTGACTTTCCACTTTTTGTCCTTTTCACTGCCTCTTCCACTTTCTCTTTGCTAATTCTTTCACTCTCTCTAATTCTCTCTGATGGCATCCCACTCTTCCAAGACATGACAGCTGTACTGTTCTACTATCCTCTGCATTTAGCAAATTCTCAAAATAGTCTCCCCATCTCTTCCTTACTTCTTCATCTGTACTGATTACTTCACCACTTCTACCTTCACTCTCATTTCTATCGCCTTTTTCTTCTTTCTACACAATTTACTTCCTTCCAAAATTGCTTTTTATTCTCTCTAAAGCGCTCAGGCCCTCTTTCACCCCACCTATCATTCGCTTCTCTCTTCAGTTCAGCCACTCGATTTTTCACCTCCTGTAGCTTCCAGATGTGTTGATCCTTTGCTCCTGTGTTGACTAATTTGTGTGTTGTTTTACTCCCTTCTTGCTCTTGCTTTGGATTTTTAAAGTTAATTTCAATACTTATCTCCACAAATCTCGGTAAGTGAACTGATTTTATATTAATTAGAACTTATATAGGACGCTTCGCAAATGAAAAAAGAGCCCGAAGCCTCCAAATTAAAAGGATTTTACTTCAAATGTAAGACAATTAAGTGGATTATAAATTTCCCCGGACAAAGCTTTGAACAAATTACGTCCCAAAGTATTTGCCTCTTTTTGTAAAATGGCTAAACGATATGACAAAAAAAGAACAATCGGATGAAACTCATTCATGAATTGGTAAACAGAAAAAAACTGCCTCAGAAACCAAAAGATGTGACTACGCCATCAATGAAAATCAAGTAACACACATCGATCAAAAAGTGGTGAAATTACAAGAATCTTTACTGCCTCTAGAAAATAAGATTGAACATAATACCGTTAGAGAAAAGGAATTCATCACAGTTACTAATAAATGACAAATTAGACCTAAATCAAACGAGAATTCACGGATTGAACGGCAAAATAGGGAATCGGAATTAAAATAAGATGACTCTTTAATCAGAAATCAGATCGACTACTTCGGTGCGAAAAATTCAAGAAAGCGTAAATTTTGGTGTTACCCTGGAGCTAACATCAAGAAGATAACCTAAGAGATAGACCACTTAACTTTAAAAATCAAAAGTGTTCAGTAATAGACAATGTCGAAAGCGACCTATTCTGTGGAAATAACTATGCGGAACAGAAACTACAATTGAGGAGGATACTACACTGGTAAAAAAAATAAAATCTAAAACTAAAAGAGGTATCGTAATAGGCATACTACCAAGATTGAATTTAAATAGAGAATCATTGAGTCGAGCAATAGGCATCAAGGGTGTGGAGCCAGAGCTAGAACCGGAACCGGAGCCGGAGCCGCTGGAGCCGAGTGTTTTTGGAGGAGCCTGCTCTGGCTAGATGCGGTATATAGAAATCTCTCAACCTATTGAAACTGCTGCTATTATCCCGATACATCAAATATTCTATCACGTAGCCCGCTCCAGAACTGTGCAGCCACTTTTGTGACAATCACAATTCACAATAATCACGAGTATAACATTAAAGGAACTAAAGTACATTTGCAGAAATATAATTGTTAAATGTTGTGCAACAAAAGAAATTCTTTGATCTTTTCTCTTATTATGGCGCAATTTCGTTTCCTCAGCAAGATGGCTGAACGACCGGTTACTCGAGTGATTAGGCTGTATCATTTTTAGAAGCATAAGCATTGTTTTCACCCTTAAAAAATGACAACGTACGAACTTGCTAGAGAAAGAACAATGTCGGAGGGTTTTACCAGGGATTTGCAGGGAAACGTACGAGTGTTTCATGTATGCAGTTCCTGATAGATCAGCAGAAACATTATTAATCTATAATTAATCCTTGCCAGAGATGCGGAATAAACATTTGACTCTTAATCACTCGCAAACCTTTAAAGATCTAGAAACAAGGGCCCACACAAACCAAATAGAGTCGCTTTGGCCAAGACGAAAATGGGGAATAAAAAAGAATGTAGAACTGCTCGTTCTCTGATCGACTCTTATATGTGCCATGTTTTATATCTATTAAATAATGTTCAGCTTTTACTTTTTTGTTTTACTTTCCTTAGCTTTATTTTTTTAGTTTCCTCTTATTCGCCCCCAAACCCACCAAATACTTATAACGTAGGAATAATCCCACACTTCGATTCCCGCACATGAGAAAGGCAATTCAGCCTCTTCAGTCGGCCGTTTAGCCATCTTGCTTAAAATACGAAATTGCGCCATAATAAGAGAAAAAAATCCCAATTCTTTATAGAAAAACTCTGAATGATATTGTTAATGTGACATCACGTCCAAAGTAAATTTAAAATATTGAAATAACTTGCAAATTTATTTTAGGGGGTTTGACTTTCTGAAACCCTGGAGTTTGGTTAGGAAATAATAGAAATTACTTACTAGTGACTTCACATTAACAATACCGTTTAAACAGTCTTTTTGAGAATGCGTTTAGCTGAAAAACGCAAATAGGTCAACTGTTTGTTTACAAAACAATTTCATAAAATAACATCAGTTCAAATAATTTTACGAAATTTTACTTAAAGATATACAGTATATCGTTAAATACGCAATAATTTAGTTGTGTATTTCACGATATACTGTTTAAAATAGCCAAAAGTTGTCTAGGAACTAACTAAAGATTGTCGAAGTTAAATTAGGAACTTCGCTTCTCTTATGGCAAAGTCATTGCAAGAAACTAATTTTTCTACCTTTGGCTGAAATTTTTATGCATGTCTTAGATTGACCGGTGGTATATATATATACATATATATATATATATATATGAGGAATTAAACCAAATTCTCCGAAGACAATTTAATTGTCTTCGGAGAATGTGGTTTAATTCCTCATCTTTTCTTGCGATATTGCATATATATATATATATATATATATATATATATATATATATATATATATATATCCCGAGGTGGAAGGTCAAGGTCGGAGGCGTGACCTTCGCTCGTCTCTGGTCGAGCCAGACGAGGGGGAAGCTAGTAGTAGGGGAATGGAGATCCGGGACGCGTGCGTGGAATTGAACAACTACAGGAGCGAGTGCGGTTAGCCGTTAGGATAATGATGAATGCTTAGCGGTTCTGGATATAGAAAGTTGCAGTAAAAAAATAGAATTTACTAATTACAAAAACACAATATACAAATAAAATGAGATTGGATACGCAATGAAATGGATACTCATTATTTACAGTTCTCAGACTATGAGTCTCGGGAGAGTCATTAGACTCAGTTGGAAGTCAGCGAGTGGCTGCTGATGAGCCAATGTATGAAGAAACAATTCGCGAGATGACTGGATACAGATCTACGATTTAAGTCGTCGCGAGCCTAGCTTTGGGGTGTGAGGCCTTTGGAAAACGACGGGGATGGAGGGAGATTGCACGGATTGGACGCAATCGATGCTTTTAACCTCGAGAATTAAGATTCCAAGGAGTATTTGCGCCAGACGAGAACGAATCCGATTCCAGGAATAGCCAATTGACTGGGGCTGTCTTCATTCGGAGTGAATTCTTGCTTTCGCACTCGAGAGAGGCGAGGGATGGAGCCGAATCGAGAAATAGTCGTTTCTCTTCCTAAAAGGCGGGCCTATACTGAATTTACACGGCTTATGACTAAGGTTAAATATGCTCCAACCGGAAGCGATTTGCTCAGGCTCCAGAAGGGCTTCTTCTTAATCAGACACAACTCCGGGGGAATCCTCGGGAGGTTTTCGATATCGCGCGGTGAGGCGGCCGGCGTCTTCTCTGCACTCCCGACGGTCCCGACGGTAGCACGATTCTTTCACGGTCTGGCTCAGTGTTCCTCGACCTCTTGGGGCTTCTTGTTCCTCGTGACAGTCTTACTTTCTCTTTCTGACAATGTACTATGCAGTTTTACTTGTTTATAACAAAAGTGTTTATAACACAAGTTTTTATTTATCCAATAACACATTGAAAATGAATATTTACTTCATTTAATTGGTGCTCTAATGACGTCCGTCCATCCTTCGAAGTAAGGGCAACGATGGTAGCAGGATACGAGGTAGAATGAGTCAACTCGTCCCAAGTAGTCGGCCACGAAGACTTTCTTGTAGGCGGTGACCTCAGTGTCTGGCAATACATCCTCAGAGACGACTACGCAAGAGCAACCAGTGTCCCTGACAATGGTCGAAACCCAGGCCCCGTTAATAGTAGCAGAAGCCTGGAAATGAGGGACACTTCGGTCGGAAAGACAGAATTCCACCTAAAAGAGTTTCGACGAAGACGAGCCATCCTTGAAGGCATGGGGGTTCCTTGGGCACTGCGGACGAATGTGGCCAACCTCACCGCAGCCATAAGACGTCAGGGTGGAGGGGGAATTCTGTGAGGTGCTCTTAGCGGTGGACAAAGTTGTCTTTCCCTTCCAAGACGGGTTGGACGGACACACGAACTTCTTGGGATGAGAGCTAGAAGTTCTAGAAAGACTGGGGTGAGCAGAAGTTTAATTATCCGCCAGCTGGATTGCTTCCAATAGAGTAGAGGGTCGTCGTTCCTTGATGAAGGCACGCAGGTCAGAATGGAGGGAAGAGAGAAATTGGTCCAAGATCATAAATTCCTTGAGCCCATCAAAAGTGTTACCGACGCCGGAGGCTTCGAGCCATGCCTGAAATAATCGGGCTAGTTAAAATGAAAATTGCTGTAAAGTTTCTCTCGGGAAAACCTTAGCGCTACGAAACTCAGTACGGTAGGCATCCGGAGTTTTATTTAAGCCGGTAAGAAGGGCTCTTTTCAAAAGGTTATAGTCCCTGGTGACGTCCATTTGGCAGAGAGGTATATAATTCAGCAGCCTTACCGGTGAATAGACTTCCTAACCTCACGGCGTAGCTCTCGATGTTCACTTCGAGCAATTCAGCAACCCTCTCGAGGCGGTTAAGATAGGAAGTGATATCCTCTTCATCCTGTAATAGAGGAAGTTTAGGTCGATCAGTAAAGTGAACAGGAACAGGCTGCTGGGAGGCGGAGATTCGAGCTAATTTAATCTCCTTCTCTGCTTCTACTTGGATTTAGGCCAGCTGAAGCTTTCTATCTGCTTGTTGAGCCTTCCGTTCTTCCTCCTTTTTTTTAGCCTGGACTTGACGTTCTTCCCTTTTTGCTTGGCGGTCATTTTCACGTTCCTCACGTTAAGAAGCTTGTTGTTGGGGGACATACTTAGCAATTTCATTGCCGGTAAGGCCTAATTCGATTGCCTGATCCTTAAGTTCTTTAATGTGGGACATAATGACAGAAACGAGAGTCAGAAAAAAATTAAGGTTAAGTCGATAATGAGAGTTATACGAATAGGTTACAAACCCCAAAATAAGTGAGCAGGTTAACTCTTCAAAGAAGAAAACACGAGCGTTATGAATACCAAACGCAAAACTGAAATGACACGCAAGAGTTAACTAAACAGACAAAAGAATGTTAAATAAAAGGGGGTAAAAATAATAATAAAAATGGTTAAACACACGATGGGGATCACACAAATCCCACCCAAGAGGCAATAAACAAACCCCTTTAAAAAAAAAATGATTCTTTAAAGTAGCCAAATTTAAGTAGTACAAAGCTAAACACGGCAAGAAAAACAAACAACCGTGAATACGAGGCGTATAACAAGCCCCAGAAGACACCCCTGCAAGTGTCAACAGATTAATAAATTAATACAAACAAACAACGGCTAAGCAGAGCCGTGAAAATTGAGGCAAAGGCAAACCTCGGTAGCGCAAGGGCTAACAAAATCCTATGCACAGTAGGAATTCACTTCCGGGCCACAGACAGTCAATGCGCACTCGAGGCGACTAAAACACCCAAGTGGATAAGCACCACAACCTAACCTGACAACTTAAACTGTGAAAAAGAAAATACAGGCCTTCTCTAATCCTGGCAAAACCTAATCCTGACAAGGTCGCCACGTATGTAAAGGCTATCGCGGAACCCGGTTCACACGGCCCAAAGCAAGATACACACATAAAATTTATAGAAGACCAGGGATCTAAAGGCCTACCAGAAATTCACCAGAATTTATCAGGACGGTGTTAAATTACGAGGTATCCGCAAGGGGTTAAATAAATAGACACATTAACCCTTACGATACCAAGAGCCCCAAAAGAGGCTGGGCGTCAAAATACCTAGCGACTCAATTGAGTCTGGCATGTTTTTTAGGCCTAAGAATCGTCCTTTTGTTCGGGTAACGGTAAATTTACTTTCTCTTTTGAAGTATATATGAAGTATTTCTTTTAGTTTAGTCTTTCTAAGAGAGTTGTAGATATCACACGCATTTTTAAATTGTGTTAATCAGTTTTTTCCTATTAATTAAAATATGGCTAACCCTTCGGAAATTTTGGATATCTAATATGAACTTGATTCTGATTTGGAACTAACAGACAGTGATACTAACAGTTCAAACTCATCCGATGACGAATTAGAGCCAATTATTGCTGAAAATCAACAAATTGATGAAACGTGGCAACGCTGTCTTGAGTTGATTTCTTGAGTTGTCCTTAAAGCGTTTTCCGTTTTCTTCTGGGACTTTCTCCGTAAAAATTGTGGACTTTGGGGATCGATCGCGGGTCTTTTGAATCCAGAGGCTAGCACTCTACCGTTACGCTACGGCGAAGTCCGCCATGACTTGGTAATATAATGGGCTATTTATATTCTCGCTTTTGGAAGGAAGTTTTTCTCTTATACATCTTCGCACCCCTACAGATATATGCATGGAAACAAATAGATATTATGAAATAAGTTCAGAAACACCCTTATCCCCTTCATCTAACACTCGTAGATGGAGAAATTTAACTGTAAACGAGCTTTACGTTTTTATTGGCCTTACCCTACCAATGGCTCATGTGAAAAAAACATAAATTAGCTGACTACTGGTCAACTGATGCCTTTATTGAAACTTCTATTTTCAGGAAATTTATGTCAAGGAATAGATATCAGTTAATCTTAAGGTTTCTTCACTTTGCTGACAACTCGGTTGGAGGAATAAGAGGGAAATGTGGAAAATAGGACGTTTCTTTCATTCATTGAAAGACAAATTCCAAAGGGCATTTGTCCCCTTCCAAAAAATAGTGATAGACGAATCCCTCGTTTTATTCAAGGGTCGTCTGTCATTCAAACAATACATCCCTTCGAAAAGACATCGCTTTGGCCTCAAGCTTTTTGTTTTGTGCGATTGTGAGACGGGAATAATATTAGATATGTTACTTTACACAGGAAAAACCACATATATTGTTCATAATGATCCATTAGGAATATCGGGGGCAATTGTGAAAAGACTGATTGAACCATATTTAAGATTAGGGCCTATTTTATATACAGACAATTGGTACACAAGCCCTTCTTTGTGCTCTTACCTTCTTGATCAGAATACGGGGCTTTGTGGGACAGTTAAAGGCAACCGCAAAATATGCCTAAGTTAGACAAGTCAATAACTAAAGGTACTGTTAAACTACACAAAAAATGGAATGTTAGCAATTCGATAGGTCGATAAGCGTGAAGTTTTGATTATTACCTCTGTAGACAAAGGCAAGTCAGTAAACTCGGGGAAAAAAATCATAGAACAGGAGAAGAAATAAAAAAAACCGGATGCAATAATGGATTATAATATAAATATGCGTTTAATTGACAAATCAGATATGATGATCAGTTCTGTTGAATGTCTTAGAAAATCCATCAAATGGTACAAAAAGCTTTTTTACCGACTCGTTGATGTGTCCATGCTCAATGTATATAACATGCATTTAATGAATTTAGATTGTACACAAAAAAGGGCTTTCTTTCAGAGAATTTTAAATGGAAGTAATAAAACAGTTACTTGACAGACATTATTCTGGTGCTTCAAACCAAATGTGTACTCGGCCCTCGGTAAATTCCTTTAATAGACTACAAGGAATCGGTTTTTCAGAAAAACATTATATTGCTTCAATACCAAATGTAGGCGAACGGAAATCGGCTCAAAGACAATGTTATGTTTGTGCTAAAAAACATAGTATAAAACGAACAACATTATGGTGCAAGCATTGTCAAGTGTCATTGTGTATGGAGCCCTGCTTTTCTGAATAATATACAATCCAAGAGATGTGAAAAAAAAACATGTATAAGCAGTGTGTGTATATTTGTGTATATCCATAAATGCATACTAAATTTTATACTTTAACCCTAAAAAAATAAAAAGTAGAGTGGCTATTATATTTTCGTTCAATTATCTGTGAACTTATTGAAAAATTTCTTTAGTTATAAAAGACTTGTTTTATGTACATTACTGCGTTCAAATTCTAAAGAAATGTCTGCGGTGAGTGAGATCTCGTTCAGTGTAACCCAATTGGTGGGAGATTGGGGAAGAGAAGACGAAAAACAATGCATTGTTGTCAAATGTTACACCGAACAAAAACGAGGCCATTTAAATGATGATTTAAAGCTCATCTTGTAATTCAATTTCCGGAAGAGAGGTAAGATAAATATTTACATATTTTATATATTTTTTATTACTAAAAAGTTTTATTTTCAAAGAAGCTAATTTTAAATGAGTTTTTAAAATAAAAAAAATTTGGGTAATGAAAGAGGTTCGAGTTTTCAAGGCGTGGTATTTGAAGGGTTAAAAAGTATTTACAGTATTATTTACAACAAAATTAAAATGAAATAAATTGACTGTTAAATTATACTGGGGTCATCCAACAAGAAGAAAAGTTACAAATGCTTATCACCATCGAACGACCACAAATCGTTTTAACCAAAAAGATATTCGCGCATACAAAATTGGGTTCTATGAATAAGTTGTCTAAAGCCGAAACGACACGCGCCGTTGAAGATGAAATAGGCTTCGCTACTCTAGTGATAGGTGTTCCCGGAATAACCTCCCTGCCTTACGTCCCTTACCCGAAGGCCCAAAATTACAAGAATAACACTTATAAGACTTAATTAATTTAAAAGGGACGTAAGAAGAAAGAAATACTCCAAAATACCTGATACCAGAGCATTGAAGCAATAACCCACGTCGGAAACCCAAGCGAAAGAGGCTCGGCGTTGATGAGGGAATTCGACTCAAGTCCACAGGGGTTAAATGCGCTTACGGTCTTCGGAGAGGAGAAACCCACAGACAGCGATATCAGGCGAAAGGCGTCGAAACCACGGGGAACGATGATTCGAAGGCCCAACGATGCAAGAGAAGGAATTAGAGATGACAGAATTCCCAAAGAGGTGACTAGGGGAGAGCTTTCACTTGCCTAGTGTGTTCTCCTTCTCAAAGGAGAACACTTGCAAACGTAACTGGAAGAGCACAATTCGATGCAACTGACACATGGGGCAGCGAAAACGCTGGAAGGAATCAATGGCATAAAATCCTCGCTGCACGAAGGAATCCAATACGGGTCTCCAAAAAATTAACAACGTCAAGGTAAGTGACAGACAACGATTCAGCGGAGCAATCAGGAAGAATCCTCGCAACAGAATGCATTAAAAGGCCTTATATCCTTCAGTCCGAAGGGGCAAAGGGAAGTCGCTTCTCCTACGCAAATTAGGCTGGTAAGTTAAAGAAGTTTAGGGCAAAATGGTAGCCTCGAAGCGGGTCGAACTGTGATAAACACCGTAAGCTATGATGAGAAAGGCAAAGCATAGGAATCCGAGGGCTTACCCTTTATAGTAATTATAATATACAATTTCATTTTAATGGATATTTTTTTATTGTGATACCAATGGCCTATATCGATTATCATTATATATCATGTATTTGAAATGTATTTTAAAATGTATCTAAACACATTTAATGTATTTACTATTTAAATACTAAATACATTTTCAAAATGTATTTAGTATCCAAATACATTTTTCTCGTGTATTTAATATTTAGTATTTAAATACTTTAAATGTATTTAGTGCTCACCTCTGGTAGATACTTATTAACTAATGAACAACGAAGCAAACCAAAGAGTCTGTATAAAACATAGCATTCGGAATGAGCAATTTTCAAGAATGTCCAGAAGCAAAAACTGCAAATACGCCATCTTCAGCATCTACTACTAGTAGCGCTTCAGATAATGAGTTTGATTTTGAAAAAATAATTGATAAACAACATGGTTTGGAAGCTAAATGACCTCGATTGGAAAGTAAACAGGATGTTCCACATCTTTCTCCTCTTAACTTTGCATTTAGTAATTTCAAGTTAGAAGTATGGGAGTCTTTTAGTGAGGTTGAGAAATTTAACCGTCATTCAAAGTTATCGGTAGATAAAGCAGTACTAAAGTATCCGAAATTTATAAAAGATGCTGCACAAGTGATTATTGAATTACCAACTAGTCAATTTAGTGTGGCGCGTTTCTTTTCAGGATTAAAAATTATAAAACCAGATTTGAGATCTTTAATGAAAGAAGACTTAGTAGAAGTTATTTTATTTTTAAGGACAAATTGTTATTTATAATTTTAATTTCAATTTTCTCAAATTTTACATTCAAAATTCAAAATTTCAAAAAGAATAAGTTTACGACCAACGATGTACGGACATGAATAGGTAAAATGAACAAATACGAATCACCAGGACCGGATAAAATAGTGCCATAAGTGATCAAATAAGTAAAAGAGGCATAGGTGGGCGTTATCGCGATAAAGATATCGGGTTATCGGTTATCCTATATTTTTTTTCCGCGTTATCGATTCATCGGAATCGCCGATACTTTTGGTTCCAAACAAGCTATAATCGATAATTTCAGATTTTGATTTCAGTTTAGAAAAGGGGAGAGCCGCCCGTGCCTTGGAGGCAGAAATAGGTAGGTCCGAGCTGGAAACCAGCTGTCGGACGAGAGGTCACGAGGTGTTGCTCCTGCTCGCTACCGGTTTTACAGGCTATTTGATGATTTTTTTCCCTATGCTCCCGTGCTTCTTCCGTTCTATTTTTTTTGTGTACGTGTATATGAATACATGTACTATTCGGTGCTATTCTTTAATATCCGTTTATTAACGTTTTGAACACTTATGAGGTGAAGGTGAACAAGGGCAGCAAAGCCAACCTGAAGAGCCACTTCAAAAGGATTCATCCTGTCAAGGCAACAAGTTGATAGAGCTTGTAAGGCTAACTTGGGACTGGCGGCCGCAGCAGAAACCGGTCGGGTCAGTCAGACGATGGCGGGTCAATCAGCAAGAAACAGTGACAGATGTCCATCGCCGAGACCTTTGGCACCATGGTCCAGGGCAGCGCCGTCCTACAGTCCACCGTCGACAAGACAATTGTCAGGTTTGTGGTGGACAATATGTTGCCGCTGTAGATTGTGGACAGTTAGAGCTTCAGGGACATAGTCCACACCCTCACCCTTAGAAAGAGGTACCCTCCAGGAGGACGCTGGGGAGGAGGATCCTCAAAACCTATGAGGAGATGAAGGAGAGGCTTACCAGGTAAAAAACTAAGAAACAGTATTCAAATATTCTTACTATTGTATTATAAAATAACGCTATATATAGTTAATAATCAATATTGTATTATAATTTTGGATTTATCGGTTATCACCTTATCGGGTGATAAATTTATCCCAAGTTATCGATTATCGGTTATCGTTATCGATTTATCGGTTTTTGTGATACTTTTTTTCGTTATCGCGCCCACCACCGAAAGGAGATAGTAGAGGAACAAATAACGTATATATTTTTTCTTATTCCTTGAAAATAGTAAAGTCCCTTAAGACTGGAAATGATCAAATGTGACACCAATATTCAAGAAAAGACGCAAAGATCTGACTTGCAATCATCGACCTATAAGTTTGACATCAATAATTGGCAAAATGCTTGAAAATATTATTGCGGAAAAAAGTAAGCAATTTAGAAACAAAACAAATTATTAAGAAACATACAACACAGATTTAGGAAACATAGATCAGGTCTTACTAATTTATTAGAATTCTTTCATTATATAAACACAATTCATGACAATGAAAGGTCAGTGGACATTCTGTGCCTGGACTTTCAAAAGGCCTTTGACAAAGTGTCACACAATAGACGAATGTCCATGGTTAGAGCTCTATAATTCGGAAGTAATGTAGCAAATTGGATTGAGAATTGGCTTAGTGATCGTAAGCAGAGTGTCACGATCACTGAGGAAGAGTCTGAATGGATAACTATAAGTAGTGGCGTTCATCAGGGCTCTTTCCTAGGACCCTTGCTCTATATTATTTATGTTAACAACATAGACGTGGGATTGTTTAAAAAAAAATCTCCAAATTCACTGACGATTGTAAAGTGGGTATAAGTATAATTACCAAGCAAGATATAGTAGATTTTCAAAAGGACATTGACCACATTTCCGATTGGTCTGAAAAAATGGGAACTTCCACTGAACTTTGAAAAATGCAGTGATGCACGTTGGCTACAAAATAGTCGCCAAAATGTTGTATAGGGTGACTTTGCCCTAGTAGGCAGTAGCCAGATGGGCTCCTAAAATAATAATTTAAAAAAATGGCTAAACAAATCCGAAAGCAGAATACAAACTCCTTGAGAAAACAATAACAGAAACAGAAAATGAAAAGGATCGCGGTATTTATGTATCAAATACAGTGGCGTAGCTAAGGATGGGCGGGATGGGGGGCGGTCCGCTCCGGGCGGCACTTTGACGTTAATCAGTCTCTCACAGTTGTCAGTTTTACGTTTGGCCTCGATGCGGGCAGACATCTCTCAGTGCATTTTAAATATTGTTTACGCACGTTACGCAAGTTATTTTATTATTTTTATTTACGCAGCTTGTGATAATTTTGAAGACAACAGTATACAGCTTGAAGTTACTAGGCCTATAGGCTCAATAATGACTTTCACTCAGTGATTTTGAAACCTGTTGCAGAGGTGAGAATGTATGAACAATGCAAAATTTAACTTTATTATAAATACAATTATATGAATTAAACTCATACGTAGGCTAATTAGACTATGTGGTAGTATGCATGCATATATTTTCTACACTTCTCAATTTTCTCTAAATAGACCTATATAATTTATTATTTAGCCGAGACTGCAGCCTAATGCAGGTGATATTGTAAAGTTTAGAAACCTATTTTTTCCATTTATTTTGTCTTTTACTAATTATAGGGAAGCTGTTTACATGGATTATAAACATCATTGAAGTTTGTCTATTACTTGAAGTTTTTAACATTCACTAATATTTCATTATTCTATCACTCTTTCCCCAGATGAAGTGAGTGAAGGAAAGTGGTGCTGTTTATAGAAAAGAGAGAAAGGTAAGAGAAGAAGTAATAAAAAAAAGCATGAAAGGGCACTATTCAAATACATCAAACCTACATAAACTACTAGTAACATCGACCAAACCACTACTAAAACTGGAGAAGTTTGCAGATCCAAAAAATAATCAGATTCAAAAGATTCAACTCCAAGCGATTCGTTAACTACATGTAATGTAGAACATGAGCCTCATGAGAAAGAAAATATTCCAGATGTGGGCATAGTGGACTTAAAAGATGCTGGTCTATGGCCAAGCAAGACTAACAATGACACACGGATCTTACTGGTACGTCAAGGTACATCTGTGATCCAAAATCAGATTCTATTTTTTGTGAAGTAATCCGTCAAGGGGCATCAACCAAAGGACAAACTATAAATCTAACACGTGAGTGTTTTTTTTAAATGTTGCCAAATGGTGAAAATATATTAAGATCAAGTTTTAATTCCGTGGATGGATTCAAGATATGGTGGAAAATAGACCCTAAAATATCTCAGCATGAATCCAGTGCAGCACATGTTCAGAATTTCACAAAATGGAAGGTTCTGGATATTAAGATTGCTTTTGGAGCAACAATGGATAAAAAGGAACAAGAGGTAGTTGAAAATCAAGTAAAAAAGTAGAAGGAAATCTTTTCAAGATTGCTTGATATCATAAGATTACTAGCTAAACAAATTTGCCTTTAAGAGGTCCCCGAGAAGCAATAAATTGTGAGAGTAAAAAGACTGGTACTGAACCAGAAGTAGAAGAAACTAGAGGATTTTTTTTTTAGAATTAGTTGATTTCTTGGCAAAATATGATCAAGCGTTACGTGAACATCTTTTAAGAATCCAGATGGGAAACAATTCACTACTCCTTATCTGTCACTTAGTATTCAAAAACGAGTTAATAGAGATTTGGGGATAAAATGTAAGAAGCAAAATCATCAACCAAGTAAAAGAAGCCAAGTACTTTTCAATAATATTCGACAGCACTCATATTTCACATAAGGATCAAATGAGCCAAGTTTTTCACTATGTTATGATCAATGGAGATCAAGTGATGGTTGCGCAATCATTTGTTGATTTCATTGAAACAAAAGGAAAAGAGTGCAACTATGATTTTGGAAAAATTAGAAAATGATAGAATTACATAAGAACATAAGAAAAGAAGGACACTTCAAAAGACCATTCATGGCCTACACTTGGCAGCTCCTGTATGATATTAACAATTGCAGAGGGCAGGTATATGATAATGCTGCAGTAATGGCTGGTCAACATTCTGGTGTTTAGGTTTAGAAGGGTATTAAGGAAATTAATCCCAAAGAAGAATTTTTTGCTGCCTGCACAAATCACTCACTAAATTTGGCTTGTGTTCATGCAGCTTCTGTTGCTGTAAATTCTGTTACCTTTTTTTCAAACTGTAGACCCTGTTTTCACTTCATTTTTTTCATCATCCTATCGTTGGGACGTTCTAACTTCTGTCACTGCACACTGGGCCAGAGATGCATAAAATTATTTTTTATACTTTTTTTAAATATTGAATTTAATTATTAAAATCATTTATTATTGCTTAAATTTCAATAATTTAATGATATTGTATTGTTTTATCAGATAGATTTTATCAAATATAAACTCAAAGCTGTTTATGTTTTAATAATCTATTTTCTTTTATTTCAGACTTATTAAACTTGCTCATTTGTTTTAATAAAATTACAATAAAATTAACTATAATTTATTACATACATCAATTGAAAGTTTTTAACAAATATCACTGAGCATGGCTGAAGCTAATTTTGGTAAGTTATAAAAAGGTTTTAATAATTTACTATGGTTTGAAGAAATATAGGTTTAAAATTTGACTAAATTTAATAAAGAAAAATGAATTTTGGTTCACTGACTTTTTCGCTTACATTTCCTTGTTCTTCGATCATTCTCAAAACAAAGTTCAATGTATCTATTTCAAATTTCATATAAATGTTTTTGCCACCATTTGCCACTTAAAGTCATTTTGACCCATTATTTCCTTTTTTGTCAGGTGAAAATTCACTAACAAACAGACGACTTTTTGAAGTATTTTTTAATGCTAGCATATCTTCGAATTCAAATTCTATATTAGCTGGAATTTCTTTTTTAAAAGAAAATTTGAAAATTAAAGGAGAAAAATATCAAGAAATTCATAAATTTGTAGTCAGTACATAAAATATGCAAGAGCAAATGGTTGAATCCAGGTGTGAGAAGATATAAGAAGAAGATGGAAGAAAAGTATAAGGTATGGCTTGACAGTATTTTAAAGGTCCCTGATATTTGCTAGGTGACGATATGGAGGTTGACGATGTAAATGAAGAAAGAAGTAGGCATGTAAGTAGACCATCACTTCCATTTGACTCTTTATGTTCACCATCCCGTAGACATAGGGTTCACAATTTAATGCAGTTTAGCTCAACCTCTAAAGAGCGTGCTTATGCAGCCCAAATGAAAATGAGGAAAGAAGGCCACCCACAAGAGGTTAAGCAATTCAAAAGCATACTTAAATTAAATTAATCTGTACCCCGTCCCTATTCATCACAGGAAGCTTTGGCCTTTCTAAATAGAACAAACATGACTAAAGCTGCTTCTTAAGAGTGTAGATCAGGAGCCATAGAGCGTAACCCACGACCTTTATCCTCCTTATAATGAAGTAAGGAAAGAAAAAGAAAAATGTTATCCAAATGGGATAAATGTAACAGATAGAGGAGCAGAAATTCCTCTTCAGTCACTGCTTGACCATACAGCAAAACGTATTTGCGAATACGTCATGAAAGATTCAATTCAACTAATTGAATAACCTTTCACATTAATTTCAACCTACGGATTTGATGGGGCATCAGGACAAGCTCTTTACAAACAATCCTTTACATCACCAGGTACCTGTGATGATAGTACCATTTTCATTGCTAGCCTAGTTCCTCTAAAGCTCTGCGATGAAGAAGGCAAATTTGTAGAGGTGCGAAGATGTATAAGAGAAAAACTTCCTTCCAAAAGCGAGAATATAAATATCCCATTAAATTAACAAGTCAGAACGGACTAAGCCGTGTCGTAACGGTAGAGTGCTTGCCTCGGGATACAAAGACCCAAGATCGATCCCATACAGTCCACAAATTTTTACGAAGAAAATTCCGGAAGAAAACGGAGAATGCTTCAAGGACTAACTAATCCAGAAGGACCAAGAAATCGACTCAAGAGAAAACCGAGCTCAAAGAAAACGGAATTCAAGGAAATACGACTTTCAAAGGGCTAACTCGTCTCAACTCATCTCATCCCATCAAAATCGTCAAGAAGCATCAAGAAGTCATCACGTCATCAGAATTGAAAGGAATCATCACATCGTCGTTAAAAAGGAAGATACATCAAGAAAAAGAAGATCAAGAATTAACCCAGCCAACTTAAAGAAGAAAGAATCTCAGCCTACAAGAATACTATGAGTCAGATACATGGAGTCAATGTTTGAAGGGGCAACTTCATCTCAAGAAGTAAAGAGATTCGATGAACAAGAATAATATGGATAATTAAGAAAAGATATAATAAGATGAAGAGCCCCCCTCCCCCCCCCCATAAATTAATCTGGTCCAAACTCAACATTATTTTGTCGTCTCATTATGTTGTTTTTTTTTGGAAAAAAAACTAAAGACACAACAAAGGCCTTATATTATGAGCTCAATATATATATATATATATATATATATATATATATATATATATATATATATATATATATATATATATATATATAAAAACTTCTTCTGGGTGGCAAAAACACTAGCTACACCACTGATCAAATAATCTCAAGTTTAACACTGTTGAGAAATCAACTATAAAAGCGAAAAGGTATTAATAAACTTGTACAACGCCCTATTAAGGCCACAGCTAAAATACTGGTCGCCCTCCCTCAGAAATGATATAGAAAGATTAGAAAAAGTACAAGCTGAGGCTTGTTGCACTTCCAGATTCTTATAATCTGCAGTATTCCAAATATAAACAATTATATCCTTTTTTATCAAATGACCTCGAGCAGAGTGATAAGTCACAATTGTATATATATATATATATATATATATATATATATATATATATAATATGGAATGAGTTATCAGAAGAAATTGGCTCGAGTCCCACCGTTGACACATTTAAGAATTGGTTAGATAAAGTTATGAGAAATATTAACTATTAAAAATAATACTTGTTGCTAATTATAAAAGTTATCGTAAACTTAGAATGGTATTTAATATATAGATAAGCTCATCCTTTCTATATAATATGGAATGAGTTATCAGAAGAAATTGGCTCGAGTCCCACCGTTGACACATTTAAGAATTGGTTAGATAAAGTTATGAGAAATATTAACTATTAAAAATAATACTTGTTGCTAATTATAAAAGTTATCGTAAACTTAGAATGGTATTTAATATATAGATAAGCTCATCCTTTCTATAAAAATTCCTAACTGCGTTCTTTTATTCCACACACCACAGGGGTCTTTTTCCGATTTTCCAATCCCGATGATTCGGGTGGGAGGGGGTGGCTGGGGAGAGCCATGGGATAGAGTCTTCGAAAACAGTACCTCCTCGGCATGGACAATGTAGACTTTTGAGATGCTAATATTCCTTGCAACACACACACACACACACACACACACACACACTCCCCACTCTTCTCCGCTCCCTCTCTCTCTCTCTCTCTCTCTCTCTCTCTCTCTCTCTCTCTCTCTCTCTCTCTCTCTCTCTCTCTCTCTCTCTCTCTCTCTCTCTCTCTCTCTCTCTCTCTATCACCATTTCACTCCCTTCCCTCTCTACCTCTCTTTTTCCCTTTCTCTTTTGTCTCCCTCTATTCTCCCACTCCCTCTTTATCTCCCCTCCTCTTTTTTTTCTCCGTCTCATTTTTCTGTGTTTTTGTCCTTTTTCTATTATCTCTTTTTCTGCATCTCGCTAACTCTCTTTCTTTTATGTCTCCTTATCTTCTCTCCCACTCCCTCTTTTTCTATCGCTTTCCTTTTTTTCTCTGCCTCTTTTTATTCCCCCCTTTAGCCCTTTCGTTCTCTCTCTTTTTTCCTCGCTGTTTCTATGTAACAAGGAGTAACAAGGAAAGTAAGTACCCTAGGAGACCTTTGGACTAGCAATCGAGCGGGCACAAGTCTGCTCAATTGTTTTGCGTCCCTGAACGGCCGCTTTTCAAGACTTTGTCTAGTCTTGACTTGAACTGGTCAACAGATTCACTGTTCACAACTTCCACTGGAAGTGCGTTCCACTTACCGCAGATACTGAAGGTGAAAAAGTTTTCACACAGATTGCGGTTGTAACGCTTCAGTTCAAGTTTGAAGCCGTGATTGCGCGTTCTGTTCTCACTCAGTGTGAAAAATATCCCGGTAGTCAACATTGTCGAACCATCGAAGTATTTTGAAAACTTCGATGAGCTGACCACGCATTCTACGGGTTTCCAGCGAGAACAGATCTAATTCCCTTAGTCTATCCTCATAACTTTTATGTCGGATAGAGCGAATCAGTTTGGTTGCCCTAGCTTGTAACCGTTCCAGCCTTGCGATGTCCTTTCGAAACGAAGGACTCCAAAATTGTAGGGCATACTCCAGGTGCGGCCGAACCAGGGAGTTGTACAGACAAAGTACTATCTCCTTGTTACGGTATCTAAACTGGCGCTTTATGTAGCCTAACATCCTTTGGGCTTTCTTTTCTGCCTCGATGCACTTTTTCGAGAACTTGAGGTCGCTAGTAATAGTTACACCCAAGTCCTTCTTAGTGTCACTCGATTCAAGAGCAGTGCCCTTAAGGATATACTGAGATTGGGGGTTTCTGTGGCCGATATGCATCACTTTGCATTTGTTCACGTTAAAAGGCCTTTGCCACGTGTCCGACCACTCCCCAATCTTCCCAAGATCTTCCTGCAGGCGGGCAGTATTTCCATCCTTTGCAACATTCATACCAAGCTTGGTATCGTCGGCAAATTTGGAAATCTTGGCAACCATGTCACCGTCCATGTCGTTGACGTAGATGATGAATAGTAGTGGTCCCAGGAAGGAACCTTGAGGCACCCCGCTAGTAACGGGCACCCACTTAGAAGCCTGTCTATTCACCACCACCCGTTGCCGTCTGCCACTTAGCCAGTTCTCGATCCAGCCGGCTACTTTTCCGTCTATGCCCAGCGCTCGCACTTTCCGGAGAAGGCGGCGGTGTGGTACCTTATCAAAGGCTTTCTGAAAGTCTAAGTACACCACATCCACCGCCTTGTCCCGATCGTGCTCACTGAAGACGAAGTGGAAGAATTCCACAAGGTTCGTCAGGCATGACCGTTGCCTTCGGAAGCCGTGCTGGGAACTCCTCAGTAGCAGGTTTGACTCTAAATACGACGTCATTTTTTCCACCATCATGCTTTCCATGAGTTTACCGACTATCGAAGTCAGACTGATAGGTCGGTAGTTCGACGGTTAGCTTCGGTCTCCTTTCTTGAAGATAGGAGTCACCTCCGCTTCACGCCAGTCTCTAGGAACGCATTCGGTCCGGATTGACATGTTAAAGATTGCGCTCAAGTGTCGTGACACTTGATCGCGCACTTCTTTCAACACTTTAGGTAGAAACCCATCCGGGCCAGGTGACTTTGGGACCACACTCTTCAGTAAACACTGAAGAGAAGTAATCGTTGAGGAAGTTAGCATTTTCTGCATCTAAGTGCTTTAATGCCCCCTCCTCATTTCCCAAAGGGCCAATCGTTCGACGGATTGGTTTACGGCTGTTCACATATCCAAAACACTCCTTGTGATTCTCTTTACAGAGTCTCGCCACTCGGAGTTCCTCAGAACGCTTAGCCGCCCTTATGCTGGACTTCACTCTCCTGGCTAGCCTCCGGTATTCGTCAGAGTCACCCGAGATCTTCGATTGTCGGTACACAGTTCTTTTCTTCCTAAGCAGTTGGCCGATTTCTCGATTAAACCACTTTGGTTGAACAGAAGCCCGACGGGGACATTTCAGAGGGATGAAACGCGATTGAAGACTCATGAATGTGGTTTTGAAACTGTCCCACGATTCTTCAACAACATCGCACACTTATAGCCTCGCGTCAGTCAGTCCAGCACGAAGACCTGCAAAGTCTGCTCCTTTCAAATCGAGTTTCTTCGATTTACTAGTTGCAGGCCCTGCCTTCGGAACTTTGACTACAAATCTAATTAGCCGGTAGTCACTGCCACCGAGCTCTTCACCAACAGAGAGGTCCTCAACGATGTCATCCTCAGAGGTGAAAACCAAGTCGAGGATATTGTTTCCTCTCGTTGGCTCTCTCACCCATTGAGTGAGGAACTCGTTGTTCGCGCACTCGAGGAGTAGTGCGTTGCAACTGTGTCTATATGTATATAGATGAAAGATGTATATGTATTTCCATATATCTGCCCACCTAGCCATTTCGATCTTTCAGTCTCTCTCAATCACTCACTCTCTTTACTTTTTTCCTCTCTTTTCTCTCTCATTCTCTCTCATCCAAATTTATCTCTCTATTGCCTTTTCCATCTATTTGGTTTCTCCTTTACTCTATCTTTTGTTCTCTCTGGTTCTCTTTTTCTCTAACTTCCCCGCATTTCCTCACTCCCTCTCCATATCTAAAAAAAGGGAGCTATTGTGTCTCTGTATAAATGTATGCTTTGGTATATTTGTGTATATGTGTATCACCCCTACTATCTAGCTCTCATCTATCTTTATCTACCCTATCTTTGCTAGTAGCAAGTAATGGCCTGGCGGCTACCTCATGCACAGGAAGAGAGGCTTTTGAACCTTTATCAATACCACCATTTGACGCTTACAGGTTGTTAGAGACTGGGACGGAGGAGTCTCAGGCCGACAGGGTACGGAATAGTGTGGTGAGGCTAGTGTGCACTGAAAAGCCTACCACTAACGCATAATGCCTGACCAGCCCATGTGACCTTTCGTTGGTGATTTAGGCTGGGCTGTTACTGGTCACAACCTCCCCGCCTAGTTGGCTGCGAGGCTAACTAAAAGGTTATGTCATTAGTCAGGACAAGATATCCCTTGAATGCCTGGGCTACGAGTCTGGCCGTTCCGCAGGGCCTAGTACGGCCCCGACCTTGGCTTTCCTCACTCTGTCGAACCTGGCAAGAAACAAGTGAGAAATCACTTATGGTTGCGGCCGTAAACTGTGTCACGTTAGGGACCGTCTATCCTATGGGAAAACCTTTTCGGCTAGTGTGGCAGGCGTATGGGGAGGTCTGCTAGGGAGGTGCTGGAAAGACCTAGAGGGTAGGTGGATGCGGCCGGCGCGAGACCCAACACTAAGCTTTTCCCTCTAATTTTAGTGGTCGCAAGCATCGAAGATATTAGCGCGCGCCTCGTCAGCTGAAAAAAGCAAAAAAGTAAATAGAGAAAAATGCCTGGTGCCCAACAATTAAAACCTGAATGCCCTAGGTGCGGAGGCATTCGTTGGTGTATAGAGCTTAAAGAGGGGAGCTTTAAGAACATCACTCGTCAGAGCGTCTGCAAGTTCTGCGACATAGAATTGGTAATGGAGAGGAAAATGAGGGAAGCGGAAGAGCGTCACCACCGCGAACTGGCCGTCGTGAGGAATTAACTTGGGGAATTCGAAGAAAACTGCATTGTGGAATTGATAAACTTGAGGAATCACGTGGGCCAATTTCAAGAGGTAGCTGACGAACTCAGAAGACGTGTCATCTCCAACAAAACTCCAGGGAATTGGAATGACATTAGAGGAGCTGTATTGTCGCAGATACGATGCAAGAGAGCAGTACCACCCAATCCAGACAGGGTGCTTGCCGAAAAGACCCAGGTAGGGCTAAAGGAGAGAACCGAAGATCAGAGAAATTATGCTGACGTCGCTAGATCCGCGGCAACTCTCGAAGCGGCGCGAATTTTGTGTCCAGCGCAGCTCGAACTAACCCCCAGAATATCGAGAACGATAACACTGAGGCTACAGGAAATCCTATTTAAACTGCTGCAGTAAATACTTGGACCAAAACGAAGAAAAAGAAGCGAAGAAGAAAGAAGAAAAAGCAGGTAACAGCTGCGAGAAGAACACCAGTGAGCAAAAGTGAACCGACCGATACGAGAGCATTGGCAGCGGCAGTAGAGGGTTTACTGGAGGTTAGGGGTGCGAGCTCGAACGAAGGAGAGTTTCAGGAAGTAAGGAGGAAAAGGAGAAGTGGTAAGAAGAAAAAGAAGAAGAAGGCGACCTCCTCTGCCGCAGAGGTTCCCTTGAGAACCACAAATCGCTTTGCCGTCATGTCTGACGAGGGCGCGCAAAGCGCAGTGGTGAGAGACTCTCAGCTGCGAGGCCTTCAGTACCACCTGGGCGGGGGAAAGTGCCACTAATGGAAAGTATGATGTCTCCCTGGGAGGGATAACGAGGCACTTCGAGACGAAGTTATGAACGTACAGAATTTCTCCAGGAGCTCCGTACTTGCCTCAATTGTCAGTGAAAACGACCTTTTCCTTAGAGGGTGTAGAGTCGGACAATGGAACATATAGTCCAGACATCGATGAAGATTCCAGAGGATCTTCTCTCAAAGACAAGCAAGGCCATGCTCGTGGGGATGCTACCCAGGAGGTTTGCTACAGCACACGCACATAGCAAACTTCTTGGAATTAACGAACGTCTAGGTCACATATGTGCCTTAACAGGAGTTAAGTTTGTAGACCCGGTCGACTTGCTCTTTAGACGAGATGACCTATACGCGGAGGACGGGATCCACTTAAACAACCGAGGAAAGAAGTTTCTGGCCTGTTTAATTAAGAGGAATGCCTTCTGGTTGTTAAGGGCTGCACAGGACGAGCCAAGCTGCAACTCGACGGGTACCGACAAACAGGAGACCCGAGACGAGTCGCGAGAGCAGGTCAGTTCAGGACATCCTACTGCAGGAAGCCCTACTGCACCGCAACCCGATAGTAATGGAAGCCCTGCCGTTGACCAAGAACCGTTCCCAGGGGAAGAAGACCCAGGCAACTCGGAAGGAGCTCATGGTGATGCATCCCTTTCTGAGAACAACAATCCAACCTAGTCGTCGGAAAACGCGTTAACGGAGGGAGCGTGCGTACTAGCAAGCGTTCCATAAAAGTTTTATTTTTTTAACGCGAAGTCGATACGAAACAAGTGGAATGAACTTTTGGCTGTATTGGCCTCCAATAACCGAATAGATATCGTGGCGATCGTAGAAACGTGGATCCATACTGATAATCGAGATTTCGAGTGTGAGTTTGCGATACCAGGTTATACAATTTTCCACCATGATTGTCCTTCTCGAAAGGGCGGCGGAGTTATGGTATACGTCTGGAACTGTTTCCCTGCTGTCGAATGCAAGGGGATATGTGGTCACGAGATTTTAAAGCTAGACATAGATCTTACCAGCTCCTCTTATCGAGTAGTGGCGGTGTACAGGCCGCAAAGACAGTCAGAAGAGTGAGGCTCAAGCTTGTACGCAAAGCTTACAGACCTAATAAATATTCGCACAAGTTTAGGCATTGGTGACTTCAACTGCCGTGAAACTGCCTGGAGGAATTGGTCAGGCGATACTGAAGGGAGGAGATTAATTGAGTTTGCTCAGGATAACTTCCTGACACAGTGGGTCGATGACCCAACGAGGGGTGACAACATGTTAGACTTGGTGTTTACCACCAAAGACGACATGGTATCCGGACGCAGCACAGTAACGTTTTCCGCCCACATTCCATGTGACAGACGCTCTCACATCGCTACCTTCAAACCTGACTTCCGACGCACGAACTTCGTGGGTCTTCGGGATGCAATAGTTCGGCTTGAATCTACAACAGGAGAAGGAGCCTTGGACAAATGGTTGGCGTTTAAAGAAAACCTTTTGACTCAACAATCTGCATTTTTCCCCAGCAGGAGGATGGGCGTCAAGAATCTACAACCAAAATGGTTCAATCGTGGCATCGCCAATAGCCGCAAACCGATTCGTCATAGCATAGGACCTCTGAGAGATGACAATGGCGTGTTACGGAAGTCAGAACCAGACATCGCCAACGTGTTGAACGGCTACTTCGCCTCCGTATTTACGAGGGAAGTTTACGGTCCAGCTCCGATGTCGGAGTTCATCTAAATGAGGCAGGGGGGGGGGAACCTATGCAAAATAGTGTTAGAGAGAAACAAAGTAGTAGCCAGATTAGGAAACTTTAACCCGTATAAGTCTCCAGGTCCGGATGGCTTTCTTCTTAGAGTCCTCTGAGAAGTTAGTGAAGAGGTCGCTCCACACTTAACCACCATTTTCAACAAGTCTTTGGAAACTGGAGAGGTGCCCGAAGACTATAGAATAGCAGACGTAACTCCCATCTATAAGAAGGGAGACCGCGAATGCTCGGGTAATTACCGGCCTATTAGTCTGACATCCATCGTAGGCAAACTACTCGACGGAATAATCGCAGACCATATAGTGCAGCACTTAGAGTCCCACAACCTGATCTTGGATTCCTAGCACGAATTATAGCAAGAACAGTTCATGTGTCACTAATCTACTAGAATTTTCCACAGTATTTTGAGTGAGTATGACCGTAGTCAAGCAGTGGATATCTTATACTTGGACTTTCAAAAAGCCTTCGATAAGGTACCACACCGCGGGTTGATAAATAACGTCCAAGCCCTTGGCATTACCGGCAAGGTAGCCGAGTGGATAGAAAACTGTCTCTCGGGACGGAGGGAACGAATAAAGATCAACAGGGTAGCCTCTCAATGGGCGCCGGTCAGTAACGTGGTGCACCAGGGTTCAGTGCTCGGGCCTCTATTGTCATTCGTCTACATCAATGACATAGACGAAGGACTACTATGGTAGATAGCCAAGTTCGCCGACGATAGCAAGGTAGGAGGTAGTGTGAGCTCACGGAAAGGAGTGAAACGCCCGCGAAATAGCCTTCTCAGGATAGCGAGTTGTCCGAGAGGTGGCAGATGCCATTAATGCACACGCTAGCCCACGGGAAAGCTACTCCTTGCTAGCCAAACAACTAGATACCACTGACCTTGAGAAAGATTTAGGCGTTAATCAGCAGTGACCTAAAGTTCTCCAGGAAGTGTCTCCATGTGGAAAAGAGGGCCTAGCGAATGCTAGGGGTACATAAAGAGGAATTTTCGCTTCCGAAATAAGCAGATTGTTCTCGCTTTGTACCACTCTATAATCAGGTCACACCTTGAATACGCCGTACAATTCTGGTCCCCAGCCCTGAGGAAGGACATTGAACGGCTGGAAAGGGTACAGGCCAGAGCCACAAAATTGATCCCTTCTTTTAGACATAAAAGTTATCAGCAGCGGCTACGAGAACTGTGGATGTTCTCCCTAGAGACGCGCCGGTTAAAGGGCCAGCTGATTGAAAATTTTAAGATAATACGAGGAATTGAAAACGTAGATCACAAAAAGCTGTTCACGTTGAGCGCAAATGCTACACGTAACCATGGTTACAAACTAGAATTACCGCAATTCCATACTAGCATTTGCGGAAACTTCTTCTCGTACAAAATCTGCGGAACGTGGAACCGTCTACCACCAGAAGTGATGAACAGTTCGTCAGTCAAACAGTTCAAATCTCGACTTAACTAGATAATCCACACTTTGTCCTAGATGGTACCACCTTGGTATAGATTATAGATTAGAGGCAAATAGATAGGTTTCGACTTTTCTATGAAAAAAATCCTGATTGTCTTCTTTTTCACAGCACATTAAGGTAACGTTTCCGCTTTCTGGCCCGCAAATGAGGGTGGGAGAGCCTTACGAAAATAGTACCTCCACGAACACGGTATGGTTAGCAATGTCATTTGAGATACTACTTTTCTTTGTTACTCTCCCCCCCCCTCTCTCTCTTTCTCTCTCTCTCTCTCTCCATCTCTCCCCCTCCCTCATCTCTCTCTCTCTCTCCATCCCTCCCCCTCCCTCATCTCTCTCTCTCTCTCCCTCCATCCATCCCCTTCCCTCATCTCTCTCTCTCTCTCTCTCTCTCTCTCTCTCTCTCTCTCTCTCTCTCTCTCTCTCTCTCTCTCTCTCTTTCAGTTGTCTTCAAACCGTGCTCCTGCTCGGAAGTGTGCAGTATTGCTCCCACTCCTTGATTCTGTCCCAGTCTGCGTTCTGTTCCAGTCTGCGTTCTGTCGTTCCTGTGTTCACACGTGCTCTCTTTGGCTCTCGCTACAATATATATAAAGTGTTGTTTTTAATATTTAATTATTTTCAAAACGACTTTTAAATAGAAACATTGAATTATTCTATTTTATTAACCGTTCTTGGTAGTTTTTTATATAACTATTTATCGAAAAAATCGTGAATTGTTTAATATTAGTCATTTACCTGTCATCTTTCCCAGAAAAATAAACCACCAATCATAATTAGTCCCTTAAAAGTGACGTAGAGTTTTCTCAACCAATCACCGACCAGTATTTTCCCACGTCACGCCGCGCCAAAGAAATCGACCAATCAGTGATTAGTGTATCTAATTTAACCTAACCGCCAGCGCCATCTTGGATTGATACAACATAAAGGTAAGTGAGATGCTTACAGTTGTAAAATATTAACGGATTCATTCTTAATTAATTTCAAAACCAAATACGCAAAATTAGAACAATCCTACTGTTTAAAACTCGGTACGTAAGATTAATTTATATAAATTGGACCTCCAATAACGGATCTCGGACAAAAACAAAAATGCCTGGAGCGCAAAGATTGAAGGCCTTTTGCTTTAAATTACATCACTAAGTGTATGCCTATTTTGTAAAATTGCTGAACAACATGAGAAAGAAAAGAACGATATGTTGAAGCTTATTCATGATTTGGCGAACAGAATACATATTTTAGAAACAAAAACATGTTACTGCGCACTCGCTCAAAATCCAATAGCACTTATCGATCAAAAGGTGGTAAAATTGGAACAATCTTTGCTTTTTTTGGAAAATAAGATTGAACATAATACAGTTAGAAAAGAGGAATTCATCACAGTTTCTAATAAACGAAAAAATAGGCCCAAACCAAACGAAAGTTCTCCCATTGAACTGAAAAATAAGGTTTCTGAACTAAAAGAAGAAGAGACACATTTAATTGGAGACTCATTAATCAGAAATTGGAACAATCTTTGCTTTTTTTGGAAAATAAGATTGAACATAATACAGTTAGAAAAGAGGAATTCATCACAGTTTCTAATAAACGAAAAAATAGGCCCAAACCAAACGAAAGTTCTCCCATTGAACTGAAAAATAAGGTTTCTGAACTAAAAGAAGAAGAGACACATTTAATTGGAGACTCATTAATCAGAAGTCAAATCGACTGCTTCGGTGCCAGAAATCATAAAAAGCGTAAATTTGGGTGCTATCCAGGAGCTAATATCAAGAAGATAACCTAACTTTAAGCAACCAAGAGTGTTCAATAATATCCAATGTCGGAAGCAATGACGTTTTCTGCAAAAATAACTATTCTGGAACAGAAAAAATAGTTGATGAATATACTAAGCTCGTTAAAACAATAAAATCCAAGACTAAAAGGGGTATGGTTATAGGCATACTACCACGAATAAATGCAAATAGAGAAGAGTTGAGTCGAGCCATTGGTGTAAACGATCGTATAAACAAAATATGTGAACGAGAAAACGTCAAATTCGTTGACTTTTGGCACAAATTTATTCACAACGAAAAATACTTCAGCCATGATGGAACACATTTTAGCCAAACAGGAAAAAAGGAATATGGGCAAATGCTGCATCTAAACTTGAGAGAACTTTTAGAACAATCTGAACAATCTTCTGAACCACAAAATAACTCGGGAAACGACCTCAGTGTAGCATTAGAAGCAAACGGATAAGTACACTTAAAGCCATTCTATTCAACGCTAGGTCACTTCGGAACAAATTTACAGAGCTCAAAGCATTAGTAGCGTTAAAAAAGTACGATATAATAGGCATTACCGAAACGTGGATCCATAGTCATACAAGGGATTATATTACCGAATTTCAACTGCAAGGTTTTAAGATGTTCCACAAAGATAGAATTGATAAGGAAGGGGGCGGTGTACTCCTATATATAACTGAGGACCTCCAGCCTACTGATTACAATATAGACTCAGAATTTGAACTTATAGGAATAAAATTGAATTTACATAAAAGTTTGCATATATACAAGGCGTATAGAAAACCACACCAATCAGCTGAGAAAGACATACAATTCTACATTTTTTTGACGAGCGTGAGTAAAGACAAAATCTCACTCATTTTCGGTGACTTTAACTGCCCCAAAATAAATTGGTCGACGAAGAAGTCAGATTCTGAAGGACAAAGAATATTAAACTTTATAGATGACAACCTGCTAACCCAATGGGTCACAGAGCCAACACGAGGAGATAATATATTAGACTTGATATTAACTTCAGATGACGAACTAATCTCAAACGTAAGCGTAGGCGATAAAATTAGCAACAGCGACCACAACCTAATAGAATTTGAGGTGAATATACCTCACAAAAAAAGTGAGAGACTTGTTACAAATTTAGACTTGCGAAAAGCAAACTTCACAGAATTAAGAAAAAGTCTAAAAAATCACAAAATAACTGGTAAAGACATAAATGAAGCCTGGAATGGTTTTAAAAACTATCTCTTGATGAAGCAATCCCAATATATTCCTGTCGTCGTCAGAGTTAGCGGAAAAAACAAAAATCCTAAATGGTTAACAAAAGAAATCAAAAGGAATATTAAAAAAAGAAATGAGGCTTATAAGATTGCCAAATCAAACAACTTGGAATCAAATATATAGAACTTAGAAGAAAAGTAAAAGCTGAAATTAATAGAGCAAAACGTAATGAGGAGATGAGGGTGGCTCTTAACTGTAAAAATAATCCCAAAGAATTCTTTGCCTTAGTTAATAGTAGAAAACCAATAAAAAATAGTATTGGACCAATCAATGATCTACATAATAATCTACAATTCACAGATAAAGATATAGCGAAGGCACTAAATGAATATTTCGCAACAGTGTACACCAACGATGCCTCAAATCTAAATATTATGCCGAATATCAAGTACACAGGCAATAGACCACTAAAAATCTTTAAGTGCACGACCAATGATGTACTAAAACGAATAGACAAAATGAATAAATTCAAATCCCCAGGACCCGATAAGATAATGCCAAAAGTGATTAAAGAAGTAAAAGAAGCAGTTGTGGAACAAATAACGTCTATTTTTAACTTATCACTTGAAAGCAGTATAGTCCCCCAAGATTGGAAAGTAGCTAACGTGACGCCGATATTTAAAAAAGGACGAAAGGATCTGGCTTGCAATTATCGTCCTATAAGTCTGACATCAATAATTGGTAAGATGCTTGAAAGTATAATAGCAGAAAAAATAGCAAGCCATCTAGAAACAAACAAGTTATTAAAAAATACACAACATGGATTTAGGAAAAATAGATCGTGTCTTACAAATTTATTAGAATTTTTCCATTATGTCAACACATTTCATGATAGGGAGAGGTCTGTTGACATTCTGTATTTGGATTTTCAGAAGGCCTTCGACAAGGTGCAACACAAGAGACTAATGGTCAAAATTAGAGCTCTAGGAATAGAAGGTAACCTAGCAAAGTGGATTGAGAATTGGCTGTGTGATCGTAGGCAGAGAGTTGTGATAAACGGAGAAGAGTCAGAATGGATAACTGTCAGTAGTGGTGTTCCTCAAGGCTCTGTCCTCGGACCATTGCTCTTTATAATATATGTGAACGACATAGACGTGGGATTGATTTCAAAAATCTCGAAATTCGCTGACGATTGCAAATTAGCTAAAAATATAATTACTGAGCATGATATAACAGACTTTCAAAAAGACATTGACCTTATAGCCGATTGGTCTGAAAAATGGAAACTTCCACTGAACATTGAAAAATGCAAAGTAATGCATGTTGGTGTCAAAAATCCAAAAGCTGAATATAAACTCGTTAACAAAACAATAGTCGAAACAGAAAACCAAAAGGACCTAGGGATTTGTGTATCAAATAACCTCAAGTTCACTCAGCACTCTGTTGAAGTAGAAAAGAAAGCACTAAAGATACTGGGTTATATCAAGCGACAGATCAGTTATAAAAACGAAACAGTGCTAATAAACCTGTATAATGCCCTAGTAAGACCACAACTGGAATATTGTGCACAAGTATGGTCGCCCTCCTACAGAAAAGATATTGAAAGATTAGAAAAAGTACAAGCTAAAGCTACAAAAATGATACCTTCATTAAGAAAATACAATTATGAAACTCGATTGGAAAAATTAAACCTCTTCAAACTAGAAACAAGACGCATACGAGGTCAATTAATTGAAGTCTATAAAATCCTGAATGGAATAGAAAATGTAGATTATTCCATCTGGTTTAAGTACAATAAAAACATTACCCGTAACAACAGCAAAAAACTCGTTCCGAAAAAATACAAACTCGATGTATGTGGAAACTACTTCTCATATAAAATTGTTAATGTATGGAATCAGTTGTCAGAAGAGGTTGTGTCAAGTCCCACCGTTAACACATTTAAGAATTGATTGGACAAATATTTGAGGAATATTATGTGTTAACAATATTAAATCCAAACTATAAAAGTTATCGTAAAATTAGTAAAGTGTAGGTATTCATCTTTCCTATCAAAATTCCTGACTGTGAACTTTTATTTTACACATCAGGTATCTTTTCTAATTTCGAAACCCGAGAAATTCGGGTTGGAGAGGTGGGTAGGGGAGAGCCTTCAACTTTAGTATACTGTCTCTAAAACTACTAGATAGGGTCTTCAAAAAAAGTACCTCCTCGGTATGGACAATATAGTCTTTTGAGGTACTACCAATCATTGTAAACTCATAAAGTGTCTAGAAGATATTTTTATAGTGATAAGTGTTTGTTCTTTGTTTAAACTCGTAGGCTGCCTGGATTTCTGGATTTGCATTATTTTGCACATCCATGTGGTCATTTTTAGATATCTTCTCAGCGCCATCTTTCCCCGAGAATAAAACTGTGAGTATTAATTACCCTTACATTTCTTGTTTTTTCATTTAATTTCCCCCTCTTCTATTGAGTGTCTTAAAAGGTATCAATTTCTCAATATTTATAGTGAGTTATTGAGAATTTGCGCATAATATTGTTCAGATTTGTTTTTAGCCTGTGCTGGCATTGGCGCCAGTCTGTCGGCATTTCACCAGGTATATTTTCACGTGGTGACCTTTTTCTATTTAACTATTGAGAAATCTGAATTGTAAGAAATTATTTCAAAACCTTTTGCTTATTGAAAAATAATAGTAATTGCTTGAAACATAAAGTGTTAAGTGAATAAATCCCCATCGATCATATTTTGTTTATAATTTAAAGAAAAAGAGCTTTTAAATAAGGAAAATGCCAGCTGCGCAGAAACTAAAGCACGGTTGCTTCAAATGTAAAAATACAAGATGGATAATAGACTTCCCCGAGTACTCCTTTCATAATATTACATCAAGAAGTATATGCAAATTTTGCAAGATTAAAGAAAACCATGAGTTGAAAAAAACAAAGTGGATGTCGGTTATTAATCAAATGTAAAATCGTATAAACATCTTCGAATTAAAGAAATGTAATTGCCTAAGAGTAGATGAAGATAGAATAGCTAGAGTTGACCAGAAAATTGTAAAATTAGAACAATAAATTGCATTGATTACAAACATACCCGAAAATGAAAGATTTATCGAAGTCAAAAATAAGTTCCCAATAAAACCTAACATTATAGTTAATGTTGGAAGCAACGATGTTTTTAACGGAAATAACCAAACTGTATCAGAAAGCATTATAAAAGATTATATGAAAATGGTTAAAACGATCAAATCAAAAACAGATAATGGAATAGTTGTTGGCATACTACCTAGAATATATGAGAGATATGAAAACTTAAGCCGAGCTATTGGGATAAACAATCGCTTAAAAGATATTTGCAAAATGAAAATGTAAAATTTGTTGATTTCTGGCTTTTATTCATGCACAACACGGATATGTATAATCAAGATGGGATCCACCTCAACGCAAAAGGAAAGAAAACCTATGGGAGAATTGCTACAAATAAACTTAAGGAACCTATTGGATAATAAATCTCCGCTACTAGAAGAACAAGTAACACAAGGAACCGGACCAAGCCCCACCACAGAAGAAATTAGGATAAGTTCATTAAAAGCCGTATTATTTAATACAAGGTCAATTAGAAACAAGTTTTCATAATTTCGAGCGTTAGTATCGATTAAAAACTACGACATTATCGGTATCACAGAATCTTGGATTCACTGCCAATCGAGAGATTTTATTTCAGAATTTCAACTACAAAATTTTTCATAGAGATAGAGTCTAGAGAAAGGTTGGCGGTGTTCTGTTGTATGTCTGTGAAGATTTAAATCCTATAGATTGTGGCATTAAATCACCTTTTGAAGTAATAAGAATTAAACTGAAACAAAAAAAGAATGTATACGTAAATTTGGTTTACAGGAAGCCACATCAACTTCTGGAGATCGACAATCAATTTTATGAATTCATGACCAACATCAGTAAAGATAAGTTATCGTTGTTCATTGGAGATTTTAATTGCGCTAGAGTAAACTGGTATATGAAAACTGCCGTCTCAGAAGGACAGTTTCATAGATAAAAAATTCATTACTTAGTGGGTGAGAGAACCAAAAAGAGGCGAAAATATTCTGCATTTAGTATTAACCTCAGACGATGAATTAAATGTAAGAGATAAAATTGGTAATAGCGATCATAACCTAATCAAATTTGAAATTAATATTCCTTTTGTTAAAAAAGAACTCAATATCACTAAACCAAATTTCCAAAAAGCTTATTTTGCAGGGCTAAGGGAGAGCTTGAGAAATTATAGAACAAAAAATGAAGAAATTGATAAAGTGTGGCAAGAATTTAAAAACAATCTCCTAAATAAACAGGCTCAATTCATACCATCAAATGTTAGTACCGTCAAAAATATCAATGAACTTAAATGGTTATCTGCGGAAATTAAGAAAACAATTAGACAGAGAGATAAAGCGTATAAAATCCTAAAATATTATACGAATATAGATAATAAAAAGAATTATGTAGAATTGAGAAAAGTTAAAGCTGAAATCAAAGGAGTCAAACGAAATAAAGAGATAAGAGTAGCGCTAAATTGTAACAAAAATCCAAAGGAGTTTTTTGCTTTAGTAAATAGTAGAAAACCGATAAAAAGTAGCATTGGCCCAATAAAAGACAAATATGATATTTTAAAATTTAACGATGTTGATATTGCAAACACTTTAAATGAATATTTTGCATGTGTTTATAAAAGAAAATACGATTAAAAATTCCACACCAACTAATAAAAATGCCGGTATTAGACTGTTTAAATCTATTAGATGTACTGATTTTACTAAAAAAAAAACTTATTGAGAAAATGAATAAATATATATCCCCTGGACCAGATAAAAGATTTCCAAGAGTTCTGAAAGAAATCAAAGATCAAGTGGCTGAACACCTAAAGCAGATGTTTAATTTATCGTTAGAGAGTGGAATTGTTCCTCAAGATTGGAAGCTAGCAAATGTAACGCCGATATTTAAAAGAGGTTGTAAAAAAACTAGATAGTAATTATCGCCCAATAAGTTTAACTTCAATAGTTGGATAACTCCTCGAAACTTGTATTGCAGAAAAAATACTTGAGCATTTAGAAAAGGATAAATTATTAAATGATTCGCAGCACGGACTTAGAAAATATAGGTCATCCCTCACAAATTTATTAGATTTCTTCCACTTTGTTAATAGAGAATATGACAGTACCAGATCAACCGATATTCTGTATTTAGATTTTCAAAAGGCATTCGATAAAGTACCGCATAAGAAATTGATGTCTAAAGTAAGAGCCTTAGGAATAGAAGGAGAAGTAGCGAAATGGATTGAAAATTGGCTCACTGATCGTAAACAGAGAGTAGTCATTAACGGACAAGAGTCAGAAAGGACTCCGGTGAGTAGGGGAGTTCCACAAGATTCAGTTCTTAGACCTTTGCTTTTCATTATATATGTTAATGATGTAGAAGATGATCTGCTGTCAAAAATGTCTAAATTCGCAGATGATTGCAAATTAGGAAAAGGAATAGTAACTGAGGAGGATGTTTTAGAATTTAAAAAGGATATTGATAAAATAACACAGTGGTCCAAAAAATGGGAACTGCCCCTAAATCTAGACAAGTGTAAAGTAATGCATGTAGGTCATAAAACCCAAGAGCAGAATATAAAATGTTTTTACGAAATATTACCGTAACTGATAATGAAAAAGATCTTGGAGTCTACATATCAAATGATCTCAAATTTTCTCAGCAGTGTATCAAAGTGGCAAAGAAAGCAATGAAGCTTCTTGGATATATCAAACGTAAATTTAGTTTTAAAAATAAAGCTACAATTTTAAATATGTACAATGCATTGGTAAGACTACAATTAAAATACTGCTTTCAGGTCTGGTAACCATACTTACGAAAGGATATTGACAGATTGGAGAAAGTACAAGTTAGAGCCACAAAATTGATACCAGAATTACGAAATTATAACTATGAGAAAAGAGTATAGAAAGACTAAATTTATTCACACTAGAAACAAGACGTCTGAGAGGTCAATTAATAGAAGTATCAAAATCATGAAGGGAATAGATAATGTAGACTATTCTACTTGGTTCGAACTTAACATAAATTATACGAGAAATAATAGCAGTAAAATCGTTGCGAAACATTTTCAAAAAAATTTATGTGGGAACTTTTTTTCCTATAAAATTGTAAAATTCTTAAAACTAGACTGGACAAAATAATGGTAAACTTTAGATAAAAAGTGCCAAGACATTATATGTTGATAAAAACGAAGAAAAAGAAGCATCTTCTAAGTTTAGATGAGTAAGACATAATAACAATTACGGTTTTAAATTTGATTCTGCATCTATATAAAATGTAAATACGCTTCTGTCATGTTTTACTAATAAAAATAATCTTGGATATGAATAATTATTTTTCAAAATATCTGATAAAAAGCTTTGCATCTACAAGTGGTAATATCAGTGTCCAATAACACAGTATAAAGTTTTTCAAAATAAGAATGGAACGAGTAGATAAATCTAATATATAATAAGTGACAAAAAAATTGAATGTTAACAAAAAAAAGAAGAAAAAAAGAACATGTTCTAAAATAAAATAATTATGATAAGTCAGATTTTGTTTTTGTATATATTAGTATTTCCTGCTTTCCTTTTAAAATTTTTGGGATGTGTCTATTTTCCAACACTGCCAGGCATATATTTTCACTTTTCCAAGCCCGGAAACAGGTGAGAGAGGTGTGTGGGAAGAGACTTCATCTTTACTATCCTATTCCTTATCTGTAGTATTGTATATAGTTAGAATTAGTGATAAAATTATAGGTACTTCCATTGAAATGGACCGAATGGTCTCGTGAAGTACTTACTTTCCTTGTAACACACACACACTCTCTCTCTCTCTCTCTCTCTCTCTCTCTCTCTCTCAGACTTGTCGACTCGTCGTTCACCCCTCCTAAAAAATTACTGAATTTACATGTTATCTCTTATTTTGTTTTTATAAGGTTTACTAGGGACTCTATCTTGTGTTTATATTGTTTTAATAATCAAGAACATATTTTTTTTCTTTAAATTTGGTTTATATTAATTTTTTGTTCGTGTTCTTAGTTAAAACACTTGCGTTCATAGTGTTTTAACAGTCTAGACCATCATTGTTTTCTTTTGTTTTCTTTAATTTGGTTTTATTTATTTATTTGTGTGTTGCAATTTCTATTGAGCCACCAAGTGCGTTAAACTAATTGTCGTAGAATTCCCCCCTTTTTGTTCTAAGAGTGCTAAGTGTCTAATATATTGATATTAAACATAATATCTTAAAGAATAGAGCCGTTGGAAACACGTAAGGATATAGAGAAACGCACAATAATTTCCAAAATAAACTTATATTTTTAACTCTAACAAATTAATACACAAAATTTAAAGATTAACCACAGCAATACTCCGAATATTATAATAAACAAGAATTAATTAAATAAGTTTGACCCTCTAAAATTGGTTAATTTCTCTACACACAGCACTATATAAGATTTAGGCTTACGGACTCTACTGGAGTTTAAATCCCTCAGGAATGTTATTGTCTTATGACGCGCGCCGCCTGGCCAGATGTAGGTGGACAGGATCACGAGGTCGTTTTGGCGAGGAGTTCTTCAAGGACGAGAACAATTACGGTGCTTTATGCGGCACCAAGGTAGTCGTGGTCTCTCTGGCGAGAGGGAGTCGAACTTAGTTCTTGAACCAAGTTAACTTGGAGTGTGGTGTGTCCACCGAGTAACGAGCTCGAGGGGGAGCTTTTCTCCTTCGTTACTTAATTCCTCATGGACGAGGACTGAACTCGGGGAGGATCTTCTTCAAGGGCGAGTATAACGGAGGGAAATTTCTCTTACGAGAATAAGTTGAACTTGGTTCCTCAACCAAGTTAACTTATGAGTTCGGTGTGGCCACCGAGTAACGGGCTTGAGGGGGAGCCTTTACCTTCTTCTTTTCTTAATTCCTCAAGGACGAGGAATACCCCTGGTGTTTAAGATGCACCAGGATATGAGGAGTCTCTCTGACGAGAGTAAGTTGAACTTAACAAAGTTAATTTAACGTTTGGTTTCATAACCAGGGACTAGCTCGAGGATGAGCTGCTTCTTAGCCCCTTAAGGTAGGTAGCCCTGCCTCTCTTGCAGGGTACTTCTTGGTCTGGCGAGCCTTAATAATCTACCTCTCCAGTTTCGGTAGCCTGATCTTAATTCGGGGACTTCGTCACCTAGATTTTCCTCACTGTTCCTTATTCATAAGTTGTCACCCCACTAGGGGAGTGCTAAGAGATGGGGGGGGGGGGCTTGATGGCGGGCCCAGGAAGGTTCTTTTCCCAAACGGTTTTCCCACCAAGTCTTACATCGGCTCCTCGTCAGCCTTCGAGCTTGGGAGAAACAAGTCTCCAATTTCTTATTTGACGTGAAATTGAATCTCACTCTCCTGGGGGAAGATCTTGCATTTTAACCTTTAGGTCTTTCATAGCGCCGAGTGGTGCGGCGCTGCGGTTACGTGCTTGCCCCGACGGTGCCTGTCGCTGGATGTCTTTGCGGTAATCGCCTCGTGACTCCACCACGAGAAAAGGGGGAGGGACGATTTCCCTACACTAATCATTGCGGTGTCCTTCCTTGCAGTCGCCAGAACAGAACTGAACACAGCTAAGTTTATCTCTTCATTTTTTTTCGAATAATTTTTACTATTCTAGTTTTATTACTATTTTTTTCCTTCTTCTTTCTTTAATTTAATTAAATTTATTACAATTACTTTGGTGAAGTGTGTAGTTTCACTGGGTCCCTTCTCTAAATTTGACAATTCCTGTTTACAGGATATTACAGCTCAAAATTTAGCTTACTTCCTCCATCTCTATTCTTATTGTACGAACACATCGCAAAATACACATATCTCGCACACTCATACAAGTAAGAGATAAACACAAATTACATACGCACACACATATACATTCCTCTCAGCTCTTCTCCTTTTCTTTCAACCTTAAACACACACATACACACACACACACACACACACACATATATATATATATATATATATATATATATATATATATATATATATATATATATATATATATATATATATATGAGGAATTAAACCACATTCTCGGAAGACAATTTAATTCAGAACAGTTTCGGTGTATTTTCACACCCTTTTTCAACTGACACTGGGCAGAAAATATATAAGAGAAAAGCATAACACAAGATCCCCTCTTTTTCCCCCCAATCCCCTACTTGTGGCTAATCTGGGGGAGGGGTTAGGCCTAAACATATTGAAGGGCTGACATTTTACTATTTTATTTATTTGCGATCTTATTACAGGATTAAAAGAAAATTGACCCTCAGATAGATTTAAATTAGGAACTGACAATATCAAGCTCGATTCTACGATTCTTCTCTTAACATAGTTAGCCGATTTAAATACCATTTTACTTCCATTGAAATCGATCGTATGATTCTTGTCTCTAACATGGCAAAAAATTCCACTACTTTCGCTGCCCACTCTAATATCTCTTTTGTGTTCGTACAATCTCTTGTCTAGCCTTTAAATATAATAATTCCTTAAACCAATTGATGATGGCCAGGAAACCCAAAGAACATCATAACATAGGAGTATATGCAGTACCATGTAACAATTGACATAAAGTTTATGTAGGGGAAACGGGGAGAAATCTAGACAAGAGATTGTACGAACACAAAAGAGATATTAGAGTGGGCAGCGAAAGTAGTGGAATTTGTTGCCATGTTAGAGACAAGAATCATACGATCGATTTTGGGGCACAGATGAATTAAGCAGGAGCACAGAGATAACACATCTTTTCAGAAGAAGAAGACGTAAAAGAAGAAGAAAAAGAAGAAGAAGAAGAAGAAGAAGAAGAAGAAGAAGAAGAAGAAGATAATGAAGATGAAGAAAAAGAAGAAAAGGGTGTTCAGGGTGTTAAAATAAAGAGTCTATAAAGGTGTCTTATAATCTCCCTCGTTAGGCTATCTCCATTTCTTTGAATTTGTTACCCTTTCCGTCGGCTTAGTTTGACCTTACTACCTGCTTCTTGTAATTCTTAATGTGTTTCTTTACCTTCCTTCTTCCGTCTTCCTCATTGGGGATTTCTTGTTTTTGAGGTGGTCTTTCATACTTTTCTTTCGTATATATACCAATAATATAATATTATTTCTTGTATTTATCCTTGATAAAGAACTTAATAAAGTTCGAAAGTACTTGGAAACACCTTTTCATTTTTTACTGCGGGACATTGCATTCATATATATATATATATATATATATATATATATATATATATCCTTTTTTATGCTTGTTCCTCCGTCAGTTACCTTAGCTTCTAACAAAGACACATTAACCTATTTTACTTTGCATCTCAACCACACCACAATATATTTAATTCCGTACCCACATCCAGTCCACATTTTTGGCATCCCGTATCCGTACCTGGTTCCCAATATATTTTCCTTCTTGGTTCTCGTCACCATTCGCATTTTATTCTTCTCCCCAAGTCCTCTCTTCGCACGCTCTCTCTAGTTTAACTCCTTCTTTCACCCAGTTTGGTCTATCTAAGCATGATGAAGAAAGAGAAAGAACAGATAAATTGCCATAATGCAATGACTGCGGCAATATATGATTACTAGCAATAGTTATTCTTAATATTATATTAATAAAAAGTTTTAAAACATAAAACTCGAATCCCTAATAAAAATTGGACTGATATAAACTAAAACATACGGAAGTGAATAATTTATTAAATAGGTAATATTAAACACAATTAAATGTTAGAAAACCATTGCTATACTCGTATATGGTGGAATTATGCAAACGCTACCCATAGTAGATTTATTGTTGCCTATAACAATTGTCTCAGAATTCTGTGTGGTGAACTTAAGTATTGTAGAGCTAGTCCGATGTATGTATGTAGAAATATACCTTCGCCTAAAGAAGTAATCAGAAAACTTGTAATTGTTTTTTTAAATAGGTTAGAAAGCAGTTCAAATAAAATTGTGTCTGGTATTTTTCACTCAGACTGTAGATATCTTTCTCAAATTACTACTCACATGATAAATATTACCCATTGCATTAATCCGGCAATATTAAATATTAGTAGATTGACAGTTCATGTAAAGAGGTGAATAAGTACTAGCAGTAAGATAGTGGTATACTTCAAAATTGTAATGTATTTTTTTATTATTTTTTTATAGATCACCGAAATCCGCAATAAAGTTGTTTGTTTGTTTGTTTGTTTGAATGCACTATTTAACTCTATTTTCATTCAAGTTTGTGCAAGCTATACTCCTTTCCCTCGGTTGCCAGCTGTTACCTTTTCTCATTTATACTGATTAGTTTTCAAAACATTTAAGATTTCCTCTTGTATCATTCAAGAAGTGCTAATAGAAATTTCAATATTTTATATGTATATAGTCATTTGTTCAAAATATGAGTTAATTCTTAAATCATTTAGAATATATTGCACAACGTCTGTATCAGTAGAATGTAATAAAATGTACCGATATATCTTTTTAACGATTGTCTAGATTAGATTGGAAGAATTTCATATTTCTTGAATATTAACCTAATAAATATATATTTTCCTAATTTACCTAATATGTATAACCTTGTTTCGATTAAAAAAATATCTACTAATTTATATATGTAATTTGGCAACTCATACACTGCTAAATGTAGACAAAATGATATATTTTCTAGAATATCAATACTTTTTAAATAAAAATATTTCAAATTTCTATGTTAAAAATATATAAATGAAATTCTATGAAAAGAATGTTATGAAACTATTAATTAAAAGATTGCACCACAAGATGCAATTTATTGAACTGCATGTGAGGCCCAGAGTTGCCAGAGCGTGCGAATTTGAATAATTTTTGTTGCTCTATTTACGTTCTGTTGCTTTGCGAATTTTATGCTACTCCATTTGATAGTCGCACTACTTTTTGCGATTTTCAACCATACCTATCCCCCAAAATATATATGTTTTTAAAATATTGGAAGGAAGGGGGATTCTGAAAAATGCATTTATTCCACTCTGTACTTGTTAACTTGTTAAATTTATAACATGGAAAGAATAGGAATCGGGGTTCTTTTCTATTCTCCAAGGGATGGAGTATTATTTTGGTGCCACATTTTTAACACTAAAGATGCAATTGGAAACTGAGTACTAATAGATTTAGCAACATTTGCTTTAAAGCTATACTGTTTACCAAAAAACGATGCAAATGGAGAATAGGTATTTTCAAGAGTGACATCAACAAAGACGAAACTTAGAAATAGAATATATTAAGTAAGAATGCAAGCGAAATCGTTGGGGTTCCCACGCGAATGTACAAACCTACATACATGAGGAAGCAGATGTGATCTGAAAGGTCTGGAAACAGATAACACAAGCAGCTGGGCAAATTTAGGACATAATCTCATATGACCAACCCGATTTTACGTGAACCTATGAAACGGAGGAATCAATCCTGCTATGAATTCTGGTTTGATAAAGCCATGATCAGTCAGCCAAATGCAAATACACTCGAAGGACAGAAACACTCTGCATGATTCTCGTTTCTGACTTTTACATTAGTAGCATTAGTATTATTCGCGTCACGAGTCCGTTCCTGGTCCTCAATCGATCCGTCCATAACCCCAACAATCTGACGAAGAAGGAGACTTACACGAGATACTGAAACTTAATACTGATAGCCAAAACTCGACTATTTCGCCTGTCCGACCTGAGGTAGTTTTAAGCCGAGATTAAAGTCTACAAAACCGCCATTTTTCTTTTTTCAAGCTATAACCAAGTTACCTTTCGAACTCAGCCTACGAGCGGATTATCCGTTGAAAACATTTAGAGTCAGACCAAACTCGACGGTAAGACTTCATCCGTTTTCGCCCGACACCCATAGTCTGGTAACCCATCGTCTCCTCAAAGGTGGTGAACACCTTCCGTAAGAAAGTAACCATTAGGCATACCACCATAAACTGGTAACCTATAAACAGGTGACGAGTCACTTTACTTTATCAGAAAACGCAAGAAGAAGAAACTTGAGATATTAAGTTTAGTACTTAATTAATACAAATTTTTATGTAATTTTCAAATAATACTAAAATAATTTATATTCTTTCTTGTGTTGTATGTGTGTGTGGGGGGGGGGGCGAGAATTGCTACGCTCCTTTTTATTTTGCTCCATGCTAATTTGTCACAAAAGTTTTTGGCAACTCTACCAACGCCATATGTTATGACCCATAATACATAGCATATATAATCTTGCTCGTTTCGACAGTTGAGCTCGTGCTTCCTTCGTGTATTTTCCTTATGCTTGTGTCTATATTTCCCAATATAGTCTTGTGAAAATTAATTCATATTTGGTAGCAATTAATTGTTCCGAAGAGATATATCATTTAAGTTTATTAATTATCTATCGACCTTTATTTTGATCAGTTCGCAAGTTTTAATTTCCTTAAATTACTACATTCATGAGTTTGGTATTTGTTTTGATGTTATTAATTTCGATACGTTTTACTGTATCCCCAAGAGTTTCTATTGAGGTGGCTGCCCACACTTAGACTTTTGAATAAAGTTAAAGCGCATGGGATCGATCGATGAATACAATCTAATATTACTAAATTCAGACCTAGAGTGCAATGGTACATATACCTGGGGAAGAAACAATCAAAAAAGTGCTATAGACCTCGTACTAATGAATTAGAATATGTATAAGAACTTCAAAAGAATGACCATAGATGAAAATAAACAGGAAATAGATATATCAGACCACAACTTGGTAATTATATATCTTGATTACTAGAAAGGCAAAGAGGTTGCTGAAAACAAAAAGGAAATAAATTATTTGAAGAAGAAATGGAAAAAACAATAGAAAGGGCGGAGATAAGCAACATAGACAGTCTAATAGAGAAGATGAGATTAATAAGTAAAGTAAAACTAGCAAAAACATATTATACAACTAGAAAAAAAATGACAAAAAAGAAAAACCATGGATGAATAGGAAAATAAAAGAGGAAATAATAAAACAACAATATCTGACCAGAAATAAAAGATACAAGAGAGGGGAGGAATATGAAGAAGCAAATAAGAAATATCTGAAACAAAAGCAGAAAGTAAAAAACTTGATAAAACAAGAAATAACAGTAATTGTGAAGACGATGGCTGGATCCTAGGCCTAGTTTTTTTGTGGCTATTTTGGGCTACTTTTCGTTGTTACTTTTTTAGAGATGAAATCAAAGAATTTTATGGCAATTTTCGTTTTTATACTGGGGGGCTGTGCCTCCCAGACCCCCCCCCCCCAAGGATTAAAACTCAGGGTCATCGCAGTGTTATCCCCACGGCGAGCCGTACCCAACAACGAGCCGACGCTCAAAATAATGGTTAATACTTATGTTGCATCCGGCCATCGTCTTCACAATTACCGAAATAACATTATATGAAGAAAAGATACTGTTGGAAATAAAAAGTGCAGGAAGTAAAAAACTATGGGCTCACATTAACAAGTTTAAAGGAAATAACAGTAAAGGTAATAAAGATATTGAATTGTACAAAGATAACAGAAAACTAAGTACTGAAGAAACTAAGGTTGAGGTAACATAATATTGGAGGAAAATCTACCAAAAGTATGAGAAACAAATAGATATTATATGGAATGAAGACATTAAGAAATCATATATAGAAGAAATTAGGAACAGTAATGAGAATAAAACAAAGATTGTATATAAAATAAAAGCCCCTGAACACGTAATAGAACATTTGGATTATGACTTCAAAACAGGAAATGGTGAAATAGTAAAAGAAGCAGAGATACCTCAGATAATTAAAGAACACATGGATATGGCATTTGAAATCCAAGAAGAAATAACAGCACAGAACAAAATAACAATTGAAAGAAGATGAAGTAAAAGCGCAGATAAAGATGTTAAAGAAAAGGAAGGCTACAAGACCAAATGAATTAATACCAGAACTATTTAAAGCAATGGAAAAAAATGATAAATGCCTAAGAAAAATTACTGAATGTTTCAACAAAATAATAGAAACTGGCAAAACACCAGATGATTGGAAAACTTCCAAAACAAAAATGATACCAAAGAACACGAGACCAGAAGCTAAAGACCTCAGACCAATAGCATTAACAAACATAGACTATAAATTATTTATGTCCATAGTAAAAAACGAATTAGAAGACCATATAAAAATTATAGATAAAGACTCAGAACTGCAAGCAGGCTTCACAAAAGGAAGAATGATAGAAGACAATTTAATGGTTGTAAAATACTGTATAGAAGAAAGCTACAGGAACAAAAAAGCATTAGTAATAGCGGCAATAGACTTTGACTCCATAAGAAGAGAAAACATGATTGAACACCTAATGAAATATAAAGTACACCTACAGATAATAGACATAATAGCAAAAATATATAATGATGATAAAACAAAAATACAACTAAGTGAAGAAAAAGAGCAAATCATAGAGGTCACAAGTGGAATAAAGCAGGGGTGCACCATCTCTGCCACCCTATTTAAACTAACTACTTATCAAATAATAGAAGAACTACAGAGAAGTAGAATGGGGTTCAGGGATGAAAATGTTAAAATTAATACTCTATTCTTTGCAGATGATGGACTCCAATTGTCACAATCTATAGAAGAGGCTGTAAAGAACATAAAGCTTCTAACACAATTAGCAAGAAAAAATGGCCTAGAAATTAATAAAACAAAAAGAAAATTTATTATATTTAACATGAAAGAGCAACCAGCGGAAATAGAAGGGATAGACGTAGACAATAGTATAAAGTACTTAGGAGTTACCATTAATAATAAAATAAAAGTGTTTCAAAGATCACATCAGAGGAATATATAAGAAGATGCAAACAATGGCAAATATGACATACCCAATAATTGCAAAAAGCTGCAATAAAATAGAAATTGGGAAACATATTGGAAAAACCTTGTGATACCGAGCTTACTCTACGCCACAAATGTAATGGATCTAAACCAGGGAGAAATAGATAAAATACAAAAAATGGAGAACAAAGTTAATAGAACAATATTATCAGCCAACAAAAGAGCTCCCATAAGCAACCTAAGAGGAGAGATAGGGGCATCACTAGTTATCACAAGGGTAATGAAAAATAAATTATCATTCTTGCAAGACGTATTAAAAGAAAATATAAGTCAATTGATAACAAACATAATGGAATATTTACCTTGAATCTCGGTCGATAGGTACCCTCTTGGGTAACATAACATAACATAATTTCGCGGATGACAAAAGCCACAAGGGCCTATCAAAGGTCATCCGCATCCGTCAAAATCCACCCACAAAAAGCACCATCGCCAGGGGAAAACAAAATCAAAGTCATCCACAATATAATATAACAAAGGCCACAAGGGCCCATCATAGGTCATCCGAGTCAAATGGCCTCTTTTTTTAAGGCACTCAAACTCACAAAAAAACTACATCCCAAGGATTGCATCCAGAAACAAGGGTATCACCAATTAAGGCTTGTCAAGAACTAAATCATGCAGCTATAGATATATACAAACAATATTAATATATACAAAACTTAGGAACCATCACAACCTTCCCTCGCAATAAACTCACCCAACCCACTCTCAAACACATTTAAACTTGGACCACCTACCACCCTCCGTGGCAACTTGCTCCAGAAGTCCACCACTCCATTGGCGAAAAAATATTTTCTCAAAATCCAACCTACACCCTTGCTTTTTAATTTTCAAGTGGTGACTTCCAGTCTGATTTCCATCATCTAACTCAAAAAATTTGCTAACATCCAATTTATCTATCCCAGAATTTTTTTTAAAGAGCTCAATCATATCCCTTCTCAGACACCTCCTTTCGAACGAGACATATTTAATACCCTCAAGAGACCGTACTGTTGTTTTTAGTTATTGTATACAGAACAGATTTTTCAATATGTGAATATATGACTGTGTAGGTCTTTGTGGTTTTTCCATTCTTTTTCTAATCTTGATTTAAAGATCTTTTGCTGGTTACAGTTTCTGTTGAGAGTTTGTTCCATATTGAAGTGACTCTTGTCGGGAAGAAATTAGCTCTTGGTACTTAAAGCAGTGTCCTCTTGTGTTAGTCGAGAGACCCGGAGTAAACATTGACCTGTCACACAGCTTACAGTGGTTTCCTATTTGCAGTTCGTCGTGTCCATGTGAAATCTTATATAGTTGTATAACATCTGACCTCTGTCTTCTAAAGTATAGCCCCGTAAGGGGCGCGACGATTTGCCATCCTGGCCGCCGTGCTGACGGGATCCAGCGCTCCGTCCGGCCCCAGCTTAGCCTCTCTTCCTTCCTTCAAAACACTTGTTTCCTCTCTTTTCACACAACCTCTCCTACAACTTTCTCTGGTCAGCCTCCCCCGTAAGGTGTGCGGCGATTTGCCATCCTGGCCGCCGTGCTGACGGGATTCAGCACTCCGTCCGGCCCCAGCTTAGCCTCTCTTCCTTCCTTCAAAACACTTGTTTCCTCTCTTTTCACACAACCTCTCCCACAACTTTCTCTGGTCAGCCTTTAATTTCACAGGGTAGATGCTGACCTTCCTTTCAGCCAACCATCCCGCATCGGGGCTGAGGGGGTGGGGGACAATGTTCCCTAACCCCTGAGCTCCGGTCTGGGGTGGCTGGTTTTTAACAACCTGCTTCATCCCCACCCATACCTTCCACACATCCCTTTTCCTCTCCTCTTCACAACCTATATTTTTTTACGCCGTGTCTAAGGTGGAGCCGCCATGCCGATGGACTGCCAGGCCACCAGGCGGGAGGGGTGGTCCAAAATGGCGGCGCCTGGCTCTGCCAGGCCTGTAAGCACCTTTTGCAGTGCGGGCAACTGCAAGAGGTGATGAGCTATTGCGTCCCGTGGCAAAAATAGGGTCACCATGCCCATGGAGGAATTAATAAAACCTCAAACCCCTTTAACTCCCCCTTGCTCATCGACGGAGCCGCCCTCGGGCAGCTCCACCGAAAAAATGGAGGTCCCCCCCTCCTGTGCTTGCACAGGGGACCCTCCATATTTCTCTAACCGGAGAGGAGGCTTACTCCTCTCCTTCGCCTACGGGTGCAGGGGACTCCCCCTCACCCCCTTCTCTGGAGGTGCTTTTGGGCACCTCCCTTTTCCCAGCGGCAGTCCCCTCTTTTCTTTCCAAGGGGACTGCCAAGAAAGCCAGCAGGCAGCCCTTAGCCAGCCGCTCCCCATCAAAGCGGCTTGGTAGGGCAAACCCCCTTAGGGAGGAGAGGGAAGCCAGGCCCCTTCGGTCGCTTCCCTCAAAAGACCTGCTGGCAAGAATTTTAAACCTTGCTGGGGTCAAGGCTTGTGCCTCCCCACACAAGACTGGCGACACTGCCAAGGGGACCTGCGATGTCCTGGGAGGGGATGGCCAACTGGAGGCCCCTCCTGTGATAGACATGGCGCCAAGCACCGAACCCGAATCCGCCCCTATGCAGGGTCCTCTTCAAATGGCTGAGGGCTCCGAGGCAGTAAAAGGAGGGACCTGGCTGAGGCCGGTCCATCTGGCCTAGGGGCTTCTGCCGGCGGAGGTGAAAAGTGGGTTCATTCCCCGCCCTCCTCTCCAAAAAAGAAAAAGACAAAAAAGACTAAAATTAAAAAATGATTGGGATATGTGGGGGTGTTTCAAATTGGAAGCTGAGTGGCTGAAAGACAGGAAGCAAAGGGTAGTGCTAAATGGTGTAAAGTCAGAGTGGAGGGATGTTATCAGTGGGGATCCTCAGGGATCAGTTTTCGGTCCATTATTATTTGTCATCTATATAAACGATCTTGGGGAGGCAGTTAATAATAAAGTGTCAATTTTTGCGGATGATACCAAATTAGCAGCTGTAGTTAAAGATATTGATGATAATTTTAAAGTGCAGGGGGATTTAAATAAATTGTTATCCTGGGCACATAAGTGGCAAATGACTTTCAACCTTGATAAGTACAAAATTATTAACATGGGAAAAGATAATAGAGAATTTAACTATGAAATGGATGGGCATTGGCTGAGCTCAGTAGAGGATGAGAAAGATCTAGGAGTAGTAATAGATAAGTCATTAATGTTTTCTAAGCAGTGTATTGAAGCAAGAAATAGGGCAAATAGAGTGCTGGGTTTCATTAAGAGAAATGTCAGTTAAAAAAGTAAGGAAGTTATTCTTAAACTCTATAACTCTTATGTTAGGCCACATCTAGAGTACTGTATACAGGCATGGTCCCCACATTATAGACACGATGTAGCGGGCCGAAAAATTTAGACTAACCCCAATCGATCCAACCCGCTTCCTACACTAATCCAGACGTGAGAAATCGAAGGAGAATGAAACGGATTGTATGTACAGTCCTTTACTAACACGAAAAAAATACAATATTTACAAAAATATGGGTAAATGTGCACCTAATGAGCCTATATATATATATATATATATATATATATATATATATATATATATATCAGAAAAAAATAAATAAGTCCCACTTATAATTATTATTAATTGATTTTAGGAACAATAAGAATCAAACAACCCAAATAAAATTTGGGTTACTACAGTCAATCAACAACAAAAGATGGGCTCACGTTATACAGTCCCTTTACTTACAAAATTTTTGTATTCAAAATTGCACCTCCGAGCTTGGACTAAGATAGGTAACCTTGTTAGAGTTGTGTGGCTCTAATAAGCCCTCCGTTAAAGCTAAACTATTTTTATACACAATCAAATAGGACAGAACATGGCCTGGAACACTTGTCCTATACTAATGGCCTTTGGTATAATAATAATAACAGTTATAGCTTCAATTACAGGGGTAATTTACAAGTGCTTGCCCTCTTATCTTTCCAAATTATGGCGCCTGGAAAGATAAGAAAAAAAATTTATAATAACATGCTAATCAATAAAAAAAAACAAACAAACAAAAACCAAACCCATTCCCATTCACACACACATTCTTACAGAGGGAGGGAGAGGGTACTTAGAAAAGGGGTGGGAGAATGGCCCTTTTACACACACTCACATTCGCTCCACCACACCCCTCCTTCCTTAAGCCATTCGACCAGCCACTCACTAAACCCTTTCAATCACTCTTCACGGTACCACTTGTGCTCAATCGCACCCTTCTGCACCCATTCACACTCTTCTACTGGTCCCTGGCTACGCGTAGCAATTAGTTGGGGTTGTTCGTCAGTCGTCCTGTCAGTCTCATCGTCACTATTTATCATCTCATCAACAATACTCTTAGCCCTCATTACCAGTTCTCCCATCTCACGACAGAATTCTTTCATACTCTTCCGCTCAGAACCCTCACTCTTCATACCCCCATTCATCAGCTCCTCACTCACAGCTCTCATCCAACTCAAGGTACATTCTTGCGAAACAGACAGGTCACTCACATCCCCTGTATTCTCAACAGGCATACCAGAAACCCCTTCGACTGGTTCCCACCAGAAACCTGAAAAATCAGCCACTTCATCATTCACTACATCAAACTCACCCCTACTATTACCATTCATAAAACCCGAAAAATCAGCCACACTAGGTTCGTTCTGCCCAAACACACTATCATTCATACTGTTCCCAAAACCAGAAAAATCAGGCACAGGCAGCTCACTCACTCGTCTACTTATACCAGCCAAATCACTCACCTGTTTACGCAAAAACTCAATCTCCCTTTCAAGATCCCCCATACCAGAAACACTCTGCTCAGACTTACTTTCATTCGTACTTGCATTCTTCCTTTCACCCTTCTTTGTACGCTTTCTACTCCTCGAGACTAAGACTAGCTCTTTCCCAGACAGATCCATACTATCACATTCATTCTCATCATCATGCACTTTACCTCTCTCTCTACACAGTCCATACACTGGATGGCTCACCAGGTAGTCAGGAGGTTCCCTCCATCTCCTTAACTGACTCTGATGAGCCCGCACTCTCTCAATCATGCCGTCATTCAAACTCTCCAAAACATACGTTACCCCATTTTCCCAAACTCTCACAACTCTATAAGGTCCATCAAACTTCTCACTCATCTTTGATACATTCAACCTACCCTTCACTTCTTTCACCTTCAATACTTTTGTACCTAATTCAAATGAACGGAACCTTTCATGCGCTTCACGCCATACACTCTGCTCACTTTCACTCAAACGAAACCTATCTTTCACTCGCCTTTCAAAATTCATCACAAACTGACATGGGGACATTCCAGTTGCACTATGCACAGTTGAATTATACGCACACAACACTCCCCAGACACACATCCCAGTCATTCACTGTCGTACTCATCATTCTCAACATCTCACACAAGGTTCTTATAGTCCGTTCAGCCAATCCATTTGAAGACGGTACATACAGAGTTGTTCTCACATGCTCCACACCATTCTCTCTCAACATTTGCTCAAACACTTCCCCTACAAATTCAGGCCCATTATCACTCAGACATCTTCTAGGCTTCCATACACACATAGGAAAAAACAACTGCTCAACCACACGCGCAACAGTCACACTCCTTTTATCTCTCACAGGCGCTGCATACACAAACTTACTTTTATGATCAACCATCACAACCATACCAACATTCCCAGCACTCATACGCGGCAAAGACACACAATCAATCACTACCAATTCAAACGGTTCTTTCGCATCAACTTTCAACATCGGTGGTTTCACTTGCACACCTTGCACCTTTCGCTTCTGACACCTTTCACACGTAGTTGCAACATCATTCACAACAGTTCTCAGAAACGGATGGAACACACGCTCCTTCATACACTCCCACAGCTTAAACTTACCCATATGCCCATAATTATCATGCACAACCTTCACCAGACCAATCATACCAACTAAGGACATCACAGGTACATACATATCATCACCACCCTTCACATGCCTCACAAAATATACAACATCCATACAAACAACAAAATCCTTAGCATACCTTTTAAAATCACTTAAACACTCTGGCCATTCATTCAAATCAACACGCATCATTACACACCTCTTCAACTCACTAACAAAAGGACACATCTCTTGCATCTCTAGAATATCATCATCACTTAAAATCTCATTCTCATCATCCATGACCAACTCAATCATACCGCAAAACTTGACAACGTTCTTTGCACACTCATTCAACCTCATCACCTCACATTCACCTTTCATAAGACAATCCTTATCAGCATCCAAAGACAAATCATTCAATCTCATAAAGTCTACACCAAGCAAGAAACAACAAGGCATTTGCTCACCTTTCAGAATCACAAAGTCATGCTTCACATTCACACCATTACCCAAACTCACTTTCAGACTAACCTGTTCCCATGCCACTATCAAGCCATTCCCTAATCCACTTATCCGTAACTTCACAGGTTTATGCTCGCAACATTTAAACTCATCATACTTACTCAGAATCCTCTCATTCACTAAAGACACCTGCGCTCCAGTATCAATCAAACCACAGAACAACCTTTCACCAACTTTCACTCTCGCTTCCATCATATCGGGTCCACCATGTTCGCAATACACTGAAGGAACAAGCACACCAACATCAGCACTTATATCCACACTGTCATTTACTCCCATATCATCACTCACCACACACTCATCTTCATCCAGACAATCATTCTTCTCTCTTATATATGAACACTTTTCAATCACCCAATTGTAGTGCACACCGCTCAAACATTGCAGATGTACCACATTAGGATTCAAACCCTTCATCTTCTCATCCTTGTACACAATCGGCCTCTCACCACCAAAGTGCACATAAACAATCACTCCATACAAACGACTCACTACAATCAACACTTCCTGAAATGGCGGGACCCCTTGCATACACATCGCTCTCAATTCTTTCATGAAGTTCCGCACCTTTGCCATACCAATGCTTTCAGGCTTCCTACACACTTCATTCATTACCTCCTTCCTTAAATCATCTACACTATCGGGCACTCTCACGTCTACTCCATCACTCTTTAAATCTTGCAAACCATTCCATACACTCTCAAACAAGGAATCACCACCACCCTTACTCTCTTTTCCATTCATAATCCCTTTCGGCAAATACTCAGGATCACTCACTCCACACACATTTTCATCATTCGTACCAGGATACCTTGACATCAAATCAGCCACTCCATTCCGTTCACCAGGCACATAGTCAAAGTCACTCAAATCTTCCAAAGTCCTTGCAATCCTACTATCAGCCCACTTCATACGCTGCAGATACACAAGAGGTTGATGATCGGTTTTGATCACAAACCTCACACCATACAAAAATGGATGCAACACTTTCAAACAATATCTTATTGCAGCCAGCTCTCGTTCCACAGTCGAATACTTTCGTTCTGCAACATTCATAGCCTTGGATACATACCCAATTATTCGCCTGACATTCTCTCCATTCAAACGCTGCTCTTGCATCAGAAAACCTCCCATACAATACCCACTCACATCTGTATACAGTTCAAGCATTTTTGCATTTACACTATAATCTGGGTAAGCCAATTCAACATCTTCAGCCGCTGCCTCTTTCAGTTTCTCATACGCCTCATTCATCTTATCATTCCACCTGACAACCATACTACCTTTCTTGCCCATCCACTCAGTCAGAGGCTTACTCACACCAGAACAATCACGTATAAACTTTCGCTGGAACTCAATCAAACCCAAAAACGACTTCAGTTGCTTCACAGTCACCGGTTTAGGAAACATTCGCACCTTCTCAACATACTTCGGTGATTTTCGCAACCCATTCTCACTCACCATATGCCCAAGGAATTCCACTTCTTTCGCAAACCATTCACACTTCGCCACTTTCACCTTCACACCAACACTCTCCAACGTTCTCAACACATCATTCACCAATCTCATATGCTCCTCAAAAGTCTCAGTCATAATCAAAATATCATCTATAAACGCAATCACATTCTTACTCGCAAACTTACTCAACACAACATTCATTGCCCGCTGGAAGGCTCCGGGAGCATTAGCCAACCCAAAGCTGAGGTTCCGGAACTGGTAATGCCTCTTTGAGGAAGAGAAGGCAGTTACTGGCCGGCTCTCCTCAGCAATGGGCATTTGGTAATACCCCCGTACCAGATCCAGCTTCGTAAACCACTCCATCCCATGCATACTATACACACACTCAGATACCACACACATCGGAAACCTTTCTTTCACAGTCCTTTCATTCACCTTTTGATAATCCACACACAGACGCAATCTTCCATCCGGCTTACGTACAGGTACAATTGGACTATTCCATGCACTCTCGCTCTCTTCAATCACCCCCAATTGCTCCAATTCCAAACACTGCTCCTCAATCTCATCAGCAACCGGACGTGGGAAATGCCTCGGCCGCTGATAGATTGGGGAGTCCTCTTTCAGGACAATCTTGAATTCCGGGAGCTTTGCAACCCCGAAATCCAGATCACCCTTACTGAGGGCTCCCTTTCGCTCAAATATCATTCGATACACATCCTCCCTTTCATACTCAGTCAAACATCCATCCAATTTCACCATGTCCTTCACCTCATTATACATCCATTCACATGTCTTTTCATTCGCAACATTCACCCTGATATCCGTACTATCATCCATACCTACCTCATTGACAGTGGAGAGGTGGCCCAGTACATCTCCGACTTGGATTCCCCTCACCTGCCCTTTCACACTGGGGTCCGCCTGCACACATACAAAAGGATCATTCATTCTCATCAAGCCATCAAACACACAAGCAACACGCCTTACCTTATAACACGCATCCTTTCCATCCAATATCACAGTGTTCTCACTCACATTCAAACTAACATCCTTACTCCAACTCACTCTAACAGACACCCTTTCACCCTTCTCAAGCCTTACATTCTCCATAGCAGTCACCTCAATACCAGTAAACACACTCCTCAAAACACTACCATCTTTCCCTACATATAACTTATACACCCCATTTTTACCAATCTTTCTCTCAATCTGATCACTCGCAGGATGCACAAACATACGATTCGTTTTCATAAAATCATACCCCAAAATCACACCATACTCACTACTCACCTTATCAATCACAGAAAATTCACATTCATTCATCATCATACCATGCATTCGAACAGCTGACCTTATCATTCCAATCACAGGCACTCTCCTATTACCAATACCTACCAAACTACCCTTGCACTCAGACAGGAGGGCTTTCTCGCTAACCTTGTCATACACATCTTTATACACCAAGCTCGCCTTGCATCCAGAATCTATTAAAGCCAAACACTCAATTCCATTCAATTCCACCTTCACACTCAGACACTCATACTTCCTACCAGACAGCACTTTCACACTCAACAGACTTACCAACACATTACTCACACTCATGCACCCAGAGGATACTTCACCAGGTACCCTCTTACAATTCAGTTTCCCGCTTCAGACTTTCCATTCACACCTTGCGCTCTCAGTCTAATCCAACACTTTTCACTTGAATGTCCTTCCATCGCACAATAGCTACATACATTCCTCTGGTCACGACACATCCTCGCATAATGACCAACCTTTCCACAATTACCACAAGCATACTTCACACTCCCCCCAGCAGTTGCTCCACCATTCAACCTCGGACAATCTTTCTTCAAATGGCCTATTTCTTTACACTCAAAGCACTCTTTCACACTTTCCTGGCAATCCTTTATCATATGCCCTTTCTTACCACAACCAAAACATGCACCAGATGTCCACCTACATTCTGCCAACATATGACCTTTCCTTCCACACCGATGACATTCCACAATCTTTCTCCCACCATTTGATCTCTCGTTTGCTGGGACATACCTCGGTTTCTCTCTCATATATCCGTTCCCACGCTTGAAATTCATCTGTCCCCTTCCATTTGACCACCCTCCATTTACCCATCCATTCTGCCGGCCCAGGAAGTTTGACATCACTCCAGCTGGTGCAGCCTTCAGGGCATCCCTGTAGCTGACATACTGCTGGGGTGGATGAAAGCTCCTGGGCTTCTTACCCCCAATGTTCACACTGTACCATCCATCCTCTTCTAGATCGCTTTCATCATTAAATCGTCCATCTTCCAACAGCTCCAACACATCCTCCCACATCAACCGTTCACCTGTCAGTCTCATTCTCTCCTTTCTCTTTCCACTCAGCCATTCACTCACCTTTCGCGGGATCGTGTCCAAAAACTTCCTCATCAGTGGTTTACATTCATTTACATCATCATCACCATACCTCTTTCTTGCCATACTCTCAAGCCTATGTGCATACATGTTCACACTTTCACTTTTCCCCATTCGAGCCTTCTCAAATTCATTTACCCTTTTATACTTCACACTCTCTTTCATTCGTTTCACCTGTCCAATCATCCGCTTCTTCACCACATCGTACCTTGGTTCCCCCACACTTGTAATCACACGGAAAAACTCCAATACTTTTCCCTCCAAACATTCCCCCAAAACATTCATCCAGTATCCCTTATTCTCCGGGTACTTGAGCTTACAATATCGCTCAAATTCCCCGAAGAATTTTTCCACACTTTTTCCACCATGTAACCTAAATCTATCTATCTTTGGCACTTCCCTTATCAAAATACCCTTTCCCACATTCACTTCACTCTCACTTGAGCTGCCTTCACTCTCACTCATATCAATCATACCATCACTCTCTCCTTCATCCGAGTACAATGAGTCCACACTCTTGCCTCTTACCTTCCTATCCTTTCCCTTTGCACCACTCTTCCTTCTTCTCTTGCATTCAACTCTCTTCCATTCTCCGTCCTTCCTATCACTCATAATCACCCTATCCTCTCTAGACTCGCACACACTCCCATTGATCCCATTAGTCTTATCCCCTTCAGTCGGAGCAGGGGTCAAGGTCGAGGGTCCTAGGGCCGGTCCTGACCCCTTCATCATGTCATACAAGTCCTTCATCCGTTGGTCGACCTGCTTCTGTCTCTCGTCCATTTCTTTCCTCATCTTGTGTCTTCTCATCCATACTCATCACATCACTTCAATCCATCAATCACGTTCCTCAACATCATACATTCCTCCTCTTTCTGCCTCAATTCCAGCCTCAGTCTCACAATCTCATCATGGAGGCCCTGTTCCACAGAAGCCATCCTCCCAGGTTAGTAACAGCGATAGACAAAGGTGAAAAACAACCAAACTACCTGCCACGCTAATTGGGTATGGACTGCAATCCAATCCCGTCACGCTCCCGGTTTCGAAGTCTCACGTCCCTATTCGGGCGCCAAATGTAGCGGGCCGAAAAATTTAGACTAACCCCAATCGATCCAACCCGCTTCCTACACTAATCCGGACGTGAGAAATCAAAGGAGAATGAAACGGATTGTATGTACAGTCCTTTACTAACACGAAAAAAATACAATATTTACAAAAATATGGGTAAATGTGCACCTAATGAGCCTATATATATATATATATATATATATATATATATATATATATATATATATATATATATATATATATATATATATCAGAAAAAAATAAATAAGTCCCACTTATAATTATTATTAATTGATTTTAGGAACAATAAGAATCAAACAACCCAAATAAAATTTGGGTTACTACAGTCAATCAACAACAAAAGATGGGCTCACGTTATACAGTCCCTTTACTTACAAAATTTTTGTATTCAAAATTGCACCTCCGAGCTTGGACTAAGATAGGTAACCTTAATAAAAAAAACAAACAAACAAAAACCAAACCCATTCCCATTCACACACACATTCTTACAGAGGGAGGGAGAGGGTACTTAGAAATGGGGTGGGAGAATGGCCCTTTTACACACACTCACATTCGCTCCACCACAACGATATTAACCTTCTCGAGTCAGTGCAACAGAGGGCAACAAAGATTATTCCTTCCCTGAGGCACCTTGAATATATAGATTGACTGAGGGTATTAAATATGTTCTCGTTCAAAAGGAGGTGTGTGAGAGAGGATATGATTGAGCTGTTTAAAAATTTTTCCGGGATAGATAAATTGGATGTTAGCAAGTTTTTTGAGTTAGATGATGGAAATCGGACTAGAGGTCACCACTTGAAAATTAAAAAGCAAGGGTGTAGGTTGGATTTAAAGAAATATTTTCTTCACCAATAGAGTGGTAGACTTCTGGAACAAATTGCCGCTGATGGTAGTAGGTAGTCCAAACTTAAATGTATTTAAGAGTAGGTTGGATGAGTTTATTAGGAGGGAAGGTTGTGATGGTTCCTAAGTTTTGTATATATTAATATTGTTTGTATATATCTATAGCTGCATGATTTAGTTCTTGACCAGCCTTGATTGGTGATACCCTTGTTTCTGGACGCAATCCTCTGGATGTAGTTTTCCTGGGAGTTTGGGTGCCTTAAAAAAGAGGCCGTTTGACTCGGATGACCTATGATGAGCCCTTGTGGCTTTTGTCATGTGTTATATTATATTTTGTCTTCCCCTGGTGATGGTGCTTTTTGTGGGTGGGTTTTGACGGAGGCGGATGACCTTTGATAGGCCCTTGTGGCTTTTGTCATCCATGAAATTATGTTATGTTATATAAATCTGGTTGCGGATAGGGTGCGAGCTATTACGTAATTCTTTGGCCTTGATCAATATCTGCTTCCTCTCACTTAAGCTGGTCATTGTTATCCTGAGTAGGGCAGATATCAAAGGATGACCTTCAAAAAAAGATAAGAGAATGGGATACCAATATCTGGAGACAAGATATCCAAGCAAAAACCACGTTAAACATATATAGAATATGGAGAAGTGAGATGGGAGGACAGGAGTACATATATGATAACACTTTTGCAGCAGGTCTGCTATATAAATGCAGAACAAATACATTAGAGCTAACAGGATTGACACAGGAAGAAAATCAAGACTGTCCAATCTGTGGTAAAGAAAGAGAGGATGTAGGACACTTTTTACTAATATGTGAAGGATATTCAAATACCAGAGAGAAGTATGCTGAACTACAGCAACCATACATAGAGAACAAAGAACATCTGATAGGCTTAATCCACTGAATAATTATAAACTGAATGGGAGAGTTTGATGAAGGTCAGAATATGAGAGACTTTGGTGTCAGGGTAAGTTCAGACCTCCAGCCTAGAAAGTAGTGTATAAGTACTAGGAATAGAGCTAATAGGGTATTGGAGTTTATTGGTAAGTGTGTAATTAATAGGAGCGCTGGTGTCATTCTGAAACTACCTGGCAATAGTTAGGCCTCATCTTGACTACAGCTCAATTTTGCTCACCATATTATAGGAGCTTTATTAGTTTGCTCGAGTCTGTGCAAAGAAGGATGACTAAGGTGATTCATGGGTTGATGAGCTTTACCTTATGGTGAAAGACTTAGGATGCTAAATCTACATATGTTAGAAAGAAGAAGAGCTTAAGAGGACTTGATTGAAATCTTTAATTGCGTAACAGGTTATAGTTGGGGAGATGTAGGTTTAAGAAACATATTGGTACAAATTGGTTTACAAATACTGGTATATGAATGGAATATGCTCACTAATCACATGATAGAAGGGTCCTTCCTGCAGAGTTTTAAGAATAGATTAATGGATGGGGATGCTAGGTGAGACTGAACTGGGTGATGGAAATAAGGGCAGCCTCATATAGACTACTATTGATTAGCCTTTTTTTCAGACTCCTTTTCTTTTATTCTTGTTATTTTCATCTTAATTGAAGTGTTATCAATTTTTTTGCTGCATGTTGGAGTGATATCTTGCAGCAATATTAAACAATTTGACTAGATTTGAAGCCATTCTGTGAATTAAATCTATATATTCCTCAGAATTCATCATATTCAGTAACTTGTATGTTTATTAGATCCAGCAAAACAAAATAACCCTCAAAACATTCTCTTGGCCCTAAATTGTTCATTCAGTGATCTCTTACTTATATGACTCCATTTTAAAATACCATTATCTATGAAAACTACCTTTCCAATGTTCCTTTGTCAAATCTTTGCTTACTTATCCCATTTTATGTTTCTTCATCACACTTGTAAGAAATTGATTACTGAGTGACTTTCTTGCTAGGCGGCCAGTATAGCATGGTGAGATTTCAAGCGAGTGGTTTATAAGATGTCTTTTTTGGGGGGGAGCTTTTGATGGTCAAGTTAAATTGTTACTTGGTATATTTCTCCCAGCAATACCATGAACATATTCACAACTCTTATATTCCATTCTTTATTTTTTTTTTTTTTATGTCTGTCTCTGCTCCAGTATTCAAGAGTCTTCTTATATTACTTGAAGTTTAGTTTGTTTTGTTTTGTTTTTTTACTTGCAAAATGTCTTCCCTCTAGTTTTCAAAATAGAAAATACTAGTTTCATTTTATTTATACAATACTAATTTGATTCTTTCTTTATAGTTATATATTCACTAATTGTCTATATTAAGTCGGGGTGGGAAGTTTATATTTTTTAATGGAATGTTTTTTTCCTTTAGCTACCAATGAAAAAGCCAATATGTACCACCATCTTGAAATTTGGGTGATAAAATTATTGCCTAAAAGAACAAAAAGAGTTAACACTTTAGAATATTACCCGAGAATACATTTTGAACTCAAATCTCAATGCTTTCCATGGGGATGCTAGCTAGATGTTGTGAGGCGCATATAATGAAATAAAATGAATCAAACATTTTATTCAGAAAATAAGTGAATTGTGTAGATAATGACAATCATGTTCTTGATCCCCCAAACATCAGAAAAATGCATTTGATGGCAAAAAAATTGTGCTAGGGATAGGAGGCAATAATATAAATATAAAAAATTAACAATGCTCGCTTAATATACAATAATGCTCCTCAATTTTATGGGATAAATTTGTCACCTAAATTATCATCTGCATTTCCAGATAGTACATATTAGTGCTAAATTATAGTCCCTTAGTTTTTTCACTTGAAGTTACAGAAGAAAAACAAAATGGGGAAACCATTCCTTTTGATCATATGATTAATTTTTATTACTTTTTTTGTAATTTTAAATAAAATAAATGCAATTTTTTTTTCCAGAAGCTTATATAGACAATTACCATCTATTCAACAAGATAATAATTCTCAAAAAGAATATTTAAAAGGCCTTTTATTCTATAACCATCCAATGTTTTAATTCTATAAACATAATTTTTTGATTTTATATTTTAAACTAAAAGGAATAATGGCGCCATCGTTAATTGCACCTGTAAGGATTTATTCTTTATTTGTATGACTTTTATATTATAAGCTAATCCATTCACTCCAATCCTAAGCTAGGGTTTAATAAAAGTTTAGCAACTAGCTCGTTTATTTTAATTTAATGGTTCGCCCTCCCTTCAGGCTACCTGGACTATATACCTATTTTAAATATTTTCATTATCAGGTAAGAGGGGCTGTTATCAGTCAGGGTGTGCTAGTGATGCACTTGTGATTTTATGTCAGAGTGAATGATGTTAAAGTAAACCATTTGAGTTACATGAGATATATGAGGTTGATTGAAAGGCTGAAACTAGAATTAAAGGAGTTATGCCAGGTATGCTTCCAAGAATGACCCCGCATCAGTAGCACAACTGATATTTGGAGGACCTTGTGCCATCCCAGGCCCCCTCTCTCACAAGGGGTAGCCTGTTACACTTGGTACCTATATGAGCTGCATGTCCTCCCAGGCTGACTGCAAATTAGGAAAGCACCATCATTGGGTTGAGTTAAACTCTATGATATGACCTTTGGGAAATTGTTTGTGAGCTCCATCTGTATCTCTTTTGACCTATTACTATCCCATTAACCTTTTGTTTACTTGCACTTGGTACTGGCAGAAGCTGTTCTCTCCCAGACCACACGCAAATTTGGGAAGCCCTTTCACTGGGTTGAATTATACTCTTATTGAGCTTAGGGAAGTTGTTGGTGGGCTTCCTCCTCCCTCTTTAGCATTCCTATTTTCTACGGCTCCCCTCGACCTTTTGTTTAGATTTAATGGCCTGACATGCTACCCTATTCTGACTCACAGGAGGCTTTGGAACCTCTATGGGCATGATTAATGGGCAGATTTGTTTTGTCCCAATAACCCAGTTCCTGCATCTAATAGGCTGACCACCTCCTTGCAGTCATTCCTGTGTGTATGAGGTTGTACTGCTTCCTTCCCTTCAGGCTATTGAGTGGGTGGGCTTCAGGCTTACAAAAAATGGGGGAGGGGAAGCTAACCTAGTAAGGAAAGACACCCTGTTGCCCTGCATCTCTGGCTGATCATTTGGGATCTCCTGCTCTTGGGAATTGACTGGTCCACTAATCAGTGTGTCACTGCTTAGGTCCACGTACCATGCTTTAATACACCCAGGGTGGATGGAGACCTGAAAGGTCCAAGAATGGCTGGATGCAGGATATAGCCCACCCATGATGGCACCACTCAGAGGCAAATGGAGGGGGGGACTCTGTTCCAACTATTTGTCACCCCAGGGTAGCTCCGCCATCTGTGATGGTGACCTGTCATGTGCTTTCTCAGAGCCCCTTCCAAGAATCTTCTCATGGCAAGAGCATTTACCCCTTCTACATTACAGATGGATTTGTGGGTTTCTGCTTACCTTGGCAATATTTCAAATTCATGCTGCCACACAAGTTAAAAAAAAGGGGTATGTGCTAGCTATTCTACCAAATGTATTATTTATAAAAATTGTTATATTTTATATGTTTATTACGTGGATAGAACAGTGTTGCCCCTCTAGAGTGCAGATTGGGTCAGTGGTGTGTAAATCCAGCCCAAATGACAACTGAAGGAGGAAGTATTCAGAAAGGAAATAGGAAAAGAGATAAAGAAGGTTATGCAGAACTGGAGAAATCAGGGAGCAAAGGACAGACTTAAGAAAAGGGAACCAAGAGGCAGAAGCTTAAGGATTTGAGCAATTGGGTTACTAATAACAAGGTTATAAGAACTTTAAGAACTAACTACTATACAAAAGAATATATATGATTGGAACAACACCAGAGATTTTTTGGTCTTTAGACAAAATAGACCGAAGACTGGATTGATCCAAGAATGGAACAATTTTTGTATCCAAGACTGGCAATTAGAGATTTTTCACTCCAAGACTAGGACCTACAAATACAGTTATTATTAAGATACATACCACTATAAATTATAATAAATATAAGTTGGCCTTAGGCTTATTAATTTACAACTAACAGAAAACTTTGAGGTGAGCAAACCTCTGTCCAGCACAGAAACAGTCAACATTAATTTAAATTAGGAGTTATTACAAACATTTACATAAATTTCCTAACAGTTAAATAATAAAATAGGATAAGCCTTAAGTTCAAAATTAGTAAATAATACAGGTAAATAACTTACCCCTTTTGTGGGGTCCTTCCAGATTTAATTTAATATGGTTGTTTTGAAATAAATATTTAATATATATAATTAAAAACTTTTTGTTATGACAAATTTATATCTTTCCTGAAAAAAATTAAACCTATTTAATTAAAAGAAAAAGAATAAGGTAATATTAGAACAAAAGGGGGAAATGTAGGTATTACAACAGCATCTCTGTATTTATTTTATTTGAGTAACTACATCTTAACTGTTTAAATCGTTAGTTTTTTTTTTTGCTCCACATTTGGTGCAATGTGCCATAGTTGACCACTACTATTTTAATTAAATATTAATGAATTGTAATTTTGAAAGCCACAGGAGGACTGCTACACCTCATACCTGTATGACAGGTATGTCTTGCTGGTACGACCTGCTAGCCTCATTACCTGCAATTGTGCACCATCCCTGCCCCATTGTCTGCAGTACCTACAGCTATGTTTCTAACACTTTTTACTGTCCATATCCACCCCGTAAGGGGCGGGGCGATTTGCCATCCTGGCCGCCATGCTGACGGGATCCAGCGCTCCGCCTGGCCCCAGCTTAGCCTCTCTTCCTTCCTTCAGATAGCCTGTATTTCTCTCCTACCTCGTCGCTTTTCATACAACCTCTCCCACAACTTTCTCTGGTCAGCCTCTAATTTCACAGGGTAGAAGCTGACCTTTTCTCAGCCAATCAGCCCGAATCGGGGATGAGGGGGGAGGGGACAATGTCCCCTAACCCCTGAGCTCCGGTCTGGGGTGGTTGGCTTTTAACAACCTGCTTCATCCACACCCATACCTTCCTCACATCCCTTTTCCTCTCGTCTTCAAAATCTATCTTTTTTACGCCGTGTTCAAGGTGGCACTGCCAGGCCACCAGGCGGGAGGGGTGGTCCCAAATGGCGGCGCCTGGCTCTGCCGGGCTTGTAAGCACCTCTTGCAGTGCGGGCTACTGCAAGAGGTGGTGAGCGATTGCGTCCCATAAAACAAAGAGGGTCACCATGCCCAATGATGCAAAACAAAAACATTAGCTAGTGCAATTGGTAAAGAGCCGAAGGTCACCCGTTTCTCGGATGGGAGCCTTCTGGCGAATGCGGCGAATCCCGCCGAAGCGGCCAAGATAAGTGCTCTTCGGACACTTCATGGCACCCCGGTGAGTGTGACGCTGCACTCTACCATGAACTTTGTGAAAGGAGTAGTTTATGCGAGGGAACTCGTTGACTTCTCCATTGAGGACATCACCCTAGAGCTGGCCGACCATGGGGCGGTCAAGGTCGAACGTGTGATGAGAAAACAGGGAGGGGCCTCGAGACCCACCCCTACACTCTTCGACACGTTCGACTGTGACAAGCTCCCTGAGTCGGTGCGTGCCGGTTGGTACCGCTACCGCGTGAAGGCATTCGTGCCACTGCAGCGGCGGTGCTATTACTGTCACTGCTTCGGCCATACGAATCGCTCATGTAGACGTGCAAAGTCGGGGTCACCCAAAGTCTGTGTAAATGGCTCCAAGGTCACACACGATAAGTCCAAATTGTGTGTGGCCAAGTGTGTCAATTGCGGAGAGCCGCACCCTGCTTCTTCGAAGCAATGTGGTGCATATCTGCTTGAGAAAGAAATCCTGGCCATTCAGGCCCAGGATCGACTCTCATTCCGCGAGGCAAAGGACTTGGTCCTGGCGCGCCTGGCTCTGCCTGGGACGTCATATGCCTCAATAGTTAGAAAGGCACCCTCTGCTCCTGGCCCATCCAGGCCAACGAGCATGGTTGTTTCCGCGCCCATTCAGAGCCCTTCTGCGGGCTCTACCCAACCTGGGCGATCCCCTGGTAAAGCTGGCGGCAAAATGGGTTCATACGCTGCCCCGGCTAAAACCAGGGCTCCTTCCTCCTCCCAGCGTGACCGTTTCCGTTAAGGCGAAACGGCCACGCGCCTCCACCGAGTCGTTCAGACTCACAGGAGGCAACACCCCTGAACATGGTCACTAGGCCATCTTCTGGGGTTCCTAAAGCTGTTCCCCGAAAGGAGGACAGCAACAATGGAGCTTCGGCATCTTCGCCCACGCCCCGAGGTGGAGCGAGTGGCTCGGAAACGGTGGTTCCTCGAAAAGAGGGCCCCTCCGCCTCCGAAGTTGCAACGCCCGCCTAAGGTTTTGAGGCGGAGGGAGGAAAAGACTCGCATGGCGAGCCCAACCTCCCCCAATAAGTCCTCGAAGGCGACAGCGCCTTCAGTGCTTTGTCCGGCCAACAGCGCCCGGGGTTCTGCCCCCGGGAAGCGTACGGCCATTCCCGTGAGGGTCTTCAGTTCGAGGAGGGCCCCGCGTCTCCTCTGGAGGGCATATTCCTTCTATGGAATTGCCGTGGACTCTGGGCCAACTGGGAGGAGTTGCGGAGGCTCGTCTCATCCCGTTCCCAGTTAGCTATCGTTTTGCAAGAGATCATGCTAGGCGCGTGCCCCCTGCCCGCCCTTCCGGGGTATAAGGGTCTTGCGACCCCACCACCGTGGGATGGCCGGGCTGGGGAATGCGCGGTTTACACCCGGCATGATGTCTCCGTTCTTCGTTTCTCTTTAAATAACTCCTTTCAGGCAGTGGCTGTGCAGCTGCACCTGGATAGGAGGTATACTATAATTTCTGTGTACATTTCACCATAAGCTGACTTCGACGCGGAGAACTTCCACCGCGTGGTGGCACGGTTGCCGAGGCCCTATCTCTTGCTTGAGATCCGGACAGCAGGCATCCTCTCTGGGGAGATTACTCCATAAATCCCAGGGGACAAGTCCTTGCCGATCTGATTGAAGAGCTTGAGATGGGTGTCCTAAACATGGATGAGTTTACGCATCACTGTCCAAGAACTGCTTCATTTTCTTGCCTTGACCTATCTTTGTGCTCTTCGGATGCACAGCCTGATTTTGATTGGGAGGTGGTCGATGACCTCCATGGTAGTGATCACCTTCCCATTCAAATATCATTTTCAGGGCAACTGCCGCCTGAGAGCCCACCTCGTTGGTGCTTGGCGCGGTGGCCTGCATTTCAGGAAATGACTGAATTCTCTATCTCAGTCGAGGAGTTTAGGTCGGTAGATGAGGCCGTTGAGTTCTTCTCCGGCAACCTCATCGCTGTGGGCCTGACTACTATTCCAAGGACGTCTGGCCGTTTTGCACGCCGCCCACTCCCATGGTGGTCGGCCGAGTGTGAGACTGCCCTCAAACAGAAGCGTTATGCCTGCATGTGCTATTTAGCGCCGCCCGAACGATTTCACTGTCGCTGAATTTCGTCGGGCTAGGGCTTGGTTCCGGTATATTTCGAAGCACGCCCGCTGCTCTTCTTGGCGGGCATACGTGTCTTCACTTAAAGGGAAGCCCCCTTTAGGCTGAGGTGTGGAAGCGAGTCAAAAGGATTTGGGGCAAGTTCTCGCAGGACCTCCCTCCCGTTCTCCAGGAGAAGGGACCGCAATCTCGGACCCCGCGTCCGTGGCGGAATCCTTAGCGACCGCTTTTTCTGCATTCTCTAGCCGGGATGCTGCTCCGCTAGCATTCTTTTCACGTCCAGAGGCGGAGAACCCTTCAATGACAAGTTTACTGTGAGTGAGTTGCGCTCCGCTCTCGCTTCATGCGCGGACACCGCCCATGGTCCGGACGATGTCCCCTACGCCATGCTTCGACACCTGGGTGAGCCAAGCCTATCCTTTCTCTTAGATTTGTTCAACAGGATCTGGGTGGAGGGTCTTCTCCCAGAGTCCTGGCGAATCGCTACTGTGCTCGCCTTTCGCAGACCGGGGAGAGATCACTCTACTCCGACCGATTTCCGCCCAATCTCTCTAACCTCTTGCATGTGCAAGTTGATGGAGAAATTGGTAAATGTTAGATTAGCCTTTTCCTGGACAGCGGAGGCCATCTGTCTTCTGCACAGTGCGGCTTCTACAAGTTCCACTCCACGTCGGATGCACTGCTCCGACTGGAAAATGCCGTCTGCGAGGCTTTCCTTCGTAGACAGCACTACGCCACGGTGTTTTTCGATCTGGAGAAGGCCTATGATACCGCATGGCGATACAGTATCATGGAGACTCTTTACACGATGGGGGCGAGGGGATGCCTCCCAATGTATATATCTGAATTTTTGCGAGATCGTCGATTCCGCGTACGGGTGGGGGGAGCCCTCTCCGGCCCAAAGGAGCAGGAAGAGGGTGTCCCGCAGGGAAGTGTCCTCAGTGTCACACTCTTTGCCCTGAGCATCAACGGCATCACCTCAGTGCTGCCGGAAGATGTTCTCGCTACGCTCTACGTGGACGACCTTTCGATCTCTTTTGGCGCCGCCCAGATGCCAACTCTGGAGCGTCGATTCCAAAAGGCATTGAACCGCGTCTCTCGCTATGCCGAGGCGCACAGGTTTCGGTTTTCATTGGCCAAGACTAAAGTGGTGCACTTCTGCCGCTATCTAGGGCTTCACCCCGACCCAGATTTGTTTCTTAATGGGGTGCGCCTGGATGTGGTGGAATCGCACCGTTTCCTTGGTCTTGTATTCGACCGACGCCTCACCTGGGAGGCTCATATTCGCAGCCTTAGGGTCTCTTGTACCCGCGCCATGGACATTCTCCATTCCGTGACGTTCAGCGCTTGGGGCGCTGATAGGGCTACTGCCCTACTTTTTTATCGATCCTTTGTTCGTTTGAAGCTCGACTACTGATGCGAGTTTTATGCATCCGCAGCCGAGCGTTTATTGCGAAAGGTGGATTCGATCCACCACACCGGCCTTCGCCTTGCGACCGGTGCCTTCCGCACTTCCCCCATTTGAGAGCCTGCTGGGGAGATGCCACTCGCTCTGCGCCGCGTGCAGTGTATCACTCGCCTGTACGCGAGAGCTCGGTGCCTCCCTCAGTTGCCAACAGCTCTCACTGCATCCGCAGCTAATCTCGATGGTGCCTATGCCGGCTAGAGACGCCAGTCATACCCTAAGCCCTTTGGGTTTAGGGCCAGGAAACTCCTTCGAGAGGTAGATATAGCTCTCGGGCCGGTGGCGCCCCTGGTTCTGCCTAGGACGCCACCCTGGACGGTACCACATTTGGCTATTTGTCGTCACGCCTCTGCTCCCAAAGCTTGTACGGCGCCGTTAGTATTGCGTTCGACCTTTTTGGAGCACACATCGTGTCACGCTGGAACCGTGCCAGTGTATACAGTTGGCTCCAAGTCCCAAGAGGGTGTCGGCTTCCACGCCGTATTCGCTCTGTTTGAAGTCAGCGGGGCTCTACCAGGCGCTGCGTCTGTCTTCACGGCCAAGCTGGTGGCAATACACCACTCGGTACGGGAGATTACGCGACGTGCCCGATTCGGAGACCGGATTGTGATCTATAGCGACTCACAAAGCGCCCTGTGTGCTCTCGGGGCATTGGAATCTCCGCATCCCCTGGTTTGCGATACCCGTGACGCCACGGTTTTGGCCAGCCGGGCAGATGTCGAGATTATCTTCTGCTGGGTTCCTGGACATGTAGGAATTTCGGGGAATGAGCGCGCCGATGAGGGCGCCAAAGAGTCCGTGAGGACTCTGCAGCCGGACCAGCGTTTCGTTCCTCCTCACACCGACTACATGGCAGGAATATGGGCAGCTCTTCGGACTGCTTGGCAAAGAAGATGGGAGACGGTCGAAGGGAACTTGAAGTTGCGTGCCATTGCTCCGCGACTGTTCCCATGTACCTATCCCCCAATGCCGTGACGGCTTCAGGTCGCTTTCTGTCATCTCCGAATCGGACATACTCGTGTGATGCATCGCTATCTGATGGAGCGCTCGCCAGTGCCCTATTGCGACGACTGTGTCGTCCTCCAGACTGTTCAGCAGATTCTTGTTGAATGTCCCAGTCTGGGTGATGTTCACGCAGATACCTGTCCCGGTACCGGGATGGGCGGGGTCGCTACCGCCTGTCCCTAGTGCTTGGGACAAGTTCGTGCACATTGACTTGTTGACTTTTGGGGGGAGGCTAGTCTTCTCCCCTTTATTTAAGGTTCTTTTTGTTTGTTATTGTTGTTTTGTAGATTGCACTCTCCTGCACCGGGGCAAGGGGGACCTCTCCCCTCTGCTGAAGATTGCTTCCTGCTTGTTAAGTTTTTCCAATTTATATCATTATTATGTTTTCATATTTTTATTTTAAAGTAGCCTAGTTCTAGGCGTTCGTGTTTTTCGGCGACTTATGCCCAAGTGGGCAGTTGCCAAATGGGCTCTATAAAAAAAAAAAAAATCACCCAAGCCAGTATTATCCTCCCTCTCTCTTTTGCAGGGGCCTGCCAGCTCCAAGAGGAGTACACAATCAGCGCTAAAGTGTAAAACCCTCTTCCAATTGGTGTTCTTGGATAGGGTGAATGTCCTTATAGGGGCAAGGGGTGGCAGATCTCATTGGGTCATGCTTCCTCCCTCCTACCTTCCTAGGACCTAGTGTGACATCCCTGATTTTCCCCATCTTTTTAAGGTTTTGGTGGGGTGGACAAATGGGGGCCCCTCCTATGGTGAGTGTGGACTCCAAGACTGTAGGTCATTTAAATGCATTTATCTCTAGTTTCCATTGGTGTTGTGTCCTATGTTAAAATTTTGTACAAAGCTTGCCAAAAGGCCCACTAATTTTTGGACAAAATTAGGTAAACATTGAAGGTCAAATAAATATTTTTGTAAAAAGAAAACCCCAACCCAAACTTAATCACCAATTTTATTAAGAATTGACAGTTATATAAAATCACACAAATTGAATGCCTTCAATCTCCCATTTGTGGCCCAAATGATTCCCGAGATATGCCCATTCAAATTTGATAAAATGTCATTTTGAAGGTGATCAAATTTTCAGAAATTAATAATTTGTAGGGTTGGAAAAAAAACTCAGAAACCCTAGACCCAGTCCTGGAATCTCGTTCCTCATTCAAAAACCAGTAGAACCGGTTTTGAAATGAAAACCGGTTAAAATCGTAATTGTTAAAATCCTAATTTATTTAAAAGTGAAAGGAAAATATTTCTTTAATATTTGAAATAAGAAAAGTGATTTTGCAATAAATGTTTATCCTATTAGATAAAAAAATATCCTTTAATGAAATAATATTACATAATCAAAACTTTTTAATTTCTTTATTTAGAAAATAAGATCTTGCAAAACGTTAGCAATTTTGTCCTTATCTTGGTTAAACAGAAGCCTGCAGCTGAAAAGGCATGCTCTCAATCCACACTAATTGCTTTACTGGTCAATAAGGCTTGGTGTAATAATTGTAAATGCTTGCTTTTTGTTTGAGTGAGTAGATTCAAAAAGTTTAACCCTGTAAGGGGCGCGGCGATTTGCCTTATTGGCTGCCATGCTGATGGGACTCAGCGCCACTTCTGGCCCTAGCTTAGCCTCTTCTTCTTTCACATAGCCTGTGTTTCTCCCCTACAACCTCCCACAATTTTCTCTGGTCAGCCTCTATTTTCACAGGGTAGATACTGACCTTCTTCTCATCCAACTATCCTGGATTGGGGGGAAGGGGACAATGTTCCCTAACCCCTGATCTCCGTTTTGGGATGGTGGGTTTTTAACAACCTGCTTCATCTCCATCCACACCTTCCTCAACTCCCCTTTCCTTTCTCTTTTCAATTTCTATCCATTTTATGCCATGCCCAGGGTTGAGCTGCCATCCTGGAGGGCTGCCAGGTAACCAGGTGGGAGGGGTGGCCTAAAATTGTGGCAGCTGGCTCTGCCAGCCCCATACTCACCCCTTGCAGAGCAGGCTACTGCGAGGGGTGATTAGCGTATGCATCCAACAAATCAGGTCACCATGCCCAATGATGAAAAACAAAATATTATTCCTCATTCACCGTTGGAGCTGCCCTCGGGCAGCTCTACTAAAAAATTGAAGGTACCCCCTCTCATGCATGCTTTCGCAGGGAAACCTCCAAAACTCTTTGACTGGAGGGGAGGCTTACTCCTCTCCATTGCCTATAAGTGCAAGAGGATCCCCCTCACCCCCTTCTTTGGAGTCACCTTTATGTGACTCCATCTTACCACTAGCAGCCCCACTTTTAGTATCTCAGGGAACTGCCAAAAAGGCCAGCAGGCAGCCCATAACCAGCCACTCCCCGTTGAAGCGGCTTGGTAGGGCAAACCCCCTTAGGGGGAGAGAGAAGACAAGGTCCATTGGCCTCTTCCCTCGAAAGATCTGCTGGCTCTAATATTGAACTTAGCCGGGGTCAAGGCACATGCCCCCTTCCCCCAACTAACCCAACTAGACACACCATCCCATTGGCACCTGTGATGTCCGGGGGGGGGGGATGGCCACATGCCTCCCCCCCTTGAGATAGACATGGTCTTTAAGGCAACCCAGCCCCATATAACAAAAATGAAGAGGATAAAAAACTGGCATGATGGTCAAATAACTGATTTAACATGGGTCATTTTTTTCATTTTTTTTGTTTGTGACCAACTTTAATAGGGTCTAATGTAGAGATTATTAGACCTAGAAACTTCCAATTTGGCACACATACTAAAGAGTTAGATGCCACTCCAGGAATTTTTTTTTGTATCATATAACCCCAATGTTCAGGAGATATAGACGCATGAGTGCTTCACTAATTGGTGTTACAGGTAATTTTTTTGCATTTTAAATCTCATTTTGTGAGAAAACTAAGCCACCTGTGTCAAAACTGACTTGATTTTTTAAACCCTTGCAAAAAAAAGTAGGCCAGACTAGTCATTTTCAGTACCTCAAAGCATATCGCAACTGAGTACAGGCCCCCTTAAAAACGCCTTGTGAAACTGCCAGTCCTGGTTCCAGTGTTCAGGGTAAAAAACAGGGGTACTGTATTTTGGAAACTATAGCAGCTACAGTTCTGAAATTTTGTACAGCTCTCTTTTGGCCAAGTACTAACTTGTGTACCAAATTCCATCAAAATCTGAGATGTTAAGGTGGGGAGCATGGGCCACTTGACATGGAATGACCCTCTTCTGACTCATTGTTATTAGAATAAATCTCTGGGAAAAGCTTAGAAAAAAAATGCGCTGGAGTTTCCCACATTCTTCTTGTACTTGAAAAAAAGATTCCAAATATGGCCATGAGTGGTAATTGCCACTATTTTTAATATTTCAATGGTGGGAGTAAAACTCAGGATGGCCCAGTAATGGCATGCTAAGAGTCTAGGACAAAGGAATAATTTAATATAGACTGATGCTCTTTCACAGGCAGAAAAGTGGAGAGACAAACGAATTGTCTTTCAGGTATGAAAGGATGTATATGATTGTCCAATCATGAACAAGTGCTTATGATTAGTTCAAACCAGAGTACATACTTGTGATTGGTCATTTCTGACTTTTGCTTCTACGTCTGTGATTGGACAAAATGAACCGAAAAGTAATGAATACTTCTATCTTTTTAAATGTGCTGAAGTAAAAAAGAAACAAAATAAGCGAGTAGAAGTGAAATTACTCAGATCATTGAGTACTTTTTAGGAAGTAAAGAGTATTAAAGTTATTTGAGTACGGTACTTAAATAATTGTATTTTGTTATTTCACAAGTCTGGTGCTTGACACGATGAAAATTGAAATATTTTGTTAGACTTGTCTTTGATTGAACTTGGTTAAGCCTATAACTAAGGAGTGCCACAATATCTTTGCCTTCTCAACAAATACCTATCCATGAAATATTTTAGACGTTCTGATATTGGGTTTATGTGCTTAGATTCTGAAAACTTTTTATCAAGGATTTTCATCAACATAGTTGTGTCCTTACAAGTATAAAGGCTAAAATTATCCATTCCATTATAAAATAACTAGAATGGTATTTTTAACCACGGTACCTAGTAAGCTCTGATCAAATTAAAAATTTCAGAACTGCTTCTGGAAATATGGTTCTCAGTTCTAAAGAAATAATTGAAAACTGGGTAAAACCCAGTTTTTGAGAACCGGTTTCCAACCCAAATTTCTTGGTTATTATATATTATACAAGTCACTTATGTACCATTTTCAAGCTATTAAGTAGATCTAAAACTTTTATTTTATACACCTCTGACCTTAGTTCAAATAAAAAGTTGCTCTTTAATAGCTTAAAAGACGGCATAAAAGTTTTTCTAATTTTGTCTAAAAATTAGTAGCCCTTTTAGCCAGCTTTGTACAAAGGTTCAACATACCACACCAATGGTAACTAGAGATATAGATGCATTTAAATGACATACAGTCAGCAATTTGAGTAAAAAATGTTAAGAATTATGCCATTTTTAGTATTAATATGTTGGATACTATGGCACCTACTAAGATATTTGTTCTATGAGTATTAAATTTTTTTAGTACATATATGCTTTAATAATGTATTTACACTATCAAGTAAAAGGTTTATTTTCTACTGTAATCTTTATAAAGTCATTATGATAAGAATAAATTTGCTATAGGGGTTGGTAAAAAAAAATCCCGATTTGGTTTTCACTTTGTCCAGAATGAAAACCACTTAGAACATTCCATACAACTATTATTTCAAATGAATTCAATATTTTAAATGTGCTTGTATTTATTTGAAATAGGTATTTAGCTTATATTTGGAATACTTTAAATAGTAAATTTTGACTCAGAGTTAACTTTATTAAGTGTTCAAATAACAATTGTTTAATCCTCATCACTTAAAAATTTACATGGTACATAGAATGCAAAATTCTGTTATCGCTACTGATGGCTATGCCACTGCCAACTTTCTATGTTGCTGACCCCATTGTCTACTATTGATGATAACTCAATACATTAAGCCATAACTCCCAACCACCAAGTGGCCCTTTGTTGAAATGTCACATAGGCAGATATTTTTTTATTAAACAATTTTGTCAGTTGTTAAGACCTTCCAGTGGTAGCTGTTATATATACAATACTGAAAATATCTGATATGATATTGAAAAGGTGAAGGTTCTTTTAGTTGTAAGGAAGTTTCCCTTGAATTGTTTGGATGTGCTTCCAGAACACATACCAAATTCATTTTGTATCTAAGGAACATAGGCTTTTTGGAAGTATAGTTAATAGTTGGAGTTTTTCTGTCTTTTGCTGTGGACAATTCTCCTGATCTCTATTTATACCTGGTGAAATAAGATGCTGCTTCTTGAATTTTTTGTGCTTTTGTCCATTTTAAGTTTTTGTTCCTTTACTAAAGATGTATTAATATTGTTAAAGCACTGTTACCACTGCCACCTTTAGCCACACCAAAAAGTCCTGTACATGTCCCAAATCAGGTAATTCCCACATTTTGTACCAACTACTTAAGGCTTATATAAGATAGATATTTTGTGTAAGGCTATGTGTGTGAATTGAGTTGGATCACACCTTTTTCCTCTAAACATTGCTATTCATATTGGTTGAAAATGTTTTGAGTTTAATTCAGAGAAGCTAGGATGATAGTCCTGTTGCTTTCTGCTTAACCAAGCACCTCAACTTAAGAAAGAACCCTGCACATACACACCCTCCATGCCTATGAGTGTGGTTGCATTAGGAATCACTATTTGGGTTGTACCACTGAACCCAACCCCAGTCTGGCTGGCAGCACTAAGAGTGCAAACCCTACTCGGCTAATGTCAGTGCTCCCTTCCCTAAACATGGCTATTTCACAGAAAATGAAGCACCCATGCTCATCCTCTGAGTCATTGAACTCAGAAGGAAATTCCTGGGCAGGTGACTGTAGTCAGCTTATGCATCTTATGCTATGCTGAAGTGCGTAGGTTTCAGTTTTCCTTGGTCAAGACTAAGGTAGTGCATTTCTGCCACCATCCACAACTCCACCTGCTTACTTTTCTACCAATTCTTTGTTCACTTGAAGCTTGACTATGGATAAGAGTTTTACACATCCCCCCATCTGGTTACCAGTGCTTTCCGCACATCACCTTAATTGTCAATGCTGGGGAGTTGCCACTCTCTCTGTGTCATACAATAGGTCTCACAGCATTCATGGTCAAGCCCAGCAGGCAAGGCTCTGTTCTTTAAACTGTATCCACCCCGGGGAGCAGGCTAAAATAGTTGTAGTGGTCCGTCATTCCCAAGTGTATAGTACACAACCACCCCACCGAGATGCTATCCTGTAGTGGGACCACCCCACTTGGATATATCCCACATGAGGTTAAGTTCCTAGCTGTAGCAGACAGCTAGCACATTGGTTGTTATAAAATTCCCACAGCATGAAACAGCCTCCATCCACTTTAACCTGGTCCCTCAGGACAGCCTAAAACAAATGTGGCCCCACTTAATTGTGGTGACATTAGTTGGGCCTACAGGGCAAGCTGTAGCATCAAAGCTTTCTTAATCTCCCAAGTCATTGGAAGGAACAGAGATTCCATCTGCTCCTGGGAAGCTATAAACAATATCCATGGCCAATTTCGATAGTCCCTTTTTCTAAGCCCTTTGGGTTTGGGGCTAGGAAAGTCCAAGAGCTTACTGTAGCTCTCACGGTGGCACATTTGGTTTTGCCCCAGTATGCCACCATGCCTCTACTCCCAAAGCTTCACATTGCTACTAATTACTGCAGGAGGTGGGTTGACTTCCACACAATATCTTTTCTCTTTGAAGTCATTCTCATTGAATGTCCTAGTCTGGATGATCTTTACACACACATTGTGTATCCTCATACCAGGATGAGTGTGGTTGCTACTGTTTGTCACTTGTACCCGAGGCAGGTTTCTTGGAGGAGGCTGGCTTCTTCCATTTTATTTAGTGTAGTGCTGGTTGCATCCTTATTTTTTATATTTTTGTTTGTATGTTTTTTTTTATTAGAATTTTAAACTTAACCTAGTACTAGGCCAAACTTTTAACTACAGCAACTCTTCTCCTTGTTGGCAGTTGTCAGGTGAGCACTATTGATTTTTTAAAAATAGCACAAGCTGGAAGGATATCAAGATTTTGTCGTGTTCCTGGATATGTAAGGATTGCAGGAAATGAAAGTGCTAAAGAGTCTGCCATACTATCATTTCACTTTTCCACATCTGACTGCTTGGCAGGATTCAGGTCAGTCCTTTGGGAAGCCTGGCAAAGAAGTTTTGAGATGGGAATCTAAGTTATTCAGCAATTGTGCCCCCGACTATTCCCATGTTCCTACTCCAATGCCCTGGTGGCTCTAGTTGGCTTTTTTTATCATCTCTGATTTGAGGTATACTTGAAGGACACACTGCAATCTGACTTGCTCCCTTCACCTTATTGCAATGACTGTATGGTCCAGGTCATTAGTGCTTTTTTGAAAAATGTTGGCTACCTCCACTTTTTTTTTTTTTTTCTATTAGTAGTTTATTTTTTAATGTCTAAGAATTAGGGTCAATTTTTTTTTAGCGACCATGCCCTCAGTCATGTTCACTAGCAAAATGCTTTTGTAGGTAAAAAGCATGCACTTTGAAGAATTCCCCCCTCCTTGAAATTGTGTAGGTGTAAAAGATGGAAATGACACTCGCCAGCCTCCTGCAAGATGGGGGGGGGGTATGATTGCTAAAAGTCCCACCAGCAGTGTGAATAGGTCCATCTCCATGCAGCATACAGCTATCTCGGTGAGGACGGGCATTTTCCTATAATGGAATTACCATTGACTGCTTTGGAAGGTGAGACTCGTTTCTTTCCATTCAAATTAGAAGTCTATCACCAGGAGAATGTTGGGTCCCTTCTAGCTTCCAGCATCCAAGCATTTGGATGCACAATTTATACCAATTTAATCTCCATACATCCCTTTAGGTGGTACTAAATTCCTGAATCAGCTGGCTTTGATTAGGCATTTCTCTACCTTGATTGCCCAGATTCTTTCTCCTTAGAGACCTAAATGATAACATTCCTTTTGGGAAGATTACACAATCAATCCCAGGAACTAGACCTACATGTCTCGCCATCTTGCATGACATCCACAGAGTTTAAGATGGATCTCAGGGAAAAGTGATATATGCCTATGGGCCACAGGCGCCATCCAGGCAATTTCCCTTGTGTGCATCTTGCTATGGGAAGGCCAGTTTCTATTTTGTTTGGAAGCACTTTTGCCAGTCTTAATGTTGGACCTACTTGTCTTTATTCAATGGAAGTACCCCTTCAAGCAGAGATGAGTAAGCCTATCAAAAGGATTCAGGAAGGCTCTCATAGGGCCCCCTTTCCATTCTCCAGGAAGACAGGATTATCATCTCTGCATCTATTTTGGAAACTCCTGATCACTCAACCATTCAGGTGGGGTGGTTATGTCATATCCACTTGGAAATGATCCTACCATAACCTTCTCTCTTATCCTATAGGGTGATTAGTTTAAAAATAACACAGCCTTACCTGCTGGGAAATGTACCTCTTTAGCACCTGGGTTCAAATGTGATTTAGCCCTCACTACTAAAGTGTTCAACTACTAGAGGCTCCATAGCCAAGCCCCAGTACCTGGAAAAAGTAAACATTGTCCCTATACTTAAAGCCCTGAATCAAATGAAACATCATCATGCCACCCTATTTCCCTTCTATCTACAGCATCAAAAATGATAAAAAAAGCCGCTGCAAAAGTTTAGCACATCTCAATAGCACCCACCCAACATGGATTCAGACAAAACTACACAACTTACCCTTCTCACAAACCTGATACAACAGATTCTAAATGATTCCTCCTGAATCTTTGGTACTGTTAAATCAAAATTTAACAGTACATGCCCCTCTACAATGGTGTCCCTCAAGTGGCAATTCTCTATCCTACTCTTTTCAACCTATTTATAAATGAATGACCCCCTCAATTACCATTCAATCTAATGCCAACAACCTATCACCTTATACCACAGCTGTTATAACCATGCAAATACCTCCTCCAGGCCTGAACACTGGCTAGACACAGATTGACATTCTCGCCTCAAAAATCCTCTTAACCCTGTTAACCTCTCACTAGCACCTGAATCCTACCCAACAAAAACCTCTAATATTTGGCCTAACTTTTGATACTCGACCATCTCACAATGTAAGCAATTCATCCATTCCAAACTTAACTATGCTTCCCCAGCCTATCACCCACTAATGGCCTCCTCCAATACCAACATTACTCTGTCACAAAACAAAGCCTATATAGTCACAGATGCCTCCAATCCACACCATTAAATCACTTAATGCAGAAATACATAGCTAGCCATGTTTGGTGCCCAATTCTATACAAGAACAAATAATCCCTCCTACTCATACCTCACAAACCCACCACCACACAATACTAAGAAGCCCATGCCTTCCTCATATTAATCCTTGATTCTCTCTTTCTCACCTCCACCCCCCACTACAGCAGAGATACCTACATATATATCCACAAATTATTGCATGACACCTATAAAACAACTCATTACTGTGTGCATCTGCCAAAGAGGAGGATTGCCTTTCTACATGCACAAGTCACTGATTGCAAGGCAGTGAAGGTGACAGGGTGTAAGGACTGGTTGACCAAATCAGCACTTCACTCTTCCCCACACTTTCTACAAAGTAGGAATTAGGTCAGCCCTTTGGGCTGCCTGCAAAGAAGATGCAAGACAGAAACAACATTGCACATCAGCACTCTGAGACTGTTACAGGTTGTCTTCACACATCTCTGAATCAGGCACACTAGCAGGTCTGTCTGACACATTCTTGTTGACTGCTCTAGTCTGGGATATGTTATCGCATGCTACCTGTCCTTTTACCCATATAGGCAGGGTTGCTAATTAGGGATGTACTGATATATCAGTATCGGTTAAGCAAATATTGGCCGATAACCGATATATAACATTAAAACATTTTTAACTTCAAGACCACTCAAGTTCGATGTTCCATACTTTATAGAGAAGAGGGTTTGGTGTTTGTCAATAAATTATTGATTTTTCAATGATTACCTGCAGGTCCTTAAATCCCAGTGGGTTTTATTAGACTTGGGCTTGCTGCATATTCTGCATGTTTTATGGTTGTGCATTACCACATTCCTCCATTCCATATCGAGTGATTTTCAATTATAATTTAGGATTATATATATTTCCCCCTTTTTTTAAACATTGCCTAAATTATAAGCTAAACATTTTTTCTGGCAACCATACCTTTGGCATTGGTTGCTAGAATGATGCTCTTAAAGGTAGAAAACCGTACTACAAACACTTAATGATGCAACTTGCCAGAGGTGCAATCAGTATAATGAAAAACACAAGCTCTTTCCGGAATACCAGCCACTCATAAAACCCGTCCATCAAACAGTTTCTCTCAGATTTGTGGGCTTGGCCTCACTGCATAGTGCTTTCCTAGTGGATGTTGGCTGGTTGTGATACCATCTTCTTTACCATTTCATCCAACTTCCATTAATTTAATCTTTGAAAAGTTTAGATCTTGAATTATGAGTATTGCATGAATTTAAAATTTCCTTTATAACATTTGTATCTACCCTTCCTTCACTTCATTAACATGTTCCCAACTCATATTTCTATTAAGTTTAATTCCTATTTACAATAGATCATAACTACTACATTTTGGAGTCTCTTTATGAAATATATACTTTGTATATAATAGGCAATACTAACAAAATATCCTCTAATATTGGTCCACTTTATACTTCATATTAATTGTTAGTTGCAATTGATATTTTAAACTACAATTTCCCTATAATACTTATCACTTTCTCCTATAGAATATGGTAGGATAATAAGTAATATTTGCATTTAATCCTATCCGAAGGACTCTGGTTTTCTGTAAATAATCTCGCCTATTTTTGATGTAGTTGTTCCTGTTTTCACAGCCCTACAAACCTCTTTCCTATACCTTAAGAATGATTAGTTTCACTTACTGGGACATACATGCACCAATTGGTGGTGAACTCCCCTACCATACAAATAAAACCTAGGAAATTATATTTGAATAATAAAAAAGGTGATTTGAAGTTAGAATGTATAATATTGAAATAAAATAAGATGGGTCACTCTTCGAAAGTGCATGTGTGCGTGCATTGCTGTGGTTGGATTACTGAGACTATTGAGCGAGAACTGCTTGAGTCAAGAGCAGTAATTTAACTATGGATTGAGTTGAATTGAGTGTAATCATGTATTTATGTGAGATCCTTCATGATTATGTGCTGAGGAGTTGCTTGAGTCAAAGGTCTGTCTTATCTGTGTCATGAATAGTTGCTTTTGGCTTGTGATTGTATTGTCAGAGCTGTTACCATCCAAATAGGTCATAGATGAATAGCAGTATGATCTTTTCTTGAATGATACAAGAATACTGATCCTTGTCCTTATATATAGTGGTGTCCTGGTGATTTACTCTTCCATAAGGAATGTGTTTTAACAGCATCAAGCTTTTATCTATAGTTGCAGTATCTTTGCTCTCTGTATGGGCTATTCACTCAGGTGGTTCTCAACTGTGGATTGCAGTTAACATAATTTTTCCTCTTAATCTGAGATCCTACGGCACAATGACCCCACATTGAGCTCCAAGACACTTGTGTGGATTCCATCCATCCCCTTAATCAGAGACAGGTTTGCCTCTCACTTTCTCTTGTCTGTATTATGAGAATTTATATTCTTTCAGATTAATCACACTGAACTGTTTGATTCTGAGCCAAGGAAGCAGCTTCTCAGCAGTTTGGAAACTGTAAGTAGATTCCTTAATGTGTATTGCAATTCTTTGAAGGTGTGGCAGCATTATAGATACTAATAAATTCTCCCAATTATTGATAAATTAATTATTTATGTAGAGGAATTAAAACAAAGACTCAGAATAACTATGGGGTGATAAAGGTATTAGGTTAGTTAATTACTTAAATAGCATTATTTATAAATTTAACACATTCATTGAGATACAACCCACCATTGGGTGTCTCTGAAGTTTATCAGCATGAACCAACCCACCAGTGGGTCACACTGGTGGGTCATTAGTAAAAAAAACAAACAAAAAGATACTAATTGATGGTATGTAAACTTATGTAAAATTTGTAAAATGCATTTTAAACTTTATTTCCACCCTGTAATTACTACAATAGCATAGATTTCACACCTCTTCAAGTTGTTTGGGATTATCTGGTTCTCCAAGAGGGAGGAGAGGAATTCTTGTATTTAACAAAATGAAAACCAATGAGGGCTTTTATGCCTTCAAATTTATAAGCATAGCTCTGTCAGTGTTAGAGCTGGGAGGACACATAATCCTTTAAATGTCAGCTGCATTATGACACCTGATAACACCCTGATGAAAGGCTAGTAAGCGACTGGTGAAGTTAGGAGAAGGGAAAGTGTTGTCAAATCAGTAGACTACTTAAGGTGATTCTGTACAGGTAGGCTTGTAACTGTCCTGAATGAATCTAATGTCATAAAAAAAACCTTGTCCATTATTATGACTGGTATAGAATTTCCTGGCTTGACATTGTGGGTGTGGCTTCTGCCAAATAAAAATTTTCCCAACCCTCTGCATTATACTCACACCCCTTCTTATCCTCTTTCAGGAATGCCTTATAGGTGCCCTTCCAATGAAACAAAGCTCTATCTTCCAGTACCCTACCCAAAGCAAAGATGTCTATCCTTCAATGTCTGCCTCTAGTTCGTCTAATGACCCAAGCAATGATCAGTGCTTAGAAATAGAACAAAATAGTGAGCAGGCCTTTCAAAATGACCACTTAGAATCTGACATTTCGTCTTTTGAAAACTCAAAGAAATCTTCAAACATATGCCCTCAAAAAGTAAAGCAAGAAGAACACAAAGAAAATATTGACTCCCTCAACCAAGAACATTTGGCATGTCAGGAACAACCTATTAATCTTAACATAAAATGTGAAGTGGAGGATTTCTTGACTGATTCTGGTTTTGAGTCCTCAGATTCCAGACCCGATGTTTTTGAATGTACTGATAAAGTACTGCTTAAAAGGAAGTGTGACTTGGTTGACTATCCTTCAAAGAAAGTATTTCTCAATAGCAAGCTTGAAGATTCTCCTGCTAACTTTGAAATTACTGGTGTTTATGATAAATTCCTTAAAAAAAATGAAAAGGAGGGAACTCAAGACATTGTGTACAAGTCAAAAAGTGAAAAGGAAGAAACTCAAAACAAATTTCAACTAATAAATGAAGAGGAAACTCGAGATAATAATTATCAACTAAAAAATGAAAAGGTAGAAAATCGAGACATTTTACATCAACCAATAAACAAAGGGGTTGAAACTCTAGACATTAAATATAAAATGAAAAATGAAAATATGAACATTCAAGACATTAAGCATCAGATAAAAAATGAAAAGGTGAAAACTCAAGATAAATATCAGCTAAAAAATGAAAAGGCAGAAACTCAAGGTATTAAACACCAAGCAATAAATGGAGAGGAGGAAACTCAAGACATTAAGCGTCAAATTAAAAATGAAAAGGTGGAAACTCAAGGCATCAAATATGAAATGAAAAATGAAAATATGAACATCCTAGACATTAAGCATCAAATAATAAATAAAATGGGAACTCAAGATAAATATCATGTAAATAATGAAAAAGCAGAAACTCAAGGCATTAAACACCATGCAATAAATAGAGAGGAGGAAACTCGAGACATTAAATATCAAATAAAAAATGAAAAGTTGGAAACTCGAGACATTAAACAGCAACCAATAAAGGAAGAGAATACTACTAGAGATATTAAATATAAAGCAAATGTTGAATACCAAATGAAACTCCGAAAAGAAGCTATTACAGCATCTCCCCGGAATGACCTCTCAATATACACCAAAAAATCTTCATACCTCTGCATCCAGGCAAATTCAGAAATTTGTCCAGATTGTCCACCTTGCCATACAGCCACTCAAAAGATTGATGCTGATTGGGGGGAATACACAACCAAAATGAAGGAGAAACTGATCCAAAATGTGGCTTCTAAGTTGTCTTTAAAGGGATTTGAATCTTCTCCATGTTTCCAAGATGCCCAAGACTTAGTTGTAGTTCTAATCCAATTTCTCCGAGTGATGATGCTTCCGACATTTTTGGCTACTTTTGTCCACAGCACAAAATGCACAAGGGATCACAGCAAACTTTGCTCCATGTTCAAGCGACTATTTCATCATGTAGTGATTTCAAATCACCATTGCGCTGTGAAAGAAGTCTATGGACATATTCTTCGTCTACATCTCGACAGTTGTTCGCAAAATGATTGTAAATTCCCCAAGTGTCAAATTCTTCGTCAAAATCGCAAGAAGATATTAGATTGAAGGCATTGCATCAACTTGTTTCCTTTATTATTTAATATTTTGTAAGTTATCCTATATTGAACTCTTATATACTGTGTGTGGAATGGTAATTCTCCTTTTCCTTAAACTGGGATGGGGTTTTGAACTGAGCTCTTAATATTCCTTAACTGCTACTTTATTTTACTTCTTATTGCCCACCATTTTGAACTGCTGCATACCTTTCCTTGTATTCTATGTAGTTTTAATGGGTGCCAATTTTCCTGAATAAGGGCAATTTTCAAATCATTTTGTAATTATGATTTTTCATCAGCATTCCTCATCATCTGAATGAGTTTAGCAAAATTAATGGGGTGAATAATATTCAAGCCCTTTTTATCTTCTAGTTACAGTTTTCATATATGAAATTCTTGTGCTGGATTGTTCATATACTTATTGTGTGAGAAGTTTTAAAATGCACTCTACCTTCCATTATTGGGTTGTAATTTTAGTGAGCTTTCATTACTAGGCTGTAATTTTAGTGGCTATGCCCTTATGGCAGTTGCCAGTTGAGCCTCCTTAAATTAAAAAAAAAATCAAACTTCTAAATTGCCATTTGCATTCAGCATTCTCCAGTAATCTTCCATGTTTATATAACTTTTTCTGTAAATTGAATCAAATTACTTTCAGATACCTGTATACAACAAGCTACCCCCAAATGGTCACCCATCCCTCTTTGCTTGGTGGGTTTTCATCTAAATAAGAATTCTTCATAATCATAATATTTAGATATTTTACAAGTTTATGTATTCCTGGGCCTTTTTGCTTAATAAAATTATCAAACTTCAGAACAAATCTTAAAAGTGCTTAATCATTACAAGTTTTCTAGTACTTATTAAGTATGCTGAATCCCAGTAGTTATTCACTGTGCTTCTTTATTTCTATTCAAACCATATTCTGCTTGTCTACTAGTATCCATTTAACTAGAAATCTTTTTTTTTAACTGTGGCAACTATTCATATGAATAATTTGCCTAATTTTCTTTGAGAATATTGGATACCAGGTTGATATAATAATTGAATCCCTTTAAACGATTGCCTGAGGAAAAAATATGGAAATGTATAATCAATTCATGTATTTTATTAATTCAAAAGTTGTATATTAGCATCTGCCTGGTAAATATTAAAAGTTTGATTAGAAAATGTAATTTATTTGTATTAACCCTTTCACTGCTGCATACAATTTTTCTAATATTTCCTTAACATCAAAAGGACAGTCAAAAGTGAACATTAATTTTCTATCCCATTTTATTTTAATTATTCAAGTATTATCACATATTTCATAAAAAACCCGTAAGGGATCCAGCGCTCCGTCCGGCCCCAGCTTAGCCTCTCTTCCTTCCTTCAAATAGCATGTATTTCTCCCCTACTTCATCGTTTTTCATACAACCTCTCCCACAAATTTCTCTGGTCGGCCTCTAATTTCACAGGGTAGATGCTGACCTTCTTCTCAGCCAACCATCCCAGATCGGGGCTGAGGGGGGGAGGGGACAATGTTTCCTAACCCCCTGAGCTCCGGTTTGAGATGGGTTTTTTTAACAACCTGCTTCATCCCCACCCATACCTTCCTCACATCCCTTTTCCTTTCCTCTTCACACTCTATCAATTTTACACCGTGTCTAAGGGGGAGCCGCCAGGCTACCGGGTGGGAGGGGTGATCCTTTATGGTGGCACCTGGCTCTTCCAGGCCTGTACGCACCCCTTGCTGTGCGGGCTATGGCGAGGGGTGATAAGCTGTTGCATCCTGTAATAAAAAGAGGGTCACCATGCCCAATGATAAGTAAAAAAAACAAACCCTTTAAGTTCCCCTGTACCAACGACAGAGCCACCCTCGGACAGCTCCACTGAAAAAATGGAGGTTTCCCCCCCCACCTGTGCTTGCGCAGGGGACCCTCCATATTTCTCTAACCGGAGAGGAGGCTTACTCCTTTCCTACAACTACAGGTGTAAGAGACCCCCTCACCCCCTTCTCAGGAGGAGCTTTCGGGCACCTCCTTTTCTTTTCAAAGGGACTGCCAAGAAAGCCAGCAGGCAGCCCATTGCCGACTGCTTCCCATTGATGCGGCTCGGTAGGGCAAACCCCCTTAGGGGGGAGAGGGAAGCCAAGCCCCTTTGGTCGCTTCCCTCAAAAGACCTGCTGGCAAGAATATTGAACCTTGCAGGGGTCAATACCTGTGTCTCCCTACACCATCTGACTAGTGTCAATACTGCCAATGGGTCCTGTGATGTCTTGGGGGGGGGGGATGGCCAACTGGAGGCTCCCCCCTGAGGTAGACATGGTCCTTGAGGCAACCCAGCCTCAGATGGTAGTGCATTCCATGGGGGGGGAAAATCCGGGCTCGGCGCCAAGCACCAAACCCGAATCTGCCCCTATGCAATGTCCTCGTCAAATGTCTTAGGGTTTCTGAGGCATTACAAGGAGGGGAGGGATCTCCTCCGACCGGTGCCCCTATGACTGCCAGCAGCTTCTCCATTTCGGAGAAGTACCTGGCTGAGGCCGGTCCATCTGGCCTGGAGGCTCCTGCCGGCAGAGGGGAGAAGCAGGTTCATTCCCCGCCCTCCTCTCCTAAAAAAAAAAATAAATAAGAAAAAGACTCGGGGGCTGCGGGGACGGATGGGTCTGCTGCCACTTTGGTAGGTGACAAAGCCAAGATGGCACATCCGGACCCTCTACCTGCCGGGGTGCCGAGCCCCCAACTAAGGTTAAAAGGGCACAGGGCAAAGCCTCGATAACATCAGGGCCCCTCATTCAGAGGTTACCTGGCATTTTAGAGTCCACTGGCTTCCATAGCTTCCTCGTCATTCACTCCACTGATGGCACCATGTTGACCAAGAGTAACATGATCCATCAGAGGAGAGCATTAGCTAGTGTAATTGGTAGACAGCCGAAGGTGACCCATTTTTCGGATGGGAGCCTTCTGGCGAATCTCGCCGAGGCGACCAAGATAAGTGCTCTTCGGACACTTCATGGGACCCCGGTGAGTGTGACGCCGCCGAGAGACGCCAGTCATACCTTAAGCCCATTGGGTTTAGGGCCAGGAAACTGCTTTGAGAGCTAGGTATAGCTCTCGGGCCAGTGGCGCCCCTGGTTCTGCCCAGGATGCCACCCTGGAGGGTACCACATTTGGCTATTTGTCGCCACGCCTCTGCTCCCAAAGCTTGTACAGCGCCGGGAAAATTGCGTTTGACCTTTTTGGAGCACACCTCGTGTCACGCTGGAACTGTGCCAGTGTATACGGATGGCTCCAATTCCCAAGAGGGGGTCGGTTTCCACGCCCTATCCCCTCTGTTTGAAGTCAGCGGGGCTCTGCCCGACGCTGCGTCTGTCTTCACGGCCGAGCTGGTAGCAATACACCACTCGGTACGCTAGATCACGCGACGTGCCCGGTTCTGATACCGGATTGTGATCTATAGCGACTCACAAAGTGCCCTGAGTGCTCTCGGGGCATTGGAATCTCCGCATCCCCTGGTTCGCGATATCCGTGACGCCACGGTTTTGGCGAGCCGGGCGGATGTCGAGATTATCTTCTGCTGGGTTCCTGGACATGTAGGAAATGAGGGCGCCAAAGAGTCTGCGAGGACTCTGCAACCGGACCAACGTTTCGCTCTTCCTCACACCGACTACATGGCAGGAATACAGGCAGCTCTTCGGACTGCTTGGCAAAGAAGATGGGAGACGGTCGAAGAGAACTTAAAGTTGCGTGCCATTGCGCCGCGACTGTTCCCATGGACCTATCCCCCAATGCTGCGACGGTTTCAGGTCACTTTCTGTCGTCCCCGAATCGGACACACTCGTGCGACGCATCGCTATCTGTTGGAGCGCTTGCCTGCATCCTATTGTGATGACTGCCTTGTCCCCCAGACTGTTCGGCACATTTTTGTCGAATGTCCCAGTATGGGTGATCTTCGCGCATGTTACCTGTCCTGGTACCGGAATGGGCAGGGTCGCTACCGCCTGTCCCTTGTATTTGACATTAGTGCGTGCCCATTGACTGGTGGACTTGTTGACTTTTGGGGGGAGGCTGGCTTTCTCCCTATTATTTAAGCAGGTTGTTTTGTTTTTGTTTTTTTCCCTTATAGGTTGCACGCTCCTACGCCGGGGAGACCTCTCCCTGACACAGGAGCTTGCTTACTTGCTCGCTTCCTTTTCCATTTTTTGGGTGGGCAGATGTGGTTGTTTTTATCTTTGAATTTTATTTTAAAGTAGCCTAGTACTAGGCCACTTTTTAATAAGGCGACTAATGCCCAAGTAAGCAGTCGCCAGATGAGCTCTTTAAAAAAAAAAAGTCCTAAAAAATTATATAATAATAGAAGAAAATAAAAGATTTTTAGTGCGTACTATTTTATTTTTGAAATTTACCCAAAATCAATTTAGCCAAAAAATACATAAATTCAAATTTCCGATGGTTGACAACATGTATACAATTCCAGTGTCTTGCCAAGAGCAAGCAATGATTTTTTTATCCCTTCCTAGCCACCTTTTCGGACAAGTACCTTGTTTAGCCTTGAATGTTTCATTTCCAATGGCAATTTTTTTTTCTTTTAGGACAAACAGTACCACATGCACCAATATTCTGAACTCTCAAGTTGTCAAAGAGCTCAACTCCCGAATAAAAATTATCCATGAAAACAATATGACCCTTGTTTTCAAACCCTTGGACTAATTTTGCAACCACATCATAAGATAAGCCTTTATTTGATTTGTAGTCTACATCTTTACCAGTGTAGATATCAAACTTCAATAAAAATCCAGTTTGAGAATCACATATTGACCATAGCTTTATGCCCCACTTAGCACTGGGTTTCTTAGGCATGTAACTGTTTGAAGAAAAGCCTTCCCTTGAACCATAACATGGATTCATCTACATTTAGCTCTCTGTTGCTACTGTAGCTCATACAATAGACATTTTCTAGTTCCCTCAGTATCGGTCTTATTTTACAAAGTCTGTCTGCATCATCTAAATTTTCATTATCAGCAAAATGAAGGAATGACCTAATAAGTTGGTATTGATCTCTTGAAAATATGTGCTGGAAGCCAGGTGTTTCAACAGCTATAAATGCTTTTATTTCTTGTACAGTTGTTTCCTTCCATTTTCTGAATCTTGATTGATTAGACAACTCCCTAGCTTTTGTATGAATACTCGGGCATATTTATTTGTTTCTTTTATGGCTAGTTCAAAAATGGATTCTGGGAAAAATTTGGTGAAACACTGAACAGGTGTTAGATCTTTGAAACCTATAACACAATGACTGCCTGTATATTCAAAATTTTCAGAGTCGCTTTCAATCAGTAAAGCTTCAGTTCTTTCATCTATGTTGTCTCGCAAGTGTTTCTTTTCTTTTTTGTCCCATTGCTGGGATAAAAAGTATATATATATATATATATATATATATATATATATATATATATATATATATATATGTGTGTGTGTACATTACTAGTAAGTTATTTTTTAGCAACTTGTTTATAATTTTACGGTGGATGGTTTGCACACATACAATATAGGATACTGAGAATTGGTGTTGCTTTCCATAAATTACAGAAGTGAAAATAATATTTTTCAGTTCCAAGGGCTGATAGAACTAATAATAATAAAAATAAAAACAACTAATACAACAAGTAACAGAAAGAGATCAAGCAGCAACTCACCTCTATCGACAGTTCTTCAAGCACTGTCAGAATTTGAATTGACATGCAATACAAATACTGTAATAACTCATAATTGAAACTTCGCCTGATGCCTGACAAAGTTTTTCTACAGAGTGAGGTAGGGAAGTTGAATGTCGCAGTAAAAGGAAATTTATTTTTTTACCATGTGAACTAAAGTCGAATATCGTATGACCGGTAATGGAGTTCTCGTGTCTAATTCGAATATCGCAGTGAAAGGGTTAAGTAATATACGGCAATATTATTAGATTATTCTAAACAGAAATCCTATCAAAGTAGAGAAATGAAAACTTTTATTTTATGGGGTTGCAAGAAATTTGAATATTGCACTTTTCATAGAAGAATTTTTACCTCATAACATATATATATATATATATATATATATATATATATATATATATATATATATATATATATATATATATATATATTTATATATTTATTTATTACTTGGATGGTTTTGTTCATTTTGACCTTCAGGTTATAGGCTAATTATTCTCCTCTCACATTATTTCTAGCAGGTATGTGTGATGTGGTCCTTTTCCCACCTGGGAGAAGGACCATTTTCCTTTTTTTTTATCATGTTTCTTTCAAAGTTACAAAAGTGCAAGACAGGAGTCTAGCTTAACATGAAAGTGGGACTGAAATTCCGGGCAAGACACAGATGAGGACAGGAATCCTCATTAACAAGGAGGAATGGGAAAGTAATCCCAAGTCAGCTTAGAATTTTTTTGAAAATTTTGCTGGTGTCCAAATTCACATAATCTATTCATTCATTCTCTCTATTGTGGTGATTTTTTATGCTCTGTCAAGGAGCCAGGAAATATGAAATTTCCTTTTATTAAAGTCGCCAAATCAATTTGTCATCTTATCTCATCCTTTTGCTTCTCTATCCTCTTGTTTTCAACATTTGGCCAATGTGACCATTTTCAATGTTTGATATTTTTCATCAAAGTAGACAGCCACAGTCACCTTTGTCAAGTTAGTTGCACACATCCAAAGGGCTTACAAAATTGACTACTTATTGATAGTTATTGGTTTATAAAGGTTAAAATTTATATATTTTGCCTCAGTGGAAGCCACATGATATTTGGTGTTATCATTAATATTCACTTTAACATAATTTTAATTTAGCAAATACTATTATGGTTTTAATTTTTGAATACTATTTGCCTAATATAATCCACTAATCCTTGTAAGGAATAAGTCTTATTTGTGGGGGAAATATTTTGTTTTCCTTAATGTCTGGCATCTATAAAATGATTTGATATTTGGGTCGACTTCAGTTTATATACTCATGATCTCCCATTAAGAATTTAGTTTTGTTACTTAAATTCTTTCTGGTGATACAAGCCGTTGTACTCTTCCTTACAGGAAGAGCTTGGTTACACAGGCACCCCTGCAGGGTGTGGCCTACGGCCCTATTTTCTAATCTTAACCACTTTTTTTACCCCCTTTTATAATAAAGACTATTTAATTTAACACCCTTGGACCCCCTTTTAAGTTAAAAGAACAAAATGGTGAAGTTCAGAGATAAATATAAGTATCAAAATTTTGTGATTTTTTTTTTAAAACCCAAAGAATTCCAAATTAACCATTCATAAACACAAATGTAATTCTCAGTTTAGGAATAAGCAACTGAGAGAAGCAAACTAACCAAGAATTGAAGTGTTTAAAGCTTAGCAATCGTAGGTATTTTTTATGAAAATTGCGAAGTAAAATTTGAGATTTATAGAAATGTCAAGTTTTCTTGGAATTTTTATTTTCTTGGGATTTTTATTTTATTGGAATAAATATTTGACTTTAAACATTTATGTATGCAGATAAATAATTTCTTCTTTCTCTTTCTTTCTTCTTTCTCCTTCTTTCTCTTTTTTTCTTTTTTCCTTTCTTTTTTTCTTTCCTTTTCCTTTCTTTTTTGAATTTCCAAAACACCCAAAGTCATTTGTCAACTAAGCAAAAAAAAAAACTTTAGAAATTTTCAAAAAATCCCCATCTTAAATTATAGACTTATGGATAAATGTATCTATAGCATTTGTGATTCTCATTACTTTTTCAAATTTATAGTATTCTTATGCACCCAAGAATGTTGCAGGGGGTAGTCAGCCCCACTACACACAGGAAAGTGGTTATTTGGACATAAATGCTAATCCCATTAAAAGTGCCCCAATCCCAGGGCCCCTCAAGCTTGGTTGGTCTCTTGCAACCTGCAGATGTCTATAGAGGTTTCAAACTTCTCCTCTGAGACGGCATGTCAGATCCTTGGTACTGGATAGAACAGTGTAATGGCAGTTGGAGGGTTTAAAGACAAACGGATGAAAGCCAGAGAGAGGACCAATTTCTCTAGGCATTGATTGTAATGGTGGAAGGAAGGGACAAGGTTTTCTAAATGTAAACTGATATGGTTGCCCATACTAGTAACACAGATGGCCAAAAATCAATCGTGAGCGGCTTGATTGGGGCAAACCTATCTTACAGTGGCAATTGTTGAATCTCCCCATCGGGGGGGGGATCTCTTGTCCCTTCTACTCGGGACATTTGTGCACATAACTTGTGGACTATTTTACTGTTTGGTGTTGGTCGCATGCTCCTACATCGGAGGGGGGGCTACACCCCCCCCTCGATATCGGAGCGTGCTTCGTCCTAATTGCTTGGAGTGGGTGATCTAGCTAGCTTAGGCTGTAAGGTAATTATGGCTACTCATGCTCTTGTATGCAGTCGCCAGATGGACGCTATACAAAAATAATCAGCGATAAGGGTGGTTCGGGTTGGGGGGGGTCGTCAGCCCCAATGATGGATGTTTCTGCATCAGGCCATTGTACCCCGTAAGGGGCGCGGCGATTTGACATCCTGGCCGCCGTGCTGACGGGACTCAGCACCCCATCCGACCCCAGCTTAGCCTCTTCTCCTTCCTTCAAAGCACTTGTTTCCTCGCTTTTCATACAACCTCTCCCACAACTTTCTCTGGTCAGCCTCTAATTTCACAGGGTAGATGCTGACCTTCTCAAGCCAACCGTCCCGGATCGTGGCTGAGGGGACAACGTTCCCTAACCCCTGAGCTCCGTACCTTCCTCACATCCCTTTTCCTCTCCTCTTCACAATCTATCCTTTTACGCCTCGTTCAAGGTGGAGCCGCCATGCCGATGGACTGCCAGGCCACCAGGCGGGAGGGGTGGTCCCAAATAGGGGCGCCTGGCTCTGTCAGGCCTGTAAGCACCTCTTGCAGTGCGGGCAACTGCGAGAGGTGATGAGCGGTTGCATCCCGTAATAAAAAGAGGGTCACCATGCCCAATGATGAGAAAAAAACACCCCCTTCAATTCCCCCTGAACAAACGACGGAGCCGCCCTTGGGCAGCTCCAGTGATAAAATGGAGGCCCCCCCCCCCTTGTGCTTGCACAGGGGACCCTCCATATTTCTCTAACCGGAGAGGAGGCTTACTCCTCTCCTTCATCTACGGGTGCAGGGAACTTCCCCTCACCCCCTTCTCTGGAGGTGCTTTCGGGCACCTCCCTTTTTCCAGCGGCAGTCCCCTCTTTCCTTTCCAAGGGGACTGCCAAGAAAGCCAGCAGGCAGCCCATAGCCAGCCGCTCCCCATCGAAGCGGCTTGGTAGGGCAAACCCCCCTTAGGGGGGAGAGGGAAGCCAGGCCCCTTCAGGCGCTTCCCTCAAGAGACCTACTGGCAAGAATATTAAACCTTGCCGGGGTCAGGGCCTGTGCCGCCCCACATGACTGGTGACGATGCCAAGGGGACCTGCGATGCCCTGCGAGGGAATGGCCAACTGGAGGCCCCTCCTGTGATAGACATGGTCCTTAAGGAAACCCAGCCTCAGACGGTAGGGCCTTCTATGGGGGGGAATCCGGGCTCGGTGCCAAGCACCGATCCCGAATCCGCCCCTATGCAAGGACCTCCTCAAACGGCTAGGGTTTCCGAGGCAGTACAAGGAGGGGAGGGATCTCCTAGGACAGGTGCCCCTATGACTACCAGGACCTTCTCCATTTTAGGGAAAGACCTGGCTGAGGCCGGTCCATCTGGCCAAGGGGCTTCTGCCGGCGGAGATGAGAAGCGGGTTCATTCCCCGCCCTCCTCTCCAAAAAAGAAAAGGACGAAGAAGACCAAAAAGACAAAAGAGATTCGGGGCTTCTCTCCATCTACGGGGGATGCGGGGACGGATAGGTCTGCTTCCACTTTAGCAAGCGAACAAACTGAGATTGGCATATCCGGCCCCTCTGCTCCCCCCGGGTGCGGATCCCCCGAATATGACAGACCAAAAGTGCGCAGGGCGGAGCCTCGATAACATCGGGGCCCTTGATTCAGAGGTTACCTGGCGTTTTCGAGCCCGCTGGCTTCAAACGCTTCCTCGTCATTCGCTCCACTGATAGCAGCATGTTGGCCAAGGGCAACATGATCTATCAGAGGATTAGCTAGTGTAATTGGTAGAGAGCCGAAGGTGACCCGTTTTTCGGACGGGAGCCTTCTGGCGAATCTCGCCGAGGCGGCCAAGATGAGTGCTCTTCGGACACTTCATGGCACCCCGGTGAGTGTGACGCCGCACTCTACCATGAACTTTGTGAAAAGAGTAGTTTATGCGAGGGAACTCGTTGACTACTCCATTGAGGACATCACCCTAGAGCTGGCCGACCATGGGGCGGTCAAGGTCGAACGTGTGATGAGAAAACAGGGAGGGGCTTCGAGACCCACCCCTACACTCTCGTCACGTTCGACTGTGACAAGCTCCCTGAGTCGGTGCGTGAAGGCATTCGTGCCACTTCCGCGGTAGTGCTATTACTGTCACCGCTTCGGTCATACGAATCGTTCTTGTAGACGTGCAAAGTCGGGGTCACCCGAAGTCTGTGTAAATTGCTCCAAGGCCGCACACGATAAGTCTAAATCATGTAGTGGCCAAGTGTGTCAATTGCGGAGAGCCGCACCCCGCATCTTCGAAGCAATGTGGTGCTTATCTCCTTGAGAAAGAAATCCTGGCCGTTCAGGCCCAGGATCGACTCTCATTCCGCGAGGCTAAGGACTTGTTCATGGCGCGCCCGGCTCTGCCTGGGACGTCATATGCCTCAATAGTTAGAAAGGTTCCCTCTGCTCCTGGCCCATTCGGAGCCCTTCTGCGGGCTCTACTCAACCCGGGTACTTTCCTGGTAAAGCTGGCGGTATAAAGGGTTTACACCCAGCCCCGGCTAAAACCAGGGCTTCCCCCCCTCTTTCCCCAGCGTGACCGTTTCCTGTAAGGCGAAACGGCCACGCGACTCGTTAGACTCACAAGAGGCAACACCCCTGAAGTTGGTCGCTAGGCCATCTTCCGGGGTTCCTAAAGCTGTCCCCCGAAAGGAGGACAGCAACAAAGGAGCCTCGGCTCCTTTGCGTACACCTAGTGGTGGAGCGAGTGGCTCGGAGACCGTGGTTCCTCGAAAAGAGGGCCCCTCGCATCCGAAGCCGCAACGCCTGCCTAAGTTGTCGAGGCGGGGGAAGGAAAAGACTCGCATGGCGAGCCCAACCATGCCCCAATAAGTCCTCGAAGGCGACAGCGCCCGAGGTTCTACCTACGGGAAGCGTACGGCCATTCCCGTGAGGGTCTTCTGTTCGAGGAGGGCCCCCGCGTCTCCGAGCTAGGCCTTGAGGGCATATTCCTTCAATGAAATTGCCGTGGACTCCAGGCCAACTTGGAGGAGCTGCGGAGGCTCGTCTCGTCCCGTTTCCCGTTAGCTATCTTTTTGCAGGAGACCATGCTAGGCGCGTGCCCCCTGCCCTCTCTCCCAGGGTATAAGGGTCTTGCGACCCCACCACTACGGGATGGCTGGGCTAGGGGATGCGCGGTTTACACCTGGCATGATGTCTCAGTTCTTCCTTTCTCACTATATACATCCTTTCAGGCAGTGGCTGTTCAGCTGCACCTGGATAGGAGGTATACTATCTTTTCTGCGTACATTCCACCGTCAGCTGACTTCGATGCGGGGGACTTCCGCCGCGTCGTGGCACGGTTGCCGAGGCCCTTTCTCTTGCTTGGAGATCTGAACGGCAGGCATCCTCTCTGGGGAGATTACTCCATAAATCCCAGGGCACAAGTCCTTGCCGATCTGATCGAAGAGCTTGAGATAGGTGTCCTAAACTTGGATGAGTTTATGCATCACTGTCCGAGAACCGCTTCATTTTCTTGCCTTGATCTATCTTTGTGCTCTACAGATGCACAGCCTGATTTTGATTGGGGGGTGGTCGATGACCTCCATGGTAGTGATCACTTTCCCATTCAAATATCATTTTCAGGGCAACTGCCGCCTGAGAGCCCACCTCGTTGGTGCTTGGCGCGGGTGCGGTGGCCTGCATTTCAGGAAATGACTGAATTCTCTATCTCAGTCGAGGAGTTTAGGTCGGTAGATGAGGCCGTTGAGTTCTTCTCCGGCAACCTCATCGCCGTGGGCCCTGACTACTATTCCTAGGACGTCTGGATTTTTTGCACGCCGACCATTCACATGGTGGTCGCTTGAGTGTGAGACGGCCGTCAAACAGAAGCGTTATGCCTACATGCGCTATAAGCGCCGCCCAAACGATTTCACTCTCGCTGAATTTCGTCGGGCTAGGTTCCGGTATATTTCGAAGCCCGCCCGCCGCTTTTCTTGGCGGGGCATACGTGTCTTCACCTAACGGGAAGACCCCTTTAGCTGAGGTGTGGAAGCGAGTCAAAAGGATTCGGGGCAAGTTCTCGCAGGCCCTCCCTTCCGTTCTCCAGGAGAATGGGATCGTAATCTCGGACCCCGCGTCCGTGGCGGAATTCTTGGCGACCTTTTTTCCGCATTCTCTTGCCGGGATGCTGCTCCGCCAGCATTCAATGCACCTCGTGATGTCGCGGAAGGCCGCCGGCTGGACTTTACCCCGAGAGGCGGAGAACCCTTCAACGACAAGTTTACTGTGAGTGAGTAGCGCTCCGCTCTCGCTTCGTGCGCGGACACCGCCCATGGTCCGGACGATGTCCCGTACGCCATGCTTCGACACCTGGGTGAGCGAGGCATTGCCTCTCTGTTAGATTTGTTCAACAGGATCTGGGTGGAGGGTCTTCTCCCAGATTCCTGGCGAATCGCTACTGTGCTCGCCTTTCGCAAACCGGGGAGAGATCACTCTACTCCGACCGGTTTCCCCCCAATCTCTCTAACCTCTTGCGTGTGCAAGTTGATGGAGAAATTGGTAAATGTTACACTAGCCTTTTTTCTGGACAGCGGAGGCCATCTGTCTTCTCCACAGTGCGGCTTCCGCAAGTTCCACTCCACGTCGGATGCTCTGCTCCGACTGGAAAATGCCGTCTTCTAGGCTTTCCTTCGTAGACAGCACTACGCCACGGTGTTTTTCGATCTGGAGAAGGCCTATGATACCGCATGGCGATACGGTATCATGGAGACTCTCCACACGAAGGGGGCAAGGGGACGCTTCCCAATGTTTATATCTGAATTTTTGCGACATCTTCGATTCCGCGTACGGGTGGGGGGAGCCAACTCCGGCCCAAAGGAGCAGGAAGAGGGTGTCCCGCAGGGAAGTGTCCTCAGTGTCACACTCTTTGCCCTGAGCATCAACGGCATCACCTCGGTGCTGCCAGAAGATGTTCTCGCTACGCTCTATGTGGACTACCTTTCGATCTCTTTTGGTGCGGCCCACATGCCAACTCTGGAGCGTCGACTCCAACAGGCATTGAACCGCATCTCTCGATATGCCAAAGCGCACAGGTTTCTGTTTTCTTTGGCCAAGACTAAGGTGGTGCACCATTTCTTTGGTCTTGTATTCGACCGACGCCTCACCTGGCAGGCTCATATTCGCAGCCTTAGGGTCTCTTGTACCCGCACCATGGATATTCTCCGTTCCGTGACGTTCAGCGCTTGGGGCGCTGATAGGGCTACTGCCTTACTTTTTTATCTATCCTTTGTTCGTTCGAAGCTAGACTACGGATGCAAGTTTTATGCATCCGAGGCCGAGCGTTTTTTGCGGAAGGTGGATTCGATCAACCACACCGGCCTTCGCCTTCAACACCTTCCCCCAATGAGAGCCTGTTGGTCGATGCTGGGGAGATGCCACTCGCTCTGCGCCGCGTGCAGTTCATCACTCGCCTGTACACGCGAGCCCGGCACCTTCCTCAGTCGCCAACAGCTTTCACTGCATCAGCAGCTGATCTCGATGGTGCCTATGCCTCTGAGAGACGCCAGTCATACCCTAAGCCCTCTGGGTTTAGGGCCAGGAAACTCCTTCGAGAGCTAGGTATAGCTCTCGGGCCGGTGGCTTCCCTGGAGGGTACCACATTTGGCTATTTGTTGCCACGCCTCTGCTCCCAAAGCTTGTACGGCGCCGGGAGTATTGCGTTTGACCTTTTTGGAGCACACCTCGTGTCACGCTGGAACCGTGCCAGTGTATACGGATGGCTCCAAGTCCGAAGAGTGGGTCGGCTTCTACGCCGTATCCCCTCTGTTTGAAGTCAGCGGGGCTCTCCCATGCGCTGCGTCTGTCTTCATGGCCGAGCTGGTGGCAATACACCACTCGGTACGGGAGATTACGCGACGTGCCCGGTTCGGAGACTGGATTGTGATCTATAGCGACTCACAAAGCGCCCTGGGTGCTCTCGGGGCATTGGACTCTCCGCATCCCCTGGTTCGCGATATCTGTGACGCCACGGTTTTGGTGAGCTGGGCGGGTGTTGAGATTATCTTCTGCTGGGTTCCTGGACATGTAGGAATTGCGGGGAATGAGCGCGCCAAAGAGTCCGCGAGGACTCTGCGACCGGACCAGCGTTTCGCTCTTCCTCACACCGACTACATGGCAGGAATACGGGCAGCTCTTCGGACTGCTTGGCAAAGAAGATGGGAGGTCGGTCGAAGGGAAATTAAAGTTGCGTGCCATTGCGCCGCGACCGTTCTCATGGACCTATCCCCCAATGCCGCGACGGCTTCAGGTCGCTTTCTGTCGTCTCCGAATCGGGCACACTCGTGTGACGCATCGCTTTTTGATGGACCGCCCTATTGCGACGACTGCGTCGTCCCCCAGACTGTTCGGCACATTCTTGTCGAATTTTCCAGTCTGGGTGATCTTCGCGCACGTTACCTGTCCCGGTACCGGGATGGGCGGGGTCGCTACCGCCTGTCCTTTGTACTCGGGACGAGTGCGTGCACATTGACTGGTGGACTTGTTGACTTTTGGGGGGAGGCCTGCCTTCTCCCATTCATTTAACTAGGTTTAGTTGTTTTGTTATTGTTATTGCTTCCTAAATGTTATTTCTTTTTATTGTTTTCTTTTCAAATTTTTAAAGTAGGCTAGAATTAGGCTGTTTGTTTACGGCGACTCATGCCTAAGTTGGCAGTCGCCAGATAGCCCCTTGAAAAAAAAAAAAATCAGGCCATTGTACCGTGGGTCTTCGCCTCTAGCATCTTCAGATAAAGCGCCCTGGGTGCTCTCGGGGCATTGGACTCTCCGCATCCCCTGGTTCGCGATATCTGTGACGCCACGGTTTTGGTGAGCTGGGCGGGTGTTGAGATTATCTTCTGCTGGGTTCCTGGACATGTAGGAATTGCGGGGAATGAGCGCGCCAAAGAGTCCGCGAGGACTCTGCGACCGGACCAGCGTTTCGCTCTTCCTCACACCGACTACATGGCAGGAATACGGGCAGCTCTTCGGACATGTAGGAATTGCGGGGAATGAGCGCGCCAAAGAGTCCGCGAGGACTCTGCGACCGGACCAGCGTTTCGCTCTTCCTCACACCGACTACATGGCAGGAATACGGGCAGCTCTTCGGACTGCTTGGCAAAGAAGATGGGAGGTCGGTCGAAGGGAAATTAAAGTTGCGTGCCATTGCGCCGCGACCGTTCTCATGGACCTATCCCCCAATGCCGCGACGGCTTCAGGTCGCTTTCTGTCGTCTCCGAATCGGGCACACTCGTGTGACGCATCGCTTTTTGATGGACCGCCCTATTGCGACGACTGCGTCGTCCCCCAGACTGTTCGGCACATTCTTGTCGAATTTTCCAGTCTGGGTGATCTTCGCGCACGTTACCTGTCCCGGTACCGGGATGGGCGGGGTCGCTACCGCCTGTCCTTTGTACTCGGGACGAGTGCGTGCACATTGACTGGTGGACTTGTTGACTTTTGGGGGGAGGCCTGCCTTCTCCCATTCATTTAACTAGGTTTAGTTGTTTTGTTATTGTTATTGCTTCCTAAATGTTATTTCTTTTTATTGTTTTCTTTTCAAATTTTTAAAGTAGGCTAGAATTAGGCTGTTTGTTTACGGCGACTCATGCCTAAGTTGGCAGTCGCCAGATAGCCCCTTGAAAAAAAAAAAAATCAGGCCATTGTACCGTGGGTCTTCGCCTCTAGCATCTTCAGATAAAGGCACGTGTGAATGGCACCTCTCGAAAATTCTAACCTAATCGGGTGTGGTTTAGGTTCGACACCCGCAGCTTGCTCTATGGGTACCAGAAGAATTAATTTGTTATACCGATTACTCCCTTGAAAAGGTCTGCGGTAGATAGTTGAGTCTGGGGGGATGGGGTGTCAGAGAGAGGCCTGTCTATCCCTTGCCTAGGAGCATGCCACTAACACAGTCAAATAACATGACGGAAGCCATGCTTCTATGACTAAAATTTCCATCACTCATCTCCCCATTTTCTTTACCAGCCACCTTGGAAAGTTGCTCTGATTCTTGCCATGTAGTCGGTGTGAGGAAGAGCTAAAAGCTGGTCTGGTTGCCCACTCCTCGCGGACTCTGGCAACCTTGCGGCGCGCTCATTCCTCCCATTTCCTACATGTCTAAGAACCGAGCAGAAGTTAATCTCGACATGCAACCGTGGCGTCATGGATACTGCTAAGCATAGGGTGTGTTGATTCCAATGCCCTGAGAGCACTCTGGGCGCTTTGTCACTCGATAAAGATCACAATCTGATCTCTGAACATGGCACGATGCCTTAACTCCCCTACCGAGTGGTGTATTGCAACCAGATCTGCCGTGAAGACGCTGTCCCTAATAGAGCCCATCTAACTTCAAACAGGGGATACGTTGTGGAAGCAGACCACCTCGTTTGACATATTCGGTTACACGCACGGAACCAGCATGACACCATGTGTGCTCCAAAAACCCAAAAGGTCGCATGCATTACACGGAGCTTTGGCAAATAGTCAAAGGTTTTACCCTCCACACTAGCGTCTTGGGTAGAACCAGAAGCGCAACCAACCTCTAAGTTTCTTAACTATAATAACCAACTTGCTTAAGTTATGACTGACCTTCCTTTACGTAATACACCTTCGGCTGCGGTTCCATAAACTGCGTATGCATAATTACCGGAGAGCCCAAGGCTACGAATAGGAGCCTCTCAGGTGGGCCTTCAGTCGTGAACAAGAACAAGAAAACTGAATCTACCACTTCCAGGGTAACCCTGTTTAGTAACAAGTCAGAGTCGGGGGGGAGCCATGAAAGAAGCACAAGTGCATCACATTAGTATTGATGAGAGAAGCCGCTACCTTTGTGGTTCAATACCTGTTGGAGGTGACTCTCCAGATTCGTTATCTTGGCCACATGGAAGACTGTCGTCTGCGTAGAGCTTAGCCAAAATATCTTGCCACAGCACCGACGTAATACCGTTGATGCTCAGGGCAAAGAGTAGGACACTCAGGAGTCTTCCTGCGGGACGATCCAGGAGAAACTCAGAAATAAGCATTGGTAGGCTTCCCCATGTCACCAGCGTGTGAAGATTCTCTATGATACTGTTTACAATTCGGTATCTTAGGTCTTCTCTAGATCGAAAACGGTGACTTATTACTGTCTACGAATGAAGGTCTCTCAGTCGGCATTTTCCAGTTGGTAGTAGGGCATCCAACGGAGTGGAACTCTGCAAACAGGTGGAAGCTGTACAGAAAAAGTGGCTATTTTAAAATTTACTAATTTCTTCAACTTTCACATGCAGGAAGTTAGAGAGATTGGGCGGAGCCGGCCGGGTTAGAGTGATATTTCCCGTCTTTACGAAAAGCGAGCACAGGAATCTGGGATGATACTCTGTCCAGATCCTGCTGAATATATCTAACAAAGGACATGCCTCGCTCATGTAGGTGTCGCGGTATGCCATACGGGCTTTTGTCGCACCAGGGTTGGTGTCTGCACACTAAGCGAGAGCAGAGGTAAAGTCTAATGGGAAGCGTTCATCGACATCACAACGTGCATTGAATACTGGCGGAGCCGCATCCCGGCTAGATAATGTGGTCTCGTTATTTTGTAGTACGGGGCAATGATCCTGTGACAATTTGCCTCGAATACTTTTAGCTCTTCCACACTTTGCAAGAGGTATCTTCCTCTAGGTGAAGACGTATTCCCGCCAGGAAGAGGCGTTTTTGCTTTGAAACGGCGGAATCGAGACCTAGTTCGACAAAATTCAGACACTTAAAACGATCTGGTTGCTCATATAGGCACAACGATTCTGTTTGACACTCGTTCGACCATTGCAGAAGTGGTCAGCGTGCAAAACGTCCAGTAATAGTTCTATGAATAGTACCTTGGTCCACGGCTATTAGGTTGCCGGAGAGGAACTCAGCGGACTCATGCATTGACCTAGACTCCTCGACTGGGATAGAGAGATTAGTTTTCTTAGAATGCTCAAAGCACCACCGGAGTGGTCATCAACAACCACCCAAGATCAGGATCTACATACAGATAGAGGCTTACCGTGTACGGCTTTGGAGCAAGTCTACACGAAAAATTATTTGGGCCAAAACGGTGGCAGTAGTAGCAATGGCACGAATGCCTTCACGCACCTACTCAGGGAACCTCGTTCGAAATTGACAGAGTAGGGGTGGATCTCGAGGGCTCCTATTTTTCTCATCACACTTTCGACCTTGACTGCCCCGTGGACGTCTAGCTTTAAGGTGAGGTCTTTTAAGTAGTATTCTACGAGCTCCCTCGCATAAACTACTTTCTCGACTTTCATGCTACACTGCTGAGTCACCAATCAAGATATAAGTGTCTGAAGGGCGCTAATCATGGCCGCCTCATAAGGGTCGGACGTATTAGCCAGGAGTCTTCCGTCCGAGAAACTGGTCATTTTCAGTTCTGCCAATCAAGCTAGTTAGTGCTCTTCGCTGATTGATCATGCTGCTATCTGTGTATGAAATAACCAGAAAAGATTTGAAGCCAGCGGGCTCGAAAATGGGTTATTGAGGGCCCAGTTATGGGGTACGAATTTCTTCGATGGAATGCAGCGCGTTTGGGTGTAATTGGTTACTGAGCACTAACTTTGGGCTGACTACAATTGAGGATGATTATCCTCTCTTTTGATTTTTTGCGTTTTAGCCTGGGTAAGAGAGCCGGTTGATTACCAATAAGAGAAGGAAACGCGGATGCTAGGACTTTTTATTGGACATACTCGGCAGGCCAAGTCATTATGAATTCGTTTGTGTGTATGCCGGTACTTGAGGTTGGTCTACTTTTGGCTTACGCTTTTTCCCGACCAGGGAAATGACCTTGTTACTGATGACAGAACGTCTTACTTCTTTACTGTTTCTTGTGTCCTGCCTTACTTTTCTTACTGCTCACGAGGCCTACTTCGATTGCTATTTAATGTGTCGAGAAATGTAGGCGTGGCCCACTGTTGGCTAGTCATGCGGTCTGGGCGGAGCTTGAATTGGATTTTGTTCATGTGGTTAAGGGTATAGAGAGAAATTGAGTTGGGAATTTTGATTCAGGCATCTGCTAGGTAATTTTAGGAACTAAGATTTCGTGTTTCACGGCTCTAACAATAAACAAAGGCACAGAGTCTTCCCTGTTTCTCAGCTTGGTGTGTTATGATAAATGTCTGCTCAGTTATCGGCGTCTCCCAGAATTTTGGCGAGGGCCGAAATGGTTAGGAAAGATACCGCGAGAAGTGCCTTTTATGCGTGTGATCGTATAAGTGTGAAAGCGTCTCGAATTCATTTTTGCCTATATAGCCCTTACAAGAATCCAGTATATATTATTATTTACATGCCAAAATGTTATACACTTTTAGTACATTAATTGCATGTGCATAATTATGTGCGTGCTCATTTCAAGACTTCATAGGACTCACATGACACTCATTTTTGAGGCTTCATTGTTGATCCTAATCCACCTTGAATTCACTTTTGCTTATTTGCCTTTCCAAGAATACAGTATTTATATATTACGAGGGGCGGTCAATAAGTTTTGAGAATCAGTTGGGCAAAAGAGAGGAAGAGGCTGTTTGTGGAGGTGTTAGGACAAGTTATGACAAATCAGGACCTGCAGCAGCACGCTCCTGCCTCGTCTATTTAAGAAGCAGTAGCTGATCGCAGATCATCAGTCACAAATTTTTCAACAATGGAGAAGGTTGAGCACCGCGCAGTGATCAAATTTTAAAAGGGAAGGCAAGAATGCAAAAGAGATGCATGAACGCATGGTTGCAGTGTCCACTGAAGATGACCCCCGTCAGACGTGACCAACGAAAACAATGTGGCCCGTTTGGAGAAGATGATCCTCGAAAGTCGAAGAAATCGAGCGAGAACTTGGAATATCACATCAAAGTCTCTGTCCGCTGGGTCCCTAGAATCCTCACGCCCCATGATCGACTTCAACGTCGTCAAAGTCCACAAGGCCAGAGTTGGACAAGCTGCCCTGGACGAGTGCGGATTCGAGGAGCTCAACCATCCCCCCTAAAGTCCAGATCTGGCCCCTAGCGACTACTTTTTATTCCGCCAGCTCAAGGCTGCACTACGTGGACGCCGGTTTGGGGACGATGAAGATGTCCAGCTCGCCGTCCAGGAGTGGATTGAACAGCAGTAGGGAGATTTCTGGTTGTCGGGAATTCAAAGCCTCAGGGACCTGTGGCACAAGTGCATTGAAGTCGAGGGCAGTTATATTGAAAAAAAAATTAAGCACTTTAACCCATATCTCGTTTCCTTATATCCGAATTGCAAAACTTATTGACCGCCCCTCGTATTAACATGAAAAAATGTTATACGAATTTAGTGGATTAATTATGTACGTGTCCATTTCGAGTCTTCATTTGTGAGGCTTCATTGTTGATCCTAATCCACCTTGCAATGCCGAACTACACCTCTTTGTTTTCTTACTTTTCTTTTGGGGAGGGAATGAATCCGATTCTCGCCTCCCTACTAAGGGACCTCTAGGCCGGACGGACCGGCCCCAGCAATATCCTTCTCCGGAATGGAGAAGGTCTTTGCTGTCAAAGGGGCACGAGTCTGGGAAGTAGGTCCCACCCCTCATCGTCGTGAGTCATCGAGGAGAAGCTTGAACAAAAGCGAATTCACTGACTCCATGGGGGAAGAGAAGGTGACAGGCACGCCGACCCCTTCCAAGGTGCATATGCATGTTTTTTGGGTGTTAGGGTACATGGCCCGACGGCCGTGATATCCCTTGCCCCTTTAATTTAGGCCGATCTTCATGTGTTTGCGGTCACTCACTATTTCTTTCATGTGTACCCAAAGTATCATTTATGACAAAGAAAGAAAAAATACGTGGAAAGTAGCTGCTAGGACTTCCTAATGCCTTGGGGGGTGAAGACAAAAGTCTCCATAGGATCAGAAAGTTCCAGAATGTGATCATTTACACATACTCGGTCCACAGGTTCAAGCTAAGTTGAGTCTTGACAACCCGGATCGATATTCAGGTAAAATTCAACTCGAACTTTGACCTTAAATGATGGCGCCGATGTAGCCACCTTAAATGTGTACTGGAAGAAGGTGAGCAGAGTCGACGTCCCAACACACCCCGTGCCTAATATTTACCTTAGCCGGTGAGCTTTTGACAATCGAAGTTGGTAGGGACCGTACGAAGTACACTGCTACTCGATTAAAGACACGTGAGCGATGAAAGTGCGCCGGGCAGCCATAACCTCTGTGGATAGAAGAGCATGTTTGGAAGGGGGTATACCCTCGAGCATTCCTATAAAATATTAGCATACTTTTCTTTTTTAAATCCAATGTTAAAATATCCAATTATTTTCATATTTAATTTCAACCATTTCTATTCAATCTTATGTATAAATTATCAATCATTTCAAATAATCCTATATTAATTTATCAATCAAGAATCTCAAATTTTTATGTATATGTATTTTCAATATATTTTTGTATAAATAATTACATCTAAAAATCGTGGTTAAGATACATTTTTTTGGCAAACACACGAACTAACACCCTTTCAGCTGTTCCACATTGAACACAAATATTCGTCATTTGTGTCTCGTCATTCTCATCGTAAAGGTCAGTAAATATTCCTTCTCCATTTAATCATTTAACTCCAAATAAATCATAGTTTAATTCCTTGTCCTCTCATTCCAGACTCCCATACACACTAGTTGCTACCTTGTTACCTATCTACCTTACACCAAGCTTAGTGTCGAGGAAAATTCAGTATTAAACTCATGTTCATTTTGTATAATTAAATTCAATCAATATATTTAAACTATCTTCCATTCTTGTCAATCTATAATAATATATATATATTGTTCTATCCTCGTTGTATTCCATCCATTCCTTAACAATTTCATGATCAGCCATTAGGCCTAGCTTCGCCATAAGCTCAGCTGCTCGATCCTTTTTACGATTCAATAACTCTCCTCAAAAACTTATAGTTATAGGCTTGTTGTGAAGTATCTATCTAGGTTCATACCACGCTTGCTCTATATCTATAGGCGGGTATGTAATAAAGAGAAGTATCATACCACAGTGCTGGGCCCCGTAAGGTGCGTGGCGATTTGCCTTCCTGGCCGCCATGCTAACGGAACTCAGCGCCCCGTCCTGCCCAAGCTTAGCTGACTTCTTTCAGAAAGCCTGCGTTTCTACCCTACTTCCTTACTCTCCCTACAACTTTCTCTGCTCGGCCACTAATTTGACAGGGTAGATGCCCACCAGCTTCCTCTCACCCAACCATCCCGGATCGGGGCCGAGGGGAGAGGAGACAACGTTTCCTCACCACCGAACTCCAATCTGGGGTGTTTTTTTTAACGACCTGCTTCATCCTCACCGACACCTTCTTCAGCTCCCCCTTCTTTTTCCTTTCACAATCTATCAATTTTACGCCGTGCCCAAGGTAGGGCCGCCATACCGATGGGCGGCCAGACCACTAGGCTGGAAGTGTGTCCTCAAATGGCGGCAGCTGGTCTTATCGGCCCCCTACTCACCGCTCGCAGAGCGGGCTACTGCGTCGGGTGAATAGCGTTTGCTTCCCGTAGAGATAATAGGGTCATCATGCCCGATGCTGAGATAAAAAAACAAAAAAAAACAATCCCTTTCCCCAGCGACGGAGCCGCCTTAGGGCAGTTCCACCGATAAAATAGACCCCCGGGTTCCCCCCCCCGTGCTTTCACAGGGGACACTCCGAATTTCTTCTACAGGAGAGGAGGCTAACTCATCTCCTTTGCCTGTGGCTTTAGGGGACTCCCCTTACCCCCTTCTCCTGAGGTGCCCTAAGGGGCCTCCCTCTTTCCAGCGGCAGTCCCTCGTTTTCATCCAAGGAGAATGCAGAGAAAGTAGAAAGGCGGCCCATAATTAACCGCTCCCGGTGGGATCGGCCCTATAGGGCCAACCTCCTTATGGGGGAGGAGGTAAGACAGGGCCCCTCGACCCCTTCCCTCTAAAGAACTACGGGCTTCATATTAGGTTTAGACGGGGTCACCGTACGTACCCCCCTCTCTTACCCGACCAAAGACGCTGGGATCGGTGATGTCCTGGGTAAGGGAAGGCACATGGAGGCCTCGTAAGATGCACATGGTCCCGGAGGGTAGACCTTCCATGGGGACGAACCTGGGCTCGGTGCCAAGCACCGAACCAGAGTCCACCCCTGTGCAAGGTCCTCTTAAGACGGCTCGGGTCTCCAATGCCTTACAAGTACAGGAGGGATCTACTCCTCTGGCTGGTGCACCTGTGAAAACAAAACCTTCTCCATCTCGGAGAAGGAACTTGCGGAGGCCGGTTCATCTGGCCTGGTGGCCCCTGCCGGCGTAGGGAAGAAGCGGCTTGCTTCCCCACCCCCCTCTCCGAAGAAGAAAAAAAGACTGAGGTCCTCTCCATCCGCGGGAGATACGGGGATGGATGGGTCTTCTGCTACTTTGGTTAGCGACCAGGGCAAGATCGGCACGTCCGGCTTCGTTGCTCCCCCGGGTGAGGAGTCCTTGACAAAGACCAGAAGTACAAGTGCGCAGATCAGAACCTCGATTATGTTGGGGCCCCTCATTCAGAGAATACCTGGCGTTTTAGAGCCCGTTGGCTTTAAACGCTTCTTTGTTATTCGCTCCAATGGTGGCATCATGTTAGCTAACAACAACATGATCCACCAGAGGAGAGCTTTAGCTAGTGTGATTGGTAGAGAGCAGAAGGTAACCCGTTTCTCGGACGGAAGTCTTTTGGCGAATGCGTAAAATCCCTCCGAGGCAGCCATTATTAGTGCCATTCGGACACTTGATGGCACACCTGTGAGTGTGACGCCGCAGTCCACCATGAACTTTGGGAAAGGAGTAGTTTATGCGAGGGAACTCGTGGACTGCTCTATAGATAACGACATCACCTTAGAGATGGTCGACTATGGGGAGGTCTAGGTCGAGCGTGTGGTGAGAAAACAGGGAAGGGCCTCGAGACCCACCCCAACACTCTTCGTCACGTTCGACTGTGACAAGCTACCTGAGTCGGTGCGTGCCGGTTTGTATCGTTACCGCGTGAAGGCATTCGTGCCACTGCCGCGTAGGTGGTACTACTGTCACCACTTCGACAAGGTTAATCCCTCGTGTAGACGCGCAAAGTGGGGGTTACCCGAAGTATGTGTAAGGTGCTCCAAGGCCGCATACGATAAATCCAAATCGTGTGTGGCCAAGTGTATCAATTGTGGAGAGCCGCCCCCGCTTGTGGTGCGTATCTCCTTGAGAAGGAAATCCTGGCCATTCAAGCACAGGATCGTCTCTCATTTCGCAACGTTAAGGACTTGGTCCACTCGTTGCCTGGTACATCCTATACCTCAGTATTAAGAAATAAATCCTCTGCTCCTGGCCCACCAGGCCTACGAGCACGGTCGTTTCAGTGCCCATTCGGAACCCTGCGGGATCTACCCGCCCAGAAAAAACTGGCGGTACAACGAATTCACACCCAGCCCCGGCTAAAACCAAGGCTTTCCTCGCTTCCCCCAGAGTGACCGTATCCCGTAAGGCGAAATGGCCGCGACCCTCCACCGAGTCGCTAGACTCACAGGGGGCAACGCCCATGAATTTGATCGTGAGGCCATCTTCCGGGGTTTCTAAAGCTGCCTCGGGAAAGGAGGACATCACTAAAGGTGCTTCGGCTTCTTCACCCACACCCAGTGGTGGGGTGGGTTGCTCTCCGAAGCGGTGGATTCTTCAAAAGAGGGACCCCGCCTCCGAAGCCGCCCAAACTCACCTAAGGTTTCGAGGGGGTTGGACAAAAGACTCGGAACGCGAGTCCAACCTCACCTGATAAATTCTCGAAGGCAACAGCCCCTTCAGCGAATTGTCCGGCAACAGTGCCTGGAGTTCTGCCTCCGGCAAGCGTACGGCCATTCCCGTGAGGTTCTTTTCTTCGAATAAGACCCCACATCTCCTCCGAGCTAGGACTGGAGGGCATATTCATTCAATGGAATTGCCGTGGACTCCGGGCCAACTGGGAGGAGCTGCGGAGGCTCATCTCGTCCCGTTCCCCGTTAGCTATTTTTTTGCAAGAAACCATGCTGGGCGCGTGCCCCCTTCCCACCCTCCCTTAGTATAAGAATTTCGCGACACCACCACCACGAGATGGGTGCCGGGACGGAGGATGTGCGATTTACACCCGGCATGATGTCTCCGTCCTTCTCTTCACTTTAGATACGACCTTTCAGACAGTGGCTGGGCAGCTTCACCTGGATAGGAGGTATAATGTTATTTCCGCGTACATTAAACCATGGGTTGACTTCGACCCGGGGCGACTTCCGCCGCGTTGTTGCACGGTTGCCGAGGCCCTTTATCTTGCTCGAACATCTGAATGGTAGATACTCCTTCTGGGGAGACTACTCAATTAATCCCAAGGACCAAGTCCTTGCCGGCCTGATCGACGAGCTGGATATAGGTGTCCTAAATGTGAATGAGTTTACGCATCACTGCCCGAGAACCGCTTCATTTTCCTGTCTATATCTATCTGTGTGCTCTCCGGAAGCACAACCTGATTTTGGGCGAGGAGTATTCGATGACCTCAAGGGTAGTGATCACTTCCCCATTCAAATATAATTTTATGGGCCGCTGGTGCTTAGCACGGGCGCGGTGGTCCACATTTCAGGAAATGACTGATTTCTTTATCTCATTCGGTTGATGAGGCCGTTGAGTTCTTCTCCAGCAATCCCATCGTCGTGGGCCTAACTACTATTCGTAGAACGTTTGGCCGTTTTGCATGTCGACCACTCCCGCGGTGGTCAGCAGAGTGTGAGACGGCCATCAAACAGAAGCGTTATGCTTCCATGCGCTATAAGCGCCGCCCGAACGATTTCACTGTCAGGAAATTTCGTTGGGCTAGGTTCCGGTATATTTCGAAGCACGCCCGCTGCTCTTCTTGGCGGGCATACATGTCTTCACTTTACGGGAAGACCCCTCTAGCAGAGGTCTGGAGGCAAGTCAAAATGATTCGTGTCAAGTACCCACAGTAGCCTCTTCCCATTCTCCAGGTGAATGGAACCGCAATCTCGGACCACCCGTCCCCGGCGAAATCGTTTGCGACCGCTTTCTCCGCATTCTCTAGCCGAGATGCTGCTCCGCCAGCAATGCGCTGATTTCCTAATGCGCTTCGTGATGTCACGGAAGGCCATCGACAGCAATTTACCTCGCTTCGTGCGCGGACACCGCCCCTGGTCCGGACGATGTCCCGTACGCCATGCTTCGACACCTGACTGAGCGAGACAGGGCCGTTCTGTTAGATTTGTTGAACAGGATCTAGTAGAGGGTATCGTCGCATATTCCTGGCGAATCGCTACAGTGCTGCCTTTTCGCAAACCGGGGAGAGATCACTCTATCCTGGCCAGTTACCCCCCAATATCTTTAACCACTTACGTGTGCAAGTTAATGGAGAAATTGTTAAATGTTAGATTAGCCTTTTTTATGGATAGCAGAGGCCATCTGTCTTCTGCACATTGCGGCTTCCGCAAGTTCCACCCAGTGTCGGATGCTCTGCTCCAACTGGCAAATACCGTCTGCGTTGCCTTCTTTCGTATACAGCACTACGCCACCGTGTTTTTTGATCTGGAGATTTCTTATGATACCGCATGGCGATACGGTATCATGGAGACTCTCTACACGATTGGGGCGAGGGGACGCCTCCCAATATTTATATGTGATTTTTTGCGAGATCGTCGATTCCGCGTACGTGTAGGGGAAGCCCTCTCCGGCCCAATGGAGCAGGAAGACGGTATCTGCCAGGGAAGTGTCCTCAGTCTCTCACTCATTGCCTTGAGCATCCATGGCATCACCTCTGTGCTGCCGGAAGATGTTCTCGCTACGCTCCACGTGGACGCCTTTTGATCTCTTTTGGCGAGGCCCAGATGCCAACTCTGGAGCGTCACCTGCAACAGGCATTGAACCGTGTTGGCCAAGACTCAGGTGGTGCACTTCTGCCGCCATCCACGGCTTTAACCTGATACAGACCTGTTTATAAATGGGGTGTACCTGGAAGTGGTGGAGTCGCACCGATTCCTTGGTCTTGTATTCGACCGACGCCTCACCTGGGAGGCTCACATTCGCAGCCTTAGGGTCTCCTAAACCCGCACCATGGATATTCTTCGGCCCGTGACGTTCCTTATTTATTCCTTCCTTATTTATTGATCCTTTGTTTGTTCGAAGCTTGACCACGGATTCGAGTTTTATGCATCCACAGCTGATCGTGTATTGCGGAAGGTGGACTCGATCCACCACATCGGCCTTCGCTGGTGCCCGTGCCTTCCGCACTTTCCCTATTGAGAACCTACTTCTCGATACTGGGGAGATGCCAGTCGCCCTGCGCCATGAACAGTGCATTATTCGCCTGTATGCGCGAGCCTGGCGCCTCCCTCAGTCACAAACAGCTCGCACTCCATTCGCAGCTGATCTTGCCTATTCTGCCGAGAGTCGACATACTCTAATTCCTTCTGGTTTATGGCTAGGAAACTCCTTCGAGAGCTAGGTAAATCTCTCGAGCCTGTGGCGCTCCCGGTTATGCACATGATGCTACTCTGATCACTTGTCGCCACGCCTTTGCTCCCTAAGCTTCTACGACGCCGGAAGTATTGCGTTTAGCTTATTTGGAAAAAACTTCGTTTCACGCTGGAACAGTGCCAGTGTATACGGATGGCTCCATGTCCCAAGAGGGAGTCCGCTTCCACGCCGTATCCCCTCTGTTTGAAGTCAGCGGGGTTCTGCAAGGCGCTGCGTCTGTCTTCACGGCCGAGCTGGTTGCAATACACCGCTCGGTACGAGAGATAAGGCGACGTGCCCGGTTCGCAGACCAGATTGTTATTTATAGCGACTCTCAAAGCGCACTGAGTGCTTTCCAGGCATTGGAATCTCCGCATCTCCTGGTTCGCGTTATCTGTGACGCTGCAGTTTTGGCGTGCTAGGGGGATGTCGAGATTATATTCTGCTGGGTTCCTGGACATGTAGAAATTGCGGGGAATGAGCGCGACAACGAGTCCGCGAGGCCTGGGGGACCATACCAGCATTTCGCTCTTTCTCACGCCGATTATATCCTAGGAATACGGGCAGCTACCAGGCTGCTTGTCAAAGAAGATGGGAGGCGGTCGAGGGGAAATTAAGTTTGTACTATTGCGTTGCGCGATTGTCCCAATGGACCTACCCCCCAATGCCGCGACGGCTTCAGGTTGCTTTTTGTCGCCTCCGAATTGGACACACTCGCGGACGCCCCGCCATTTGATGGAGCGCTCGCCTGCGCCTAATTGTGATGACTGCGTTGTCCCCCAGACTGTTTGGCACACGCTTGTTGACTGTCCCAGTCTGGGTTATCTTCGCCACGCTACCTGTCACGGTACCATGATGAGCGGGATCGCGACCGATTGTCCTTTGTACTTGGAACGAGTTCCTGCACACTGGCGTGTGGAATTTTTCACTTTTTGGAGGAGGCTGGCCCTCTCCACTTTATTTAACTGTTTTTTTTGTTCTTGTTGTTTTCTTTGTAGGTCGCACGTTCATGCGCCGGGGGGAGGTGGGCATACCCCCGAAGCCGGAGCGTGCTTTCAGGTTGTTGCCCTTTTCCTTTTACCTTTTTTTATTGTTATTGTTGTTGTTTTGTTTTGTATATTGTTATTTTAATGTAGCCTAGTACTTGGCTGTCTTGAGTACGGCGACTTATGCTTAATTAGGCAGTCAACAGATGGGCTCTAAAAAAAGAGGAAAAACAAAACAAAACCAGCACCAGGTGATCCTACGATATCATGCAGTCCATCGTCACTATGTCAAGTTGACATTCTATGTCCATATGAAAACAGTTCCTCTTGGTACAAAGTGAAAAGGTTAAGGGGATAGTCATAATCATTCTAACGACAATAATAGTACTACTAATACTACTAATAAATAAAGATAAAGTAGCGCTGAGAGCGGGTGAGGGGGAAGCCCACTAATAACTTTCCCAGGTCCCATCAGAATGTTCACGTTCCTCAGTGAAAGGGCTTCCTTAATTTGCACTCAGGCCAGAAGGATGTACAACTCTTCCGGGTAACAAATCTAATAGTATCCCTGCGGAATACTATTAGGGGAATATTTAATTGCATTTTCAGTTCAGCTATTGTGTTTTTTTGCACATGCTTTCTTAACCAGCTCCTTATTTTCAGGCCGTCAAGCAATGGGCAGAGAGTTGCAAATCAACCTGAAGTTTTTGGTCCGCTGGAGAATACTGTGAGAAGCATTCAAAATGCTGCATTAAATGTACGGAGATGAGACAGTATTGCGCTCATGGGCTTTCGATTGGCACAAGAGGTTCAAAGAGGTGCGCGAGGACGTCGAAGACGACCCCAAGAGTAGATGGTCTTCAATGAGCAGAACCGAGGCTGACGTTGATTTTTTTTTCTAAGAGCTCATCTGGTGACTGCCTACTTGGGCATAAGTCGCCGTACTCCACACGGCCTAATACTAGACTATATTAAAAAAATAAATAACAAAACAAATAATATGTAACTAACAAATAACTATAACAAATAATAAGAAAAGGCAAGAGGACAAGAAGGAAGCATGCTCCGGCGTCGGGGGTAGGCCCGGCCTCCCATCGGCGCAGGAACATGCGAACTACAAAAAGAAGCACAAATAAAAGGGAGAAGGCCGGCCTCCTCCAAAAAGTCCATAAGTCAATGTGCACACACCCGCACCGAGTACACAGGATAAGCGGTAGCGACCTCGCTCGTTCCGGTACCGGGACAGGTAACGTGCGCGAAGATCGTCCAGACTGGGACATTCAACGATAATGTACAGAACAGTGTGCGGGACAACGCAGTCTTCATAGTAGGGCGCAGGCGAGCGCTCCATCAAATGGCGGTGCGTCCGCGAGTGTGTCCAATTCTGAGATGCCCTGAAGCAACCTGGAGCCTTCGTGGCATTGGGGGGGTAAGTCCATGAGAACAGTCACGGTGCAATGGCACGCAACTTTAAGTTCCCTTCGACCGTCTCCCATCTTCTTTGCCAAGCAGCCCGTATTGATGCCATGTAGTCGGGGTGAGGAAGAGAAACGCAGGTCCGGTCGCCCAGTCCTCGCAGGCGGTTTGGCGCGCTCATTCCCCGCAATTCCTACATGTCCAGAAACCCAGCAGAAGATAATCTCGACATCCGCCTTGCTTGCCAAAACCGTGGCCTCGCGGATATCGCGAACCAGGAGATGCGGAGATTCCAAAGCCCCAAGAGCACTCAGGGCGCTTTGTGAGTCACTATAAATCACAACCCATGCTCAGAACCGGGCAGGTTTCGTTACCTTCCGTGCCGAGGGGTGTATTGCCACCAACTCGGCCGTGGAGACAGACGCAGCGCCTGTCAGAGCCCCACTGACTTTAAACAGAGGGGATACGGCGTGAAAACCGACCCCATGTGGGACTTGGAGCCATCCGTATACACTGGCACGGTTCCAGCGTGACAGGAAGTGTGCTACAAAAAGGCTGAACACAATACTCCCGGCGCTGAAGAAGCTTTGGGATCAGAGGCGTGGCGACAAATAGTGAAAGGTGGTACCTTCCAGGGTGGCGTCTTGGGCAGAAACAGGGACGCCACCGGCTCGAGAGCTATACCGTGCTCTCGAAAGAGTTTCGTAACCCTAAACCCAAAGCTCTTAGGGTATGACAAGCGTCTCTCGGCGGTATAGGCACAGTCAAGATCAGCTACGGATACACTGAGAGCTATTGGCGACTGAGGGAGGCGCCTGGCTAGCGCATACAGGCGAATAATGCACTATACACGGTGAAGAACGAGTGGCATCTCCCAAGCAATGACAAGTAGACTCTTAATTGGGGGACGTGCGGAAGGCACCGGTTGCCAGGCGAAGGCCGCTGTGGTGGATCGAGTCCACCTTATGGCAATACACATTCATCTCAAAGCATTCGCTAGAAGGTTCCCGTCCGAGAAACGGGCCACCTTCAGCTCTCTACCAATCAGGATAGATAGTGCTCTTCTCTGATGGAACACGTTGCCCTTGACCAGCATGCTGCCATCAGTGGAGCGAATAAATAGAAAGCGTTTGAACCCAGCAAGCTAGAAAACGCAAGGTAACTTCTGAATGAGGTGCCTCTTTGAAATTAGAGGCCGACCACAGAAAGTCGTAGGAGAGGTTGTATGGAAAGTTCGGAAACAGAGTAAGAAGAGGCTAAGCTGGGGCCGGATGGGGCACTGAGTCCCGTCAGCACGGCGGCCAGGAAGCAAATGGCCGTAACCCTTACAAGGGGCCTATAATGAGGAGACAAGCCGTCTCTACCTGGTTTTAGAAATGGTAGGGCTAAACCTGTTCTCCACGCAGTACGATAGAATCCCTGGATCCAAATCCAGTTAAAAATATCTAGTAGTAGTGAGTCCGTAAGGAGATGGAGATGCCCATGAAAGTCATATCGAATATTTTCTAGGCCCGGAGACAAAGGGGGTGCACCGAGACAGCCTTGAAAGCATCTCTGCATTAAAACAGAAAGCTGTAGGGCTCCTGTCAACTAGCCGAGAAATATAGGGCTTTTCCTTCCAGCCTGGGTATGATACGTACAAAATCCGCCAGGTAGCACTCAGTAAAAAAGGAGGCCAATATATCGGAGACGTTGGCGGGATCGCAGATGATAGAACGATTCATTTCACTGCCAGAGGTGGAATGACCAGCATATCGATCCGTCTAAGTTTCTTAATTCTCTTCCGCACCTATCTGAAGAAGTAGTGGAATATAAGGAGAATACATATGCCATCCGGGAGTCAATACACACCTAACGTAAGGTTCGTTGGCTAAGGGCTCTAGTTCGCTTTCGATCACTACGGTTCGGAAAGATTGGGTTTGGGCAGAAGCGCGAAAAACCTTTTTATAGACAACCACACGGGTACAGTCAACATTCCACCTTAGGACTAAAGTTCTGCCTCAGCGGGAGTGAGTAAAAGGAATTTAATAAGTACAAAATCTCCAATTTATTTACTGGTGAAGGAAGCGACATTGAACTTGCACCAGTCAGCCTTAACAATATTCCATCTGGGGGGGGTAAGGAGGCACGGGTATAGGGTCGTTTGTTTCAAGACAATGAAAAAGTGGACGATGTCATGCAGGTCATCTAAAACAGACCAGATGAAATCAAGAGATACAGTCAGCGGAGCCAATAGATAGAGTACTGGAGAAATTATTATGGATTTTGCAATTTTTGGTCTATTTATATATAAAGGTCAAATGAACTGAATTTATTTATTGAGGTATTTTTTCCTATTATTTATACAGAACTAGTATTTAAGTAGTAAGTTTATTCCCCTTTAGCAGGTTTCTAGTGATATCTAGCAATAACGAGCCGTCGTAATGTGGCAATATTCAATTTTACCATGCGGTCAAACTGCTGCAGCCCACGTTTCCTTCAGTTATAATCCAGAAGAGGTGTTTATTTTGTGTTCTAATATATTTTTTAGCCACTCTGTGTTGTATAAATTACAAATTAATGTAGTAAATTCCAGTTAAAGTGTAAGTAACGTGTATTTAAATTACAAGTCGATATGGGTAAAAATGGTGATATTAATCCCAATAAAATTGGACATATTGAAATGTATTTAACTAAAACCACATTTAAATAGGTAGAAATTGCAAAGAAAATAAATGTTTCAACTCATAAAATTAGTGAAATTAAGAGAAAATTGGAAAATAACAAGGATGTGCTGCCAAAAAAGGTTGGGAACTGTGGTCGTAAGCGAGTAACAACCTATATGATTGATTAAAAAAAATCAAAAGTATGTCTCAACAATAGGAGAGCATCTTAAGAATTAATGAAAGACAACATCGCTGTGCATCCTAGAACCATTAACAACAAAGTTTTAGAAAGTGGATTACGCTTTGAATTTCTGACTGCGATAGACTAATACTTATTCTGGATGTCCTAATAGTCAAATATGGTTTTCAATTGGTGCAGGTGGTGTTTTCTGACGAATCTACAATATCAGTGCTCGATGACCGGATGCAAAGCGTGATAAGGAGGCCTAGTGAGGAATTTCTGCCAGATTGTCTTGACAAACGTAAAAATTCCACAAAAGATTATGGTTTGGAGGCAATTTGAATCCATGGGACTAGTTGCCTGAAGATAATTGAAGGGACTGTAAAACAGGAGAGGCACTTAGAGGCTGTCTACTACCACAAGGGAATGGTATGAAGAAAGACCTTGGATTTTTACATGACTCAGCACCATGCCATACAGCAAAATCGGTAAAGAAGGGGTGCGACGAAAATGGTGTTAATGAATGTGTTACCATGGCTAGGAAATTCATCTGGCATGGACCCCATCGAGAGATTATGGTCTATGTTGAAAAATGAAATGCATCAATTCCCTATTACAACGAAAAAAACAGCTTATTGAACGCCTCATAGAAGTTTGGGTCTATTCAGATAACATTAAGGATCTTTACAAAACACTAATTCGTGGCATGCCTCGTCATGTACAGGCCCTTCATGCTGTAAAAGGAGGAGGGGGGGAGGACTGACTACTAAAATACTAGTTCTGTATAATTAATTGGAAATCTATCATCTGCCAATAAATAAATTCAGTTTATTTGACCTTTATATATAGAAATACCAAAAATAACAAAAATCCATAATATTTTTTTAGTACTGTAGAACTACACAACTGAAAGAACCAGCTTGAATGTGATAGGAAGTAACATGGCCAGAGTTAAGAATTCTAAAAGGATTAGTGAATACAAGAGAACCAAGGAGACGGCCTTGAAGGTTGCTCACTCTAATTCCATATACGGAGTATTCAGCATTAAAGTCACCTAGAACTAGAAATAGCGTAGGGTAGGAACTAAACCTCAAAGATCTAAAAACTGAGACCTTGAAGGGGATTCATCTGGGTGAATATAAATTGAACAAAAAGTATAAATTTTATTCGTAAGATGAACACGGGCTTCGACTGCTTGAAGAGTAGTCCGCAGAATGGACGGCGTGCAAAAGTGTTGAGTGCTCACCAAGAGCAAGACACCATTATGGGTCTCCATGCCAGGAGATGATAGAGTTAAAAACAGTGAAATAACGAAACTTTGGGATAGGACGTTTCCCGAGTTTAGTTTTCTGCAAGCACAAAACAGGTGTTATTTCAGATACTAAATAGGAAAATTCCTCCCATTTAGGAAGAATTCCTGACAGTACATTGAAGAGTTACAACCATCACTCAGACCGGCGAGAGACCCCGGTCGAGATAGTACAGGGGCTAGGGAGCCTTTATGAACAAGTTCCGCGCGAGAAGAAACCGTCACAGGCGTTATAGAAGGCAAGGCAACTCGGAGCTAGTATTGCGAGAGCTAAGTGTAGAAGTAATGTAGAGGTATAAGAGTTTAGTATATATATATATATATATATATATATATATATATATATATATATATATATATATATATATATATATATATATATCGAGGCTATCCCCTTGGTGAGGAGAGCCAAGGAAATAATAACAAAAGACATCTGGGTTTAGCTTTGCCCCTCCGATGCTCTCCGGTAACATAGGAGAACGGGCAAAATGGTAAATTTTAGGAGACAGATTCCTGACCTCAGCTCAAAAGGCAGGCCCTTCGAGGGTGTACTTATAAACAATCCATTCAAAAGTGCAAACTGCCGATCTCGTATTACCCTCTCACAGAGCTACAAGACGCTAAGCCCGGGAGACCACACTGGGGTCTCACCTTGCGAGTCCCCCCTCCACCTCCCCATTACTCCGCGGCAGTAATTTGGGTATATGACAGGTTGACACGAGGAAAAGAGGCTTTTTGTTCGTTCCAACAGAAGAGAGAAGAAAGTGATCGGTTGACAGAAGATTTTTCGAGTTCGAGAAGAAAACAGAAAAATCGCTGGTACAAAGTTATTGCAAGTTAAGGAGAACTTGCAGTCCTTGTACAATACCAGATTGTACCAAGGAAGATCAGCGCCGTTCGAGCTCCAAGATTATTGAGTATCAATCTACCCAGTTTGAGGACTCCAAATCTTACTCTATCTGAGTTGGACAAATCCCAACTAGATAGAAGATAACTATTTCTTCTCAGCCGGAAGAAAACGAGGTCAAGGTCACCACGACCGCCTAGAAAGAGAAAGATTAAGCATTCGCTTGAAGCCACCTCCCTCAACACAGATCTATAGGTACGTCACCCGTCAAATCAGCAGGCTGGTCGACGAACGCCATCTATTGAGCAAACAACCTACTACTCGAGCTACGCCTCTCAGGAACAAAATCTCCGGAGATATTCTAACTGGTCTCGGGTATTAATCACAAATACCTTATGTGAGTAAAGAATAATCCTGTTGTTTATGTCCCCGTGCATAAAAAAATAGTTTATTGGATGTCCGGCTAAGGACGAAGATATTAACTTAAAATTGTTCCCCCGTAAAATTCAATCTCGAATCGAACCTCGAGAGCTCGCCAAGTAATCCCATTTTCTTTTTATACGTGCATTAGATCTGTAATTTTTTATGTTATTTAGTGAGAGTATTTTTTTTAGTAAAAACACTATTTTAATTATCCTCGAACGAGTTAAAGTGGCAATATTTGGTAAAGTCAAGAAAGAAACCCCTTTTATTCATTCCCTAGAATAAAATAAAGTTTAGCACTCTTAGAGAACGATCCTCAATCGATCACTTAGGCACGAAACAACGCCCAAGTCAAAGTATATTTGGTTTATTAAAAATAATAAAACAATATATATATATATATATATATATATATATATATATATATATATATATATATATATATATATATATATATATATATTCTCGCACTTCGAAATTTTTTTAGAAGTGAATCACTGGGATATCGAAACACACGGTATAGCCAGACTACTTCCTCTACTCAGTACCCGAGTAGGAGACACATTCGTGTCTCTACTACCCGATGCGACGATAGACGATTCTACCCTAAATGCAGAGCAACTGGGAGCCATTAACCTAAATCCTGAAGACTATAGGATCAAGTTTAGGCAGGCTAGGGTTCAGCCCGCACAAACCTACCGACAATTTGGTTTTATTCTCAGGAGACACCTCCAATTTTGGTTGGAGGCAGCCCAAGTGAGAAATGATTTCGACTCACTCATCGACTTCATACTGAAGGACCAGCTATTATGCACGCTGCCTCCAGAATTAAGGGCCTTTGTCAAGGACAGGAGAGCAGAGTCCTTCGATGAGTGCTTTTCGGAAGCCGATTTACATTCGTCAAACCATAGGTTATATCGGAGAGAGGGTAATGAAAACAAGGACCCGTCCCCAAAGAAAATTGGGTACCCTCTGAAGCCCCAAATAAAGAAGCCCCTTAAGTTTGGAAGGAGCTCAGAATCTTCTAAACCCAGGATTTTCCCACAGCGGGAGAACTATGGGAAACCAACCCAGGGGAAGTACCCCTCCTTCGTCAGAACATACTCCAGTAAAAATATTACTTGTTATAATTGTGGGTCGCCGGGACATTTGAATTATCACTGCAAGCAGAATTCCCAGCTTAGAAATACCTCGGTACAACAAGTACACAATTTCACCACCACGGTTCCCTAAGGACAAACCCCTACTGAGACTCCACCTTCGTCCTCAACAAACGCCCAGGAACAAGTGAACTTCTTATTTAAAAAAAGCTCTCCCGGAGGATTAAGGTTTGAAACAGGCGCCGTAAATGGGTGCAGAGTCTCAACTTTGGTGAGAAATACAGGGTGTACCTGTATAGCGGTGCTCAACCTTCTCCATTATTGAAAAATTTGTGACTGACGATCTGCGATCCGCTACTGCTTCTTAAATAGACGATGCAGGAGCGTGCGGTTGCAGGTCATGACTTGTCATAACTTGTCCTAACACCCCCACAAACAGCCATTCCCCTCCCTCTGTTTTGCGCTACCGATTCGCAAAACTTATTGACTGCCCCTCTTATCTCAGTTTAATTTGTTAAAATAAAAACTAGTGACAGCCCCTATCCTCCGTCTACCCAACCCCCAAAAGAAATTTGGGATACGCACTGACGCATGTTGGAAGGAGTAGGGTGTGTATTGCTACAATGCGAAGAGGATGGCACCCCATTCCCCATAGCTTATGCCAGCCGAAAACTCACGATGCGGGAAAGAGTGTATGAAACTGTTGAACAGGAAGCGTTAGCCATAATTTGGGGGATACAGAAGTTCCAATTATATTTAATAGGTCAGGAGTTTAACATGGAATCGGATCACCGCCCCTTGATGTACTTAGAGCAAAATAAGAGCAAAAATGGGCGATTAATGCGATGGAGTTTGTTATTAATGCAATATCAATTTAATATAACGTACATAAAAGGCTATGAGAATTGTATCACTGATTGCTTGGGCCGAAACCCCGTCTAGAAATAATTAAGCCACTAATAGTCTCGATACCAACATTGTTCGGTATTTTTTGTGTGTAGATTGATTTTTTTTCTTATGGTGTATTTTGTACGTATAAGTGCATCTCTAAGGTTGTAGTTTTTTAGTATTTCGTAGAATCGGTTACAATAAGTGTTAATTAGGCGCACGGTGGACATAATTCAATTAATAAGAGTGATGTGAATGGAGCGTTCCCACAGCCAAGGAAATAATAACAAAAGACATCTGGGTTTAGCTTTGCCCCTCCGATGTTCTCCGGTAACATAGGAGAACGGGCAAAATGGTAAATTTTAGGAGACAGATTCCTGACCTCAGCTCAAAAAGCAGGCCCTTCGAGGGTGTACTTATAAACAATCCATTCAAAAGTGCAAACTGCCGATCTCGTATTACCCTCTCACAGAGCTACAAGACGCCAAGCCCGGGAGACCACACTGGGGTCTCACCTTGCGAGTCCCCCCTCCACCTCCCCATTACCCCGCGGCAGTAATTTGGGTATATAACAGGTTGACCCAAGGAAAAGAGGCTTTTTGTTCGTTCCAGCAGAAGAGAGAAGAAAGTCATCGGTTGACAGAAGATTTTTTGAGTTCGAGAAGAAAACAGAAAAATCGCTGGTACAAAGTTATTGCAAGTTAAGGAGAACTTGCAGTCCTTGTACAATACCAGATTGTACCAAGGAAGCTCGGCGCCGTTCGAGCTCCAAGATTATTGAGTATCAATCTACCTAATTTGAGGACTCCAAATCTTACTCTATCTGAGTTGGACAAATCCCAACTAGATAGAAGATAACTATTTCTTCTCAGCCGGAAGAAAACGAGGCCAAGGTCACCACGACCGCCTAGAAAGAGAAGGATTAAGCTTTCGCCTCGAAGCCACCTCCCTCAACACAGATCTATAGGTACGTCACCCATCAAATCGGCAGTCTGGTCAACGAATGCCATCTATTGAGCAAACAACCTACTACTCGAACTACGCCTCTCAGGAACAAAATCTCCGAAGATATTCTAACTGGTCTCGGGTATTAATCTCCATTATCTTATGTAAGTAAAGAATAATCCTGTTGTTTATGTCCCCGTGCATAAAAATTAGTTTATTGGATGTCCGGCTAAGGATGAAGATATTAACTTAAAATTGTTCCCCCGTAAAATTCAATCTCGAATCAAGCCTCGAGAGCTCGCCCAGGAATCCCACTTTCTTTTTATACGTGTATAGATCTGTATTTTTTTATGTTATTTAGTGAGAGTATTTATGTTCATTAAAGTCTATTTTTTTTAGTAAAAGCACTGTTTTAGTTATCCTCGAACGAGTTGAAGTGGTAATATTTGGTAAAGTCAAGAAAGAAACCCCTTTTATTCATTCCCTAGAATAAAATAAAGAATAAAATAAAGTTTGTTTCGACGGACCAAAGTCAGTGGGTCGTGACCTGGGGGAAAGGGTAAAGACAAGAGAGATTTGGAGTTATCGTTACACCCAGGGCGGGAAGGATCATCACTCCTAATGGAGGTTATGCAACCCACGGCTGAAGGGACGTCAGAAGTCATAGTTACGGAGGGTTTCAAAGGAACATAGCTAACAGGAAAGGGCGATGGGATATGATCGTGGTCCGAAGGTGGTGGTATGGATAAAGGAGACTTGGAGGCATCGTTACCTTCTCAGGGTGAGGATATATCACTAAGAGTGAATAACACATGATTTCCGCCCGAGGGGAGGAAGGGATAGGGTGTACCTCAACGGAGGTGGAGTTTTGAGTTTTTATAGATTTAAGGATGGAACCAGTTGGACCGTTGTCCAATCCAAATTGATTCTAAATAGCAGCACAAATAGAGCGAGGCAAATTAATTATAAAAATGGGAAAAGACCACTATGTGATAAAATTTAAAAAAATGAGAGTTTAAAAGGTCCTCTGCCAGAAGGAAACGAAGGCGGAACAGAAAGGGATAGTTGAAAGGATTGGGAAACAGGGTGACCGGAGAATGGAGAAATTAGGGCATTCTAGTAGAAAATGGGTGACCGATTTTTCCCCACCAATATAACAGCAGCAAGTACTGATTCGAGTACTAGCCGAAACAAGACGACCGTGGGTAAGTCTTTTGTGGACGATGCGAACACGACAAAGGACCACCTTTAAGTACCGTAGTCTCTGAAGGTTCGAGGTCCAAGAGCCTGGTATTGTACTTTATTTAATTTAAATGTTGAACACCCGCCCCACTCGTCCTGCCAAAACTGAAAAATATATTCTCTTATAGAGGGAGATAAATCCCGAAAAGGAAGCGCAGAGTTATCCGGGGACACAAAATAGGCTGAACGGGCCAGGTGATAAGCCCTCTCGTTGCCCAGGACCCCTACAAAATAGAACTCGATATCGCGACGCATTCTGGACCAGCCACTTGCAGATTTCTGTGACTAAGGGATGGGAAACATTAAAAGAGCGAATTGCTTGTAAAACACTCTTAGAGACGGAGAAAATGACGAAATATTTAAAAGGTAAAATTTGGATCAGTCTAATAGCCAAAGGAATGGCTATTAAGGGAACAAGGGTCCACGGGCGACTTGTCCAGGCTCCACATGCTGGTACAAACTGTAGGAGGTGCAACCCGCCAACTAGGGGTCAGCAACGACGAAAAGGGTAAGGACCCTTAGAGCACCCAGGTTGGAGAGATGATCTCATATCCGGAGGTTCAAGGGACGGGGTAAAGACAGAAACATATCGAATGCTGCTGTTGACTCGGCAACATACAGGCATCTGTAAATCTCTGTTAGAGTGGCCTACTGCACACGACAGAGGTATCGCATACAGATCTCGAATCGATGATAGGGCAAGGAGAGCACTCCGCTCTCACAGTATAGGCTGTTGACGGGAGAAGTGCGGAAAGCTCCACTGGAGAGACGAACTCCAAGGTTGCGAATCGGCTTCAGCATTTTAAGGGCTGAGGGAGAAGCCGAGGAGTAAATTTGGTACCCATAATCCAATTTGGATTGGACAAGGGCAGTGTATAGTGACCACAGCGTTTGACGATCACTGTTCCACGCCGTGTGGGAGAGGACTTTCAAAATGTGTAGAGCTCGCAGACACCTGTTCAAACATGGCGTAGGAGTGATAACCAGGATAACTTGGGATCAAGAGTTACGCCCAGAAACTGAAACTCAGAGACGAATTTGATCTCTACACCTTATAGGAAGATAGGTTGCAGAACAAGAGCCCCTCTACCCCTGGGGAAATACATTGCCTTAGTTTTGGTCGTAGAAAAACGGAATCCCCTAGGTTGTGGACTTTTCGAAACCGCATCGCCTGCCAGTTAGAAAACATAAAACACTTAAAACGCTGCCCTGAGGAACTCCCTCCTCTTGGGGGTGGAGGTCAGAGTAGGTGTCTCCATCACACACCATAAAGGATTGGGATACTAAGAAACCTCTCATATCTCCAACGTATAGCTGCTTTAAGTCGCTACGCTCCATATTGTATCGCAGGCTTTCTCAGTGTCGAAAAATATGGCCAAGATTCGGTGCTTTAATGAGACAACTTTCCGGAGCAAACCCTCGAAACGTACTATGAGGTCAAGGATACTATGACCCTTGCAAAACCACACTGAAATGGAGACAGTAAGTGATTGGTTTTTAGGAACCAGTTCAGGTGCACCAACACCATTTTCTCTAGCAACTTACTCATACAGCTGGTAAGAGCTAGGTGGTAGTGATCTGCGTCCAACCTGTCCCTGCCAGGTTTGACAAAGGGAAGGACAATCCCAACATGCAATAATGATGGGTAAAATCCTTTACCCATATAAGGTTGTTCAAGTCAAGTAAGAAAATGACAGTGTGGATGGAGGTGCCGAATCATGTCGAAATGGATCCCGTCAAGGCCAGGAGAAGTGGATCTACAAAGGGACAATGCAACGAGTAACTCGTGGATGGAGAATAGGGCATTATACTGAAATTTAGATTTTGTTGTAAAATTAAAATGCCTGTTTGATTTATAGGCTAGAAAAGCATTATTGTAACGGCTGACACTGTTGACGGCACGGAAATGCTCGGCAAAGGAATTGCTGACCACCAGGCTGTTATTCACTAAGGATTCCTGTAAGTTGAGTGTGGGGGTATTATGGTCGGCATAACAACCCCGGATCTTGTTAATCCTCTTCCAGATTTTTACGGTAGAGGTCATAGACGAAATCGATGAATCGTAGCGGCGCCATGAAGTTCGGCGAGCCTGACGAAGGGTTCTTTGGCGAAACGCCCCGAGCTCGGTTTCGGTCAACTTTATTGCACAAGGTTGGGTTGCGCCGAATCGGGCATGAGCTAACTTGTAGTTTTTGACGGCTGTGATACACTTCGAGGTCCACCAGGGCACAGTTGAGCGACCCGTTACGGGTCACTTCTGTGGAATGGTCTGTGTGGCCGCGCTGTAGATAATTAATCGATGTGAAGTACGCAACTGCCGCGTCGACACCATTGAAGGTTGCCAAGGAGGCACTTGTGAAGGACGCCTTTCGGAAGCCTTCCCAATCGTCATGGCTTAAGTCCCACTTGAGAGGCATGGTTGTATGAGGGCTAGGATGAATGGCTGACAAGACAAGAGGGAAGTAGTCACTCCCATGGAGGTCATCAAGGGTTTTATCGAAAATCAGTGAGTCAATCCAGGGAACAGAGAGACATGTCACCACACCTAAAAGAATCCGTTTGGACATGATAAGAGGTAAAATAGCCGGTGTTAAAAACGCAAAGAAAGTCAGATAATAAAAGAGACTCTAAAACACTGCCTTTGGCATTCTGAGTGATATCACCCCATTATATGTGACGGTCATTAGAAATTCCGAGTAATAAAAACATGGAAGGCAAATGATCTATAAGTTCTAGAAGGTCGGGTCTTGACAATGATAAAGAAGGGGATGGGGAGGTAAATAGAGCAAACAGTAAAAAGCCTTGTAAGAAACCGCCTCACGACAACAGCTTGGAGAGTAGTGTGAAGGGGGAGATAGATAGTGCGATGACGTAACCATAACTGACACCTCACCACGAGACGAGCCCCGACAGGAACAATAGAGTTGAAAATACCAAAACCGGGTACCGCCAGAAATGGCCGTGTACCCAATTTACTCTCCTGAAGAAAAATAACAGCAGGGTAGAGAGTCGTCAAAAGAACTTTGAATTCTTCCAACTTGGGAAGAACGCCTTAGCAATTCCATTGTATAATGGAGAATATTATGTGGGACGGTTCGGTACCACAGTAGATATCTTTTTCTTCTTTGTGGTTGAGGTTAAGTTTGAAGTGCGTCCCAAAGAGCTTGGGAGACGAAAAGCAGATTTCGAAGAGCGTGCCATAACAAGGGAAGAGATCCAGGAAGGAGCAGTGACAGGGGTATGTTCGATGGTTTCGAGGAACCGGCTGAGGCGGTTTTTTTTTGTTTTTTCACAGCCTACTACTAAGCTATATTAAAAAGAGTAAAAACAAAAAACAAACAAAACAAGAAGACGAATCAAAATATGTAAGTAACAACGCTAAAAAGGACGAGGGATAAAAAAATAACAAGAAAACACAGCAAGAAGGAGGCGCGCTCCGACATAGGGGGTAGCCCCCCTCCCGGCGCAGGAACATGCAACCCACAAAAAAATATAACAACAGTCAAATAAAGGCCTCTTTCCAAAAAGTCATAAAGTCCACAAGTCAGTGTGCACGAACCCGGCCCGAGTACAAGGGGCAAGCGGTAGCGACTCCGCCTGTCCAGGTACCGAAACAGGTAACGTGCGCGAAGATCACCCGGACTAGGACATTCAAGAAGAATGTGGCGAACAGTCTGGGGGACAACGTCCACGGGAACAGTCACGGTGCAATGGCACGCAACTTTAAGTTTCCCTCCACTGTGTCCCATCTTCTTTGGCAAACAGCCCAGAGAGCTGCCCATAATCCCGCCATGTCATCGGTGTGAGGAAGAGCGAAACGCTGGTCTGGTTACCCAGTCCTGCGGACTCTTTCGCACCCTCATCGGCGCGCTGACTCCTACATGTCCAGGAACCCAGCAGAAGATAATTTCGACATCCGCCCGACTCACAAAAACCGTGGCGTCAAGAATATCGCGAACCAAGGGATGCGGAGATTCCAATGCACCGAGAGCACTCAGGGCACTTTGTGAGTCGCTATATATCACAATCCGGTCTCCGAACTGGACACGTCGCGTAATCAACCGTACCGAGTGGTGTATTGCCACCAGCTCGGCCGTGAAGACAGACGCAGCGCCTGGCAGAGCCCCCGCTGACTTCAAACAGAGGGGATAGGGCGTGGAAGCCGACCCCCTCTTGGGACTTGAAGCCATCCGTATATACTAGAACGGTTCCAGCGTGACACAAAGTGTGCTTCAAAAAGGTCAAACGCAATACTCCCGGTGCAGTAAAAGATTTGGGAGCAGAGGTGTGGCGAAAAATAGCCAAATGTAGTAGCCTGCAGGGAGGCACCCTGGGCAGAATCAGAGGTGCCCCGACCCGAGAGCTATACCTAGATCTCGAAGGAGATTCCTAGCGTTAAACCTAAAGTGCTTAGGGTATGAATGGCGTCTCTCGGCGGCATAGGCACCGCCGAGATCAGCTGCGGATACAGTTAGAGGAACCAGGCTCACGCGTACAGGTGAATAATGCACGGTGCACGGCGCAGAGCGAGTGGCATCTCGCCAGCATCGACAAGTAGGTTATCAATGGGGAAAGTGCGGAAGGCATCACTCGTCAGGCGAAGGCGGGTGTGGTAGATCGAGTCCACCTTCCGCAATACACGCTCGGCTGCGGATGCATAAAACTCGCATCCGTAGTCGAGCTTCGAATGAACAAAGAATCTATAGAAAAGTAAGGCAGTAGCCCTATCAGCGCCCCAAGCGCTGAACGTCACGGAACGAAGAATGCCCAATGGCGCGGGTACAAGAAACCATAAGGCTGCGAATATGAGCCTTCCAGGTGAGGCGTCGGTCAAATACAAGACCGAGGAAACGGTGCGATTCAACCACTTCCAGGCGCACTCAATTGAGAAATAAGTATGTGTCAGGGTGGAGTCGTGGATGGCGGTAGAAGTGCACTACCTTATTCTTAGCCCCAGAAAACAGAAGCCTGTGCGTTTAGGCATAGCGAGAGACGCGGTTCAATGCCTGTTGGAGTCGACGCTCCAGAGTTGGCATCTGGGCTGCGCCAAAAGAGATCGAAAGGTCATCAACGTAGAGCGTAGCGAGAACTTCTTCTGGCAGCACTAAGGCGATGCCGTTGATGCTCAGGGCAAAGAGTGTGGCACTGATGACACTTTCCTGCGTGACCCTCTCTTCCTACTCCATTGGGGCGGAGAGTAAACCTGTCGTTGAAGGGTTCTCCGCCTCTCGAGTTAAAGTCCAGTCGGCGGGCTTTACGACACCACGAGGTGCAGTGAATGCTGGCGGAGCAGCATCCCAGCTGGAGAATGCGGAGAAAGCGGTCCCGAAAGATTCCGCCATGGACGCTGGATCCGAGATTGCGGTCCAATTCTCCTGGAGAACGGGATGGGGGTCCTTCGAGAACTTGCCCACAATCCTTTTGACTCGTTTCCACACCTATGCTAGAGGGGTTTTCCCGTTAAGTGAAGACACGTATGCCCGCCATGAAGAGCGGTGGGCGTGCTTCGAAATATACCGGAACCTAGCCATAGCTCGATGAAATTAACCGAGAGTGAAATCGTTCGGGCGGCGCTTATAGCACATGTAGGCATAACGCTTCTGTTTGAGGGCCGTCTCACACTCGGCTTACCACCGCGTGAGTGGTCGGCGTGCAAAACGGCTAGAGGTTCTAAGAATAGTAGTTAGGCCCACGACGATGAGGTTGCCAAAGAACAAGTCAACAGCCTCATCTAACGACTAAGCTCATCTACTGAGAAAAAGAAATCAGTCATTTCCTGAAATGCGAACCACGGCGCCCGCGCCAAGCACCAGCGGGAGGGAGGTGTGGGCGCTCTCGGGCGACAGCGGGCCAGAAAAGGTAAAGTGACCACTACCATAGAGGTTATCGCCCCCCACATCCCCTAAATCAGGCTGTGTATCCGGAGAGCATAAATATAGATCGAGAAAGAAAAATAAAGTGGTTCTCGGGCAGTGATGCGTACTCATCCACATTTAGGACACCCATCTCCAGCTTGTCGATCAGGTTGGAAAAACATTACCCCTGGGATTAATCGAGTAGTCTCTCCAGATGGGGTATATCCCGTTTAGATCTCCGAGCAAGAGAAAGGTCCTCGGCAACCGTGCCACGGCGCGGCGGAAGTCCCGCTCGTCGAAGTCGGCTGACGGTGGAAGGTACGCGCAAATAACTGTATACCTCCTGTCCAGGTTCAACTACACAGTTACTGCCTGGAAGGAGGTATCTATGGCAAAGAGAAGAACGGATGGGGGATCCGTGGTGGTGGGGTCGCAAAACCGTTATACTCTAGGAGGATGGACAGGGGGCACGCACCCAGCGTGGTCTCCTGCAAAAGGATAGCGAACGGGAAACGGGACGAGACGAGCGGCCGTAACTCTTCCCAGTTGGCCCGAAGTCCGCGGAAATTCCATTGAAGAAATATGCCCTCCAGGCCTAGGTTGGAAGAGATGCAGGAGCCTCCTTTGAAGAGAAGACCCTCACGGGAATGGCCGTACGCTTTCGGGACGCAGAACCCCGGGCGCTGTTGGCCGGGCAATGCGTTGAAGGCGCTGTCGCCTTCGAGGACTTATTGGGGGAGGTTGGGCTCGCCATGTGAGTCTTTTCCTCCCTCCACCTCAAAACCTTACGGGAGCGGGGTGGCTTCGGAGGCAGGGGGCCCTTTTTTCGAGGATCCACCGTCTCCGAGCTATCCAGCCTATCACTGGGTGTAAGCGAAGGAGCCGAAGCTCCTTTAGTTCTGTCCTCCTTTCGGGGGGCAGCTTTAGGAACCCCGGAAGATGCCTCACGGCCCTCCTGATGGTTGTTGTCTCCTGTAAGACTAACGACTCGGTGGAGGCGCGCGGCAGTTTCGCCTCACGCGAAGCGGTCACGCTGAAAGAAGGGAGGGGAGCCCTGGTTTTAACCGGCACTGGATGTTAACCCTTTGTGCCGCTAGCTCTACCAAGGAAACGCCCAGGGTAGGTAAAGCCCTCAGAAGGGTTCCAACTGGGTGCGGAAACGACCATGCCCGTAGGCCTGGTTGGTCAGGAGCAGGGAGTGTCTTTCCAAACATTGAGGAATAAACGTCCTGGGCAGCGCCGGGCGCGTCAGAACCAAGTCTTTAGCCTCGCGAAATGAGAGACGATCCTGAGCCGGAACGGCGAGGATTTGCTTGTCAAGGAGATACGCACCTCATTGCTTCAGAGAAGCAGGGTGCAGTTCTCCGCAATTCAAATACTTGGCAGCACAAGATATGGACTTATCGTGTGCGGCCTTGGAGCAACTTACACAGAGTTCGGGTAATCCCGACTTTGCTTGCGCGTCTACAAGAGCGATTAGTATGGCCAAAGCGGTGACAGTAATAGCACCTCTGCGTCAGTGGCACGAATACCTTCACGCGGTAGCGATACCAACCGCCACGCACCGAATCAGGGAGTTTGTCACAATTGAACAATTGAACGTGACGAAGAATGTAGGGGTGAGTCTCGAGGCCCCTCCCTGTTTTCTCATCACACGCTCAACCTTGACAGCCCCATGATCAGCCAGCTCTAAGGTGATTTAATCTAAGGAGTAGTCCACGAGTTCCCTTGCATAAGCTACTCCTTTCACGAAGTTCATGGTAGAGTGCGGCGTCACACTCGCAGGCGTGCCATCAAGTGTCCGAAGAGCACTAATCATGGCCGCCTCGGAGGGATTCGACGCATTCGCCAAAAGGCTCTCGTCCGGGAAACGGGTCACCTTCGGCTCTCTACCAATCACACATCACACTACCTAGAGCTCTCCTCTGATGGATCATGTTTCCCTCAGCCAACATGCTTCCATCAGTGGAGCGAATAACGAGGAAACGCTTGAAGCTAACGGGCTCGAAAACACCAGGTAGCCTCTGAATGAGGGTTCCCGACGTAATCGAGGCTCTGCTCTGCGCAGTTCTGGTCTTCATCTGGGACTCCCCACCCGGGGGAGCAACGGGGTCGGACATGCCGATCTTGGCTTGGTCACTTACCGAAACGGCAGCGGCCCCGTCCGTCCTCGCGGCTCCCGCTGAAGGAGAGGGGAGCGGGGATTACAGTGGCGTACCTAGGATTTTAGGCCGGGGCGGGGGGGGGGGGCGAAACCTAGAATTTTCATCTTGATGAAAGAAACAAAATTCTTCCCTTACTCAAATTAAATCTTCACTTCAATTACTCATTTCATCTAGCATCGAGGGTTTTATAGTCCAGATTCATGCTATCATCGGTTAAGTTCACGAGTTTAAAAGTGAAGAAAGGCACAGAACAGAATGAAACAAGGAATTATTTTTGTATTGTTACATGAACAAGAGATGCAAAACACACGCTTGAACATAGTATTTACTGTATTAATAATAATCGGCACAAATATCAAAATATAAAATTAGTGAATTAACCACCATTAGGCAGTTAACAAACATTTCACCAAATGACTGCCTCAGTACCTTCATGAATCATTTTGACGACTGCAGAACAAAGGTTCAAAGCAGGATCCTTCGATTGCCCTTATCACTGAACACATCAATAACTTTGCCCGGGTCCACGTCAATGTCGTGCGTCAATAGCCCCAAAGAATCGAGACGATCTTGAGTCATTGTAAACCTCAGATAAGTTTTGAGTCTTCGAAGATGAGAGAAGGATCGCTCGGAACTGGCGGTAGACGACGGTACAGTTCCAAACAGTCATGGGGGTGTTGCCACGTCGGGCAGCAACATTCGAGTCGCTTCCTTGATGAACTTTGCAAGAGTCCAATCCTCTCGATCTTCCACTCCACTTATTTCTGTCAACTACTCTTGAATTTGGGAGTTAGCATTAGTGCTCTCAACCCATTTTACTTCAATTTGTGCTATTTTAAAACTCGACCTATCTTATCGGTAAAATAAATATTACTAAATATCTAATTACTTTTGCAAATTGCTAAAAATCAAAAATATATTGCCATATTTCCGGGGGGGGGGGGCGGTCGCCCTTCCCTCTTACATAGAGCAAATTTTCAGGGAGGGCGGCTGCCAAGCTCGCCCCCCCTTTAGGTACGCCACTGGCGGGGAATGAACCCGCTTCTCCCCTCCGCCGGCAGAAGCCCCCAGGACAGATGGACCGACCTCAGCAAAATCCTTCTCTGAGATGGAGTAGGTCTTGGCTGTCAAAGGGGCACCAGCCAGAGGAGGAGATCCCTCATCTCCTTGTAAAGCCTTGGATACCCAAGCCGTCTAAGGAGGACCTTGCACAGGGGCGGAATCAGGTTCAGTGTTTGGCATCGAGGTCAGTTCGTCCCCATGGAAGGTCCTACCGTCTGGGGCTGGGTTGCCTCAGGGACCATGTCTATCTCAAGGAAGGGGGGGCTCCATGTGGTCATCCCCCCCCAGGACATCACAGGTCCCTTTGGTCACACAGTCTTTTGTCTGGAAAAGAGGGGGGTACGTATGGTGACGCCCTCTAAGCTCAATATGCGAGCCCGCAGGTCTTTAGAGGGAAGAGGCCAACGGAGCCTGTCTTCCCTCATACCCCCTAAGAAGGGTGGCCCTATCTTGCCACACCCACCGGGAGAGGTCAATTATGGGCGCTTTCCTTTCTTGGCAGTCCCTTTAGAAAGTAAAGGGGGGAGACTGCCGCTTGAAAGAGGGAGGCACCCAAAGGTGCATCCAGAGAAGGGGGTGAAGGGGATTCCACTACACCCATAGGCAAAGGAGAGGAGTAAACTTCCTCTATGGTGACCCTGGTATTTTTGCTGGACGCAAACCCTTATCGCCCCAAGCAGTAGCCCGCTCTGCGAGGGGTGAGTACGGGGCTGGCAGAACCAGCTGCCGCCATTTTAAACCACTCCTTCCGCCTAGTGGCCTGGCAATTTCACCTTGGACACGGTGTAAAATGGATAGAGATTGAAAGGATAAAGAAAGGAGAAGTGAGGAAGGTGTGAATGGGGATGAAGCAGGTTGTTAAAAACCCACCACCACAGACTGGAGCTTAGGGGTGAAGGAACGTTGGCCCCTCTCCTCTCAGCCCTGATCCGGGAGAGTTGGGTGTGAGGAAACTGGTCGGCATCTACCCTGTGAGGCCAACCAGAGAAAGTTAAATGGGAGATTGTAGGGAAAGTGAGGAAGTAGGGTAGAAACGCAGGCTGTGAAAGGAGAAGAGGCTAAGCTGGGGCCGGACGGGAGGCAAATTGCGTCGCTCCTTACGGGGTGTAACAGCCAAGTGGAGGTGGAAGGACAATAAGAGATTTTGGGATGATAGATCCGGAATCATGGGCCGAGGGCGCTTTCGATGTCTGAGGGGTTGATCCAACAACCGCGGCTGGTGATTTTGGAATATCTTCTGCTTCCATCGGATCATGAGTAGGAGGGTGAGTGGGGGAAGCAGGCGATCTGGGTAAAGTACAAGGAAATGGGTGGATTTCTGCTACTGTTTGGACCGATAAGGGGCCTAAGTCATGTGAAGGGCGGGACGGGCTTGAGGGCAGAGAATATTCAGCAACAGGAGAAGAATCCATGGAAGATTCTCGAGGCTCAGCCGAGTCAGCTCCAGAGGCTGCCCGCTTATCGGTGACCGATGACTCAGGTGGAGAGTGCCTCTTACCACGGGGCTTTGGGTCAATATAGAAGATTCCTTCAGATAACGTCTGATGTCTTCAAGTGTCTCTGGAGACGGGTGGGGTCGTAGTCCCTTATTTCGTTTGAACGGACGACACTTTTGACAAAATTCAGACGTGGATGGGGCGAAACGGTTACGGGACCTTCAGCAATCGATGACAGATTTTGCACAAGATTATGTTGAGAGTAAGATGACACCTCGACCACGATATCACCACTACCTCTTGACCACATCCGGCGGGGTTCACCACAGCGGAACTCAAATGATTCATCAACGTCAAACACATCCCCTTTTGCGAGTAGGGTGTCAGATGATGAACTCATAACCAGAAAGTGGGGATAATCTAAAGCTGGGTCCACATCGTTGGCATAGGGATCCAACGAGCGAGGGAAGGCTGAAAGGGGAGCTGAAGAACGTTTGGCACGAGAAACCTTACGAGAGGGGAAAGTTTAAGGTTATGGCTAGACATTGCAAATAGAAATAACTTCACATTCTTCCCCGGGACTCACCATCACAGAAGCCTACAAGGGTCCGGTGCTATTGCAACTCTCGATTCGGTTGCTTCCGGTATGTTCTCTTGGAGAATGGGTACGGATCTACCACACAATCTTTATATACCAAAGAGGTTGGCCGAGTTCTCTGGGACCATCCCCCGAAGAAAGAAAAAGTCTGAGAGAGGGAGGGGGCGTTTTTATAGAGGTTGATTGCCCGTCATCAGTAATGACTACGTCTGAGCGGAGCGCCTAAGTATATTCAGTATAGGCTTGAATGCCATCCAGTCTCCGGAGTGACATCCAGGGAGTGGACACGCTCTGCCGGCGCAGGTGCAATAAGGGGAGGAGGGGAAGGAGGTATAGTAGGGGACCAGACTTGGGTGAGGGTAAAATACGAGGGTGAAATAGCGTAAGGTGGTGGTGTTGCATCCCGAGATGCTGTCGGAACAGATAGGTAGTATGCGGGATACGTGGGCGAGCGGGACAAGAGTCTGCTGCTACGCGTAGAACATTAGAGAACCTGACACCGGGAGAGATTAATTTCTCCCCAACTCGTCGACGGGCCTCCTGTATATCCACCTTAGCAGATTCACGGACAGCTAAAAGCTCTTTTTCAAAGAGAAATATGCGACACTTCAATGATGAAGCACTATGGGACTCTGTTGGCAAAGAGTTCGGTGGGAGTGACCACCGACTAATTAGATTTGTAGTCAAAGTCCAGAAGGCAGGGCCTGCAACTAGTAAATCGAGGAAACTCGATTTGAGAAGAGCAGACTTTGCAGGTCTTCATGCTGGACTGACTGACGCGAGGCTAGAAGTGTGCGATGCTGTTGAAAACTCGTGGAACAGTTTCAAAACCACATTCATGAGTCTTCAATCGCGTTTCATCCCTCTGAAATGCCCCCGTCGGTCTTCTGTTCAACCAAAGTGGTTTAATCAAGAAATCGGCCAACTACTTAGGGAGAAGAGAACTGTGTACCGGCAATCGAAGATCTCGGGTGAATTTGACGAATACTGGAGGCTAGCCAGGAGAGTGAAGTCCAAAATAAGGGCGGCTAAGCGGTCTGAGGAACTCTGAGTGGCGAGACTCTGTAAAGAGAATCCCAAGGAGTTCTTTGGATATGTAAACAGCCGTAAACCAATCTGTCGAGCGATTGGCCCTTTGAGGAATGAGGAGGGGACATTAAAGGACTCAGATGCAGAAAGTGCTAACCTCCTTAACGACTACTTTTCTTCAGCGTTTACTGAAGAGTGTGGTCCCATCCCTCAGCAAAGGGATTCCTACTTGGGGGAAAAGCTGGAGGATATGGACTTCACCAAAGGATAAATAGAAAAGAAGATCAGTGACCTAATGACGAATAAGTCACCTGGCCCGGATGGATTTCTACCTAAAGTGTTGAAAGAATTGCGCGATCAAGTGTCACGACACCTGAGCGCAATCTTCAACATGTCAATCCGGACCGAATGCGTTTCTAGAGACTGGCGTGAAGCGGAGGTGACTCCTATCTTCAAGAAAGGAGACCGTAGCCAACCGTCTAACTACCGACCTATCAGTCTGACTTCGATAGTCAGTAAACTCATGGAAAGCATGATGGTGGACAAAATGTCGTCGCATTTAAAGTCAAAGCTGCTACTGAGGAGTTCCCAACACGGCTTCCGAAGGCAACGATCATACCTGACGAACCTTGTGGAATTTTTACACTTCGTGTTCAGTGAGCACGATCGGGACAAGGCGGTGGATGTGGTCTACTTAGACTTTCAGAAAGCCTTTGATAAGGTACCACACCGCCGCCTTCTCCGGAAAGTGCGAGCGCTGGGCATAGACGGAAAAGTAACCGGCTGGATAGAGAACTGGCTAAGTGGCAGAAGGCAACGGGTGGTGCTGAATGGACAGGCTTCTGAGTGGGTGCCCGTTACTAGCGGGGTGCCTCAAGGTTCTGTCCTGTGACCACTACTATTCATTATCTACGTCAACGACATGGACGGTGACATGGTTGCCAAGATTTCCAAATTTGCCGACGATACCAAGCTTGGTATAAACGTTGCAAAGGATGGAAATACTGCCCGCCTGCAGGAAGATCTTCGGAAGATTGGGGAGTGGTCGAACACGTGGCAAATGCCTTTTAACGTGAACAAATGCAAAGTGATGCATATCGGCCACCGAAACCCCCCAATCTCAGTATATCCTCAAGGGCACTGCTATTGAACCCACCTACAATGAGAAAGACTTGGGTGTAACAATCACTAGTGACCTTAAGTTCTCGAAACAGTGCATTGAGGCGGAGAAAAAGGCCCAAAGGATGCTAAGCTACATAAAGCGCGTTTGGATATCGGAACAAGGAGATTGTACTGTGTTTGTACAACTCACTTGTCCGACCGCACCTGGAGTATGCCGTACAATTTTGGAGTTCTTTATTTCGCAAGGACATCGCGAGATTGGAACGCGTGCAAGCCAGGGCAACCAAACTGATTCCCTCTATCAGACATAAAAGTTATGAAGATAGATTAAGAGAATTAGATCTGTTCTCGTTGGAAACCCGTAGACTGCGTGGTCAGCTCTTCGAAGTATTCAAAATACTTCGAGGGTTTGATAATGTTGACTACAGGGATATTTTCACACTTGTTGAGAGCAGAAATGACGGCTTTAAACTTGAACTGAAGCGTTACAACCGCTGTGCGGAAAAAATTTCACGTACAGTATCTGCGGTAGTTGGAACGCACTTCCAGTGGAAGTTGTGAACAGTGAATCTGTTGACCAGTTCAATTCAAGACTACACAGAGTCTTGAGAAGTGGCCGTTTAAGGACGTAAAGCATTTGAGCAGAGATGTGCCTGCTCGACTGCTAGTCCAAAGGTACCCTCTTTGAATGGACCGTAAGGTCTTCTAGGGTACTTTCTTACCTTGTTACTCCTCGTTACTCCACAGTTGTTACAGTGGCGGGGATGGTCACAGGAATGACCATAGTAAACATGCGTACAATCTACGCATGCACGCGGGTGGTGGCAGGCAGTGGTCACATAACCAGTCATATGGCAATTAAAGCAGCATCTCGGATTGAATATATAGGGTTTTATTGATATTCGTAAGTAACCCGCCTTGATATGAAATGGGAAATCCCGACGATCTTACGTTAGGAACATTGTTGGTGTCTTCACCCGAATCACACCGACGTTTCGCTGCTGTCTATAAATGTGAATAATCCGCTGGCTAGACAACTTTGACTAAAGCATCTTAAGGTCATAGTCCATTAGAACGGATAACGCCCTTCACTGTGTTGAAGGTTGGGTGGGATGAGACAGCAAGTCTCGAAGGCTTGTAGACAATCATGTTGGGGGCGGAAAGTGAACTTCACTACCAGGGATCCATTGTTATGCGACCACATGCGGCATGGTTCGTCGCACCGTTTATAAAAATCCTGACATCAAAATGATTAAGTTTTGATAGGGGAATGTCGGATTTCGTTCGAAAAAACAAAAAGCGGTGGTAGTCAAAGTCATGGTTCACCTCTGAGAAAAACCGATCTGCGGCGAGATAGCGAGTAGAACTGGAATGAGATCTAGAAGCACGAGGAGCAGAAGTCCAAAAACTTCTGAGATCTATTTTTTGGTTTATTTTTCTCCCTATATTTTTTAGGAAGCTTCTATGTATATTAATTAGGGATGGTAATCTCGAGCATAGCGGAACTCACCGACGCAGCCACGTCACCCCATGCGCACCTTCGAAGGGAGGGAGAGACCCATGCACTCTTCAACCAGCACAGTTGTTTTAAAAACGGGATGTTGCCTTCGGGATTTTCCCTTCGAGGGCATGAAGACCGCTATATAGTGCTCCACTATGGTTGGGGGCCCGCACTCCGTGACGCACGTGAACACGCCACCCTCCGCTCTGGTATCCAGTTATCGGACAGAGCGCTCACGGTAAGGACTGGATGGGGCCCTCGCGCACCACGCAGCGACTCATTCGCCCCATCGCCTACCATGGGTCCGCGCCGCGGACAGGGGAATGGAAGGAGGCCTCCGCCTCGCAGAAAGAATACTGCGAGAACTAGGAAATAGTGTCCCCAGCGCCAGGACTGAATATGACACCACCACCACGGGAAGTCCCTGTGCCAGTGTCCTTGGTGATCTCGACCAAGCCCTCAGTGAATTGTCCCTCGACGACGCATCCTATACAGAACTACCGGTGTTGTCCATTCCCGACACAGTAACACCCCCGAGGGTAAGTGTAAGTGAAGTGATCGATGTGGGGATAAATGATTACTGTGAACTTAGTGTCTCTTCTCCTCGATCTAAGATCAGGTCATACTTCGAGGACATGGCCTGTGAGCTGGGTGGCCTCCACCTCTCGCCTTGCGTCCATCAACTGGACGCTAGGATTACCCTAGAAAGAGAGGACCGTCCCGAATCTCGTCTGCTCGAAAGTATCGAGCATTTCATCCAAAACCTCCTTTGCCAGTACCCTCGACTACAATCCCCGGGACTTCGCTGCTAGTGGCCCACCGGACATCCGTGATCCGGACAATCGGGATGGTAATGGCACCGGCGCAAACAATGGTCAGCCAGACCGAGCAAAAGGAAAAGGAGACGGAGTAAAAAAGGACGGCGACACTAGCGATCCGGACCAGCAGGCTTCACCAGTCTTGGACCCACTCCAGCCTAAGATAACGAAGTTTTTCAGCAAATTAACTCAGGCCGCACCGGGAGATTTGAGCCGTGTTCCCCCAGCAAACAATATGGTTAAGGCAGCATAGGACAATGGGCTTAAAATATTCCTGCCGAAAACCTACCATAGTTTTGTTCCAAGCTCACCTCAAATGCTCCCTGCCTTAGAACACTGGAAAAAGCGGGCATTATTGATTTTTTTTTTTTCAAGGGGCTATCTGGCGACTGCCCACTTGGGCATAAGTCGCCGCAAACAAACAGCCCAGTTCTAGGCTACTTTAAAATAAAAATTTTAACAGAAACAACAATAAAAAGGCGATAACAATCAGGGGATAGCAAGCTCCGGCATCGGGGGGAGGTCCCCCTCCCCCCGGCGTAGGAGCCTGCGACCTACAAAAAACAAAACAAAAACAAACAACAATAACAAAAAAACAACAAGTTAAAAATAAGGGAGAAGGCCGGCCTCCCCCCAAAAGTCAAGAAGTCCACAAGTCAATGTGCACGAATCTGTCCCGAGTACAAGGGACAGGCGGTAGCAACCCCGCCCATCCCGGTACCGGGACAGATATCATGCGCGAAGATCACCCAGACAGGGACATTCGACAAAAATGTGCCGAACAGTCTGGGGGACGACGTAGTCGTTGCAATAGGGCGCACGCGAGCGCTCCATCAAATAGCGATGCGTCACACGAGTGTGTCCGATTCGGAGACGACAGAAAGCAACCTGAAGCCGCCGCGGCATTGGGGGATAGGTCGATGGGAACAGTCGCGGCGCAATGGCACGCAACTTTAAGTTCCCTTCGACCGTCTCTCATCTTCTTTGTCAAGCAGTCCGAAGAGCTGCCCGTATTCCTGCCATGTAGTCGGTGTGAGGAAGAGCGAAATGCTGGTCCAGTCGCAGACTCTTTGGCGCCCTCATCGGCGCGCTCATTCCCCGCAATTCCTACATGTCCAGGAACCCAGCAGAAGATAATCTCGACATCTGCCCGGCTCGCGAAAACCGTGGCGTCACGGATATCGCGAACCAGGGGATGCGGAGATTCCAATGCCCCGAGAGCACTCAGGGCGCTTTGTGAGTCGATATAGATCACAATCCGGTCTCCGAACCAGGCACGTCGCGTAATCTCCCGTAACGAGTGGTGAATTGCCACCAGCTCGGCCGTGAAGACAGAAGCAGCGCCTGATAGAGCCCCGCTGACTTCAAACAGAGGGGATACGGCGTGGAAGCTGCCCCCTTTTGGGACTTGTAGCCATCCGTATACACTGGCACGGTACCAGCATGACACGAGGTGTGCTCCAAAAAGGTCGAACGCAATACTCCCGGCGCATTTCAAGCTTTAGGAGCAGAGGCATGGCGACAAATAGCCAAATGTGGTACCCTCCAGGGTAGCGTCATGGGCAGAACCAGGAACGCCACCGGCCCGAGAGCTATATCTACCTCTCGAAGGAGTTTCCTGGCCCTAAACCCAAAGGGCTTAGGGTATGACTGGCGTCTCTCGGCGGCATAGGCACCATCGAGATCAGCTGTGGATGCAGTGAGAGCTGTTGGCGACTGAGGGAGTCGCCGGGCTCGCGCGTACAGGCGAGTGATGCACTGCACGCGGCGCAGAGGCGAGTGGCATCTCCCCAGCATCGACAAACAGGCTCTCAATGGGGGAAGTGCGAAAGACACCGGTCGCAAGGCGAAGGCCGGTGTGGTGGATCGAATCCACCTTCCGCAATAAACGCTCGACTGCGGATGTATAAAACTCGCATCCGTAGTCAAGCTTCGAGCGAACAAATGATCGATAAAAAAGTAAGGCAGTAGCCCTATCAGCGCCCCAAGCGCTAAACGTCACGGAACGGAGAATGTCCATGGCGCGGGTACAAGAGACCCTAAGGCTGCGAATATGAGCCTCCCAGGTGAGGAGTCGGTCGAATACAAGACCAAGGAAACGGTGCGACTCAACCACATCCAGGCGCACCCAATTAAGAAACAAATCTGGGTCGGGGTGAAGCCGTGGATGGCGGTAGACGTGTACCACCTTAGTCTTGGCCAAAGAAAACCGAAACCTGTGCGCTTCGGCATAGCGAGAGACGCGGTTCAATGCCTGTTGGAGTCGACGCTCCAGAGTTGGCATCTGGGCCACGCCAAAAGAGATCGAAAGGTCGTCCACGTAGAGCGTAGCGAGAACATCTTCCGGCAGCACCGAGGTGATGCCGTTGATTCTCAGGGCAAAGAGTGTGACACTGAGGACACTTTCCTGCGGGATACCCCCTTCCTGCTCTTTTGGGCCGGAGAGGGCTCCCCCTACCCGTACGCGGAATCGACGATCTCGCAAAAATTTAGATATAAACATTGGGAGGCGTCCCCTCGCCCCCATCGTGTGGAGAGTCTTCATGATACCGTATCGCCATGCGGTATCATAGGCCTTCTCCAGATCAAAAAACACCGTGGCGTAGTGCTGTCTACGAAGGAAAACCTCGCAGACGGCACTTTCCAGTCGGAGCAGAGCATCCGACGTGGAGTGGAACTTACGGAAGCCGCACTGTGCGGAGGACAGATGGCATCCGTGGTCCATTAAATAGGCTAATCTAACATATTCCAATTTCTCCATCAACTTGCACACGCAAGAGGTTAGAGAGATTGGGCGGAAACCGGTCGGAGTAGAGTGATCTCTCCTCAGTTTGCGAAAGGCGAGCACAGTAGCGATTCGCCAGGAGTCTGGGAGAAGACCTTCCACCCAGATCCTGTTGAGCAAATCTAACAGAAAGGCCATGCCTCGCTCACCCAGGTGTCGAAGCATGGCGCACGGGACATCGTTCGGACCATGGGCGGTGTCCGCGCACGAAGCGAGAGCGGAACGCAACTCACTCACAGTAAACTTGTCGTTGAAGGGTTCTCCGCCTCTGGAGGTAAAGTCCGCCTGGCGGCCTTCCGCGACATCACGACGTGCATTGAATGCTAGCGGAGCAGCATCACGACTAGAGAATGAGGAAAAAGCAGTCGCTGAGGATTCCGCCACGGATGCGGGGTCCGAGATTGCGGTCCCATTCTCCTGGAGAACGGGAGGGGGGTCCTGCGAGAACTTGCCCCGAATCCTTTTGACTCGCTTCCACACCTTAGCTAAAGGGATCTTTCCCGTTAAGTGAAGACACGTATGCCCGCCAGGAAGAGCGGCGGGCGTGCTTCGAAATATACCGGAACCTAACCCGAGCCCGACGAAATTCAGCGACAGTGAGATCGTTCGGGCGGCGCTTATAGTGCATGTAGGCATAACGCTTCTGTTTGAGGGCCGTCTCACACTCGGCCGACCACCATGGGAGTGGTCGGCGTGCAAAACAAGCAGACGTCCTAGGAATAGTAGTCAGGCCCACGGCGATGAGGTTGCCGGAGAAGAACTCAACGGCCTCATCTACCGACCTAAACTCCTCGACTGAGATAGAGAATTCAGTCATTTCCTGAAATGCAGGCCACCGCGCCCGCGCCAAGCACCACCGAGGTGGTCTCTCAGGCGGCAGTTGCCCTGAAAATGATATTTGAATGGGAAAGTAATCACTACCATGGAGGTCATCGACCACCTCCCAATCAGAATCAGGCTGTGCATCCGAAGAGCACAAAGATAGGTCAAGGCAAGAAAATGAAACGGTTCTCGGACAGTGATGCGTAAACTCATCCACGTTTAGGACACCCATCTCAAGCTCTTCGATCAGATCGGCAAGGACTTGTCCCCTGGGATTTATGGAGTAATCTCCCCAGAGAGGATGCCTGCCGTTGAGATCTCCAGGCAAGAGATAGGGCCTCGGCAACCGTGCCACGACGCGGCGGAAGTCCCCCGCGTCGAAGTCAGCTGACGGTGGAATGTACGCAGAAATGATAGTATACCTCCTATCCAGGTGCAGCTGCACAGCCACTGCCTGAAAGGAGGTATCTAAAGATAAAGGAAGAACGGAGACATAATGCTGGGTGTAAACCGCGCATCCCCCAGCCCGGCCATCCCGCGGTGGTGGGGTCGCAAGACCCTTATACCCCAGAAGGGCGGGCAGGGAACACGCGCCTAGCATGGTCTCCTGCAGAAAAATAGCTAACGGGGAACGGGATGAGACGAGCCTCCGCAGCTCCTCCCAGTTGGCCCGGAGTCCACAGCAAATCCATTGAAGGAATATGCCCTCCAGGCCTAGCTTGGAGGAGACGCGGGGGCCCTCCTCGATCTGAAGACCCTCACGGGAATGGCCGTACGCTTCCCGGGGGTAGAACCCCGGGCACTGTTGGCCGGACAAAGCGCTGAAGGCGCTGTCGCCTTCGAGGACTTATTGGGGGAAGTTGGGCTCGCAATGCGAGTCTTTTCCTCCCTCCGCCTAGAAACCTTAGGCGGGCGTTGCGGCTTCGGAGGCGGGGGGCCCTCTTTTCGAGGAACCACCATCTCCGAGCCACTCGATCCACCTCGGGGCGTGGGCGTAGGAGCCGAAGCTCCTTTGTTGCTGTTCTCCTTTCGGGGAACAGCTTTAGGAACCCCGGAAGATGGCCTAGCGACCATCTTCAGGGGTGTTGCCTCCTGTCAGTCTAACGACTCGGTGGAGGCGCTCGCAGTTTTGCCTTATGGGAAAAGGTCACGCTGGGGGAAGAGGGGGGAGCCCTGGTTTTAGCCGGGGCAGGGTATGAACCCTTTTTGCCGCAGGCTTTACCAGGGGAGCACCCGGGTTAGGTAGACCCCGCAGAAGGGCTCCGAATGGGCGCGGAAACAACCGTACTCGTTGGCCTGGATGATCCAGGAGCAGAGGGTGCCTTTCTAACTATTGAGGCATATGACGTCCCAGGCAGAGCCGGGCGCGCCAGGACCAAGTCCTTTGCCTCGCGGAAGGAGAGTCGATCCTGGGCCTGAACAGCCAGGATTTCTTTCTCAAGGAGATATGCACCACATTGCTTCGAAGAAGCAGGGTGCGGCTCTCCGCAATTGACACACTTGGCCACAAACGATTTGGACTTATCGTGTGCGACCTTGGAGCAATTTACACAGACTTCGGGTGACCCCGACTTTGCACGTCTACATGAGCGATTCGTATGGCCGAAGCGGTGACAGTAATAGCACCGCGGCGGCAGTGGCACGAATGCCTTCACGCGGTAGCGGTACCAACCGGCACGCACCGACTCAGGGAGCTTGTCAGAGTCGAACGTGACGAAGAGTGTAGGGGTGGGTCTCGAGGCCCCTCCCTGTTTTCTCATCACACGTTCGACCTTGACCGCCCCATGGTCGGCCAACTCTAGGGTGATGTCCTCAATGGAGTAGTCAACGAATTAATGAATGAATAGTGCATTAAAGGTTAAAAGCTGCGTAGCCCAGATGGACTATCTCGCAGCTAAATTCACTTATGGGCGGTGAATTTAAAATTATTATTTTTAAAATATTGCCATATTAAAATAAATAAAAAAACAAAAATGTCCTTGGGACCAAAATTAGTTTAATAGGCAATATTAAGTCAGTTGAGTTAAAATCTTTTAACAAAAAATAGACTATTAAAAAATTCAACAAAAGGTAAAAAAAAAGTAAAAAATAATAAATAACAAGTAAATAAACTATGAATATATCAACAATATAACTTTAAAAGTTATTAAGCAATTATATTTTTGTTAAGAATTTATTCATTTTTTTAAAAATGTAAAAACCCCTCGCATAAAGTACTCCTTTCACAAAGTTCATGGTAGAGTGCGGCGTCACACTCACCGGGGTGCCATGAAGTGTCCGAAGAGCACTTATCTTGGCCGCCTCAGCGCGATTCGCCGCATTCGCCAGAAGGCTCCGGTCCGAGAAACGGGTTACCTTCGGTTCTCTACCAATTGCACTAGCTAATCCTCTCCTCTGATGGATCATGTTGCCCTTGGACAACATGCTGCCATCAGTGGAGAGAATAACGAGGAAGCGTTTGAAGCAGCCAGCAGGCTCGAAAACGCCAGGTAACCTCTGAATGAGGGGCCCCGATGTCATCGAGGCTCCGGCCTGTGCACTTTTGGTCTTTGTCATGATCAGAAGCTCCGTACCCGGGGGATGGGGGGCAGAGGGGCCGGATGTGCCGATCTTGGCTTGATCGCTTGCCAAAGTGGCAGCAGACCCATCCGTCCCCGTAGCCCCCGCGGATGGAGAGGAGCCCCGAGTCTTCTTCGTCCTTTTATTTTTTGGAGAGGAGGGCGGGGAATGAACCCGCTTCTCACCCCCGCCGGTAGAAGCCCCTAGGCCAGATGGACCGGCCTCAGCCAGGACCTTCTCCGAAATGGAGAAGGTCCTGGTGGTCGCCGGGGCATCATCCGGAGGAGATCCCTCCCGTCCTTGTACTGCCTGAGAATCCCCAGCCGTTTGACTAGGACCTTGTGTCGTAGAATTTCCCTCCTTTTTGTTCTATCTCTAAGAGTGCTAAGTGTGTCTAATATATATTGATATTATAAGAATATCTTAAAGAACAGAGGGGTTACCAAACACGTAACGATATAAAAGAAACGCCCACTAATTCACAAAATAAACTTATATTTTACCTTTATCAATTGAATACATAACATTTAGACATTAACTACAGCAATACTCTAAATATTATCCTAAACAAAAATTAATTAAATTAGTTGACCCACAAAATTAAGTTAACGTTTTCTCTACACACAACAATAATGTAAGAATTAGGCTTACGGACTCATGTGGAGTTTAAAGGGCCTCAGAAATGTTAGTGACTCACGACGCGTGCCGTGTGTCCAGTTGTAGATGGGCGAAATTCTACGGTCGTTTTGGCGAGGGTAGCAGCTGGGGGGTCCACACGTTCTTCCGGGGGGGGGGGGGTCTTCAAGGACGAGGACCAATACGGTGCTTTATGCGACACCTAGGCAGTCGTGGTCTCTCTGGCGAGAGTGAGTCGAACTTGTTTCTTAAATCAAGTTAACTTGGAGTGCGGTGTGATCACCGAGTAACGAGCTTGAGGAGGAGCTTTTCTGCTTCGTTACTTATTTCCTTATGGACGAGGACTGAACTCGGGGAGGGTCTTCTTCACGGGCGAGGATAACGGAGGGGGATTTTTCTGGCGAGAATAATTTGAACTTGGTTCCTTACCAAGTTAACTTAAGAGTTCGGTGTGGCCACCAAATAACGGGCTCGAGGGGAAGCCTTTTCCTTCTTCTTCTTAATTCCTCAAGGACGAGGAATACCCCTGGTGTTTAAGGTGCACCAGGATATGAGGAGTCTCTCTGGCGAGAGTAAGTTGAACTTACCAAAGTTAAATTATCGTTTGGTTTGATAACCAGGGACTTAGCTTGAGGATGAGCTTCTTCTTAGCCCCTTAAGGTAGGTAGCCCTGCCTCTCCTGCAGGGTACTTCTTGGTCTGGCGAGCCAAGTACACTACCTCTCCAGTCTCGGTAGCTCGGTTGTGGATCCGAGGACTTAGTCACCTAGAGACTGACGTATACTACCTCGATTTTCCTCAGAGTTCCTCATTTATACCTCGCACCCCCACTGGGGGAGTGGTAAGGGAAGGGGGCTTGAGGACGGCCCCAGGAGAGTTCTTTTTCCAAACGGTCTTTCCCACGAAGTCAAACATCGGCTCCTCGTTATCCATCGAGATTGGGAGAAACCCATCTCCAATTTCTTGTTCGACGTGAAACTGGATCTCACTCTCCTGGGGGAGATCTTACCTTTTTGACCTTTAGGGTCTTACATGGCACCGAGTTGTGCCACACTGCGGTTAAGCACTGACCCGCCGATGCCTTCGACGGATGTCTTTGCGGTAACCGCCTTGTGACTGCACCAAGAGTGGAGGGGGGGGGGGGGGTAACCATTCCCCGACAACACCTCCCATCGAAGAATTTAATGGGGAGGGGGGATGCTCCCGGGAACTTAAAACACCTTACTCAACCTAGTCGAGATTAGCAAAGTTGTATTTCTTGAGCTCTCTCATACATTAAGTTTCCTAACACATGTACGCCCTCGCGCGCGTTTACACAAGGCAATGTGTCAAACTAGACATACTCGATTTACAATTTTACAAAAAATTAAAAAAACCTTAATTCGTCGATTACCTACAAAAAAAACGAACAAAACAAGCTACTTCCTTACATTTCTAAGTTTTTTTTGAGAACTTAAATCCTACCGATAAATATTAACACGTACAACAAATGAAAGCATGGTTTCACGCTCATTAGGTACTGAAATAACCCTAAATGGTTTTTCGTCTCCGCCTATAAAGCAGCTGTACTTTATCGGCTCCTTTGATGTAGCTGATCCTAAAATGGTGCTGTAAGACCAATACTTTACCGCGCCTGAGTTGGCCGTTCGGGTTATTGAGTCTACCCAAGTATGGTACTAAATGGTAGCGGTATTTCAACCTACTCGAATTACCCTTCTTATGGTTCCTGACTACCTTTAAACTGAACATTATGGCTAGAGCGGCCTGTTGTAGCGGGGCATAATTGATGGGAGCGTAGGTCCCATAGCTCTCCTTTAACCAGGTACACGGGAAGATCGTGTCTGGGTTCGATCTTTGGGGATCGAGAAAACTTTTCCCTGCGAGGTCGTTAATGGCGCTCACTACGACTTGGCGATTTAGCGGTAGCTCCGTGGACGTTCCGTTCGGGGAGGAGACTACTAGGGGTAGGGGATACTCATCCGCTTCTACCATTTGATTAGTCTTACACGGGTGTATCGCAATAGCACCTCTTTCCTCCTTCCTTGTCAACTCATTTGACTCGATTCTCTTCGCCGGTAGTTCCTCAGGTACACCTGCTCGTACCTCTACCCTCTCTTCTTCCGTGATAACCCCATTTGGCTGGGTTCTCCTCGTAGGTTTTCCTTTAGGTACTCCTGCTGGTACCTCATTCCTACTTCTTCCATCGTTACCCCATTTGGCTGGGTTTCCCTCGATAGTTCTTTCTTAGGTCCAGGCCGGGCTACAACTTCCTCGGCCTCTATGAGATTCTCGATAGGTGCTCTTTCGAGTGCGAGCAATCTTTCCTTTTCTTCTCTCTCTTCTCTTTCAGCTTGAGCACGTTCTTTTTTCCTCTTCATTCTCCTTTCTTCAGTCTCTTGCTCTGCTTTCGCTATTTCATTTTCCCGTAGGGTTCTTCTTTCTTCATCTTCCAGGTTTATCTTTAGTCTTCTTTCTTCATCTTCCATTTCTATCCTTATTCTGAATTGCTGTGCTTTTCTTTTCAACAGTATTATTTTTTCGCTTGTTTTACTTCCTCTCAGCATTCTTCTTTCCTCTATTTCTATTTTCCACTGTATTCGGGATTCTTCACTTTTCCGGTTCATCCGTATTTCTATATTTTCCCTTTTTCTATCAAACTCTATTATTTCTTCTTCTTCTTCTTCTCTTTGTATTCTCAATTCTTCAAGGATGTAGGCATCCATATCCTCGCCTTCAAATCCCAGAATTTTGGCTTGTTGGTAAAATCTTTTGACTGGATCCATTTCGTGTTGGTCCGTCGATTTTTCCTTTCTGTATTCTCAGGTAATTATGCCACCACTCACCAGGTAGCGCTCAGCATAACTTACCCTTAATCCCACTACTATGTTGATTGAAATACCACTCCGAAAACAAATTTACCACTTGGCCTACCAATTACCTTGAGATTGTTACCACCCCTAACTCTACCAATTTTCCTCTCGTCAATTATTCTCTTATTCCTGATATTCCTTTACGTGTTGGCTCTTTCTAAATTAAACACTGCTGGGTTCTTTCTAATAACAACCTACAAACCTGACACCACATTTATTTAATGTCGTAGAATTCCCCTCCTTTTTGTTTTATCTCTAAGAGTGCTAAGAGTGTCTAATATATTGATATTATAAGAATATCTTAAAGAACAGAGCCGTTACCAAACACGTAAGGATATAAAAGAAACTCCCACTAATTCACAAAATAAACTTATATTTTACCTTTATCAATTGAATACATAACATTTAGACATTAACTAAAGCAATACTCTGAATATTATCCTAAACAAGAATTAATTAAATTAGTTGACCCACAAAATTAAGTTAACGTTTTCTCTACACACAACAATAATGTAAGAATTAGGCTTACGGACTCATGTGGAGTTTAAAGGGCCTCAAAAAAATAAGTAAAATAACATTTGAAACACGAACAATAAGAAGAACACGCCTGATACACGTAAAAATAACAATACATAATAAACAACACATAACATAATAGGTAAAATACGCCAAAAAAAAGGAAAAAGTCTGCGATGCCCTCCTACAAGGCCCCCCCCCATCTAAAAAATCTTTTATATATATTCACCTACTTTATCTACTACTATCCAAAACCCTTCAAAGAGTGCAATATACCATCACTCACGACGCGTGCCGTGTGTCCAGTTGTAGATGGGCGAAATTCTACAGTCGTTTTTGCGAGGGTAGCAGCTGGGGGGTCCACACGTTCTTTCGGGAGGGGGGTCTTCAAGGACAAGGACCAATACGGTGCTTTATGCAACACCTAGGCAGTCGTGGTCTCTCTGGCGAGAGTGAGTCGAACTTGTTTCTTAAATCAAGTTAACTTGGAGTGCGGTGTGATCACCGAGTAACGAGCTTGAGGAGGAGCTTTTCTGCTTCGTTACTTATTTAATTATGGACGAGGACTGAACTCGGGGAGGGTCTTCTTCACGGGCGAGGATAACGGAGGGGGATTTCTCTGGCGAGAATAATTTGAACTTGGTTCCTTACCAAGTTAACTTAAGAGTTCGGTGTGGCCACCGAATAACGGGCTCGAGGGGGAGCCTTTTCCTTCTTCTTCTTAATTCCTCAAGGACGAGGAATACCCCTGGTGTTTAAGGTGCACCAGGATATGAGGAGTCTCTCTGGCGAGAGTAAGTTGAACTTACCAAAGTTAACTTATCGTTTGGTTTGATAACCAGGGACTTAGCTTGAGGATGAGCTTCTTCTTAGCCCCTTAAGGTAGGCAGCTCTGCCTCTCTTGCAGGGTACTTCTTGGTCTGGCGAGCAAAGTACACTACCTCTCCAGTCTCGGTAGCTCGGTTGTGGATCCGAGGACTTCATCACCTAGAGACTGACGTATACTACCTCGATTTTCCTCAGAGTTCCTCATTTATACCTCGCACCCCCACTGGGGGAGTGGGCTTGAGGACGGCCCCAGGAGAGTTCTTTTTCCAAACGGTCTTTCCCACGAAGTCAAACATCGGCTCCTCGTTAGCCATCGAGATTGGGAGAAACCCGTCTCCAATTTCTTGTTCGACGTGAAACTGGATCTCACTCTCCTGGGGGAGATCTTACCTTTTTGACCTTTAGGGTCTTACATGGCACCGAGTTGTGCCACACTGCGGTTAAGCACTGACCCGCCGATGCCTTCGACGGATGTCTTTGCGGTAACCGCCTTGTGACTGCACCAAGAGTGGACGGGGGGGGGGGGGGAAACCATTCCCCGACACCTTGCATAGGGGCGGATTCGGGTTCGGTGCTTGGCGCCGAGCCCGGATTCCTTCCCATGGAAGGCCCTACCGTCTGAGGCTGGGTCTCCTCAAGGACCATGTCTATCACAGTTGGCCATCCCCTCCCAGGACATCGCAGGTCCCCTTGGCAGTGTCGCCAGTCTTGTGTGGAGAGGAACAGGCCTTGACCCCGGCAAGGTTTAATATTCTTGCCAGCAGGTCTTTTGAGGGAAGCGACCTGGCTTCCCTCTCCCCCCTAAGGGGGTTTGCCCTACCGAGCCGCTTCGATGGGGAGCGGCTGGCTAAGGGCTGCCTGCTGGCTTTCTTGGCAGTCCCCTTAGAAATAAAAGAGGGGACTGACGCTGGGAAAAGGGAGGTGCCCGAAATCACCTCCACAGAAGGGGGTGAAGGGGAGTCGCCTGCACCCGTAGGCGAAGGAGAGGAGTAAGCCTACTCTCCGGTTAGAGAAATATGGAGGGTCCCCTGCGCAAGCATAGGGGGAAGGGACCTCCATTTTTTTGGTGGAGCTGCACGAGGGCGGCTCCGTCGATGAGCAAGGGGGAATTAGGGGGAGATTTTTTATTTTCTCATCATTGGGCATGGTGACCCTATTTGTGCTACGGGACGCAATAGCTCATTACCTCTCGCAGTTGCCCGCACTGCGAGAGGTGCTTACAAGCCCGGCAGAGCCAGGCGCCGCCATTCGGGACCACCCCTCCCGCCTGGTGGCCTGGCAGTCCATCGGCATGGCAGCTCCACCTTGGACACGGCGTAAAATTGATAGAATGTGAAGAGGAGAGGGAAAGGGATGTGAGGAAGGTATGGGTGGGGATGAAGCAGGTTGTTAAAAAAAACCCATCCCGAACCGGAGCTCAGGGGCTAGGGAACAATGTCCCCTCCCCCCTCAGCCCCGATCCGGGGTAATTGGCTTGAGAAGAAGGTCAGCATCTACCCTGTGAAATTAGAGGCTGACCAGAGAAAGTTGTGGGAGAGGTTGTATGAAAAGCGACGAGGTAGGGGAGAAATCGGGCTATCTGAAGGAAGGAAGAGAGGCTAAGCTGGGGGCGGACGGAGCGCTGGATCCCGTCAGCACGGCGGCCAGGATGGCAAATCGCCGCGCCCCTTACGGGGCGGGCATTATTGAGCCATCAAATAACATCACACGGACTCACAGGGTCTTTGGAGTCTCCAAGCCGGACAACACCATGAGGCTGATCTATGACATCTCACGCCTAAACCCGGTGTTTGAGGTTCCAAGCTTCCAAATATTCGCAAGGTTTTAAAATCCACCTTATCAACGGACTACGCCATAAAGTTGGATCTCGCGAGTGGCTTCTACCACATCCCGCTGAATAAGAATGCCAGGCACCAGTTCGGCGTTCGAATAGGGGATCGTACCTGGAGATTCTGTCGTCTTCCCATGGGATTCTCGGGTGCATCCTACATTATGCAGCAAATTATGGAAGCCATCGCCATTCGCCTTGCAAAAGCTGATGGCTGCAGGGCCTTTACCGAACTGGACGACTTCCTGGTGGTAGGCCCACTGGATAATGTTCTAAATGTGCTAGAACAGTTCCTCGAATCCAGCCTCAGCATAAATATTAAAAAGTCTGTCATCACTTCATGTCAACAATTGGAGTATCTTGGTATATTGATCGACCTAAAACACTAAAGGGTGCGACTCACCAAAAAGATAACAGATAAAACCACTCGGGCTCTAGGTTTTTCCAATTATCACAACCTAGACCACAAGTTCTGGCAACTCATGGGTGGACTCATTAATTTTCTCATTGCGGTACTCAATCTCCCATTTTTATGGGTACAATTATGTAATGCCGCTCGTCAACATGGCTACCGGGATGCCCGGCTACTGGAACTCATTCGTCTCATCGATTCGCTGTGGCCCCCCCCCTCCCCAAAGGCCACAGGGACCATCGTGGCATGCGATGCCTGCTTGTCCGGCATCGCCATCACCTCCGACGGAGAATCCTGGGTGTACCCAGCACATTTACTGCAAGTTCCACAGTTCGCATTTCATCTAGAGTCGGTAGCGCTTTGTTAACCCTCCTCCTTTTCTCAACTGCGCGCCTACTCTCGGACTGTCAGCCGGCCATGGCCAACACAAAACGGGAAAAACTGCAGGCGGATCTTCTTCATCTCCTTTCGGGCCCTACCTTGGTGGAATTCTCCTCCTGCTGGCGGACGTGTGCCAAAAACATTCGTTACGCAAGTTCCGGACGTAACCTGGCGGACGGCCCGTCCCGGAACTGGGAGGAATCTTCCGCTACGCTTCAGGGTAGCCCAGTCCTCACCGCCTTAGGCTCTGCCTATATAAGGCGGTGAGGACCTGGGACGAGCACATTCGCTCGCCGACTCCCGCCGACAACGCACAACTTCGTCATTTTCCCCACCCGCCCGCCCTCTACGACACGGTAGCCACTTTATCGCCTTTGCGAATTTATAACCTATTCTGTTTTATATAGCTTTTCTCATTGTCTCTTAACAACCCTTTTTATGTAATAATTTTTGCAAAAATTTTTCTAAATAAATGGTCGTAATTTCTCCAAGTGGGAGAATGGCTAAATAAAAAAAAGTAGTTCTGCGAGGGTAGAGCGCACCAACTTTCCCAGCCACCATGTGTTCAAATCAACCCAGTGCGGGGCTTCCTTAATTTGCACTCAGGCCTGGAGGAGGTGCAGCTCCTCCGGATACCAGGCTACCTTGAGGGGCATCAGGTCTCCAAGCTAAGGTGCGTTTAAGAGTGGGGTTCACAATTGTACAACGACTAGAAGTTCTCCAGTGAACGATCATTTCCCTAAGGCCGCACCTCCCTATGAGCTGCCAGAGAGACGGCGACAGGGTGGCTTTCCTTCGTCAGCTGTATTGATCGTCGACAAGACAGCCAAGATTTGAACATCTGTTGCGACAGACGCAGTGAAGCAGGGTTGGCAAATCATAAAAATTAGCCGAAAAAAACGAGTTTTATTACCGGTGTTTTTGCTGGGTTTTTTTCAAGCGAAATTTGAAAAAAACTTTTTTTTTCCAAAAACATATTTATATTTATAATTTCAACAAATATGTAGCAAATTAAGGTTATTTCTCTGATACTGACTCATAATTCATCTCTACTTCTACAGGTTATGGCTATCATGAGTATCCACAATTCTCGATCTATTCTTAGTATAATATAATTATTAAACTAAGTAATTATTAATATTACAAAAATAGAGATAGCTATTCTTTTTCTATGTTATTCTAATGCTCGTAGCATTTGATTTTTTGAAAAATAAAACAGAATAAAACCTGGGGTTTGGGGGGCCTTTACAAAATTTCGTTTTTTTTGCCAATCCTGCAGAGACGGGGCCCGAAACTTCTATGTAGTTGGCCTGGCAGCCAAAGTAGTAAAGCCCACCGGCCATAAGTGATATAGTCTTATGTACCCAAGAACGGCCGCAGGGCAATGGTCATGCCATTACACATAGGGAAGGGGTGATTGGGGCAAAAACTCCACCTTCCCATTAATCGCACCCCAACGCTCAGGAACCCTCAACTCTTGCAACCTACGGGCTTGTTTATGGAAGTTCCAGGTCCTTAAGCCAAGATAAAATAAAACGGGATAGTTGCAGAAAAAAAGGCGTCAATAGAAGTGCAAGGTAGGGGAGGGGGGGGAGAGAAGCTTCTCTAGGCCCAGTTCAGATTTCAATTCAACTCAGTAAGCGAGAGGCCTTCCCTATCCGAACTCGGGACCGGAGGACGTGCTGCTCCCATTGGTACGAGGTGTAATAGGATATACAGGGTACCGAGCAGCGGGCTATCCCGCAGAAATGGGTTACAAGTGGGGGCTGGTACCATCCTAGCTTAAGTTCGGCAGCAATCGACCACCGAGGGTTAAAACCCCTGCCACTCTCAACTCCTCGAGAACATAGCATCATCGTTACCCACTAAAGAGAAACTTAGGACATCTCCGAGCTCGACCCTTGTGTCCCGCAGGATGTACTAAGGAATGGGACGTAGACTTGTCACTCAGACTGTCTGCACTATGGTTGGACGTGTCAGAGAGACCAAACTCAAGCATTAGGTCGTGCCCTTACCTGCCACAGCCATCAAATCATTCCTAGAGAGAAACATGCCCATCCGCTGGACAGGGGTTGCGGTGATGTCCAAGTGACTTTTCTTAATGAGCAAAATATTTTACATACGTGGGACCGGAGTAGGAGAATCTTCACTTACTATAGTTACAACCACAACAACCAGATTACTTACATCATGTTGGTTGCTGTTTTGTTTTTTAACTTAGGGCACTCATCTGTCGACTGCCCATAGGGGCAAAACCAATGAAATTATTATTTAACCAAGTTTTAGGCTAATTTATGTAAATTAAAAAAAAGAAAAAACCTTCATAGGTACGCTTAGCTACCGGAGGGAGCCCCTCCCCCCCCCATCAGGGGACTGAGAGTGCACCCAACCTCTGAAAGCCCGTCTCCTCTCTGTTGGTCACTGGCGTCTTCCAAGTGGGAAATATGTCTAAAAGGTAAAACAGAAGACCAGTAAACATGAACCTTTCACTTTATTATCTACATTTTTCAAATATTACTAAAAAAAATATACAATACGAATAAAATGTACATAAACAAATTTACAACTTGCAGGGAAGTAATGTTCTTCGAGGTCCTGAAACTTGTAAGTCAAAAACAAATTGACAAAACAAAAAAAACAAACATGTTTCGAACAATGAGAATAATAATGGAATCTGAAGCTAAATAATAATCTCCATTCACATGTGGCTAGCACCAAACAAGTTGCTTTGATTTTTTAATAAAAGTAAACTGCAAACGCAGCTATGGAATGGTGGTGACAACAGTAATAGTAAAGTCTCCTAGGTACTGCATCGACCAGGCCTGAAGGACGTTCCTCAGCCAAACAAGTGGCGGTAACTAATAGACCAACCAATCTAAGAGCGTTTCCCAGACGCGCCCGATGCAGTGCCGAGGAGACCCACTCCAATAGTAGCCCCAAGTTCCTTTTGACTTAGAAAAACACTACACAAACAATATATTAAAACTTTTCGAGATTTATGACGTATATATACGGGTTATTAACGTTAATATGGTGCTATCAATTTATCTGTTTTCTGAACTCGATTGCTTATCAGTTTTTTACGAAAATATCAAATTTACGTAAATTACAAAACTTATATTACGAAAATTAGCCTAACGGATAAAAGATAATTCTAATCACGGAATCCTTTCTTCCATTGCAATATCATCGCACTCATCATGCTCCCACAAGTGAGGCCGGCACTCATCAATGCCACAGACAAAAAATATTTATATCGTTGCTACCCACGGGTAAAGCAAGAATGGAAAGAAAAATGGAATGACTAGTGAAAATCTTGGCTAGGAAAGACAAAGACACTTGGCAAAGCCCATTAATAATGCAAAATGGGCGTCAAACCAGATTGCTAACGCGACGTAAACCAGAATAATCCAACGGGGAAATCTTCACTTAACACTGATAGAAGAAGGTTAGAGAAAAGGGAAGAGTAAAAAATAATCTGGCGATAAAGGCATCGTTACCCTTAAATCTAGGGCCAAAAGGAGGAGGTCTAAGCCTCCAGAAACAAATCCATTTAAGGAGCGCGAAGAATTGGTACGAATTAGAAGTCCCTTTTGGGAACAAGAAAAAGTACTCGACAAAAAACAACAAACCATTTGGAGTGAAATCTAATCGAATTTTCTACTAAAAAGAAAACATCTCAAAATATCACGATCGCGAAAACTAAAAATGATATGCAAATAATGTATCACCAGATTCCATTAAAAATAAATTGACGGAATTAACCCAACCTCAAAATTTCATGTCTTTAGTCAATCATCTCGTCTAAGCCTGACAACCATCTTAATCATACCCCACCCCCCTAAGAAACCAATTGCACTTCAAGCCAAGCTCTGAACTTCAAAGGAACAAGGGGAAATTTACTTGGCAACACCATCGTCTACTTCCAACTACCAAACACAATGGCATCAAACACAGCAGCAATCATCAGGGTCAGATAAACTACGTGCACTGTTTAGCTGAAATCTCACCATACCTAAATAAAAATTCAGTTTAAATCACTTTTTCCAGACTGCCATAAACCACTTCCTATAGCAACATCTGGAGCACCCTCACCCCCCAAAAAAAAATAAAACAGTAAAAATACACAAATGAAAATATTTTGAAAAACACTCGAAAGATCTAAAACTACTCTCATACTGTTAACAACCATGCGAAAAACGCTATAAGTCACTTTTACCAGAGATTAACCCCTAAGCTGCGTGAAAATATAAATCAGTAATACATGCAGAAAAATTGTCCGTTTTCTCACAATTTAACTGCATGTTTGAACATCCTAAATTATAAGTATTAATGTCTTTTTTTCTGTAATGGCGCCGTCGAGAGAAAGCCGCGGCGCTCCTTATAGTTACGGCCGCAGAATGGACGAAACCCTTGATCACGCTTAAGGTGTTAAAAAGCTCTTGCAATGCAACAATGATGAGCCAAGGCAAGGACATATAGATTATATTTATATAAATTATTTTTGTTACATATTTATATGAACTATGTAATTAACAACACATCAACGAATTAGTTTTGGAGCTTTAATAGTTTTCTCTAACGAGGAATAATAGTACATAATAACAATAATTTATCGAGTTGTGATTACCTTACACCTAAGTTCGGTTTCAACTAGTTTCGTCATCCATTAAGTACTAGCGGTTTTTATTGTGATCCAGTATAAAACTCCTAAACAAAAGATCAATGTAAGTGTTGCTTTAAATAATTACATTCTTAATTCCTCCTGAATGGATTGCTCAGCGTCCTGTAATCATAAACCTCGATAGTACTATTAGTAATAATAATATATCTTACGTTCAAAACTAGTCTAAATAACCCGGAGGTAATTTACCCACTAAATATGGACCTGTGTGCTATCATATTTCTTCGTCCATTATACTCTCCCCCTCCGGGTTCGGGTAATGGTGAAAGCCCTCTTATTTCTAAGGTGTCAAATGGATCCCTTCTAGATCCTAGATGAGATTGTGGTGCCCAAAATCCCGGTCGGGGAGGCAGCGCATCTTAACCGACCCATCGGCGCCGCACGAAAATAGGCGATTGCTCGAATCTAGAAACAGATTGGTCACGCCCTGACTCAGGTTCTTGAAGAGGGAGGTCCGCGAGTGGACGCCGGGTAGATTGTAGATGAGATTATGTACGGAGAGACCCCACACCTGTGGGTTTATTATTGATAAAAATGAGACTAATAGGGAAATTACTGCAGGAAAATATTTTAAGAGATTCGTAAAGTAAAATTAACGAAGGAGGGGGAGGAGGCATAGTCGGGAAGATTCATGAACTAGGAAACTACTTGGGGTGCTAGGAACCCATGGAGGGCCACAATTCTCCTGAAGCTATCCACATTTCACAAATAGTTTTACACTTCTGGTGGCCGCCACCGAGGGTACAGTCGCCAAAATTACAAAAAACCTAGTTTTAGGGAAAGTTAATATAATCCTGTAATTTTTAAATAGCGCCTATCTGGCGAGTGTTAGTAACAAAGGGTCTTAGAAGTCGCCAAAGAAAGGCTTGTAAAATTAGGTATTTCACTTAAAACAAAAAATAACTACAAAAAGGAGGAAAACATAAAGCAAACTCCACCGACAGAGAGAGGCTGCCTCACTTGGGAAGGACGAAACCGTTCCAACTACAACGGACAAGCGGTAGCGATCCCGCTCGTCCAGGTACCGGGACAGGTAACGTGCGCGAAGATCTCACCTAGACTAGGATATTCAACAATAAGAGTGTGGGGGACAACGCAATCATCGCAGTAAATTGCAAGGGATCGCCCAATCAAATGGCGGTCCAATTGGAAGAAGACAGAAATCTACCTGAAGCTGCCGAAGCAATGGGAGTTACGTCCAAAGAAAAAATAGCGGCGCGATGGCACTCGAATTTAACTTCCCATCGGCCGTCTCCCATCTTATTTGCAAGGCAGTCCTGAGAGCTGATATGATTTCTGCCATGTAGTCGGTGTGAAAGAGAGCGAAACGCTGGTCTGGTGGCCGAGTCCTGGCGAAGTCTTTGGCGTCCTCATTCCCGACAATTTACAAACGTCAAGAACCCAGCAGAAGATAATCTCGACTTCTACTCGGCTCGCGGCAACCACGGCGTCAAGGATACTGCGACCCAGGGGCTGAGCAAATTCCAATGCCCCGATAGCAATCAGAGCATAGATCACGATCTGGTCTCAAACCGGGCACAACGCGTTATCTTTCGTGTCAATCGGTGTAATGCAACCAGTTCGCCCATGAAGACAGACGCAGCGCCTATTAAGAGCCCTGGTGACTTTAAAAAGTGATACGGCGTAGAAGCTGACCCCCTCTCCGAACTTTGACCCACCTGTGTATACTGGCACGGATCCAGCGTGACACGAAGTATGCTCCAAAATGTTCGAGCGCAATACTATAGTGCTTAAGAAGCTTTGGGAGCAGAGACGTGGTGACAAATAGTCAAAGATGGTACCCTCCAGGGTGGCGTCCTGGGCAGATTCAGAGGCACCACGCCCGAGAGCTAAACCCACCTCTCGAATAAGTTTACTATCCATAGACCGCAAAAGGTTTAGGGTATGACTAGCGTGTCTCGGCTGTATAGGCACCATCGAAAGTGGACATGAATGCGATGAGAGTCGTTGGTTACTGAGGAAGGCGCCAGACTCGCGCGTACAGGCGCATAATGAACTATGCACAGCATCGAAAAGCAAGCTCTCAATAGGAACGAGCGAAAGGTACCGATCGCCAGACGGAGTCAGGTGTGAGGGATCATGTCCACCTTCCGCAATTCACATTCTGCTCCGGAGGCGTAAAACTCGCATCCGTAGTCAAGCTTTGATCGAACAAACAACGATAAAACAGCGAAACGGTAGCCCTACCAGCAATCCAAGTGGTGATCCTCACGGAACTAAGAATATCCAAGGCGCAAATCCGGGTCGGGGTGAAGCCATGGGTGGCGACAGAAGTATATTACCTTAGTCTAGGCCAGGGAAAATCAAAACCTATTCGCTTCGCATACCTGTATTAGTCGACGCTCCAGAGTTGGCATCTGGGCTGCACCCGGCCGCCCCCTCCCCCCTAATAGGTGGAATCAACGATTTCTTAGAAATTTAGATATGAAGCATCCCTTAGCCCCCATCGTGTAGAGGGTTACCATGCTATATCATAGGCCTTCTCCAGATCAAAAGATACCGTGGCGTGATGCTGTCTGCGAAGGAAGTCCTCGCAAATAGCATTTTCCAGTCGTAGCCAAACATCCGACGTAGAGTGGAACTTGCGGAAGCCACACTGTGCAAAAGTCACGGGAAAGGTTAGAGAAATTGGGCGAAAACCGGCCGGGGAAGAGTCATCTCTCCCCGGTTTGCGAAAAGCGAGCAACTAGCCATTCGCCAGGAGTCTAGGAGGGTACCCTGTCCAGATCCTGGTGAACAGATCTAACAGAAATGTTATGCCTTGTTCACCTAGGCGTCGAAACATGGCATACGGAATATCGATCGGACCAGAGTCCGCGTCGGCACATAAGGCGAGGGCGGAAAGGAACTTATTCAGGATAAACTTATCGTTTTTAGGGTTCCTCGCCTTTGGATGTAAACTGTAGGCGGCGGCCTTCAGCGAGATCACGACGTGCATTGAATGCTGGCGGAGCAGCATCTCTGCTAGAGAAAGCTATTGCAAAGGATTCCGCCACGAATACGGGGTCCAATATTGCGGTCCGTTCTGGAGATAGGGAGGGGAGGGGAAACCTGCGAGAATTTTCCTCCAATTCTTTTGACTTGCTTTCACATCTCAAGAAGAGTGGCTTTCCCGTTAAGAGAAGACACTTGTGCCCGCCAGGAAGAGCGGCGGGCGTGAATAGAAATGCGGGAACCTACCCCTAGCTCGACTGTCAGAGAGAGAGTTACAAGGAGTTACAAGGAAAGAGAGTACCCTAGGAGACCTTACGGTCCATTCAAAGAGGGTACCCTTCGACTAGCAATTCAGCGGGCACATGGCTGCTCAATTGTTTTGCGTCCTTAAACGGCCACTTTTCAAGACTTTGTCTAGTCTTGACTTGAACTGGTCAACAGATTCACTGTTCACAACTTCCACTGGAAGTGCGTTCCACTTACTGCAGATACTGTAGGTGAAAAAAATTTCCACACAGATTGCGGTTGTAACGCTTCAGTTCAAGTTTGAAGCCATGATTGCGCGTTCTGTTCTCACTCAGTGTGAAAATATCCCGGTAGTCAACATTGTCGAACACTCGAAGTATTTTCAAAACTTCGATGAGCTGACCACGCAGTCTACGGGTTTCCAGCGAGAACAGATCTAACTCCCTTAGTCTATCCTCATAACTTTTATGTCGGATAGAGGGAATCAGTTTGGTTGCCCTGGCTTGTACGCGTTCCAACCTTGCGATGTCCTTTCGAAACGAAAGACTCCAAAATTGTACGGCATACTCCAGGTGCGGCCGAACGATGGAGTTGTACAGACAAAGTACTATCTCCTTGTTACGGTATCCAAACTGGCGCTTTATGTAGCCTAACATTCTTTGGGCTTTCTTCTCTACCTCGATGCAATGTTTCGAGAACTTGAGGTCGCTAGTGATAGTTACACCCAAGTCCTTCTCAGTGTCACTCGATTCAAGAGCAGTGCCCTCAAGGATATACTGAGATTGGGGGTTTATGTGGCCGATATGCATTACTTTGCATTTCCCAACGTTAAAAGGCATTTGCCACGTGTCCGACCACTCTCCAATCTTCCCAAGATCTTCCTGCAGGCGGGCAGTATTTCCATCCTTTGCAACGTTTATACCAAGCTTGGTATCGTCGGCAAATTTAGAAATCTTGGCAACCATGTCACCGTCCATGTCGTTGATGTAGATAATGAATAGTAGTGGTCCCAGGACAGAACCTTGAGGCACCCCGCTAGTAACGGGCACCCACTCAGAAGCCTGTCCATTCAGCACCACCCGTTGCCTTCTGCCACTTAGCCAGTTATCGATCCAGCCGGCTACTTTTCTGTCTATGCCCAGCGCTCGCAATTTCCGGAGAAGGCGGCGGTGTGGTACCTTATCAAAGGCTTTCTGAAAGTCTAAGTACACCACATCCACCGCCTTGTCCCGATCGTGCTCACTGAAGACGAAGTGGAATAATTCCACAAGGTTCGTCAGGCATGACCGTTACCTTCGGAAGCCGTGCTGGGAACTCCTCAGTAGCAGCTTTGACTCTAAATACGACGTCATTTTGTCCACCATCATGCTTTCCATGAGTTTACCGACTATCGAAGTCAGACTGATAGGTCGGTAGTTTGATGTATGGCTGGGGTCTCCTTTCTTGAAGATCGGAGTCACCTCCGCCTCACGCCAGTCTCTAGGAACGCATCCGGTCCGGATTGACATGTTAAAGATAGCGCACAGATGTCGTGATACTTCATCGCACACTTCCTTCAACACCTTGGATAGAAACCCGTCCGGTCCAGGGGACTTATTCGTCTTTAGGTCAGCGATCTTTTTCTTTATTTCTCCTTCGGTGAAGTCCAGTACCTCCAGCTTTTCCCCCGAGTACGAATCCGTCGGTTGGAGAATGGGACCACACTCTTCAGTAAACACTGAAGAGAAGTAGTCGTTGAGGAGGTTAGCATTTTCTGCATCTGAATGCTTTAATGCCCCCTCCTCATTTCTCAAAGGGCCAATCATTCGACGGATTGGTTTACGGCTGTTCACATATCCAAAAAACTCCTTGTGATTCTCTTTACAGAGTCTCGCCACTCGGAGTTCCTCAGACCGCTTAGCCGCCCTTATGCTGGACTTCACTCTCCTGGCTAGCCTCCGGTATTCGTCAGTCACCCGAGATCTTCGATTGCCGGTACACATTTCTCTTCTCCCTAAGCAGTTGCCCGATTTCTTGATTAAACCACTTTGATTGAACAGAGGACCGACGGGGGCATTTCAGAGGGATGAAACGCGATTGAAGACTCATGAATGAGGTTTTGAAACTGTTCCAAGAGTCTTCAACAGCCTCGCACTCTTCTAGCCTCGCGTCAGTCAGTCCCGGGCGTAGACCTACAAAGTCTGCTCTTCTCAAATCAAGTTTCCTCGATTTACTAGTTGCAGGCTCTGCCTTGGGAACTTTGACTACAAATCTAATTAGTCGGTGGTCACTGACCACCGAGCTCTTCGCCAACAAGGAGGTCCTCAACGATGTCATCCTCAGAGTTGAAAACCAAGTCGAGGATATTGTCTCCTCTCGTTGGCTCTCTCACCCATTGAGTGAGGAACTCGTTGTTCGTGAACTCCAGGAGTAGTGCATTCTCGCCACAGGGTTCTCTGGTTTCCCAGTCAACTTGTGTGTTGAAATCTCCCATGACGATACACACTCTGTCCTCGACAAGTTATCCTAGTAGCTGGTACAGATCTTTGTCCTTTTTAACGAGTTGGGCAGGGTCTATAAAGCACCAGGGTCCTGTATTTGGCAGGATCTATCTCTAGGTCAACACCTAGTAGTTCATGGTCGGATACGATGTTGCAATCCGTCGAGTTGAGAGTATCCTTGACATACATCACACCGCCACCCTCTCTGTCTGGCCTATCTTTCTGGAAGAGCTGGTAACCGGGAATCGTGAATTCACCTTCAAATTCTCGGCTTGAGGTTTTAATCCACGTCTCCGTTATGGCCACCATCTCAGGTTCCTCTGTTGCTACGAGGCCACGGAGCTCAAGAAACATATTCCTGATTGACCTCGCGTTGAACAGAAGAACTTTGAGGGAGTCCCCCAGTGTAGGACTCCCTACGCTCTTCCGTTTCCCGGCTTCTTTTGTGTGGCAGTACCCCTCTTTGCCACATCTAAGAACGTCGTTCCAGGAGTGACACGGGCATACTGTCTTATGTCCGCCTTCACTCTGGGTCGGACGCTCCTCTGCGTCCGCTCTACGACATCCTGGATTAAGTTACAGAGTACAGCTTTTCCCGTGAATGAAAGGTGCACTCCGTCCCTTTGGTAAAGGTCGTTTCGACCGTAAAAGGTGCGGTAAGGGTCCAGAAAGAAGACCCCTTCCGCCGTACAGAGGTCGGACAGGCGCTGGTTCAGGGTCACGTTCCTTGAGTGAGCTGTCCAGCTAGGACCTCTTCTTGGGAGCATCCCTACAACGACCCGTTTGCGAGTTCTCAATCAACAGTCGTCCACGGCTCCCATGACCGTGTTGAGAATTTTCTGGCTGGGGCCTACTTTGCCTCCTCGGATGTAGAGGTCATTTCCACTCACCATCAGGGCAACGAATGAATTCTCGGAGATCTGAGATTTCTCAGCCTCTACCCTGATGTGGTGGTTTTCCCGTCCTGGCTGGCAGCATACCTCCACACTAGTGCGAAGGCGGGCCACTAGCAGGGGCTGCAAACCTTGTGCTTAGGAATCGCTCACAAGGGTAACCCTCGGACATTTCCGTGCAGAGGTTTGAGGCTTTCCTTGCGGAAGCGAACACACACACACACTCTCTCTCTCTCTCTCTCTCTCGAGAGAGAGAGAGAGAGAGAGAGAGAGAGAGAAAGAGAAAGGAAGATACGCGCCGCATCGCCCCTCAATAAAGAGAGAGACAACTGACCAGGGTTGGATCAAATACTGATTATTATAAATCAAATACAAATACTTTTATTTCTGAATCTAAAAATACAAATACTACTATTCCAGATTTCAAAAATACAAATAAAAATACTCTTGAAATTATACATAAAACATAAAGATACTTTTTTCCAGTGAAGTTTACATTTTATATCATCATCATCACTTCACTAACCCTATAATATAAGGGGATTTTTTTGAGTATTTGAATAATAATTTCATCTTAGTTTTGTTATGACTTATGTTTTTTTATCAAAGTTATTTCTAATAATTCTTTTATAATATTAAAAAACAAAAAGGTGAAATTCAGAAATAAATATAAGTATCAAAATTTGTGAATTTTTTAAAACCCAAAGAATTACAAATGGTGAAGTTCAGAAAATTTATTTTAGAGTTCCTTTTTAAAATTATTATAATTGGCTAAGTTCAGAAAATTTATAAAAATTTAACCATTGTTACTTTTTTTTAATTTTAAATTTTATCTTAGCAGCGAAGCCATTGCCTGGTAGCATAATTGCATTTTATCATCATTAATGGCCAGAAGGTTTACGGGCTGAGTTTTACTCGCCCAGGAGTGTAAAAATTGTCGGCCTTGCTAAACACCCTCTCAGATTGTGCCGACGTTGCACAGCACCCTAGAATATTCTTGGCGGAATGCTTCAAAATTTTGAAGCTTTTGGTATCACGCCAATACCTCAGTGGTTGACATCAAAAGGCAGAACACCTTCTTCTAGGTACGTTTCAAGTTCTGCCATCACCACTGTAGTGTCGTTTGTTGATGAACTTGCCATCATTTGCCCAGCTGGAGGTATGTAGGTAAAAATACGAGACGAAAGGTTCACTCTCTTGAATTACTTTCTTATTCAAGGTCGATTGAGTTGACTCGGAAAAAATTAAGTCCACAATCGTCGAAACCTTTTCCTTTTGCATTTCCTTACATGACATCCATGCCAGCTTAAACCTGGGGTCCATGAGAGCTGTGGCAATGACATCAGTCCTCTTAAAAAATGAATGCAACCTCTTCTTGATACAAGACTGTAGTGCATTTGCCAAGTTAAAGCAGTAGATCGGTTTACTTTCCGCGAATAGTTTGAGGCTGTGCTCAAGGCCAAATACAACTGGTGCAACGCAAGAAAGTGTAACGTTTTCTCCTTCCATTTGCGTCATCGCCTCTTGGAACCGTTCCAAAACTTGTATCATTCTTTCAGTATTGCTATTTCTATTTCTTTCAACTCTTCTACAGTTCGGTTCGAGCCTTGGAGACGAATGGCTAAGTTGACTCCGTCGGTTTCCTTTCCTTGAGAACTGACTTAAGCATTGGCAGTTGAGAGTCCATCTAGTAGCGTTGGCAGACTGCAGTGAAACCCCAATCTTTTCCAAGAACGGTGATGCCACAGTAGATCGACGCATTGCAGCTACAATACTACAGCACTTGTGTATCACAGTTGCAATTGCACTTTTTCTGACACAGGGATCATTGAAGGCATCTCGTATGCAGAGTTGTTGTGTGTGTGCAAAGCAATTGGACCGATCCGATGGAAGGGAAAGCACTTCATTCAGATCAAGTTCTTCTTCCAAAATATCAAGGTCAGTAGTGTCTTCATTTTCACCACTACTTTCATTCCTTACTTCATTTCCATATAATCCTGGTAGACAGACATCAGATGCTCTCACCATAGAAGAGGCATTGTCTGCAACCACTTTCCTCACCTTGCCACGAATTCCGAATTTAGTAACTATATCCTCATATGCTGTAGCGATGTTCACAGCTGTATGTCGTTCTATAAACTGATCGCAAGCAATGTCGCGCGACTTTAGCTCCCATGATGAGTTTATGAAGTGCAGTGACAGGGAGAAATGATATCATTTTCCGTTTCGTCTAGAGGTCCAATGGCAGGTACATACGATTGAAATGTTTGAGTTCTGTCATCAATTGAGACTCGATGTCTTTCGCTCTCTGCAGAAGTAAACTGCTTCTAAGTGTGGTTCTGCTTCGTGCAGAAGAGCTCTAAAAGTATTACTTTTAACAATACTCAAAGGCAGTTTAGTCACATGCGATGGAGTCTTAAGAGTTTCTTTACTATAGACCGTTGTTTGATGTGATTAGCGTAAAATATTTTCTCTTGTGCAGGTTTGACCCTGAAGGAGGTCATTTTGGTCTGTGAGTGTGACGCAGAGCTCTCACGCTTCTTGTTTTCCTCTGCAGCTCCCAAGGTCTTATATTCATCATACTAGGCTTTGTGAACTCTTCTGAGGTGGACAGCTAGGTTAGATATTGCCTTCGTTGCTGCCGAATAAGACTTTTTGCAATTCAAACAGACGGCTATGAGATTCTTGCCAGTAGACTTGACCCCATTCAACCCCACTTGAGTTTACCTCGACCCGCTTCCAACCGTTCCTCGAACTCAGAGCGCTCAGTCTCGATTCGTGTTTTACTCGAAAGCAAGATCTAAGTTCATCCCGTAATAGTCAGTGTCAAGAGACTTATTTGAATTTTGCACCAAGGCAAGGATTACTCCCTCGGACTAAATCTTCGAGGTAACAGTAACGCGCAACTCTCCTGTGCAAGTGCTTTCTATACACCCCTTCCCCGTTTGCTTCGTATACGCTCAAGGTCATGCCAGCGACCCTCGGTCAATATTGTTCGTTTGTTTGTACGGTGACCGTCCCGGGACCACCAAGTGAACCCCCTTTTAGCCGCTGAGACCCGTGTACATCTAATGTGTATATAGCTTGTTTTAAAACTCCTTTTAACCTTGTAAAATAATATTAATTTGCATATTAGTAGATATTTTTTGTACACGTTTTTCTGTTATACCGGAACCTCCAAGATAGTCGACTGTTGGCCAACCTACATTCTGTTAATACGCACTCGAGACGCAGAAAGGGTTAACGTGACCCTATTCTACGATATCTATATTGGACTGGTATTAGGTTACTGGGGTTAATCTTGGTCAATCAATTGATTGAAATTTGATAAATCTATTGGTTAACCTTGGTTAAATTGTTAATTATTGGCTAATCTTGGTTCCGGTTTTGAAGTTTAAAAGGTGAGAAATAACCATTGCATACCTATTTGCGAAGTGTATTTGTTCCCGTTCCCATTTTTTTTTTTATGAATTGACTGTCAGGTGACCGTGTTTAACCATTAATTTTATTCCCCCACGGAATTGAATTGTTGTCCTTCAAGACCTCATCTCGTGCCAAAAGTTGAAGGTATAGAAAAATAGGATTATTCTTCTTATTGCTGTGTTAAGAGTGCTGTAACTCTCGTCTCAATTACAGTGAAATCTCGACCGCAAAAGCTATCTCGCGAGTTTCGTCCCCCCTTCCTTTCTTGTTCGAGTTTTCGTTTGTTAGCAAAACCATTCGCACTCCCGTTCGTGGATAAAGGAACCCATAATTCCGGTATATTCATTGTCATGCGTTAATTTAATTCTTGGTGTTGTGCCTATCACGTAAATTAGCAGCATGTCGCTGTTTGAAATTTTCAAGGCCCAAGGTGTAACTCGGACTCAGTGGCAAATATCTGATGGCCTACATCCACGAAGAAGAGAAAGAGAAAAAGAACGAGAAGATAAAAGGAAGAGAGAAAAAAGAACGAGAAGAGAAAGAAAAGGAACGAGAAGAGAGAATTCGCTCTCATAGATTTTAAGTGAGCAAGAGCAAGGAACGAGACGCTCTCCATAAACTCAAGTGCTAGACTAGACGCACCGCAGTCTCCGACCATAAAACTCCCCATCTTTAAAGAAGGCGAAGACTTCGGGTCTTATCTCACCCACTTCGAAAAGATCTTCGAGGTGAACCAGTGGGACATCGAGAAGGACGGCGTAGCACAATCTTTGCCCCTGTTGAGCTCTCAACTCAGGGATATTTTTATTTCCCTCCCATCAAAGGCAACAAATGATTACTCATCGTTAAAAGCAGAGTTGCTCGCCGCTTACATGACCCCGGATTTCTATCGAGCTAAATTTAGGCACTGTCGCATTCAATCAAACCAGACCTTCCGACAGTTCGGTTCCTTCCTACAGCGTCATTTTAGTCTTTGGATTGACGCATCCAAGGTGCCTCATGAATACGACGTCCTCAATGACCAATTTCTTGCGTAGCTCCCTTCGGAAATCAGATCCTTCGTGGAGGACCGGAGGTGCCATACTCTCATGGAATGCATCGAGGAGGCTGACGTCTACGCGGCTATCAACAACTGCTATCCGAAGGGAGGGAAGATCAGAACCCCCATCTCCTAAATCCAAACCCAGCATGAACAAATGTTCCTAATAATGGGAATAAGTTCGTTAAGGTGACTGGGCCCTTCAAACCCAAACCTCTTTTCTCGTCGGACCACCGTGATGTTAAGCCCTTCTCCCAATTCCCTTGTTTCGTCGTTCCCCATGAGGAGCATCGTGTGCTATTCCAGTGGAGTTTCTGGCTACGTGAGGTCCAACTACCCTCAAAACTCACAGGTTAGAAGCACCAATCCTTCTCACCAGGTACACCAGGTCAGTGCTATTTCTAATTCCCCACCGTCGCAAAGTGAAGCTCCCCCCCCCTCTTCTTCAAACCCGCCGAATACTGCTGGCCACCAGCTAAAACTTTTTGTTCGATAAAAATACCCCGGGGCCCTCCGAATTGAAACTGGAGCAGTGAATGGGTGATTCAGGGTGCACGTGCATTGTTGTATCCGATACACTACTCCCCCTTGTGGCTACGGACTATGATAAGTTTGCCGTAGTGCATGATTACTTGGAGCGCGCCAATAAATTTCTCCATTGTTCACTGTTACAATGAGTGCGCGTATTCTACTGGTTGGGCAGCTCCCATTAGGTTTTGTTCTGTCCTAATTGGTCAGTCCCCACGGGTTTCTTCCGCCCCCGTGGCTCAATCCGTCCCCGCGCGAAGGAACTGGAAGCCCCTACACCCCTGGAACCCCCGTGTGCTCCCGAATTCCAGAGTGCGATGACCCGTGACTTTGCCAAAAGCCAGAGGGAATGTGAATTTCTTCGTCCCTTGTGGTCCAAAGCCAAGAACAAAACACGCGAAACCGTCAAAGGGAATAAGGTGATTTCCTTCCTCATCAAGGACGACCTCCTCTATCGAGTGTGCACCGAGGAAAACGACACAGAGTCCCGCACACTATGTGTACCCGGCTCCCACGTCCCTCCAATCCTGCAAACGGCCCACGATAGCCTATTTGCTGGTCACTTTAGTCACACGAAGACCGCTCAGAGGATCTTAAAATATTTTCATTGGCCTGGCGCGACCGACGAAATTCTGCGACATTGTCGTTCGTGCGACATTTGCCAAGAGACGGTAAATGTCTGAACCCTTTTCCCGAGGAGCTATCGACCTAATCGGACCGACCCACCACCCGTCGAGCGAAGGCCATAGTTAAGTTTTAACGCTGGTGGACTTTGCCACTCGATTTCCCTGCGCCGAAGCCCTTATTTACATCTTTTCCTGTGTGGGCCTACCCAGAGAAATTCTCTCGGATCGTGGTCGTCAATTCACTTCCGAATTAATGGAGTACGTTGGTAAATTATTGATGATCAATCCCCTGTTTACCACTCCTTTTGGCCCGAGTGGGAATGAAATGTGAGAAAGGCTAAATGGAAGCCTCAAGGCCATTCTCAGGAAGTTGTGTGCAGATCAGCCCACTGAATGACACCGCTTCCTTCCGGTAGCCCTCTTTGCCTACCGTAAAATTCCAAATCGTACATTAGGATTCGCCCCCTTTGGACTTTTATATGGTAGAAACGTCATAGGCTCCCTGAGTATCAGGGAGGAACTTTATTCCAATCAGAAATTGGATTAAAATATCCAAACTTCTTATTCGTATCTACTGGATTTAAGGAGGCTGGAAAAGTGCGCCGAAATTGCGTTATATAAAGCTGACGTCAATTTTGACAAGTATGACATACTACTTCGATTGCAAGTCCAAAGAAAGGTAATCTAACCCCGGAGAAGTTTTGCTTCTCCTCCCCACAGACAACAAATTGTTGAGCCAGTGGAGAGGCCCCTACCGCATAGCCGAGAAACGTGGCCCCGTCGATTACCTTATTGAAACCACCTCGGGAAGAAAGCTTTTCCATATTAATATGCACAAGCGGTACCACCGGTGCGCGAGCATCAACCAGATAGTTGCAATCGACGAAGAATCCCCCATGCAATCTGGCTACCCCCTGGACCCCTTTTGCGTAATCCAAATCGCCTGCGTGGAGCAAGACAAGGAATACCCGTTGCATATCTTGCCCGACTTTAATAATTCCTCGCCTGCGGAAATTAAGATATGCGGCCAGCTACCATGTCTTCAAAAAGATCAACTGCAAGCGTTCCAGAGTAGTTTTGATGACATCATCACCAAGATGCCCGGTTCTGCTACCCACTTTGGGCACAATATCGAATTAACTGCCCTGGAACCCCTCCGTTCCAAACCATATCCCCTACCTATACACCTCCGGGAAGCTTTCAATAATGAAGTGGATAAACTTCTAAGGTTGCAGATCATCGAACCTTCGGAGTCGAGTTACTGTTCCTCGGTTGTCATGGTAAAGAAGGCCGATCGTTCTTATCGAATGTGCCTCAATTTTAGAGAGCTAAATTCAGTTACCGTATTCGATGCTGAACCAATCCCACCATAGATCAGAACCTCCACCTTTTTGAGAAGGCCAAGTTCATCTCCGAATTGGATTTATGCAAGGCCTATTATCAGATCCCCCTTAAGGAGGAAGCGAAGAAATTTACTGCTTTCCCCACGGAGAAACGGCTTATGCAGTTCCGACGGCTCCCCTTTGGTCTGGTGACGTCTTGCAGCAATTATAACCAGATGATGAGGAGGATTTTATAAGGCTTACCCAACGTCACCTTTTATTTCGATGTTTATGTGGCTACCCAAGATTGGGATCAACACTTGACCACCCTTCAAGCCTTTCTGTACCGACTCCGGGAACACAATTTGATAAATGGCCCCGGTAAGTGCCATTTCGCTTTTGGCCCTATCGATTACCTCGGCTTCCATATCGGAAATAATCGATTAGCCCCCAACAAGAAAAGATCCAGGCCATCGTGGACATGCCGTTGCCCACTAATAAATATCAGCTGCGATGCTTCATAGGATAATTGAGAGAGGACTCGCTATCATTTTGGGAATTTGTAAATTTAGAATGTATTTATTAGGCAAAGAATTTGTTGTGGAAACGGACCACAAACCCCTATCATACCTACGTAGCGACAAGAATAATAACGGTCGGTTGATGCGTTGGAGCTTGTTCCTCCAGGAATTCCAATTCCGCATTTTGTATTTAAAAGGCACCGATAACTGTACGGCTGAGAGTTTGAGTAGGAACCCGTCAGATCCTTTTTCAAACTAATTCCGAGCCATTTCTTTTTCTTTTTTTTATTCATGTATTAATTTTTGTTCATAAAATAAATTTGTATATTTAACCATATAAGAAAACGCGTATCCTTTATATATATATATATATATATATATATATATATATATATATATGGTTTGTTTATCTGCATACAATGAATTCCTTTTAAATCCTTAATTTTTTATTTTTTTGTATAATCGTAGGATAACTCACCCTCGGGCTAGTGAGCCCCACGTAATGGTATTATAGAGAAAATATATCCTTCGGCAACCATGCAATAGCATTATATAACCTTGTGTATGTGCATGGTACAACCCCCACCCCCTACCTCCACTAATTTGTATTTTGGCTCCACTTTGAAAATTTCTCCTAAGTATTCTCAACTTATCTGCTATCGTCATGCGACTTTAAGTTATATTCCTACCCCACTAATCATTCTCCGATGTCATTTCTTCCCATGAAGTTCCATCTGAGAATGGAGGTGTGTCAGAGATCAAAGAGAGAGAGAGGAAGATACGCGCCGCCTTGCCCTTCAATAGAGAGACACCACACACATGGGCGACCCTTTTTGTACGCGCTAATGGAGGTACGAAATTATGAGACGCCGTGAAACGCCGCGGTGAGCTGAAATGCCGCCATCACAGAAAGCTGCGACAAGTTTGAGAGCCCAAAAGGTCCCATCTGAAGTCGGACAAAGTTTCGCCTCGCCGGCTTATGAACCTTCTCGCGATCGCGCAAAAAGGGGCGAGACTATTATCGTCTGCCGATGCGCTCGGACCCTGAAACCCGCCCCTTCGGACGGAGGGGGCTGGGGGGAACCCCATTCGACCCCACTATAAATCCTCCGGCGCGAGTTGGAAGTCAGATTCCGCCACCCGTCCTGCCCTGTCGGTACCCGCTATTCGCGTCCCGTTGGACTGTGCACAATTCTCGTAGAAACCATCAAGCTCCAGGTATTCTCGTTAATTCACGTGAGTCTACCTCGACCCGCTCCTCGAAATCAGCGCGCTCAGTCTCGATTCGTGTTTTACTCGAAAGCAAGATCTAAGTTCATTCCGTAATAGTCAGTGTCAAGAGACTATGATTTGAACTTTCCGGCAAGGCAAGGATTACTACCTCAGACTAAATCTTCGAGGTAACAGCAATGCGAAACTTTCATCTGCAAGTGCTCCCCCCCTCCCCCAGTGAAAGCCTTCCTCGTTGTGTTCGTATACGCATAAGGTCACTCGAGCGACCCTCGGTCAATATTGTTCGTTTGTTTGGACGGTGACCATCCCCACTAAGTCTCCACCCTTTTAGCCGCTGATACCCATGTACATCTAATGTGTATATAGCTTGTTTTAAAACTAATTTTAACTTTGTAAAATAGTATTAATTTGCATATTAGTAAAGTTATTTTTGTACAAGTTTTTCTGTTATCTCGGAACCTCCAAGATAGTCAACTGTTGGCCGACCTACATTCTGTTAATACGCACTTGAAACGCAGAAAGGGTAAACTTGACCCTATTCTACGATATCGACGAAATTTACCGATAGTGAAGTCGTTCTGGCGACACTTATGGCGCATGAAGGCATAGCGCTTCTGTCTGAGGGCCGTCTCACGCTTGACCGACCATCAAGGAAGCGAACTGCATGCTGATGGGGTTGTAAGAGCACAAGGTCCTCCAAATATCAGTTGGGCTACCGATGACTTACAGAACTCAGAGTGGATCAAAATAGAGTGGGAATTTTTTAAGATGAAAATCCCAGAGAAAGCACGTTTCTCTTAGCAGGGACTGAAATGGTACAGTTACCAACACCATCTTTCTTACGGGTTAGGGAATTGGGAAGATACAGGTCGCCCCAAAATGTTAACTCTGCTATGGTTGCCAAGCTACAGATGACATCTCCGAGTGCACTGGTGCAGGAAGGGCGTGCCGCTTCTACAGGTGCCAGGTGCAACAGTCTACACACACCACCTCCTTGCGGGAAGAGAGGGGAAAAGAGGCAGGGCTAATGCCACTCACCCCCAAGACAGAAAAACACGAAAGTAGATGGGGAATGTAAAATGGCATATGTTAATGAAGACTATAATAAATAAGATAAATAAACAAGATTAAGGAGAAAGATCGAATCAGACATGATAAAAGTCAACTTCGTCACCTTCTATGGTGAGGGAGATTCCCCTCGACGCTACAAAGCAGGAACCCTTCCCCAATGAGTCCCAAAACATCATGGCTAGGCATGGGCTGGGTGTTCGCTGGGACAACCAGGTTATAAACACACTAGTAGTGATAGTTCGGAGCGGGGGTATCCATTCTACTAGACCGCAGTCTCGATAAGGAGCGGGGAGCTCGTCTTCCTGTGGTCCTGCTTAGTACCCGCCCAGTGGCAATATCCACTGGCTTAAGTATGGGCCATGCCAACCTATCAGAGTGTATTAGATAAAGGCTGATACTAGCGCATTCGACAGAGGATCAACTTGTACTTACCTTGATATCGCCGTCTGCCGAGCCCGTGACAAAGAAGTCCTCGTTGATATCCAGCGCCATGCACTTGATGGAAGACTCGTGGGCCTAGACATTGGTTAGGAAATTAAAATATCAGCAATGGCGATTGCACAGTTTACCGGACCACGATTTAGCTCGTTCAATAGCACGTCTACAGTAGATCTACCGGAGTTTGTGGACCCTGAATGTTTAGAATCTCAACGCTAAAGATACCCCAAGTTTCGGGAAAAGAGGAATTCGAAGCATAAGGACGGTTTGTGGCTGGGCGGTAGACACAAGGAACCGGTCCTGGATCAATCAGCAACCTTAATCTACAGCCACCACAAAAACGCAAAGAGGGAGGGGGGGAGATCGTATATCGGTGCTTGAGCTCGTGAATTTTTCTAGTTTTACAATGGACCCCCTTCAATCACAGCAGATAGGAGGGGGAAGGGTAGCCTTAACAATTCTTTACACCCTTCATTTTCAACACGTGCGTGACTCGAGGGAACGTAAGGCAATTATGGCTTAAGATCCCACCATTACATTCCATTTTTTCGTTATAATGGGCCAACTAGGAACTCTGTAACGAACCACACCCAGGCAATACCCACTCTCACTCAAATGGGGCCACAATAGAGTATCGAGTGGGGCATGGACAACCATGCTGCAGCTGACATCTAGAAGCATGCGTGCCCTCCCGGCCCTATGCCTGCAGGAGGATCTGTGGCTATATAAGCATCTTATGCACATTTCTACTTTCTCTATATTCACTTTCTTTACACATCTCTCATTACAAGCTTTGTGCGAGATCGCTTTCGCTGGTTTTCGAATAAAAAAAAAAAAATCATCCCACGTTCCATCTCCCTCTATACAAACAACAGAATTCTTCCTTCTTCTGAGGAGATACGAGGCCTCCTCTCGCGTTACCCCACCCACCTGGAACTTGTGTCTGAAGGTGCGCTGCCGAACGTCGAAAATACACACTTGCCCTTTCTTGCCAGCGGAAATGAGGACCTGGTGCTGCGGCGCGAACAGAATGCTGGAAGCCCCGTGATCGTGGCACGTCCATGCTGCGGGAAAACGGGAGAGTGATACACTCGCGACAACCAAATGGGTCAGACACTCAGGGAAAAGCTTCAGTGGTTGTAAAAATGAGACTCGGTATAAAAATTGAGATAGGGCCTGTTACATAGACACACTCGCCCCTATCTTAGTCTGCACCATAGATACGACGAACCTTAAATACTTGAAACATAGCAACAGGTCAAGGAGTACAGTAAGGATTATATTACACCTCACCCCCATCCTAACTCAAATCCTTGCCAAACCCCCTTCGTCAACTCCAAATTACTCTATCAAGCATTAAAACAAGTCATACAACAACGGAGAAAACCTCCATACCTCATCATTCCTCGAAAACCTCACCCCATTTCTCACATCCACTCTTTACTTCTCAGCATCCATAAAGAAATTCAGCAACCATGCCTTACACCGCCAAGTATATCAAATGAATCACTTCGGCCACTTTTCACCCTAAGCCGGTTTACTTTCAACATCGATAATTTTTACACCATTTCACAGCTAACCACCTAATCCATACTTTCTTAAAACACACCATAGCTCTTCCCTATCTATACGGTCGTTCGCTTTCTGCCTTACACCACATCCGGTGTCTTCACAACCTACTCTTTCAACGAACCTGCCTGAAACCCTCCTTCCTCATCATCTGTCATTCCTTCATCCTTCTTACATATCCAATCCGAATTTTTCCATACACTTTAACCGCACCACTCAGAAATTTCCCAGTAAATCTAGCATTCACCTTTACCCTCTTTCCCTTGTACAGGTGCATTCACGACATTCACGGGCTACGATTTTAACGAGTGGAAACACCGCTTCCGATTACAACCAATACCTCTGACGCGGAACAGGTCCCTCTTCCACGGGGCGACGTAGGTTCCCCCTGAACACTGTTTGGTGTCAGAAAATAACACTTCCTGTCACCTCTCCCCAAAGAGGACCGGCTCTGATCCTCTCGGGCTCACCAGCGATTGTCATACTGACCTTTATGTCGATTTCATTATCCGGTCAGGGATGCGCCTGGATAAAGGCAGGTTAGCGAACCACCACCACTACTACTACAGCCAAGTTTAGCCACATCGGGCATGGTAAGTCACTGGTTGGAGTGCTACTTTAGTTCGCCTTCACACCGGGTGCCATACGCTTAGAGAGACGTGGTTCGGATTCCACCTTAATCAGATGGGTATTAAAGCCCTTACCAATGTGTGAGGTGCAAAATGGGCAACCATGCTCCAAATGACATATGGACCATTGCGTGTCTACGGCCCATACGCCGGCAGTTGACTGCCCTCCTGCGACACTTTCAGTCAACAGATGAGCTCTTAAAATTAAAAAAAAAACACACTTTCAATCCGATCTTCACCATTTTCTTTACAGATCTCTTTGAAACTTTGTGCGGAAGATGGCCTCGTTGGTTTTCCCTTTAAATTGAATGACAAAAAAACACCCTCCTTTGGTACTGAAAAGACATCACTGGCCATTCCTTCCATAACAGAATCACATCCATTTTTTATCATGTCAGCTAACACGTCATCCTCTCCAACCAACTCCTACATTCTACATCTTAACCCGTCTGCAACCTCTACGCGAAAACCAACAAGGGCATCTGCGCCATAAACTGCTTTCTAAAATTAGAGGTCAAAACGTGTGTATGTTACATAGCTGGAGGAGCCCATATAGGAAAGTAGGAGACACCCTCCGAACATGGAGGGCCCGCAACTTTCCGGCTTTAGAAGGGAAGCGGGTAACTTACAGACGACATTGGGTTTGCGCTGGGGCATGAGTGTGTCCCAGAGAGCGACATTGCGGTGCTCGGAGGACTGTCCAGCCGTGGCAATCAGACTCGATGACCCCACGAATGTGAAGTCATTGCCGTGTTTGTTGTGGCAGTGGTGCGTCTGTCAATGGGAAAAGGCAAGGTCAGAGGCCGTGGGACAGGGCGACAACACATACTCCCTGGGAATCGGGTCGGAAAACGGGCGTGGGGGCATATTGTTATCGCCCAGAGAAGAAAACAAATGATCAGCCTCGCTGATAAGTGTATGAGAGAGAGTAGTGGGGGGGACGTACGTGATTACAAGCCCCACCCTTTCCTTTCTCAGTAGGGGCTATTACAACCAAAGCAATTTTATTTTGTTAGGTCACCATCTCCCAATCCAACTGAATGTTGCGAAAAGACCCCCATCCCTCTTCCCCTTGTCATCCACTCCCTAGGAAGCCCTTTGCTCGTATTTCCGAGTCTCGGTACTTTTTTCGTAATTTATCCTTTAGGTCTTAAAATACGCCCACCGGGCACTTTAATTACTTTGTGGAGCGGTGGGGTTTGATGCTGTGGTGGTGAATTTACTGTTTTTTTGTGACCCTTCTCCCCTTTCACCACTTCTGCTGCCTTTCTTACACGTTTAATTCGTGTTTGGTACCAAAGGAGGAGCTTACGTAGAAACTCTTGCTGTTGTGGTTGGTCACGCCGAGATGGAAGAGGGAGAGGTGTCCATCTCCGTCGATTACGCCAAACTTGTTGCCTTGCTGGTTGAATCGAACCCGAGTCACTTTGGCGAACGTTCCACCAGGTCTAGGTTGAGCCACCACTTGGTTGTGCTTCCATTCTCTCACTACCACAGACCCATCTTGACAACCCACCAAATCTGTCAATGAGAGGAGGGGTAAATAAGTGCTGGCAAAATATAACCTAATTTCCTCCTTGGGCACAAAATCTCTCATTTAAAGCCTCTCTCCACGACACACAATCGTTACTCCACCCTCATACAGCATGCATACATACAAATCCCCCATTCTCTCATTTCACAAATGAGCTTTTAACCAATAAACATTGTGGGATAGACGGAGATGAGAGTTATGGCTTACACATAAGCATTCCAGGATGAGAGACCATTCTTCTAGACCCTTCCATCTTGTAAGTCATCACCTGAAATACAATACCTTGTTACACTGAGACTAAATCTTTCACACTTTTACCACAAATGTCAAAAAAATAATTTCATTTCAGCTCCAGTTTTTTTTTTTTAATCAAGAATTTTACACTCAAAACTTAACTTGTGAAGCTAACAATTGTAGTGTGAGAGTAGATTCAAATGTATGGAAGCATACATAGTAAATGTAGTAGTGTATATATGAATGCAGTGAAAAGATGAATAATGAATGTATGAAGCTATAAGTGAAGATAATGGTCATACATACGATGGGCAAATATATACAGGATTGGGGAGGCGTAGTTATATTACATCCAAACTCCATTAATTACGGCAAGGCAAGGTCAAAAGTGGCCCTCTATTTGGTTCCTAGTGCACCAAATAGTCCCCTATTTAGTCTATATATCTTTCAATTCTCCTAACTTTATCATTTTCTATTTTTAAGAACTCTCAGGCTGAAATGCACCCAATGATTTCCATTTAAAAAAAAGAAGATGCAACAGCGTAGATCTAGATGCATAAACACTCAAGTTGATTTTATTTACCTTAATAGGAAAAATTTCATTCACATAAACACACAAAGCTACTAGTGCCTATCGAGGTGAACTACAAGCATGATTCATCTAATTTATGTCACAAAATTTATACACTAAATGTAAAACACTATATACAATGTTAAACAATCCATATCAAGTCCTATCCTAACCATCAACAACTGCTCTAAAACTTGTGACTTATATGTCATGAGTATAGGTGGGCATTATCGCGATAACGATATTGGGTATCAGTTATCCAATATTTTTTCCTGCGTTAGCAATTCATCGGTATCGCAGAAACTTTTGGTTCCAAACTCTAGCGATAATCGCTAATTTCAGTTTTTGGTTCCAGTTTAGCGCAGGGGCGAGCCGCGCGTGCCTTAGAGGCAGAAATAGCTAGGGCCGAGCTGGGAGGAGGATCCTCAAAACCTATGACGAGATGAAGGAGAGCCTCACCAGGTAAGAAACTAAGAAACAGTATTCAAATATTCTTACTATTGTATTATGAAATAATGCTATATATAGTCAATAATCAATATTGTATTATAATTTTTGATTTATTGATTTATCGGTTATCACCTTATCAGGCGATAAATTTATCACCAGTTATCGATTATCGCCGATAAGGTTATCATTATTGATTTATTGGTTATTGTGATACATTTTGTCATTATTGTGCCCACCTATGGTCATGAAAGATACATAGCTAATTGTACAGTCATTAGGTAAAACATTACAAGTTTACCACCTTAACTGAAAAAATTCTTAAATCTAAATTTAACTGCTTTATATGAGTATGTATAATATAGACTTTATCAAACTGAGTTTATGCATATTTTAGATGTGCCGCAAAATTCAACATTTTAGCTTTGGGGGCTTCTTTTGAATATTGAGTGTCTCACCAAATCAGATTATTAACCTTACCCAAGCCTATTCGCCTGTGAAAGAGAGTTTCTATAGTTTTGGCTATTTTAAAAACAAATTTTTTAGAGCCCATCTTAGTTTTGGATAAAGGGCACAGTGGTGAGATGGGTGAGTATGAGTTTGGTGGTGTTGAAAGTTTGCCCGGTGTGATGTAAGCAAGTTTCCAGATTAAGGGAATGGTATTAGTGAGGCAGAAGTAGTTGAAGATGTCCATGATGGTTGAGAATGCTGTGATTCCTCAGTGCTTTAGGTGTATATGTGGTATATTTTCAGCACCTGTGGCTAATTGAGTGATGGGGAAGATTTATTTTTGGATAGGCATATTTTTTGTCTCTATGCATGTGTCGGTAGGAAGCTGGTGTTTGTTACACTGTTGTTTTGGTGAGACTAATTTGTTGTTGGGAGAAACCAATGACTCATATGTGGAGTCAGAGTTTGAGTGTAATGCAATTTTGTTAGGGTCTTTCAGAGTTGCCTTAGAGTTTGTTTTGTTATTAGATTGGTGATGTGAGTATTGCTTTAGTTTGTCTTTTATGTAGTCTAAGATTTTTTTTTGGCAAAGTTTGGGTTGTATGTTTTCTTCAGCCATGAAGAATGTAGTTTTGCTGGTTGCATTGATTGTTTTGTTTGTGTACTAGTGCTTTGTCTATGGTGAAGTTGCCTAATTTTTCTTTGTAGGTGGTATAACTTGTCCAATTAACTTGTTAGTATGTGGTGTAGCTTGTCCAATTCACTTTTTGTATTTAGTGCATGTAGTTTTGAGTGAAAATGAGGAGGGGGAAGGGGAGTGAATGTTATAATAATGGGGAGGTGATTCGAGGGAAGGTCAGCTATTGTGTTCCATGTGGTTCTGGAGTATAAATGAAGTGTACAGAATGTTATCTTCTGATTGTGTTCTGACTAGGGTTTGCACCAGGTTCTAAAGAACTGGGACATTCCTGGTTCCACAATCTTGGGAACTGTACTGGAACCGGAAAAAATATTCCTGATTCCTGGTTATACATATTCTCCAATTTGGTTAGGTCAGTGATAGCAAACCTTTAACTGTCGAGGGGTCACTTTTAATACATCTAAAATTTTCAGAAACATAAGCAGTTCACTCATATACTTATCAATATATAATATTTTAATGAGAGACTTGGAGCATTTTAGAATCTATGTAATGCTTTAATCCTAGGTTTATATTTCCGGTTGTCTCCATCTTAATGCAAACAGCACTAGTTCCATACCAATAGGATTTTCTGTGCTTGATTATATATAATTCATGGATGAAAACATTATTCTTAATATTAATAATAAATAGTATCTATAGGTTATTTAGGTAGGCTCATAACCCTTGTTTTGAGCATGTTTCTGGGCATTAAGGCAAAGAATGAGCGTAAAAAATTTAAACTAACTAAATTGCTTATTGCCATTTACCAAGTAATTTATAATTATTTAAATCTAGATTATGATATATTTGCCATCTTATATTTTTCCATTTTAATTTATAATTTAATTTATTATCTAAATATGAAAATATAACTTCTTAATCAAGAATAAATACAATGTAGATATTTTTGCCTTTAAAAAGTGACAGCTGGCAACTTTTTTGCTAACTCTCGCAATTTGTGTTAGTTTGAATTGGCAATGCATGGTGTATGTTATAATTCATACATCAGATTTTGCTGTGCCCTAAATAAGAATTTTTTGAATTTTTGATTTATTTTTCTGTTGCATGGAATTACTTTAAAAAGATAAGCAAGAATGAAGCTGAATGTTTAATTTGTAAAGCAAAATTAATGTGTACCGGTGGCATGACTTCAGGACTTATAAAACATTATAGAACAAATCATGGGGATATGAAAGCACAAAGTGATAGTGATTTACTTGCTTTGAAACAACAGAGAACTCTCTCAAGTTTTATCAAGAAATATAATTCAATAGATGAAGTCGCTAAACCTATTGTAAAGATTCTAACCTATCATGCTGTTGCTACAAGTAAGTTTATTCAAAGAAGTTTTGAAAAATTCCAGTACGACAAGCATGTTTCAACTTCAAACAATGGTGTTAGAAATTCAATAATGAACTTTTATTTGAACAAGACAGAATTGGCTGATTTTTTAAAGAAAGAAATCAAAGAAGGCAAGTGGTTTTCAGTTACCTTGGATGAATATACTTGGAAGCAGAATAGAAGGTATATCTGCATTAATATTCATGATGAAAAAATGCTTAGGAATTTAGGCCTTGCTCCTATTAAAGGATTATTTGATAGTAAAACTGCCATTAATATGGTAAAAATTTGATAGGAAGAGCTCAATATTGATCTCAATTGTGATATTGTTTCATGTACTACAGACGGGGCTTCAGTCATGTTAAAATTTAGCACAGATATTGAACCAATGCACCTGCTGTGCCTAGCACATGGAATATATCTAAGTGTTTGTAATGTTTTATATAATAGGAGACAGTCTTACAATATCTAGCAACCAGAAAATCAATTTTCTAGTTTGAATGATGAAGATGATGACATCAAAGAAGATAAAGAAGAAAACCTGGTTGATTTAGAATCTCCTGAGATTCATCCAGAAATTCCTGAAGACTCTGATTCAATGATATGCAAGGTTAGAAAAATATGTCAAACATTCCAAAAATCGCCTCTCAAAAATGATCATTTACAAGATTTTGTCACAGATCAGTTTCAAGGAGAGCGTTTGAATCCCATAATAGATGTCAAAAAAAGCTGGAAGAGCCTTTTATATATGTTAGAGATTTTTAAAATTAAAAGATTGCATTCCAAAAGATTTGAGAGCTATAAGATATGAGGACTCTGTATCAGAATTTGAATGGAATCAAAGAGAAGTAATTGTTCAAGCTTTAAAGCCACTGAAAATTGTCATCAAAGAACTTTCCTGCAGAGATGCCTCACTTTTAAAAGCAGTCTTCGTTTATTTTATTATAAACTAGTTAAAGGGTAAAGAAAATCATTTATGCGTGAGGCAGAGACAAGATTTAACTGATCAATACATAAGTTGAAGGCAGTATTTATATAATCCAAATTATTTTGCCTTAGAGTCGCCTGAATTCCCAGCAGCTTCATGAGCTTCTTTAAAGAAATATGCTGAGTAATTTACGAACACCTTTATCCAGAAGGACCAGAAAGCAATAAACAAACCACAGGGTCTGGCACTGAACTTGAAAAAATCAAAATGAAGCAAAACTAATTGATGATCCTTTGATAGAGGAATACTACAATGAAGTAAATAAACTTCAATTTCCCAGCACCTCAAATTTAAATAATAGAGAAAAATTTGATACTAACAAAGAATTCAAACTTTTCGAAGTGACTGCAAAACACACAGAAAAACTGAATAAATTGCTAGCTGCACTTCTTACAATTAAGCCTACAAGTGTTAAAAGTAAGAGAGACTTTTCGGCACCGGGACTTTTTTTTTCTAACAAATTCAGTCTCACCTATCTGATTCATCTTTAACCGATCAATCACCCGAGGGCCTTTATAAGTCATCGATTCAGTGCTACATAATCGCCCGAGGGGCTTTTGTGGCCTTTCACCTATAGAATTGTATTTGCCCTGATAATTATGATAATTTGTCAATTTTTTTAAAACTCTTATGTTAGTAATTAAGCATCTAATTAAAATACATAATTAACTTAGGTCAGTCCTTCTTTGTTTGTAAACCGAAATTTATGAATGAGAGTAACTTGACTCCATTCTAGGCCTCACCACAACATAACCGTAAAAAGAGGCTGATTTATTACTCAAATCTGTGTAAACACGCCGTTTTTGATGACTTCCTTAATTTTAGTTAAATACACATATGTTTTTCATTTTTCATCCAATTAAAATGAGGAAATGCCTGAAGTTAGTATGTTATTGAAAGCACACAAACCAGCAAGCATATTTTGTAAAATACGGTTTTATAGGTAAAAAATAGGCCCTGAGCAAATATTCATAAAATTTCAGATATAAAATAGTCTCCCATGAATTGCAGTACTGTTTTTTATAATTATAAATATATTTTAAAGCATAACTGATTTAAAAAGAAAAAAACAAGCGGGTGTTGATTAGATTTGTGTAAGAACTGAGAATTATCAATCATAATTATAAATAGGTAGATTATTAATAATTTTTTAATTATATCAATAAAATAATTCTTTTCAATTAAAATGATATATTATTTAATTTATAAAAAAGGATTTAAATATTTTATTTTAATTATTTCTGACAGCGTGTACCATTTGTAATTTCCCTCAAGGCAATTTCAAGCAAATTAGCCGGGCGACTAAAGGGTTAAATGCACAAGTTTTTTTAAATATTACTTTAAAAATTGCAAGAATGATTAAACTCTAAAATAAATTCTTAAATTTCAAAGTATGGGTAATTTCTTTAAAATGTGTTTATTAGCTAAATTTTAAAGATTTTATTTGTTTAAAGGCATAATTTATGTTCTCTTTTTAATCCAAATTCCAAAGTATGAATAATTTCTTTTCAAATATGTTTATTAACTATATTTCAAAGATTTTATTTGTTTAAAGACATAATTTATGTTCCTTTTTTTTTCATTATATGAGGTTACTAAGTATTTTTTTAATCTTCCTAAATATGTTAAGCATAATTGATCTGAATGGCAAGTAATTGCATGCAATTTAGAAGAATATCAAATTTTAAAAAATAACAAGAACAAAAACAGGTAGCTCAATACTATAGACCTTGCATCTTCACCACAGGTAAAAACTATAATTACATAGTTTGAGGAACTGTGCTGTCTGGGGATTTCCCAGTTCCAGATTTTGGGAGGGGGGGGCGGTATCAGTCCTGGCTGCTAATTTTCAATACTCATGCAAACCCTAGTTCTGACCAATGATTGATGGTATGCAATGAAATCACTGCAGATGAAGAGTGAAATTATTTGTGGTTGTAGAAATGGTGAGTAGTTTGTTGGTATTATTCTGGATGTGTGGAGTCATCTACAGGTTTATTTAGTGTTTCTAATTTTTACTCTAATGGATTGTATCTTCAGAATTTCATCGTTGCTTATGAGTGTTTTTGTGTGTGATGTGGTGTTATTGAAGATGAGTGAATTATGTACTAATGTTAAAAGACCATGTGCTCTTAGCGTGGTGCTTAGACTTTCTATAATGTATTGGTAGAAAGGGGAAGTATTTTGTTGAGGCATTAAGTTTGATTCTTGCATGAGGGGTATGTGTAAGTTGTGTTTGCTTAGGAAACTGAGTAGTTCATTGTTTGCTGGAGAATGAGCACATGTTTGTTATAGAATGTTTATGGTGTGTTGGAATAATGAAAATGATAAGGAATAAATATCAATTCAAAGCACTGATAAGAATATGAACCAAGTTGGGATGGATCAATTTTCAAGAATTTTTTGCCAAAGTTCCCAAAATTCAAACTTTTGAGTGATTTTTCAAATGCTACTCTAGTACTTTTATTCCACATTATTTTCAATGGCCTTGATTGGTGTTCTTCACTTTTTCTGTCAATTTCATTCACAGTTTAAGACAGAAAGGTTGAACCTGTCCATTCCTTTCCAAGATCTAACTAAATAAAATGGTGTAGATAATGAATGAATAATGAGCAAGCAAATTGAAGGTATATGTGTGTATGTGAGAAAAATTCACATGAACTGTGATGGAATCATCACAAAGCTTCAAAAAGCCATGCATTTGTAAAACACCATGCATTTCAAGAAATACGGTTAGGAAGTGATCACCCAACCTGTCATGAATGCTACACCAAACAGGGTAGGTCATACAAATAGTTTGTGAGAGCATGATAAAATCATAAAAAGGGTATGTGGGAAGACTCAAAAGTTAGGCAAGGGATATCACAATAGGTTTTCTCAATACTAATAAAAATAAAAAGCAAAACAATTTCTAAAAAGTCCCCCAAATCTAAATTCTCAATATCATTGAGCGTTAGCATTCTCTGTATTCGCAAGTTCAGGGGTACTCAATAAACATAGTAACCGGGTCCAACCAGAGACCAAATAGGGTGAGACTAACTCACACTTGGATCTTGTCCTCAAGAGCTTAATTTTATTAAACAAATTAAAGCTTATTTAAGTTGGTAAAAGATACTTTCAAACAACATTAGTAAATTGCCCAGAATACTATAGCAAATTCAAGTCAAGGGTTCCTGAAAAATCAGCATAGTTTAGGGTATATGTTTATGATTGATATTACATGTGGGGCTTATATGAGGTAGTACCCAAAGGATTGGGGAATTTGATCAGTGAAACCTTTTTCATTGGTAAAAAAGGATTAGTATTTAATGCTAGTACATTTTGTTTAACTAGATGAGTTAAAGAGAATGTTTGGGAAAGGAATTGTAAGAGTGAAGATCACACGAGCAGGTATATCAGGGAGGAAAGAAGAGATTGACCACTGAGAACCAGGGGCCTTTGGCCATGATTAAATGCCGGGTCTCAGGTGGGCATAGTATGACAGGAAAGGAAAAATAGCAGGCACATAGGCAATCAATGAGTAAAGGAAATACTAAGAGTTTCATGCGGCATGAGGAGGAGAACGGGATGGGAAATATGTTCATTGATTAATCGTGTATGGCAGAGTCGCATTCAACTAACACCACCTTTTAATGGCGAGGCAGGGGAAAGGGATGGGGGTCGAAGATTGCCAGCCAACAAACCAATTGCGAGGGGAGACAGAAACGAGTTTGTGAGGATTTCCTTTTTCTTTTTAGGAGCCCATCTGGCGACTGCCAGACTCACGACAGCCTAGTACTAGGCTACATTAAAATAATAATATATAAAACAAAACAAAAAACAACAATAACAATAAAAAAAGGAAAGGGGCTCCGGCGTTTGGGGGGCGAAGGGGCGCTTCACACAGGCGCAGGAACGTGTGACCTATAAAAACAACAAACAACCCAGTTAAATAAAGTGGAGGCGGCCAGCCTCGTCCAAAAAGTCAGTATGCAGAAAACCCGTCGTCCCAGGTAGCGTGCGCAAAGATCACCCAGACCGGGACATTCAACCAGTACGTGCCGAACAGTCTGGGGGACAACGCAGTCGTCACAGTAAAGTGGAGGCGAGCGCTCCATCAAATGTCGGTGCGTCCCGTGAATGTGTTCAATTTGGAGACGACAGAAAGAAACCGGAAGCCGTCGCGGAATTGGGGGTAGGTCCATTGGAACAGTCAGGGCGCAATGGCACGCAACTTTAAGTTCCCTTCGACCGTCTCCCATCTTCTTTGCCAAGCAGCCCATGTTCCTGCATCTAATCTGTGAGGAAGACCCTAACGCTGGTCTGGTCGCCCAGTCCTCGCGGACTCTTTGGCGCCCTCATTCCCTGCAATTCCTACATGTCCAGGAAGCCAGCATAAGATAATCCCAACATACGCCTGCCAAGCTAAAACCGTGGCGTCACGGATATCGCGAACCAGGAGATGCAGAGATTCCAATACCCCGAGAGCACTCAGGGCGCTTTGTGAGTCGCTATAAGTCACAATCGGGTCTCCGAACGGGGCACGTCGCGTAATCTCCCGTACCGAGCGGTGTATTGTAACCAGCTAGGGCGTGAAGACAGACGCACCTGGCAGAGCTCCGCTGACTTCAACAGAGGGGATACGGCGTGGAAACCGACCCCTTCTTGAGACTTGGAGCCATCCTTTACACTGGCACGATTCTAGCGTGACTCGAAGCGTGCTCCAAAAAGCCGAACGAAATACTCCCGGCGCTGTACAAGCTTTGAGAGCAGAGGCGTGGTGACAGATGGTCAAAGGTGGTAGCCTCCAGGGTGATGTCTTGGCCAGAACCAAGGGTGCCACCGGCCCGAGAGCTATACTTAGCTCTCGGAGTTTCCTGGCCCTAAAGCCGAAGGGCTTAGAGTATGACTGGCGTCTCTCGGCGGCATAGTCACCGTCGAGATCATCTGCGAATGCAGTGAGAGCTGTTGGCGACTGAGGGATGCGCGAATAGGCGAGAAATGCACTGTGCACGGCGCAGAGCGAGAGGCATCTCCTGAGCATCGACAAGTAGGCTCTCAATGGTGAAGGCACCGATCGCCAGGCGAAGGACGGTGTGGTGGATCGAGTCCACCTTTCGAGCACACGCTCGGGTGCGGATGCGTAAAACTCGCGCCCGTAGTCGAGCTTCGAACGAACAAAAGATCGATAAAAAAGTAAGGCAGTAGCTCTATCAGAACCCCAGGCCCTGAACTTCACGGAGCGAAGATTATCCATGGCGGAGGTGCAAGAGAGCCTAAGGCTGCGAATATGAGCCTCCCAGGTGAAGCATCGGTCAAATACAAGACCAAGGAAACGGTACGAGTCAACCACTTCCAGGCGCACCCCATTTAGAAACAAGTCCGGGTCAGGGTGGAGCCGTGGATGACGGCAGGAGTGCACAACCTTAGTCTTAGCCAAGGAAAACCGAAGCCTGTGCAATTCGGCGTAACAAGAGACTCGGTTCAATGCCTGTTGGAATCGACGCTCCAGAGTTGGCATCTGGGACGCGCCAAAAGAGATCGAAAGGTCGTCCACGCAGAGCGTAGCGAAAACATCTTCCGGCAGCAGCGAGGTGATTCCGTTGATGCTCATGGCAAAGAGTGTGACAAGGAGGACACTTCCCTGCGGGACACCCTCTTCCTGCTCCATTGGGCCGGAGAGGGCTCCCCCCCCCCCGTACGAGGAAGCCACGATCTCGCAAAAATTCAGATATAAACATTGCGAGGCGTCCCCTCGCTACCATTGTGTGGAGAGTCTCTATGATACCATATCGCCATGCGGTATCATAGGCCTTCGCTAGATCGAAAAACACCGTGGCGTAGTGCTGGTTAGGAAGGAAGGCCTCGCAGACTGCATTTTCCAGTCGGAGCAGATCACCCGACGTGGACTGGAACTTGCGGAAGCCGCACTGTGCAGGAGACAGATGGCCTCCGCTCTCCAGAAAAAAGGTTAATCTAACATTTACCAATTTATCCATCGACTTGCGCACGCAGTAGGTTAGAGAGATTGGGCGGAAACCGGCCGGGGTAGAGTGATCTCTCCCAGGTTTGAGAGAAGCGAGCACAGTAGTGATTCGCCAGGAATCAGGGAGGATATCCTCTACCCAGATCCTGTTGGACAAATCTAACAGAAAGGCCATGCTTCACTCACCCAGGTATCGAAGCATGGCATGGCATACGGGACATCATTCGGACCAGGGGCGGTGTCCGCGCACGAAGCCAGAGCGGCACTCAACTCATTCAAAGTAAGCCTGTCGCTGAAAGGTTCTCCGCCTCTGGAGGTAAAGTCCAGTCGGCGGCCTTCCGCGACATCACGACGCGCATTGAATGCTGGCGGAGCAGCATCCCGGCTAGAGAATGCGGAGAAAGTGGTCGCGAAGGAGAATTGCGGTCTCATTCTCCTGGAGAACGGGAGGGTGGTCATGCGAGAACTTGCCCCGAATCATTTTGTCTCGTTTCCAGACCTCTGCTAGAGGGGTCTTACCGTTAGGTTAAGATACGTATGCTAGGGTGACCAGACGTCCCCGGTTTCCGGGGACAGTCCCATTTTCAGTGACCTGTCCTCGGCTACTGCTGTCCCCGGTTTTCACTGGGACTGAAAGATCCGAAATTAGAATAAACTTAAATAAAGTAAAAAATGAAAAAAAACACGAAAATGTTGACCAATGGATGTGCTTGATCTCAGCTTTTTGATCAGAGAAATAAAAACTCATTGTTAATCAATTGAATTTTTGTTCAATTCCTTAACAATTTAGGATAAATAGCGCGAGAGAAACTTTTGATGGCTGCTTTATGAATGGAAAGGGCAGTGTCCCCGTTTTAATTTTTCCATGACAAAAACACTGCATGTTTTGGAGGTTTTTACACCTCTGAACCGAAGATGCCCCCGGATTTTGTCTCAGAAATCTGGTTACCTTAATGTATGCCCGCCAATAAGAGCAGCTGGCATACTTCGAAATATACCGGAACCCAGTGAATTCGTTCGGGCGGCGGGCGCTTATAGCGCATCTATCCTCATCTACAGACCTAAACTCCTCGACTGAGACAGAGAAATCAGTCATTTCCTGAAATGCGGACCACTACGCCCGCTCCAAGCACCACTGGGGCAGGCTCTCGAGCGGCAGCGGCCAAGAAAACGATATTTGAATGGGAAAGTGATCACTACCATGGAGGTCATCGACCACCCCCTACCCAAAATTAGGCTGTGCATCCGGAGAGCACTAAGATAGATCGAGACAGAAAAATGAAGCAGTTCTCTGGTAGTGATGCGTAAACTGATCCACATTTAGGGCACCTAACTACAGCTCGTCGATCAGGTCGGCAAGGACTTGACCCCTGGGATTAATCGAGTAGTCTCCCCAGAAGGGCTGTCTACCGTTCAGATCTCCGAGCAAGAGAAAGGGCCTCGGCAACAGTGCCACGACGCGGCGGAAGTCCCCCGCGTCGAAGTCGGCTGACAGTGGAATGTAAACGGAAATAACAGTATACCTCCTATCAAGGTGCGGCTGCACAGCTACTACCTGAAAGGAGGTATCTAAAGCGAAGAGAAGTACGGAGACATCATGGCGGATGTAAATCGCACATCCTCCCGCCCGGCCCCCATCCTGTGGTGGTGGGGTCACAATACCCTTATACTCCGGGAGGGTGGGCATGGGGCACGCTCCTAGCATGTTCCCCTGCAGAAAAATAGCTAACTGGGAACGGGGCGAGACGAGCCTCCACAGCTCCTCCCAATTGGCCCGGAGTCCGCGACAATTCCATTGAAGGAGTATGCCCTCCAGGCCTCGCTTGGAGACGCGGGGGCCCTCTTCGAAGAGAAGAACCCTCACGGAAATGGCCGTACGTTTCCCGGAGGCAGAACTCCGGGCGCTGTTGGCCGGATAATGCACTGTCTCCTTCAAGGACTTATCGGGGGAGGTTGTGCTCGGCATGCGAGTCTTTTCCTCCCTCCGTCTTGAAACTTTAGGCGAGCGGGGCGGCTTCGGAGGCCGGGTGCCCTCTTTTGGAGGATCCACCCAGTCTACCACTGGGTGTTAGCGAAGGTGCCGAGCTCCTTTAGTGCCGTCCCCCTTTCGGATGGCAGCTTTAGGAACCCCGGAAGATGGCCTCACGACCCTCTTTAGGGGTAAGGGAGGGGAGCCCTAGTTTTAGCTGGGCCTGGGTGTGAACCCTTTGTTCTTCCTGCTTTACCAGGGGAGCGCCTGGGGTGGGTATAGCCCGTAGAAGGGTTCCGAATGCGCGCGGAAACGACTATGCTCGTAGGCCTGGAGGGGCCAGGAGCAGAGGGTGTCTTTCTCAACATTGAGGCATAGGACGCCCCGGGGAGCGCCGGGCACGACAGGACCAAGTCCTTAGCCTCGCGAAATGAAATATATCCTGAACCTGAACAGCCAGGATTTCCTTCTCAAGGAGATACGCACCACATTACTTCGAAGCGGGGTGCGGCTCTCCGCAATTGACACACTTGGCCACACACGATTTAGACTTATCGTGTGCGGCCTGGGAGCAATTTACACAAACTTCGGCTTTGCACGTCGACAGGAGCGATTAGTATGGCCGAAGTGGTGACAGTAATAGCACATCCGCGGCAGTGGCACGAATGCCTTCATGCGGTAGCGATACCAACCGGCACGCATCGACTCCGAGAGCTTGTCATGGTCAAACGTGACGAAGAGTGTAGGAGAGGTTCTCAAGGCTCCTCCCCGTTTTCTCATCACACGCTCGACCTTGACGGCCCCATGGTCGGCCAGCTCTAAGGTGATGTCATCTATAGAGTAGTCCACGAGTTCTCTCGCATAAACTACTCCTTTCACGAAGTTCATGGTAGAATGCGGCGTCACACTCACTAGCGTGCCATCAAGTGTCAGGAGGGCACTAATCATGGCCGCCTCGGAGGGATTCGACGGATTCGCCAAAAGGCTCCCGTCCGAGAAACGGGTCACCTTCGGCTCTCTACCAATCACACTATCTAGAACTCTCCTCTGGTGGATCATATTGCTTTTAGCCAACATGCTACCATCAGTGGAGCGAATAACGAGGAAATGCTTGAAGCCAGCGGACTCGAAAACGCCAGGTAGCCTCGACGTAATAGAGGCTCCACTCTGTGCAGTTCTGGTCTTCGTCTGGGACTAGTACACCATGGAGCAACGGGGCAGGACGTGCCGATCTTGGCTTGGTCGCCTACCGAAACGGCAGCAGCCCCCGCGGAATGAGGAGCCCCGAGTCTTCTTCCTCCTTTTAGGAGAGGAGGGCGGAGAATGAACCCTCTTCTCCCCTCCGCCAGCAGGAGCCCCCAGGCCAGATGGACCGGCCTCAACAAGATCTTTCTCCGAGATGGAGAAGGTCTTGGCTGTCACAGGGGCACCAGCCGGAGGAGAAGATACCTCCTCTCCTTGTGAGGCCTCGGGGACCTGTGCCGTCTGAAGAGGAGCCTGCATAGCGGCGCACATGAGTTCTGTGCTTGGCACCGAGCCCGGATTCGACCCCATGGAGGATCCTACCGTCTGGGACTGGGTCACCTCAGGGGTGTCCTTCATGTGCCCCCCCTTCCCAGACATCAGAGGTCCCATTCGAGGTACCTTTTGTCATCTTATCTTTGGACAGCGATCAGGCATCCTTTGGGGAAGAGAGGGGTGCACGTACAGTGTCCCCCTCTTAGCTCTTTTTCGCGCCAGCAGGACTTTGGAGGGCATTAACCGACGGGGCTTCCTTTCCTCGCCCCTTTAAGGGGGTTGGCCCTATCGTCCCGCTCCAACCGGGAGCGGTCAATAATGTGCCGCCTGCTTGCCTTCTTGGCAGTCCCCTTCGAAAGCAACGGGGGAACTGCCACTGTTAAGATGAAGTCGCCCAAAGGCGACTTGAGAGAAGGGGGTGAGGGAGAGTACCCTGCACCCGTAGGCATAAGAGAAAAGTAAGCCTCCTCTCCGGTAGAAGTAGTTTGGAGGGTCCCCTGCAAAAGCACAGGGCGGGTGTGGGACCTCCATTTTTTCCTTGGAGCTGCCCGAAGGCGGCTCCGTCGCTGGTGGAGGGGGAGTAAAGGGAGAGATTGATTTTTTTTCATTCATGGGCATGGTGACCCTGGTCTTTTCGCAGGACACAAACACTAATCACCCCACGTAGTAGCCCGCTCTGCGAGGGGCGAGTACGGGGCCGGCTAAGCCAGCTGCGGCGATTTGAGGACAATCCTGCCGCTTAGTGGCCTGGCAACCCATCAGCATGGTGGCTCCACCTTGGGCTCGGCGAAAATCGATAGAGATTGATAGGAGAAATAAAAGGGACGTAAGGGAGGTGTGGGTGAGGATGAAGCAGGTTGTTAAACCCAACCCACCACCTCAGGGGTGAGGGGAAGCTGTCCCCTCCCCCCTCAGCCCCGATCCAGGATAGTTGGGTGAGAGGAAGCTGTCGGCACCTACTCTGCGAAATTAGAGGCTCACCAGAGAAAATTGTGGGAGAGGTTGTAGGGAGAGTGAGGAAGTAGGGTAAAAACGCTGGCTGTCTGAAAGAAGAAGAGGCTAAGCTGGGGGCGGATGGGGCGCTGCGTCCCGTCAACACAGCGGCCAGGAAGTTTGTGAGGAGAGGGTTAGTAGAGAAAGTGGAGAAGGGGGAAGTAAACATATGCGAAGACGGACTACTAGGGGTCTCGGGACCAGGAGGGTGCGCAACTCCCAAGAAAGTATTTTAAGGAGAAGCGAGGGGATAGGTTGACCGTAAGTATTAGGGACAGAGGGGTGCGGTCAGGTCGCTGTCAGGGCGGCATAGACCATGCTAGATGGAAAAAGGGAGGTGGTTGGTATGGAATAGACATAAGCTGCGTTGGCGGGAACTTGGAATGTATGGAATGTGGTAGTCATACATCGATGCCAGAGGTTGAAAACCCCCCAGAGTAAATAGGCCTACTTCGGGTTATAGAGGTTCAGTCGTGGCATTTTTCCACTCGGTGGCTTCATTGGTCGTGTTAACTACAGCCATGTGTAAATAAGAGAAAATTTCAGAGTTAAACAAGTGAAACCTATAAAGCTAAGTATTAAAAATTCATAATCCAGCATCTTTACATTTGTCATCTTGTTTTAACACTCTTAGTATGTCGCCTGGAGATTAACCCCTGTGGATTTTAACGGATTAAATACAGAGGCAATTACTAGTCCAATTTCAACTAATGCCGTTATTTCATTCGATTCTTATAAAGATAAAAGACTTAAAATGTTGAATAATAGCTCTCCATGTTAGTATAAGTTAATTTTTGACGAAATGTGCTTCTCAAATGTTTTGGTGAAACATAAAAAAAAAAAACATTTCACAGGGCAAATAGTCTTTACCAACTTTCTAGCCACATAAGGACGATCCTATATTCTATTGAGTACCCTTGAACTAATAAGGGAAAAGAAAACCAAAATAATGTTACAAGCCAAGTCAAATTCCCCAATAGTCTCTGTCTGACATACACACAAACTACTCCTCACCGGTTTGAGGCAATGCTTGCTTCTTTCCCACACCAGGTGGGAGAATCTGGGGTTATTCGACCCTGGATATTGCCCACTTCCCCCTTTGAGATCCTTCAGCTAGACCGGCAGCATATGGGGAGAGAGACATAGGGAGGGAAAGCTAGATAAACAGATACGCAGTTGCTAAAGACCGCTTATCTTCCTTAACACTTGGTACTGACATGACTCGAATCACCCCAAACGAGAATATTTAGGGAACCAATGGTTTGTAAACAGGGATGGTGATGGAGCACGCAGCCAGTATAGCGGTAATACTGAGTTACCTGAACAGCTACCATCAGTATTTCGGGATTCAAATGGCATAAAAAAATGGCGCCAAACATACGCATCATCACTATCCACTGCATCCTATCAATTCTTATGCCACATCTAAAAGAATGCCAAGCTGTGCCTTTTCCTGGAAGGGGGTCCACTGATTAAATCACCTTGGAGCAAGGAAAGAATGGGGTATAACCAAGTCACCACAATACTATCCCACTCAATCTTTCAAACGCTGAGTGCCTGCAGATATATGGGGCTTTAGTCTATCCCGCTCTTCTTCCTCCTCTGAAAGAGTCGGATACTGCTGGCTATGGCTCCAATACAAAAATCTCCAGTTAAAAAAAATAATGAACATTAAGATACCCTAAAAATAAAGAGAAGGACGTCGAACCCAGCCGCTAAGACGTTTTGGAAGGGGCGAGGGTTCAAAGACCCCCCCCCCCCCTTAGATGGCATCCTTTACCGGCAAAATCACTTACCACGTTCGTGCCCCGCCCATATTGGCTGTGGATATTGCTGGGCGAAGACCCAGACCCCATGGAGAATCCGCTGTCAGACCCTGGATGAAAACACAAATCCATTGTTATCGATCATCACTCGAATTATTTTAAAAAAAAGAGGAAAACCAACGAGTGCATTTCGACTAGAAACCTCTTGTAACATGTTCATGGTGAAGTTAGGGAAAATGAAAGTGAGCGGAAAATGCACACAGCCCCATTATATTAAAGGCTCTAAGCGAAAGCCAACGAGGTTATTTCCACCCCTACCGGAAAGCTTAAAGGATTGCAAAGGAAATGGTGAGATTGGGGGAAGTGAAAATGAGTGGGAGGTACATGGACTCAGTAAACTACTCGGGGCACTGAGAGAGGGCGCATAACTCTCTTAAACCGGATAATTGCTGGGTAACGAGGGCAGAACTAATAGCGGGTTCGTAGTAGCAGCGGTTTCTGTGGAAATGGTAGTAGTAGTCTCTATGGTAATAATAATAGGAGTATTATGTGGTAATGACAATATTAGTAATCTCTATGCTAATGGGAATAATATTAGTCTGTGGTAATGGTAATAGTAGTAGTATCTATGGTAATGGTAGCAGTATTAGTGGTCTGTGAGAATAGTAATAGTAGTCTCTGAGGGAATGGTAGCAGTAGTGTCATAAACCGGTGTGTTTCCCGATCATATCCAAGTCAATGGACGCACTCATAGGATTATTATAGCGCATGTTCCACCCCAGCGTCTATGGCACTTTCATGCCTATGTTCTGTTACAATCCGAGGCTACGACGCGCAGCTCACCACGCTTCATTCGTATTCATCAACCACAAGGATAAATCTATTCAACTGATCAACAAACTTTCATGATTCAACAAGGAATTTTCAATCAGAATCCACCACCTGCGGAAAAAGAAAAGAGCAAGATCATAATAGAGGGGCAAGAAGGAGAGAACTGTTAAACCAACACCACACAGCTCTTGAATTTTTCCCCTCAAAATTTTAGGAGCCTATCTGGCACTAGCCTAGCACAATAAAAAGGGAGAATTGCAACAAGGAGGAAACAAGCTCCGGCGTCGGGGAAAGGGCCCCCCGGCGAATGAACGTGCGACCTACAAAAAAAAAAAAAACCCAAGAAACCTAGTTAAATAAAGGGAAGAAGGCCGGACTTCCCCCCCAGAGTCTATAAGTCTACCAGTCAATGTGCACGAACTCGTCCCGAGTACAAGGGACAGGCGGTAGCGACCCAGCCCATCCCGGTAACGGGACAGGTAACGTGCGCGGAGATCGCCCAGACTGGGACATTCAGCAAGAATGTGCCGAACAGTCTGGGGGACAACGCAGTCTTCACAGTAGGGCGCTAGCGAGCGCTCCATCAAATGGTGGTGCGTCCCGCGAGTGTGTCCAATTCGGAGACGACAGAAAGAAACCTGAAGCCGTCGCGGCATTGGGGGATAGGTCCATGGGAACCGTTGCGGCGCAATGGCACGCAACTTCAAGTTCCCCTCGACCGTCTCCCATTTTCCTTGCTAAACAGCCCGGATTCCTGCCACGTAATCGGTGTGAGGAAGAGCGAAACGCGGTTCTGGTCGCCCATTCCTAGTGTACTCTTTGGCGCCCGTGTGTGTGTGTGTGTGTGTGAAAATAAAATAACAAGGGAACATGTGGATGCAGAGAAAGAAATGGGGGAAAATAAGGGGTAAACAGTAGATGAAAGATAAATTAACACGGAAACAGGTTAGGGAGAGAAAATGAAATGAAAATACAGGGCAACAGGAGAGGAAATGAAAAATAATAAGGAAACAAGAACGAGAAAAAAAGGGGAAAATAATTATCATCTTCAACCAATTTCCACACAAAATGTAGTTGTGCACATCACCGCCACGTACTACGTATAATAACGGGAAGAAAGACGTTGCCGCCACTCACCTCTGGCCTCGAGCAGGGCTTTGTCGTATGGCGTCTGGACGACCAAGAAATTCGAAGACGAGATCGTTTCGGGGTCTCTGAAATGATACATGGGCGCTCAACAGAGAGACGAAGGCAAATAAAAGGAAATAGATAGGGAAAAAAGTGCACCAAAAGCTGTACAACTCTCAACGCCTCCAAAAGCGGGGCCGGGAGGGTGCATTAGAAAGCCCAAGGAGATGTTTTTAATCCCCTAGCAGATGTAAAAATTTGACCCTCTCCCGGAAGCCTAATGACAATACAGCTCCCCCCAACCCCAAGCTAACGGGAACATTTTTCTTAATCTCTAGGATCCAGTCTAAACTTGGGGGCAAGAGGATGTTTAAAAGCCCCCACCCCTTCCTATTGAGTATGTGCGTGTTATGATTCCGCGGCATACAGACACGCTCATTCTTCGGTGTACGGCCTACAATAAAACCTAACCTAGATAACAGTTAGGTAGGCTTTTTACCACCGATCCCCACTCATCTAAGTGCCCTATATTTTTCAGAGGCGGCCTACTGATTAACCTGGGATCCGAACAATGGGTTATAGTGATGGTTCCTGCCGTGGAGGCAACCCTAATTGGGACTCTATCCCTCGACTACTCACACCTGATGTGGCTTAACTTCGCTGAATTCGGAAGCGGCTTTTCTACTAAGCTAAGCCCTAGCCCATGGTTCAGCGGGATTCATTCGTTTACAATGACTGAATGTATTTGTAGGGGTGGGGGTGGTTAAATGGCTAATCAAGGGTGGGGGAGATATTCAAGTGATCCTCCAGTTCTTCCAAGCGAGAAAAGAGACCCAGGGATGCGAACTTAAGGGACTCTTAATACGAACAACAAAGGGATTTGCAGATGGGAGCAAAGGTCGTTAGACTCTCCCCAGCAGAGGCTGCCCTCAGGCGCACATCCAGGAGGGGGGGGGGGGGGGTTAGGGGGATCTGAGAGAGTTAGTGCTCACTCCTGTCTGTGTGAAATACTGTTATTTATTATCAATGTTGTGTAAGACAATCATTATTGATGATCAATGCCCTTTTCTCAGACACCTCAGAGGGAGGAATTTAGGTTAGCCCTTCCTGGATCCGCCACTGGCTGCCTCCAGGAATAGGAACGTCTAAAAAAATAGCGAAAGAATTCTTACTCGGTGAATACGCGATCTATCTCCCTCATCAAGACTCGAGACCATTTTTTTTTTATTCTCTAAAGGGAAAACTAACGAAGGCATCTCCCGCAGAACGTTTTGCAAGGAGAGACCCTTAAAGAGAGTTGACAATAGGTGAAAATGTGGGAAAGATATAAACTTAGCTGCAGGTCCCCCTGCGGGCTGAGGTGGGGGGTGGGCACGCATAAACTACAAGAGTACTCACTCCCGTCTTCTCAGGGAGTTGAAAAATGCTCATTGTTACAATCCATGGAACCAAAAAATATCATAAACTTCAAATAAACTACACACATCTACCTTACGCACCACCACCGCCAACCACCATAGCAAGGGCCCAGCAACACCGAGACCGGGGTTCAAAATTTGTCTCCACACCACCTTCACCAGAAACTCCCTCCCTACCTTCGTTCTAAAGAAAAGCGACCGACTGCCAGCGCACACGGGGAAATTCGCACCCATATCTTTTCGTTGTGCAATTACCTACTTTTTCACTTTTCCACACGCACACCATTCAGCCTTGGCGACACTGGCAGGGGCACGGCGTACCCCACTGCTGGGCGCAGCTGGACTCCACAGGGCGGCGAATGGTGGTATATAACACTTTCTGCAAAATTATGGATAACGGCGCACTTTCCTGGGGTTCCGACAGAGGCGGAAAAGGAACCAACCACAGAGACATCATTCCGCTAATGCAGTTTCTTGGCGAAACTGCCCCTCATATGTTACGTCTCAAGGGCGCTGCCCCAGTACCGCTCCTCCGGAATCCCACATTCAAGCTTACCCAGCCACTTTAAATGCACGGGGGATTCTTCCCACACCACTTAACATATTTCAAAATTCGACATGTTCAAACTACGGCCAACACATACACACTTTAGACAAAAGCCACACAGACACAGGGAGTGTTGATCTCCGGAAGAACCATGTCTAGTCGCAATCGTTCGAGGCTCCGGGTCCTATTGACAAGAACTTCAACCAGGGTCGAATTTAAATTTCAAGTTTCTCTTTTTCATCCTCACACGAGTCGTTCCTTTTTTGTTGCGGTCACCTTTCTTGAATTTCTGACACTACAAATCAATATTAAGTTACCATTTACAGCTACATAAATACAAGCCCTGTCCCTATCACATAATTAGTACGCCGCTATCAATGAGTACTTAAGCTTCAGGCGAAATGCTATAATCACTCTGGGAATATACTGAATACCAGGACGTACACTAATAACATTATCCGGATGTACACTACACTTCTATGGCGTTTCTTAATACTCGTATCTCTATAAGAGTTCGAGAATCCCATGGGTTAGAGTAATACTTCCTAGTACTCACTGGTTGAGAGCGAGAACGTCGAGCTCGCATTCGTTGACGAGCCAGGTCGGATGCTTCAGGAGGAGAGAGATATCCACTTCCTGCACCTCCTTCATTGTCGCTATGGCAACGAGACCATTGTTCACCTGTCGCAAACGAGGGAGTGAAACTCATCATTATCACCACGCCCATTAAGAGGCAACTCAATGTATCCATGGGATTGTTACCTAAGGTCAAGTAGGTTCCTCTGCTCTCTAGATCGTGTCAAGAAATACAAACCTACTCGGCACCTTTCGCCACACGGGCTTCCCATCAATTGTCATTCTGATCTCTATGTAAATTTCATTAACCGGTGAGCGGATCTCGTCCACGATTGTGAGGAGGGGAGCGTAAATTAGGGCAGAAAGAATAGTGGCAATTAAAAATAATTGACCTGTTTTTGTTTTGTTTTTCACCGATTTGCACCGTTCGGTCCATATCTCAGTGAAAGACTTAGCGCAAGATCCGAACTACGGAAGTTACAAAGGCTGTAAGAGCAAAAAGGGAGTGGGAGGAGGAACGGGGGTGGGATAGTTTAGTGGCACTGATGTGCACCAACCCAACTGTGGGAGAGCAGATGATTAAATTCATGAGTGTAAAGTAGTGAAATCTGTTGTCGATCATGTTTTTACCAGTGATTCATATCGTGGAGTAGGTATATAACCCGAATAACCAAAAGAGGAGACTACTTGAAACGCTCGGGACCGGGAGAGCGCGTAAATCTCCTGAACCTATCCAATCCTGTAACAAAAGAGGATGTACTTGCGTGAGCAATCCTCACCAGCTTGGGATCAGGAGCTGGGCATTTCAAATATGCTGGAACAAGAACTCAAACCTCCGAACTATGAGTGTGGGTTCGCAAGAACGAGAACCTTGAGATTCAATCCTAAGATCCTCGGAAGCGAAAAATTAAAACAAAGAATTTAACGGAGTCGTAACATGAGATAAAAAAAATGGCGGGAAGCTCATATTTTCGCGCCAGAATTTACCTTATTCATGCAGAAAGCCGTAATGGAGTCTTGGTCTTTGTGGATAATTCGAACGGGCTCCATGGACAGAGCTGAGGGGTCGGAAGTCGCACCACCTCCTTCAGATGGCTCTTGCTGAGTGTCGCCCCCGACTTCCGAAGATGCTTCTAACCCATCCCCGACGGATTCAAACTCGCTGCCTTCTTCTTCGTTCACTGTCGAAGACCCTTCATTAATACCGGACAGCCTACTTGGCACTATCAAACACACTGTAGAGGCCCTTTGAGTGTATTAATTCAACCGAATTCATGAAAACTATCTTTTTCATAATGTCCTCCAGTCAGAAGGCAAAGGGACTTCGAAACGCAACAAATCCTGTGTAAAATCTATGGTCCTTGGATGTATCCAATTTATTACAATTGCGGTGGTGGGGGTGAGGAAGGCTCAGCGTACAAGGGGGAACGCACTTACTTGATTCGGGATATTGAGTAGGAGGAGGAACAGGTCGCTTCCTACCGAAGATGTATCGTATGAACAGGCCCTGAACTTGTTCCTGGCGTACTAAGTAGTTCCAAAGCCGATTCACCGGCTTCACGCCCCGCTTGCTCCGTCTTTATTATCAAAACCATGAAAATGACAAAAAGAGAGTCAGTTTTATATAAAGCAAAATCATTCAGTTTTGGAACAACGCCATCTTGCAATTTAGGACAAAACAGGTAAAGGGGGAAAAAATATAAATATCTCTATATATCTCTCTCTCTCTCTCTCTCTCTATATATATATATATATATATATATATATATATATATATATATATATATATATATCCTTGCAGTAATGATTCGAAAAGCGGTGTTCGCTGCCTCAGTCAGTGTGCCTGGTTCGAATCGCTTCCCTGCACAGATTTTTTCGAAAAAAGGTAATAGAAATATTACTGCAAGGAAAAATTATTCCGTTTTCTCTTTCAATGTAGTTTAATGGATATATATATATATATATATATATATATATATATATATATATATATATATATATATATATATATATATATATATATATATATATATATATATATATATATATATATATATATATATATACACACACTGGTAATTGATTTGTTCCTTGGGAATCTGATATGTAGCAGGAATATGAAGACCCAGGTGATTATACTAATCATTTATTGGCTGGACGTTTCGGACCTTTACTAGGACCATCTTTAGCGACTATATCGTCTAATGAGAAGGGGAAGGAACATTAATTGATAACAGTTAAAAGAATACATTAAAAAAAAAAGCGGAAGAAGGCAAGTTAAAATAATAAAATTGAAAATTATTATAATTAAAGTAAAAACACTAATAACAATATATAGAATTACATAATATTACTCAATGGTATTTAAAAAAAAATAATAGAAAGTGAAATTATAACAAACTGAATTGATTATCACATATTAAAAGTTACTGAAGTAAACAAAAAAATAACCTATTATATTAAATTGTAAAATTGTCTTTTATTTGTGTGTTTTTACAATTTAATATAATAAGATCGAAAGCTCAGCAATTTAGTTTGGTCTTTACCAAACCCATTCATTTAAAAGAGAGATGAATAGAGGACAAGTGATTTACCATCTACAAGATGAAATAAAAAAAGAGAGTTAGAAGAATAGAAAGTCGCCAAAGGAAATTAACTAAGGCGAAATACACCATGGTCTTCAAAAAAATTTGCATTCAAGAAAGACTGCTACCCATCTACATTAATATATATATATACACACACACACACACACACTAAAAGGATGCGTGAACGAACTCGTCCCAAGTACGGGGAACAAGCGGTATCGACCCCGCTGAGGTAACGTGCGCGAAGATCACTCAGACTGGAATATTCAACAAGAACGTTTCCGAGACGTAAGAGTGAATATGTTGTGTGTGTGTGAAGACGGAAAGAGAAAGAGAGAGCGGTATTGTGATTTGGTTACCAGTGGGAATCTACAGCTTAACGTAAGATCCGAATCACTAAGTGACGAGGAGCAAGAGCAAGACCCTGTAATATTAAGGGTAGAAAAGGCGAAAACTAACAAGGGCACTCGTATTTATTTAAAGAGCTCCGATGAACTCAAAAGAACCGAAATTTGAACTCGACCCAGGTATGTGAGAGTATGCAGGTGAGGGGATAGAAAGGGTGTGTGGATAGACAGCGTAAAGTAGACCAGTGGTGAAAAGAGAAAGAAGTGTGGTAGGGTGCAAAGTGATGCTAGAGCCTCCCAAGCTCTGGGGGAAAGACATGGAAAATCTACGGGAATTTTACTCGTTTCCCTCTCCCCGACTCGGCTAGTAACATAAAAATCTCGAAAGTATTCAGCTTAAAAATGATTTTATCTTCCCTTTAAACTTCCAAACGCGATCCTTTTGTTTCCTTTTAGTCCATCGGGGATTGGTGTAAAATCCACGCTTCTTATTCAAGGCGACTGGATCGAATCCCGATGGAGACTGATTTTATTGTTTTTTTCTAACAAATTTCTTCTTTACAGGGTGGGAAGACTAAGTGTAAACTGCTCTTTACGAGTGATTTAAATATGTTTACATATCATTAACACTAGCCAACACTACATTTTAGCAACAAAAAGAATCCCTCTACCATAATATACAAACAATTCATGCGAAACACCATAAACTATGCTGCATCGGCCTGGCACCCAATACTCAAAAACACCCACTCCAAAGAGCTCCAAATTACACTAGATAAATGCACTAAGTTACCGCAGGATGCACAAAAACTAGAGCGATTCCACACTACCACACTGAAACCAACATACTACCAACTAAAGTGCACCTAAGACATGAACAAAACATTTCGGCAGAACATAAAACCCTCCCTACCCCAACCACCACCTTAAAATACAACCACCACAACCCAGACAAAAAATATCCCCAACACCTTACTTCCAAGCTGAGCTCGATAACACCCCCCTAAACCACACCTTAATAGAACATATGCATCCACACTCGCGAACACCTACTCACTGCCACGCATAACCACAATCCTAAATGAGCAGCCCCTACAAAACACAGTACTCCTATCCTAACTAGGAACCAGCCACTGACCCATACTACAACAATACAAACACAACATGCACTTGGTGCAATCGAGACCCAGGAGATACAAAACACCTCCTCAATTGCCCTAACCTCACACTCGCAGGCAACACGCACGCTATCACATCACTAAGGGACCTGTTGATCCGCCTGCGGGACGTTGTGGCGTCCCCGACTTAAGAGAGCTAAGGGAGGCAAATAAGAAAAGTATCATTAATTAATTAATTTCTCGCAGGTTCTTTCAAGCTTTATTGAATTTTGTGAATCAAAGTGCGAATTCATAAAAACAAACACCCATTTGCAAATAGGACTGGAAAATGTGAAGCGGTAAGAGAGCGGTCGATATTTAAAAAAAAATTGAACCCTACCTTGAGCAAATCTGGGTTTTTAAAACTCACAAATGGATTAAAGAGACAAACAATTGCCTTCCAAGGGTGAAGATCAGCCCGCTCCGATCAGTGAGGACCCCAACAATCATCAAGAACCAGATGAACAAGATCAGGCGAAATCCAAGGAGAGCTAGACATTTTGTTTGGGGGCTAAAGCGAGCCATTTGACCATGCAAAAATAACTGAAATATGATCTGAAACTTGGTTCATTCAATAGAGCTAAAAGACGTCTGCTTTCCAACCCCACCAAATAGAAAAAAGATTCGAAAGAGCAAAGCTGCTCCCCCAAAGGTTCCTCAATGACTAGCAGCCTCCATTTCTGTGGATGGATTTGTTCACTGTCAGGGCCACCACAACACGCACAATGATCGTGTTTAGGCACAAAGTAAAAATGAGATTCCGGTTGAACAGTTGACATCTTTCAAGAGACAGAATCAAGCTTTGGTGATGGTGTGGACGTGCGTAACATAAATGGTAAAAAAAAACCCTCTTCATCTTCCCTTAAGAGGGGTTGGGGGTAAAGACCAATCAGCATGTTTATTTGGAGATGTTGAAGGAGAAGGTAATTTCCTGGGTGGATGCCCCGATAGGAAATGCCGCTGTAACCCTTCAACAAGGTGAAGCAACCTCACACATAGCAAAAATGTTCCAAGACTGGACCCAGGCAAATGTTAAGGGGTTTTGGTCAAAGGGACGTTAGTTTGCCAGTTCGACAGATTTGAATTCCTTGGACTTTGGAATTTGGTGTATACTTGAACAGAAGCACTGTCTCAAATCTCATCAAAACGTCGAAGTTCTGAAGTGCAAACTAGATAAATGCTGGGAGAATACAGCAGCAAAAGTCGAGCGCGTAACTTGCACTCGGGTTATACCTAGACTCCGTCATGTCATCGAAGCAAAAGGCAATCACAGTAAATATTATTTACATCATTTAGCATATAAATTTTTCTTTTGTGTAAGTCTAAGCATTACGTAATATTACATTACGTCCTTAAAATAGGTAAATAAATATCAGTCAACACTTCATGTTTCCACCCTGTACTTTAGTCACTCTTTTTACAAGCAACAACTTATTATCCCTTTGAACTTCTCTCAATCTTACATCTTTCTCTCTCTTTGACTAGTTTTACTCCCATACAGTAAAATTGTCAGACAAATACTCCCATGCAGAAATCTACCGCACTTAACACTCAAACCTTTACCATTCGCAAGTGGTCTTGATCACAATCGCTATTATTTCTTACCTTAGATTCCAATCCGCTTCATCCATTACCATGCAAATCATTATGCTTCCAAGATACCAAACTTTATTCACACACTCCTATACCATTACGAAAAAAGACAGTAAGAGTACAAATGAATTCGAACTCTATGGGGGTACACGCACACACACAATATTGTAAGCTGTGACATCCGCACTTCGCATCGTGAGCGATATCTCCCGATCGGATGAAATAACCATAAAGATTAGAATAACCGCCAAGCCTGAAGGCACCAGAGGGCCATTCCTCATTGGGGGAGGGTCTCGGGTAGTAATTTGACGCCAACCAGCGATCAAGGTAGAACCCTTTGTGGTTTCGCTTCAGGAGTATATGGATATGAGTAGGCAATTGGGGACACTGTATACTCCACGTCGGGGTATGTGGGCGAGTACCCCCAAAAGTACTCCAACAAATCATACGATATGGGATGACTCTTACAAGAGTGCAATTTTTTCTTTAAATAATCCATCTTGGCGACTGCTTGCATGAGCATGAGTCGCTGTAATCAAATTAGCCTAATAATTAGGCTATATTAAAAACAAAGAAAACAACAAGAGGGAACCCAACCCACAAACCACAGAAATCAGCACAAACAAAATCAAGAAAAGGCAGAAGAAGGAAAACACGCTCCGGCGTCCTTACGGGAATGGCGTATTGTGGGTCTCGAGCAGCGCTTTGTACTTCAAAATGGCCGGACCATTGGCAGAGACCTGCGCGAAGCAGCCGGGAATGTATTCGGGAGGAGGGCCTTTCTTCTCTTCCAAATGGGCCACCAGGCCATTCATCCACACACCCAAGGTGTGCAAGGCAGAGTGGAGCAGGGGACTTTGAACAGCCAACTCTGCTCAAGAAAAAAACAAAGATTATCACATAAGGGAAAAACAGCAAAACCCAACGAGTACATCTACCCTTGAAAGTTATTAAAAATATATTCCTAAGCTAGTGAAATTAGGGGATGCAAAAATGCGTGGAAGGTAAACAACCAGCAATACTTCTGATCCAGAAAAGGGCTTTTGCGAACCATGGTCAGTTGGATGAATAACCGAATAATCAAACCATGATGAATTGGATGAATAACCTAGATAACAAAACAAATAATGGCGGGAATAAAATATAAAGGGTGATTGAATGAAGTATCTAAAAGAAGGTATACTTAATGGGTGAATGTATTGAAAGAAAGAGAAGAATGCTGTTGGACCTACCTTGTAGGTCTACTTCGGCGACCTTAAGGAATTCCACAACGACGCTGTGCGCCCGCTTAATGCAGGCGAGGCGGAGGAGAGACCACGAGTAAGAGTCGGTGTTGCTGTGTTCCGTGTTGTCGGAGAACACCTAACGGGGCACGATCCAGGAGGGTTTTAAAAGAGCGTAACCCATTAACTAAACCTTTTTAGCACCAACCTAAATTGTCTAAACGATTTTTGTTAAATTCTTTAGCAACACTCGTGCCAATGATGGTCAACAAACGTAACTGCGGGGCGTGAGGGACGGTAGAGTACGCAATTATCCCGCTCTCTGACCATAAGAAAAAATGTGGTCACACACACACACACACACATATATATATATATATATATATATATATATATATATATATATATATATATATATATATATATATATATATTTTTATCATGGCAATCGCTGCTAAATGGGGAGCTCACTGCGACCCAGCCCGCCTACAAGTGGGATCGAATTCCCACCTTTCTTGTCGCCCCCCAGGGTTCTCCTCCGTCTAAACCCGGCAGAGTTTTTCAGGAAGGATGCCACGGCAGGTGGCCTTTCCCAGAGGTCTCCCATAGAGGTTATAGTGAAGGTGGTAGTGAGATGACCAAGAGGGGGGGAGGACATAGGACAAGGTGGTCTAATCTTCTCTTGTACGCCTGTAAGGAGGGGTAGTATCGTATTCGCAGGAGGGCGAGTGAAACTCTGGTTCGGCGATCAAGGGTGGCTTAGAATGGGAAAATATCGTGGGGGAGGGGTGCTTTGGAGTGGGGTGTTTTGCGGCTGGTTTTGAAGTGTTAGTGAAATGTTTTTGCAGGTTAAGTGGGTGTAGGTGTTTTAAAGTATTCTTGTTCGGTAAAGTTTAGCTAATAATTGGGTGTGTTGGTTGGCGGTGGTGGTGTGGGGGGAGTATTGGGAGTGTGGGTAGGAGTGGCGAGGGAGCATCTTACTTCCCTGTTTAGGAGGCCTTCGATGGGGAGAATTTTTGTTTGAGCGTGGAGGTAGTGTTTTTGATACACTCGATTGCGGTGTGGGGGCCAATGTTTTGGATAGTTTGTATCTTGTTTAGTTTTTTCTAATGGTAGGGGTTTTACTACCGATGTGCACTCAATTAAGATACATTTAATTTCTATTTAGGGGATCTAATGATTAACGTGGGATGCGAACCACGGGTATCTACATTGTATGAACTGCCTGTATAGAATGCTCAGATTTCCTTTGTTGTCCCAATTTGGTGTTTCTGAGTGTTCTGAGGGTGTTGAGGTTGGATATGTCTCTTGAGGTGATGTTGAGCGAAGATCGTGTGTGAGTCTAGGGTGACACCAAGTTGGTCGTGAATCAAGATGTGCGAGTGGTAGTTTGATTGCTTTAGGTGAGGGGTAGATGCTGAGTTGATTTTTGTGGAGAGGTGGAGATGTTTAGCGCGAACCAGTTTTGGAAGAGTTGTAAGTACCTGTTCAGGTTTCTAAACGTGTGCGGACACATGACACCCAATCACAGTTAAATATCACACAAACACACTCCAAACGACACAGAATAATCACAGGATGTACACGCAGCACACCCACCCCACATCTACACGCTGAAACAAAAATATTTCCAATCAAAATACACCTAGACATGATTGGAACCCAAAACTTAGCACAGCATTGACCCGTCCCCAAAGCCCCCCCCCCCATCCAGACAAGAAAAACCCCAGCACACTACTTCTAAAACACCTCTACAATAACACCCATTACCAAGGCCAAACCTCAACTTAATCAAACACATCTACACTACCCTCAACCAAAGATACTGGAGCACACTACCACCAAACAACACCCTAACTGAGCCCTCCCCACCTTAATAAACCACTCAGAGAGAAATCACTACACCGAACACACCGAGTAATCCTATCTCAACTCAAGTCAGGCCACTCCATTATACTCCAACACTACAAACATAGGATCAACTTTGCTCCGACACCAACATGCATACTCATAGACTGACCAAACCTCACACAAGCACTACACACATCATCTCCTAACTTAGGTGTTAATATCTGGCCGAGTAATAATGGCGCGCAATTGTACGCTGCGCGCTGTTCATTTGTTTATGGCGTGGCGTGGCGTCATAGCTGTGTGGCCGGACAGTGTGACGTCACAGCTGCCGGTGGTGTAATGGCGGCCGGGTGCTCGCTCCGCAGCAGTCGTTGTTCAAAGGTAAGCGTTCACAGACGTTCTTAACATTAGGAACCTATGGACCCACCTAAGGAGCGTGGTGACCTTGTTAGGGAACCCTACCTCGCAGAAGAAGGGGGGGAGGCGGCAAATATGTTGGGCTCCAGTATTTTTTTATGAGGACGTGGCGTGGGACGGTGTGAAAGGCTTTGCTGATGTCCATTACTGTACGTTGGGAGGACGGTTTTGGTTGAAGCCTTCTAAGATGTGTTGTTAGGGCGGTTGTGGAGTGTTTTCTCTGAAGACATGCTGGGTGTGTGAGAGAGGTGTAATATTTTTTTGTTTTATTTTTAGACTGTTTGAGGGAAAGTCGAGGCTTTATTTGCTTTGAGAATGGGGATGATCTATGCGTTTCTAGAAGGGGGGGGGATGTGTAACAGGAAGTAGTTGAAGAAGATTCTGAGTGTAGAAATAGTTGTGGGGCTGAGGTGTTTTAAGTGGATGGATAAAATATGTGGTCCGGACTTTCAACTTCTATTGTTTTAGTTATTTGATACTGAGAGGACTCGCTTTTTTGGAGGGGGAGGGAGTATGTACAAATTGCCAAAATCTTTGAGTGCTTTCCTATTGTTGGGGGGAGTGAATGGTTGCCTGATTTTTGAGTAGTGTCATGAGCTGGTTGAATTGCTCGGTTAGGCTAGGAATTTTAATGTATCTTGAGTAGAGATTCGTGTGAGGATGGTGGTAGTGATGGTATGGTGATGTACCTGATTTTACTGTCCGCAAGTTGGGAACTGGTTGTTCTGTGGTTGATTTACACAGGTATGCTTGCCAATTTTCTTGTTTGGTGCAGATGAGAGAATTTGTTCAAGTTGTTGGGTAATGTGTGTGTAGGGTGGGGGTGGGATTCTGTCTGAGTCTGTTTATCTTATGAGGTTGTAGATTTCCCGTGCGAAATTGGAATTGAAGTGTTGAGGGATTGATAGAAGGAAGGAAAGTGATCAAGTGTGAAATCGGATAGGATGGTTTCTTATGTAGGTTATGAACGACTTCTATCATGTGGCTCTTTTATAGTTGATGCATGTTATTTTGTTTGAGCTGTGGATAGATTGAGTTAGTTGGAATGTGATGATGATGGGGGATGGTTAGATTAGTGTGTGTGGAAAGTTTGTCAGGTGGTTCTAGTGTGGAAGTGGGTGAAGAGAATTATGTATGGGGACGTGGGGACGTTATTCTGTTGGTTTGCTTCTGTTGTTAAATATGCTCAGTGAGTGCAGTTGTTAGATGATGGTGGCGCTTCTTGGTCTATCGGTCTGTGAGGTTAGCTCGGCGTGGTGGTTGGCATTGAAATCCCTCAACCCCCCCACCCCACCCAATGGAGAGGTTGGGGAGCAGTGAGACTGACGCTATGTTGGGCGAAAACCTGCTGGGTAGTGTTTCGAAGAGGCAGGTGGGATGTAAATGTTAATTATTTTAGATCTTGTTTTGTTGAATTTTAAGACTATTAATTGTAGTTTTGTAGTGTGGTAATTTTATAGGAGTTTCTGCGTGTCTGGTGGTATTGGAGCATGGGATGTCTTTGTGTATTAAGGTGAGTAAGCTGTGGTATACTGGGCTTAGTGGAGTTGTATTTTAGGAATTCTGACTCTTGTTAGTGATGCCGTTCGCATTGAATTCAAGGATGTTGAGAGATTAGCTGGGATGCGGAATGTGTGGGTGGTTGTGCATGGGTTGAAAGTCCACTGGGGTGTGTAAGTGTTTAAGGACTAAGTCGATGCATCGGATATGATGCCATTTGTTGCAAGGAAATGACGGATAGGTGTTGGTGTACCACCCATCATGACGAAAAAGGTGGAGGTGTAAGAAGGAGAGGGGGTGGAAACTCCGTGGACGACAACAGCATCAGGTCTCGGTGCGCCGCGTCAGCCTCTTCTTCTTCTCCCTCCGGTTCGAGACCCGCTCTACCAAGACCGAAAAATCTCTAGCGCCGCAGGTCGGATTAAGGGGTCTGCTCTGCGGGTATGGCACAAGAGGTGTTTTTAAACATTGAAGAAAGGCGAAAACCATCGTGGGAATCTCCGCCAGAAAGTTTGTGGAGAGGCAGGTTAAAAAAAAGTATCGCAGAGAAAGTTTGCCAAGAGAAATCTGTAAAAAAGACGATGAAGATAGAAAGAGTGAAGATGGGTGGAAGATACAGGGCCGAAGATCATATGCGCATTGGGGCCGGAAAGGCAAAATGAGTGTTGGGGTTAGGAGGGTACACGAGTCTCCAAATGTTACTTGACATCCTTTGCGTGAGCGTAAAAAGATATCGTGCGGAAAAGAGGAAAGTGGGGGGGTGGGAGGGGCAGTAGAAAGAATGCAGACATGTTACTCCCAACCAAAGCCAAGAGGAAGACCTACCAATCCCGTCCCAAGTAGAGATATGAATGGACGAATGCTGGTCGGTGACTAGCCTGCGGCCAAGAAAATAGGTGAGAAGAGAATGTTAAAATAGGGGAAAAAGTGAAAAATGGAAATAAAGCTCGGGTAGACTTGAAACTGCTGGGGGTACTGTGACAGGGCCGGCGTTCTCCAGGTACCAGGTTTAACATTTCATACGGGGCGCTCACACCCCTTCCTAGGGGAGGGGCTATTTAAAATGTGGCGAGGTATGGGGAAGTGAAAAAGGGCGGTAGGCGTAGAGGTCGAGCGAACACCTTAAGCGGCTGGGGAGGTGGGAGCGCTAGCCTCCTAAAGACATTAAGCTAAAAGGGAGAGGAGAGAGAACGCGAGGGAAAAAAAGGAAAACAAAGGGAAGAAAAAAATGGAAAGAAAGCAGAAAAAAGTGAGCAAGAGTGCACGTTTGTTGTTCACCTTCGGCTCCTTGAAAACGTCATCTTCTTCTTCGCCGTCATCGTCATTCTCTTCGTCGTCACTGGCCGAGGAGTCGTAATCGATGATGTCATAGTCGCTGGGCAGTACCGGCTAGGGATAGGACAGGGGGTCTAAGCGGGCGAGGGGGTTACTCCACCCCTCGTCTCCCCGAGGGGAGGCCTGAATACCTGATTTGGTGCCCATTAGAGCTTTCTGACTGACTGACCAATTGGCTGGCTAATTAATGTTTAAATTGACAGACTGCCTGATTAAATGTCATTCTGAATTAATAGATACTCGACTAATCCACTGTATGACTATTAATGGTTCGCGATAAGTTGACAAGCGAACGACTAACTGACTTAACTAACTGCCAGACAATGTGATTGACTCAAGTGAGTTAAGGTGACTGATTTGGGACACTTTGGCTGACTGCCTATTAGAAAGCTCAGCGGGGTGGTTGACCGACTAACGAGCAATTTATCACTGGACTGCCTTCCTGACCAAGTAATTGACTGAATTCAGCCAATATAACTGACAAGTGAGCAAATGACGGACTTGACTAGCATTTGAACAAGTGATTGACTGAATCCAGTTGTCGACTGACGAGCGAGTAATTGGTCGACTCTATTTTCTGCCTGATCAAGTTATTGATCGAATTCAGTCGAGTTGACTGATGAGCGATCAATAGCCTGAGCTGACTGCCTGCCTAAGTGATTGACAGACGTGAAGTGCCCGCTTGCCTCTAACCTTCTTCATGAGGTATGAGACGATGGAGAGGTCCGGGGGGTAGAATTGTTCCCGGGTCCCCGTTTTCGTGTCTCCCTCGGCGGGGCTGGCACGGGGGTCCTGGAATCCGAGCTGCCCCAAGAACTTCATGTTTAGCTTGATCCGCGTCTCATGTAGCTTTGTAATCGTCGACAAGATCCTCTCCCCACTCACGGCCGGACTAGGATCTTTGTCCCCTGATCCCTATCGGAAGGAGAGAGCATTAATGGTATTATTAATAATAATTATTTTGTGGTTCCTAAGATTTATTGCTTCAGGTTAATAAACTACACAACTCACATGATCCTAAAGCATCAATAAACAAAGCAATACACACTAGACAAAAAAAAACAATCAACGCAAAATAAAAAGCAAGAAGGAGGCACATTCTAGTGTTGAGCCCCTCTTCCGACTTGGAGTCATCCTTATACACTGGGACGCACCTAATAGGACAGGAATTGTGTTCCAAAATGGTCGACAAATAGTCAAAGGTGGTACCTTCCAGAATGGAGTCCTAGGTAAAATTAGAGGCGTTAGGATAGGGTATGACTAGCGTAATGCACTGACCATGGCGCAGGTCAAGTGGCATCACCCTCCCCCCCCCCTGCTATCAAAAGCAAGCTCTCAATAGGGGACGTGCGGAAGGCACCGGCCACCAGATGGAGACCGATGTGGTGGATCCCTTCTACCTTTCGCAATTCACGCTCGGCTGCTGATGCGTAAAACTCGCATCCATAATCAAGCTTTGCGCGAACAAAGGAACGACGGAACATGAGAGCTGTAGCTATATCAACCTCCCCAGTGCTGAAAGTCACGGAACTAAGAATGTCCTTGACGAAAATGGGCTTCCCAGGTGAGGCGTCAGTCAAAAACAAGATCATGGAAAGAGTGCGAGTCCACCAGTTGCAGGCGAACCTCATTAAGGAACAAGTCTGGGTCAGAGTGAAGCTTTGGATTACGACAGAAGTGCACTACCTTAGTTATGGACATTGAAAAGCGAAATCTGTTCGGTTCGACAGAGCGTGAAATGCGGTTGAATGCCTGTTGGAGGCGACGCTGGAGTAGCATTTTCTAGCCATATCAGAAGACAGGTGGCCCACAATATTCATGAAATAAGCTAATTTAGCATTAACAAATTTCTCCATCAACTTGCATACACACACGAGGTTAGAGAAATTGGGCGGAAACCGGATGAGGCAGTGATCTATCCCAGGTTTGCGAAAAGCGAGCATAGTAGCCATTCGCCAAGAGTGTGTGAGGATACTCTGTCCAGATCTTGAACAAATCTAACAAAGAGGCCATGCCTCAGTCACCTGGGTGTCGAAGCATGGCACAGGGGACATCGTCCGGACTAGGAGTGTATTTCGTGCATAAAACGACGGAACATAACTTACTCAGGGTAAACCTATCGTTGAAGGGTTCCAAGTCTCTGTAGGTAAAGTCCAGTCGGCGGCTTTCAGCGACATCACGACTTGCCTTAAATGCTGGTGGAATAGCATCCCAGCTAGAGAATGTGGTCGCGAAAGATTCTACCACAGATGCAGGCACTGAGACCGGGAGAACGTGCTGCTCTTCCAGGTACAAAGAAAGGTACCTCCGTGGGGCACAGTATTATTTGAGGGGACAGGGGAGCGTCTGAGACCGATTAGTTTGAGCCACCTCCGTGCTAGAGAGGGAACCGTTTGTGAGCGGCTACAAGAGAGATAGATGGCAAAGAGGAAGTTCCTTTAATGGAAGAGCTGAAGGGTAAACTCCTTCACCGTCAGGAGTTAGCATAGAGACCCATTTTTCAACAAGGTTGCAAATCCTCGCCCTGGGAGCCTCATCCATAACGGTCGCATAAGGTGCTGTTTGGATCAGTTGGGCACTATTAAAGAACACCTTTCTTGCCCGGTGGCCACACGTTCCGCGACGAGGCGCGCCGCCAAGATTTCGGCGTAAAAGGATAGAAGAAAAAAATGGGTCAGTAGAAGAGCCGAAAGGCAGGGCATAGGGCAACCATTTTAAAAACCATCATGCCTTACCGAAGTCAGAGGCAAGCGGGCTGACCTCTCCCTCCCGGCCCGATCAGGGGTGAAAGCTGATTAGCGACTAGTCTGCGAAATTAGCCACCGGTTAAGACTATGAGCGAGAAGAGAATTGTAAAGAAAGCGTCGAAAAATGGGAAAAATGGAAATGTCTAGAAGAAATAAAGACCAGGTAGTCTCAATCTAGCTCGAGCCTTCCCGAGGCACAGGCCGGGAGGAAGTGATACTCTTCCAGGTACCAGGTGTAACAGCCCACACTATCCACCCTCTTGTGGCGAATTTCTACCAAGTAAATCCTAAGCGATGGCGCACCATTGATGGTCGGGTGTTGTCATTATTTGAGTTTTCACTCGTCAAGTGGCTATTTCGAGGATCACCCACAGGTTCGTGATCAGATGAAGACTTAGCGCGTTTCCAGAGCAGGGACTATGTGGTAATGGTTTCCGAGCCCCTTCGTTTCTTGTGCTTGATTACATCGGGGTGTCCACCAAAATGATTATGGGTCGTTCGTAGGAGTTTCTTTTAGGGAAAGTTTGGGAAAAAACTAAAAAGCATAAAACAACGTGGAAATCTTTGCACAAAAATGTTTTGAAGCAGCTTGTAAAGAAATGGTTGAAGTTAGAATGAAGTAAAAATGTTTAAAAATGCTTATATATAGCCCAAATAACCTAAAACTATTTAGAGGCCTAAAGACCGGAAGGGCACGCATCCCTCCAGAATGTACACAACTTCTGCAATGACGAACAACTAGATTTTCACAATAGAAAGAAGTGGTTGGTGGAAAATTGATTTTTTTTTTTTAAGGTTTTAGTTGTTTGAAGCATGAAGATTAGATTTCTTCGAACACAATTAAGCAACTTTGACTATGGTTAGACGCCAAATGGGAGGCGATTTGGGTCAACTTCGCCTTCCCTTTGGTTCGGACCACCCTCTAACGAGATTGAATGGATGAATAAAGGAATAAATGGATGAATAAAGCAAGAAATGGATAAATAAAGGTATATGAATAGAGGAATAAAAGAATGGAGATGAATAAATGGATGAAAAGAGGAATAAATAGCTGAAAAGATGAATAAATGAATAAAAAGAATAAATGGACGAATAGAGGAATAAATGGAGGAATAAGCATAATATAAATGTATAAATAAAACAATAAGCAAATGCATGAAGAAATAAGCCAATAAATAAATAAGCAAAAAAACAAAAACGAATACAGAAATAAGCAAACAAAGAAATGAAATAAACAAAAAAACTCCGCCTTCCCTCTGAAACGCGAAGAGGGAGGGGTGAGGCAAAGGGCGCTGACTCACGGGGGCCATGACGTTGGTGATGACCTTGACGACCCTCCGGACCCCTCCCCCGAAGAGGCACCCCCAATCAGTCTCGTCGAAGCGGACGCCGACGAGGCGGTAGAGGACGTAGGCGTCGCTGCTCGCCACGCCGTGCACGAGGAGGCACAGGTAGACGGAGACGAACGCCTCGCACAGGAGGACGGCGAGGCGGGGCGAGTCCTCGTCCCGTTCGTGGCTCATTAGCGCCACCAGCGAACTCACTCCTGCCGGGACGAGAAAGGGAGGGGGGGGGGGAGACCCCGCGCCCAGGAAAACCAGAGTCAATTGAAGAAGGAAAATCATCGGGGGGTTTGGGAGAGCGCTTGAAAGAAATGCACGTGAGGGGGGAAGGGAAGAGGATAAGAAAACACCGAAGTGATGTTAACAGGAGAATGTATAATAACCACATGCGTTAAATGACCTTGGATCAGGGCGGGGGACTCACCGGCCAAACCTGCCTTAAAAACGGCCTTTAATTCAGTGAGCCCTTGAGTCTTACGATTAATGTTCGGTTTGGTCTCAGTCTTTTTAGGTGTAGGGGTTGACCAATTGGATTAAGCCTCCAGTCCGGACCTCAAAGACGTGAAGTCAGGGTTCAAATCTCGCCCCAGCTCCGACAGTTTTTTATTTTCCCATGGGTTATTCTCCTCTCCTCGGGGGACCTTACCTGGCCACTTGCTGGGGGCGGTAGACACACGCAGCTGCTCCCCGTCCAAACCTCCATGACCCCGCCCGGTCTCGCGCCCGATGAGGTGAGATTCCTTGTGCGCCACAGAAACGTGCTGCAAGTCGATTCCCAGCGCCGCCAATCTGACAACAACAACACACTCAGCCACAACAAGATATAGGCGAAGGCCATAAAACATTTGCGCTCGAAAGTCACCGGAGTTCTCCTCCCTATGAAGCTTCCAAACCTATGCAACAGAAAAAGGGGTGGGGATCACTGGTACCTGGGGTGCGCCTTGTACGAGATGTTCTCCGAGTCGCAGACGGACTGGTAGATGCAGGCGGAGAGCGCAGCCGCGAGGTTGCGCAGAGTCAACGAGAGGCTCATCAGCTGAATGTCTGGAGAGGACAAGGAAGGGATTTCGACGAGGCTCTGGAGGAGATCGTGGGTCCCACACTGAAATAAGTCAGGGGGGGCGGCAGTAAATAATTTCGACTTAGAAGATGATGGGGGCAGGGGGGGCGTTATCCTTTACTATGCCACCTGTGATATGAGAAATACAAGAGCCGGAGAAAGAATGACTAGAAACCCGAAATTGTTGTCATTTAAAACTAAGAAGCAAAACCCAACGACGGCACATCTCATTTTGCGTGCGAGATAATTCGTGAAGAAACTTAGAAACTGGTGAATTTAGGGGAAGTGATTTGTGTGGAAGATATATACATATATATAATCAAGAGAAGTCTCGAGAAGGAGCGCGCTTCTCTGGAACCTGCTGGGCCTACATAAATAAGATATTTTCCTGTGGGCACAGGGGTCAATTACGGCAGTATCCAAGAGGGACGGACCAAAGTGCAGGTTTAAATCTCATCCTCAATCGCTTTCTCGCAACGTGAGGGCGGTGCACATCAACGCTACTACCAGCAGGACTGGCGGGTTCCACGCTATCCCCACCACTGCATTAAAGCGAAAATAACCATCACGAGGAAGGGGAGTGGGGCAAACCACCTACCCCCTATATTGACCACATGACAGATACTTGAAGGTCAATCCAACTTCTCGGAACACTATCCGATGACTGACCGCACATAATGCGGCTTAAGTTCATTCATGATGGAAAACTGTGTTTCTATTGCACAAGGGCAAAGCCCTGAAAGCCCTGGCCGAATCGATCGTGGTAACAATACCCTGTACCCATACCCGCGCCCATCCAATCTAAGGGTGGCACTCTAACCTGCAGGTGTCGCACGGGGTCCGCTACGACTGTCTTGTTCGAGGCTATCGACGCCGACAGGAGGGGAAGTGTCGTGGGGAGCGGGAGGGGGGAGAGAAGTTGTTGCTTGTTGCTCTCCTGCTGGAGCTCCTGCAGGAGCAGGATCAGCTCCATCCTGACGGAGGCAAGGCCGCCCCCGCTCGACCCGTGCAGGGAGCAGTAACTCAGGAGGGTCCTCAAGAGCTGCTGGTTGGCTGGTAAGCAGACGGGGGCGAGTGTGACACAGGTTAGTTCGTTTTAATCTTTTAAAGGTTACCCCCTTTCCTGTGCAAGGTCGGCACGCATCAACGCCACTAAAAACTATACCCTCTAAAATCCATCTCAATATAAAAACTAGGACCTTATAAACTAGTACAACCTAAAACTAGTGCAATCTAAATACTAGTACCATAAAATTAGGTCAATCTAAAACTAGTCTCCTCCAAAAAGAACCCACCTATCATTTCGTCCACGCTAATGGGCCCCTCATAGCGTTGGGGTGTTATGGGCTGTAATACTTAATTGAGTCAGGGTTCACCTCTGGGGGGGGAGGCCCCAAACACGCCCCCTCCATTCACACCTACCATCCACTTCCCCCTCAGTCAGCCCTTTCTCTCCCACACACTCGTGTAATCAACCCACCGCCTATCTGGTCTTTCAATCCTTCTCACACTCTGACACTCACTCTCGTATATCCCCTTCATAAGTGTCTTTCCATCCATTCTTCTTTACATGCCCACATATTACGTCAGAACACTTGCAGTCACAACTTTCACAACATTCTTAACACCATAAACATCTCTTACCCAGTCGTTTCTCACCCTCTCTATCTTTCGCACATCATCCCTCTCACGTTGCACTTTTCTCCTTCTCCTTCCATGCCATATTCTCCCTCACTCCCATACACCAACCTTGGCACCAAAATTCTCCCATACAGCATCCTGGCACATTCCACACTCTAACCCTCACCATTCAATGGTGCTCTAATTACCCTTTGCACACAGTCTTTACACCCATACAGTCACATTACCACCTCTCTATCATCACTTAAACTAAGAAACGCAAACCAACGAGGGCATCTCAGGCACAAACTTTGTAAAGAGGGTTTATAAAAGTGGTGAGTTGGGGGCTGTTAAAATGGAGGGAAAGTACATAACCCGAGTAGCCTAAAGAGGAAAAGCTATCTGCGATAGCGCGCAACTCTCCTGGATATTTTCAACCTCCGCAATGATACCATCGCGGGAATAATGAAGGCATTTGACTTGACAAATGAGGACGACCCCTCAAGTTCGTACTTTCGAGCACCGCTACTCTTAAGTACGCCCTCCTGGGTGGGGTGGATTGCAATACTCCACTAGCCCCAGGATGATGAATCCTCGTGACTCGATTCTCTTGGTACCCCTTCTTCCATCGCAATAAGCACCAGACGGTGCAAAACGCCAATATTTTAAAATTTAAGGAGAAAATCAACGAAGGCATCTCTGCCAGAAGGTTTGTGAGGAGGAAAAGGTAAAATAAAGTGAAGATTGGATAAATTGTGTAAGATATTGCCGCATATCCTTCTGGGGGGCTGGGGCCAGGAAGGCACGAAACTGTGGGCGCTGGGACCAGGATGGAACGTAACTACAGACGCTCAGTTAAAGGGGAGGGGGCATGTAACTACAAAGGTTGGGATAAAGGGGGGGACACATGTAACTACAGAGGTTGGGGTAAAGGGGGGGGGGGCATGTAACAAAAGGCGTTGGGGATCGAGGAGCCAATCGGTGGTAAGAACCGTACCACACCTCCCGCTCTTTCTATTCTGTCTTTTAGGCTCGTCTCCTTCTCACCACAAGATGTAAATGCCTTCATTGGATTACATTGTTTTTCAATCATGGAGAAGGAAAAGGCAAGGACCAAGAGAGCTGAAGTTGGTGGATTGAAGATCTCGTGGCGCCAACCAACGTGATAATGGCCATATAGGGTGAGCCTACTGTAACAAACCTCGCCCCACCCAAATGCAGGGGGCTCGGCATTTCCTCCCCCTCCTCCCAAGAATAAGTTCGTAGAAAGAGTACATGCAACCCCTAAGCTACGAGCCCATTGCGAGGTTATGGGTAAAAAAAAATGTGGACCTTTGAGGCGTGGATGGCTGGCGACAAGATCGATCTAAGGCATGATTAGTTGACGGCAGGGTCGAACCGAGCACTTACCGACGAGCCACTTCTTGCGGATCTGCGCTCGCTTCCTCTTGTACTCGAACTCGAGGTTCTCCCGCTGAAGGATCTCGTGCAGCGTCGCCGGCTGGTCCGAGGGCGGCAGGGGAGACGGGGTTTTCAGCCGGTCTTCTTCTTCTTCACCCGCAATGTCCACTAGCTCGGTTCCTGCGGACCGTCCAAAAAGGGGCGGGACGGGGAGGACATAATGAAATGCCGGGAGATTCGGAAGTTGACATCCACACACACACACGTAAACGAAGGAAACCCGGTACACCGAGGTGTTGTACCTGACGTAGGAAGGTTGTTCCTGTAATTACAGATCTCCTTGAGAGCCTCCACCTCCCGTTCGAGCCACACGTAGAGCTGGTAGCGGAGCTGCCCGCCGTCTACCTCGCACCCGGTGGCCAAGGTCGCCAGCTCCTCCATCATCATTTTGAGGCAGCAGATGAACTTGAGCTGTTGTGCCATGATGTCCAGGTGCTGGGCGTCGCTTGCAGTCTCACTCTGCCCTGCGGGGGGGAACCCAATAACCGCTTAATGAGACGAGCAAGAAAATGGGACGGGGAAGCCACCGCCCGAAGAGTGGGGAGAGAAAAGCAGACTTAGTGGGGAGAAGAGGAAAGGTGAGGAGTCAGAATCCACCTCGTGGGAAGAGGGAGGGCCGGAGAATAAGGTCCCTGATCCCCATCAGCTGGGATAAAAGTGAGGTAACCAACGAGGGCATTATAACTCAGTGGACAATAATTCAGTAGAGATGACAAAGATTGCGATAGTATGCCTAAATAACCTTTGGTACTGGGGCGTACGTTCGTACAGGGAGCACATGTATGTCAAAGTACGCACTGTAGTCTCCCCCCCCCCCCTTCAGGGCGGGGCGAAGTAAGCCGTCGCTGCATATCTGACCAAAAATGCTTGGGAGAACTTAGTGGCGGGGTTGAAGGGTTGCAAATGAAAAGAACCAACGAGCGACAAGTTCGTACACGAGACGAGGGACTCGAAAGTATAGACCCCCCCCCCTTTGTCTGAGGGAGAGGGGATGGGGTGAGGTTTTGCTTGCTTCAGTACCTGTGCCATCCGAGCGCCCGTCGTCCTCTTCTATCAGGTCTTCCTCCTCCTCTTCCTTGATCGAGAAGTCGAGGTCCAACTCGAGCTCGTTCTTCCTTCCCAAGAACGGAGTCGAAGAAAACATTGGTTTTGACCAGTCGACCTCGGGCGAGGGTTCTGCAAAAGAGAGGAGTCAATCCCTTCTCTCCAACCATAGCCGAGATAATGGAAGGGGATTTGTTTTTCTGAATACCAACAGTACAAACCCTCTTCTCCTCCTCCTTCTCCAAGTCACCCTCGAGTAAGAGAACTTTGCCCCCCCGCCTACTTACTACATGAACTAAGACTACGTTGCCATGCTTAAAAGAGAGCAACCACCACACGCAAGATCCATACCATCCTCTACCAAACATGAGCATAACTTCAAGAACGCCCCCCCCAACCCCCCTCCAAAACAGGCCTTCGACCACACACAAGCCATAACCTCTGTCGAGGAGGTTCTAATATTCAGACATCTATGCTGCAGGGGGGCTGGCTATCCCTTAGGGGATGAATGGGTCACAGCTCGCGGGGGACGGGGGGCAGAGCACGGTATTACCGCTATGTTTGCACCTTCTCATCTCTATCCTCTGAAGACACAGACGACACTCTACGGCGCGTGTAATCACCACATGTACAGTATACAAATATACACTATTGGTCGCCTTGCGACCAATAGTCATTCTGATCCTTATGTGCATTTCATTATCTGTTCGGAGTATTTCGACTACGATTGAAAGGAAACTGGAGTGGGGGAAACGCAACTAACGGAGTAACGTGTATATTTGAAACCATAGTCCAATCATCGGAGTTCATCGAAACCTACTGAGGTGTTCTCCAATCCCCGAACCTGGCAGCAGTCGGGTCCTTAAGGAAATAAAGAGAGGTTCTGAGGTGGATGGGGGGCAGGCAGGAAGGGATGAGACGTTGCGGGGCAGCGTGGGCAGTAAGGGGATTTATTTGAAAATTTATCGGCCACTTGGTGATTGCTTAACTGGGCATTTGTCACCGTAATTCTTTAAAAGCCTACGGTTAGGCTAGATTAAAAACAAATGCACAAAGAAGCAAAAAAAGAACAAGAAGAAGGAGGTACGGTGCGGCGTCGGGGAAAGGCTCGCCTCCTCCCGGCGCACGAACATACGAACTACAATTAGTTTTTTTTTTCAATTTTAGGATCCATCTGGCGACTGCCTGCTAGGGCAAAAGTGGCCGGACTTACCACACACTACTAATAGGTTATATTAAAAACAACAATATGTAAATAACAAATAGCAACGGTAAAAAAGGACAAAGGCTAAAAGAATGGGAAAAAAAGAAAAAGGACAAGAAGGAAGCGCGCTCGGCGTCGGGGACATGCGCAGGAACAAGCGACCTACAAAAAACAGTCAAATGAAGTGGAAGTCACGAGTACAAGGGACAAGCGGCAGCGACCCCGCTCGTAGGTAGCGTGCGCGAAGATCACCCAGACTGGGACATTCAGAGAATGTGCCTAACAGTCTGAGGGACAACGCAGTCGTCGCAGTAAGGCGCAGTCGAGCGCTCCATCAAATGGCGGTGCATCCCGCGAGTGTTTCCAATTACGAGACGATAGAAGGCAACCTAGAGCCGTCGCGGCATTGTGGAGTAGGTCCATGGGAACAGTCGCGACGCAATGGTAGGCAACTTTAAATTCCCTTCGACCATCTCCCATCTTCTTTGGCAAGCAGCCCGGAGAGCTGCCGGTATTCTTGCCATGTAGTCGGTGTGAGGAAGAGCGAAACGCTGTTCCGGTCGCCGAGTCCTCGCAGACTCTTTGGCGCCCTCATTCGCTGCAATTCCTACATGTCCATGAACCCAGCAGAAGGTAATCTCGACATCAGCAAGAATCAACAAAACCGTGGCGTCACGGATACCGCGAACTAGGATATGCGGAGATTCCAATGCCCCAAGAGCATTCGGGCGCTTTGTGAGTCGCTATATATCACAATCCGGTCTCTGAACCGGGCAAATCACGTTATCCGCCGGTGTATTGCAACCAGCTCGGCCGTGAAGACACACGCAGCACCTAGCAGAGTACCGCTGAGCTTAAACAGAATGAATACGGGGATGAAAACCCATCCCCTACTTGTAACTAAGAGGCATCAGTATACACTGGAACGGTCCCTGAGTGCCACGAAGTGTGCTGCAAAAAGGCCGAACGCAATACTCCCGGCGTTATAGAAGCTATGGAAGCAGATGCGTGGCGACAAATGGTCGCCAGGGTGGCGTCGTGGGGAGAACCAGGAACACCACCGGCCCGAGAGCTATACCGAGTTCTCGAAGGAGTTTCCTAGCCCTAAACACAAACGGATTAGGGTATGAATGTCGTCTCTCGGCGGCATAAGCACCGTCAAGATCAGTAGTGGATGCAGTGATAACTGTTGGCGACTGAGGGAGTCACTGGTTTACGGATATAGAGGAATAATGCACTGTGCACGGCGCAGAGCGAGTGGCATATCCCGAGCATCAAGTAGGCTCTCAATGGGGGACATGCTGAAGGCACCGGTCCCAAAGCGAAGGCCAGGGTAGTGGATCGAGTCCATCTTTCGCAATACGCGCTCGGCTCCGGATGCATAAAACTCGCATCCGTAGTCGAGCTTCGAACGAACAAAGGATCGTTAAAAATTAAGGCAGTAGCCCTATCAGCGCCCCAGGCGCTGAACGTCACGGAACGAAGAATATCCATGTCGCGGGTACAAGAGACCCTAAGGCTGCGAATATGAGCCTCCCAGGTGAGGCGTCGCTCAAATACGAGACTAAGGAAACCGTGAGAGTCCACGAATTCCAGGCGAAACCTATTTAGATACAAGTCTGGGTCAGGGTGGAACTGTGGATAGCGGAAGAAATGCAACACCTTAGACTTGGATAAGGTAAACCGAAGTCTGTGTGCTTCGGCATAGCGAGAGACGCGGTTCAATTCCTGTTCGAGTCAACGCTCCAGAGTTGGCATCTGGCCCCAGCCAAAGAGATCGGAAGGTCGTTCACGTAAAGCGTAGAGAAAATCTTCCGACCGAGGTGATGCAGTTGATGCTCAGGGCAAAGTGCGACACTGAAGACACTTCCCAGCTGGACAGTGCTCCCTCCAACCGTACACGGAATCCAAGATCTCGCAAAAATTCAGATATAAAAGAGGCGTCCCCTCGCCCAAATCGTGTGGAGTCTCCATCATACCGTATCGCCATGCAGTATCAGAGGCCTTGTCCAGATCGAAAAATACGTGGTGTAGTGCTGTCTACGAGGGAAGGCCTCGCAGACAGCATTTTCAAGTCGGATCAGAGCATACGTCGTGGAGTGGAACTTGCGGAAGCCGCACTGTACAGAAGGGAGGTGGCTTCCGCTGTCCAGAAAAAGAGGTTAATCTACCATTTATTGGATGGAAACCAGCGGGGGTAGAGTGATCTTTCCCTGGTTTGTGAAAAGAGAGCACAGTAGCGATTCGCCACGAGTCTGGGAGGATACCCTCTGCCCAGATCCTGTTGAACAAATCTAACAGATGGCCATTCCTCGCTCACCCTGGTGTCGAAGCATAGGTGAGCAGAGACGGTGTTCGCGCAAGGAGCTAGAACGGAATGCAACTCACTCAATGTAAACCTGTTGTTGAAGGGTTCTCATCCTCTGGAAGGAAAGGCCAGTTGGGGGCCTTCCGCGACATCAAGGTCGTGAAGGTCTCTGCCACGAACGCGGGCCCATTCTCCTGGAGAACGGGATGGGATCCTGCGAGAACTAGCCCCGAAAACGGCCAGACGTTCTAGGAATAGTAGTTAGGCCCACGGCGATGAGGTTGCCGTAGAATAACTTAACGGTCTCATCTACCGACCCAACTCCTTGGCGAGACAGAGAAATCATTTCTTGAAATGCAGACCATCATCCCCACGCCAAGAACCACCGGGGCGGGCTCTCAGGCGGCTGCGACCCAGAAAATGCTTTTGAATGGGAAAGTGATCACTATTATGGAGGTTATACACTACCCCTCGCCCAAATTCTCCCGATCGTCAATCAGGTCGGCAAGGACCTGACCCCTGGGATGATCGAAGAGTCTCCCCAGAGGGGTGTCTACTGTTCAGATCCCTGAGTAAGAGAAAAGGACTAGGCAACCGTGCCACAACGCGGCGTAAGTCCCCCGCGTCGAAGTCGGCTGACGGTGTAATATACGCGGAAATAACATTATACCTCCTATCGAGGTGCAGCTGCACAGTTACTGCCTGAAAGGAGCTATCTAAAGCAGAGAGAAGAACGGAGACATCGTGCCTGGTGTAAATCGCGCATCCTCCTGCCCAGCCCCATTCCAGGGGTGGTGGGGTCGCAAAACCCTTATACCCCTGGGAGGGTGGGCAGGGAAAACGCACTCGGTATGGTCTCCTTCAAAAATATAGCTAAGGGAAAACGGGAGGAGTCTAGCCTCCGCAGTTCCTCCTAGTTATCCAGGAGTTCGCGGACATTCCATTGAAGGAATATGCCCTCCAGGCCTAGCTCGGAGGAGACGCGGGGGCCCTCTTCGAATAGAAGACCCTCACGGGAATGGCCGAACGCTTCGCGGAGGCAGAACTCCAGGCGCTGTTGGCTGGACAATGTGCTGAAGGCGCTGTCCCTTCCGAGGACTTATCGGGGGAGGTTGGGCTCACCCTGCGAGTCTTTTCTTCCCTCCGCCTCGAAACCTTATGCAAGCGGGGTCCTTCTTTTGGCCGATCCACCCAGCCTACCACTGGGTGTGGGCGTAGAAGAACCTCCTTTAGTGCTGTCCTACTTTAGGGGGGCAGTTATAGGAACCTCGGAAGATGGCCGTGAGGCCATCTTCAGAGGTGTTGCCTATTGTGAGTCTAACGACTTGGTGGAGGGCGCGCGGACGTTTTACCATATGGAAGAAGGTGGGGACCCTGGTTTTAGCTAGGGTTGTGTAGAAACCATTTGTGCCACAAGCTCTACCAGGGTGGGTAGAACCCGCAGAAGGGCTCAGAATGGGCGCGGAAACGACCGTGCTCGTAGGCCTGCAGGGACTAGGAGGAGAGGGTGTCTTTCTTAACATTGAGGCTTAAGACGTCCCAGGCAGCGCTGGACACGCCAGGACCAAGTCCTTAGCCTCGCGAATTGAGAGACGATCCTGGGCCTGAACGGCTAGAATTTCCTTTTCAAGGAGATACGCATTGCTTATTCGAAGCAATGCGGTGCGTGTGTCAATTGCGGCTCTCGGAAATTGACACACTTCGCCACACAAGATTTGGAATATCATGTGCGGCCTTTGAGCAACAACTTACACCGACTTCGGATAACCTCGACTTTGCACGGGTACAGGAGCGATTCACGTGGCCAAAGAGGTGGCAATAGTAGCACCTTTGCGGCAGTGGCACGAATGCATTCACGCGGTAGAGATACCAACCGACACGCGCACCGGTCTCAGGGAACCATTCACAGTCGAACGTGACGAATAGTGTAGGGGTGGTCTCGGGGCCCTTGCCTGTTTTCTCATCACAAGTTCGACTTTGACCGCCCCATGGTCGGCCAGCTCTAATCTGATGTCATCCATAGAATAGTCCACGATTTCCCTCGCATAAACTACTCCTTTGACAAAGTTCATGGTAGAGTGCGGCGTAACTCACCGGGGTGCCATCAAGTGTCCGAAGAGCACTAATCTTGGCCGCATCGGAGGGATATGACGAAAAAGGCTCCCGTCCGAAAAACAGGTCACCTTCGGCTGTCTACCAATCAGGCAAGCTAGTGCTCTTCTCTGATGGAACATAATGCCTTTGGCCGACATGCTGCCATCAGTGGAGCGAGCCCTAGAAAGCTTTTGAAGACAGCGTGCTCGAAAACGCCAGCTAACCTCTGAATGAGGGGCCCCGACGTAATCGAGGCTCCGCTCTACACACTTGCAATTTTGGCCTACTTTCAGGGACTCCCCGCGCGAGGGAGCATCGGGGCGGACGTACCGATCTTGGCTTGGTCGCTTACCGAAACGGCAGCGCACCCTTAGCTCCCGCAGAGGGAGATGAAGACGGGGAATTAACCCGTTTCTCTCCGCCGGCGGAAGGAGCCCCTAGGCCAGATGGACCGGCCTCAGCAAGATCCTTCTCTGAAATGGAGAAGGTTTTGGCTGCCACAGGGCACCAGCCAGGGGAGGAGATCCATCATCTCCTTGTAAGGCCTCGGTGGCTAGAGCCGTCTGAGAAGCTTGCTCAGGCTTGGCACCGAGACCGGTTCGATCCCATGGAAGATCCTACCATCTGTGGGGGTCACTTCAGGGACCATGTCCATTTAGGGGGCGCCTCCATGTGCCCGTCCCCCCCAAGACATCACAGATCTCCTTTGAGGTACCTTTTGTCTCGTCGTGGGCCGGCGAACCGGCATCTCTCGGGAAAGAAAGGACAAGTACAGTGACCTCCAGTAAGTCTGAAAAGCACGTCAGCAGGACTTTATAGGGCACGGGCCGACGAGCCCTGCGATACCTTGCCCCCTTAAGGGAGTCCGCCATATCGAGCCGGAACGATCATTTATGGGCCGTCTGCGTCCTCTCTTGGCAGTCACCTGTGAAAGAAAAGGAGGGACACACCCTTGGGCGACTCCAGAGAAGGGGGTGAGGGGAAGTCCCTACACTAGGAGAGCAGTGCGTCTCCTCTCCAGTCAGAGAGGCTTGGAGAGTCCCATGAGAAAGCACAGGGAAGGGGGACCTCCTTTTATGGTGTGGAGATGCCCGAGAGTGGCTCTGATGGTGGTGGAGGGGAGTATTTTTAAGAAACTCATCATTGGGCATGGTGATCTTATTAGTATCACGGGACTCAAACACTAATCACCCCACGCAGTAGCCCGCTCTGCGAGGGGTGAATACGAAGCCGGCAAAACCAGCTGCCGCCATTTGGGACCACACCTCCCACCCAGTGGCCAGGCAGCCCTCCAGTATGGCGGGTCCACCTTGGGCTGGGCGCAAAACTGATACTTGAAAGGAGAGAGAAAGGGTATCTGAGGAAGGTGAGGTTAGAGGTGAGGGGGCGTTGTGCACTGCCCCTCAGCCCCGATCCGGGATGGTTGGGTGAGAGGAAACTGGTTGGTGTCTACCCTGTGAAATTAAAGGCTGACCAGAAAAAGTCCTGGAAGAGGTTGTAGGAAAAGTGAGGAAGCAGGGTAAGAAGACAGGATGTCAGAAAGGAAAGGAGGGTATGTTGGGGCTGGACGGGGCACTGAGTCCCGTCAGCAAGGCGGCCAGGGAAACAGTCGCGACGCAATGGCAAGCAACCTCAAGTTCGCCTCGGCTGTCTCCAAACTTCTTTGCGAAGCAGACTGAACGGCTGCCCGTATTCCTGCCATGTAATCGGTGTGAGGAAGAGCGAAACGCAGGTTTAATGCAGTGTAATAATAATAATAAAAAATAAATAATAACACTAATAAATAATACTAATAGTAATAAATAATAATAAGAATGACAATAACAATAATGTTAATAATAATAAAAGGTAAAGTAGTGCTGAGATTGTGCGAGGGAAAAGCGTGCTAAAAACTTTCCCCGGCCCCATCAGAGGAGTCGTCAACCCAGTGACGACCTCACAAGGTCGTCACAGGCTACACAAGGTACCCCTGCGGGGGACAATAAGTGGAGAAGGGTTTGAGGTTACGTTTGTGTGGCATACGTACATATATGCTAGCAGTCGAGGGAGGTTTTGGATGGAGGTATGTGTGTTGGAGTGCTTTGGAGGACAGTGCTGGACGAAATCCCGAAACTACCCAGATTCCTTTTGGGGAGTAATGTATGGTAAGTGGTGGTAGTGGTGGGAGGGGACGGGTATGGTTATGATTCGGCGGATTTAGTGGGAGGTTGGTTGGCTAGCTGCTGGGTATAAAGGTGAGTGGGCATATGGTTCTTATGCTCTGGGGGAGTAGGGGTGGGTGTAGAATGTGAAAGGGAAGTGTAGTGTTGGGTGTCAATCATGTTTCAGTGGTCTTTGATGGGGGGAATCATACAACCTGGCGGTAGGAGGGACCCGCCAGAACCCGGGGATTAATCGTACGAACTTACACCTCTCAGTCCTTACCCAACCCGGAGATCTCAGGGGGCTTCGGCTGCTGGGGGCTCATCTCGAACGAGGACCCTTCGTCCAAAGTGCCAGACTTGATGAGTTCGAGGCCGGGTCGGCGCTCCTTGAGGGGACTGCCCAGGAGGTCTGCGAAAAAGACTAAGCTCAACACGAGACCACCGTGGGGCCCCACCACCGGTTATATAACAAACACGCATAGGGTGGAGAGAAAAAAGAAAATAATTCAAACGGTCAGAACAGAGGAGGGTGACAGAAAAAAAACAATAAGAGAGAAGCAGAGACACGAGGAAGGAAACAGAGACAAGATGAGGGGAACAGAGACAAGAGGGAAATAGAGACAATATGAGGGAAACACACACAAGAGGGATATAGAGACAATATGAAGGAAACAAACAAGAGGCGGAAAACAGAGACAAGAGGGAAATATAGACAATATGAGGGGAACAGAGACAAGATGGGAATAGAGACAATATGAGGGGAACAGATATAATATGAGGGAAACATAGACAAGAGGCGGGAAACAGAGACAAGAGGCGGGAAACAGAGACAAGATGAGGGGAACAGAGACAAAGGAGTGGAACAGACACAAGAGGAAAATAGATAATAGGAGGGAAACAGAGACAAGAGGAGAGCAGAGATGGTAGAAGAAAAACAGAGACAATAGGAGGGAAACAGAGACAAGATGATGGAAAAAGAGACAAGAATAAGGAAACTGAGACAGGCGGGAAAGAGAGAGAGGATCTCCAATAGAGAATAGCTCCCCCGATGGCATAAAAGGGTGGGTGTTTATAGTGCATTGATGTGCACCAACCCCAATGGGAAAGTGTCATAGGATGATAATGTTAATAGGTCTCTCTCTTAATCCCAGTCATGGGTGCTGGAGGATTTTGACCGACCATATAAAAAAAGGACTCGCACGGACGTCGAACCCTGCGCCCGCAACCAAAGCTTGGCTACTCCACCCATGGGGCAATCACATTTAGTCGCCTTTTACAGCATGAAGTTGACACCACGATGGGAGCCTTACCACCCCTCTCCCCTCCCCTTCTAGCCCAATACACAATCCCTGGTTCAAAGGGGGGGAATCGGTGTTACCGCTGTTTCTGAACGCGCGCTTACGCCTCTCTCCCCCTCTCACACCCGGAGCCAAGCTACTGCCAACGGCCTCAATGACGGAGAACCTAATGTCGGGATGAGGCAATAGGCATCATCGCCAGGCCAAGTATTAATATAACTACCATACAATTAAAGGTAATTACGAGCTCCCGAGGAAAGGGGACTCAAATGAACAAAACGGCAAATGGGAGAGTCTATGGAGGATGCCATCTCGCCTTACCTCCAGAGTCAGGGTTATCGGGATCGATGACGTTGTCGGGGAGTTTCGAGAGGACCTCAAGGGCGAGGGTAGGGCACCCGGAGCAGAGGTGAGCACTGGCCGTGGTGAAGTACAGCTGGCGCTCCTGCGGGGTCATGCTGCTCTCATAGAGGGCCTTCTTATCCAGGGTGTCGTGCCCGGAGACTCCGCCCAACCTATCGGGCGACCGCACTCATTAGACTATAGAGATCCCTGGGCTGTGGATGCATTTGCTATTACCCTCCCTGCCCCTAACATAAAAGGTGAAACCAATGAGTATATCTATATCAAAAAGGGGTGGAATTGGGAGTGGTGAAAACGTGTGGAAGGAACATAGCCCAAGGACCTCAAAAAAGGACACTACCTCAGGTTCTAAATATGAAGAGGGTGCGCGACTCTCCCGAAAACAGCTGCTGCCGACAAAGTAGAGTATTCACCTGGATGCCATGAGTGTGGCGGACGTGTCCTTGGTGGTGTTGGCGATGCACTGGCGGATGAGGAGTGGATGAGTGCGCAGATAGATGTAGAAGTTGAATACACCGCGGTCCACTGGAAGAAAAGAAAAATGATGTGAGCAACGAGGCCACAATGGTCAGATCCACGAAATAGGGGGATAAAAAGGTCTCCTAAAAGAAAGGTCGGCACGCATCAACGCCGATAAAACCACCCGCCCTCTCCTTTAAGTGGTATTTGTAAATAACTTTAAACCTTGGAATGGCAAGCTGGTCATTACTTTATGCAACATGAAACCCACGCAATCCATTCTATACCGACACCACCTCCCTCTTAAAGGGTGTTCACGTCGGATAAATGGATCTTATCATAGGCGACAACAATCAAGGGCATAGCCAAAGACAAAATAGTGGCACAGAAGTCGGTTACTAGAGGGTTTCCTCGACGAGGTTGGACTCGTATCCAAGGCAACCCGAAACGGTCAGCAGGATACCGCGCCATCCGGTGGAGAATGATGACGTTACTTAAAATTAACAAACGAAAACCATCGAAAGCATCTAATGCAGAAAGTTTTAACGGATAAATGTGTAGAGAAAGTGAATCAAGAGGAAGTAAAAATGTGAAGAATATTTTAGTTATTTGGTCCGTCGGGTTGTTAGCATGGCTAGATCGCGTCCCATAGGAGGCTGCTGTCACAGTAGGGTTCTAAATTTGGGAGTTCCAAAAGGCGCTTGTTGTAGTGCAGGTTGCGATGCTGGTTTGATTTGATAAGTTTGTAGTAGCGTAGGGATGGGTGGTGGTCTGACCTGAGCCTGGAGATGACGACTCTGGTGTGTCTGGGGAGGTTTCTCCTTCTTGGCTATTTCTGGCGGACGTGCCCATAGCAATAAGTTGTTTAGCAGACTTCGGAGGTGTCGGGCAATGATTTGGGCGTGCATGTGGGTGGTACGAGGGGCGGTCAATAAGTTTTGCGAATTGGTAGGGCAAAACAAAGGAAGGGGGATAGCTGTTTCTGGGGGTGTTAGGACAAGTTATGATAAGTCAGGACCTGCAGCTGCACGCTCCTGCCTCGTCTATTTAAGTAGCAGTAGCTGATCGCAGATCGTCAGTTACAAGTTTTTCAACAATGGAGAAGGTTGAGCACCACGCAGTGATAAAATTTTCGACCAAGGAAGGCAAGAATGCAAAAGAGATCCATGAACGCATGGTTGTTATGTACACCGACACCGCCCCTTCCTATGCAACCATTGCTCGCTGGAATAGAGAGTTCCGCCATGGTCGTGAGTCCCTTGAAGATGACCCCCGTCCAGGACGCCCATCAGACGTGACCAACGAGGACAATGTGGTTCGTGTGGAGAGGATGATCCTCGAAAATCGACGGGTGAAGGTCGAAGAAATCGAGCGAGAACTTGGAATATTGCATGGAAGTGTTATCAACATCATCCACAACAATTTGGGTCCCTAGAAACCTCACGCCCCATGATCGACTTCAACGTCATCAAAATCCACAAGGCCAGAGTTGCACAAGCTGCCCTGCGCGAGTGCGGATTCGAGGAGCTCAACCATCCCCCATACAGTCCAGCTCTGGCCCTTAGCGACTACTTTTTATTCCGCCCGCTCAAGGCTGCACTGCGTGGACGCCGGTTTGGAGACGATGAAGATGTCCAGCTCGCCGTCCACGAGTGGATTGAACAGCAGTCGGGAGATTTCTGGTTGTCGGGAATTCGAAGCCTCAGGGACGAGTGGCGCAAGTGCATTGAAGTCAAGGGTAGCTATATTGAAAAATAATAAAACACTTTTCCTTATATCTCGTTTCCATATATCCGAATTGCAAAACTTATTGACCGCCCCTCGTATCTCTCTGCTGTTGTGCGCATGTGGGCAAGGAGGAGAGAATGGAGCAGTAATGCGAGGAGGGTTTGGGCGTCTAGGTCCTGGGTCGTTGTGGGTTTGTTATGAGGCATGAATAGAGATTATTTGTTCATGTATAAAATTGGGCATCACGCATGGCTAGGTACCTGTCAATGGGAAGTGCTTTGGCTTCTGTAATGCAGGCTTTGTTTTGTGAGTTGGAGTATGTTGGCATTGGATGGAGCTAGTATTGGGTGCCAAGCATAGTTAAGTGTAGAACAGATGAATTGCTTGTATCATATGGTGTCTCTGTTGACCCAAGTTGGAGCCGGTGAGTACTTGTAGTATTTTTGTACTTGTTGCAGGTTTTGGTCACATTGTGAGATGGTCATGTGAGTATCGAAGGTTAGGGGGTTTTGTTGGGTGGGATGCGGATTTCATTGAATGTGATATTCATGTGTTAGTTGTTTTTTTTTCTTTTGTGGGAGGCTGACAGGGTTTAGAGGACGCGAGACTGTCCATCTATGTTGTCTAGTCACAGTTGGATCCTGGAGAGGTGTGTTTGCATGTTTCTAGTGACTAAAGTGTGAGGTGATAGGTTGTTGACACAAGATTGAATGGCAATGTAAGAGTCATGGGGAGGAGGGAGATGATGAATAAATAGGTTAAAAAGGGTAGGGGAGAGATCGCCCCTTGAAGGACAACATTGTAGAGGGGGATGTATTTTTGAGGTTTAATTTTTAGTGACTGGTTTGGCTAATAGAGAAAAAGTTGAACTATTTTTTCGGTCAATTGGGTGTAACTATGTGGTGAGGATTTTCTGGGTCAGGATATGTCGTGAGTCGTGTCTAATCCTTTGTTGATGTCAATGGGAACTAGGATTGTTCTTTAGGGAGGGGGAGGGGGCGATTACTAGAATGTGTTGCGTTAGGTTTGTGAGGAGGGTCTGAATACATGTTGGGTGGGTGCCATTGGAATTTGAGTTGTGAAGAGTTTTAAAAGTTTTTTTTGTGTGTTTTGGATACTGTGGATAGAAAGTAAATAAGTTGGTTGGATGATTGATTTTCTTGGAGGGCTGAGGGCATTAAGTGTAGGACCCAGGTGTGTGTTAGATACCAGGTCTGGGCCTTTTGAATTTTTTAGTTTGCTGAGTTTGCCTGTCTGGGAGTAGGAGCGGGGAAGGGCTGTCGTGTCAATAGTGGTTCCATGGATGTATTTTTGTTAGTATTCTGTTTGATGGGAGGTTGGTTTATGCCTGATTTGAGAGTAGTGCTTCATTAAGATATTGAAGTGTTCTTTAGGGAGAGGGATTTTGTTATTAGGAGAGCTTCATGTATTGGAGGAGGAGTTTTGTGGTTATTGAAGTGATTTTATTATTCTCCAGGTTTGTTGTATTGATTTTGCTGTTTATGCGCTAAATGTATTGATCCCAGTTTCGTGGTTTGGTGGAGTTGTTTAGGTGTGTGATGAGTGAGTCGAGGTTTTTAATTTGCTGGGTGATTTCTCGGGTGGGTGTTCTGTTTTGTTTGATTAAGTTTCTTTGTTTTATGAGGTCTGCATCCTCCGGGGGTGACTCTTGGGTTGTAACGGGTTCTGCGGCCTTGTGGAATGTGCTTCGCTTGCATTGGTTGTGGGTTAAGTGCTTTAGAGCAGGATCTAGGGTTTGGAAGTCAGATAGGTTGAAAATCAACCTGCTAGGGTCGGACGGACACGCAATCCTTCAGATGTGGGCTGCAGCATGGTTGCCCACACTACACTCAACACCCATTTTCGTGGCAGTAGTCAAGAGCAGCACACAACGTGTTCAAACGCGAGTATGATTGGCGTCTCTCGGGTCATAGACATCGTGAGGATCGGCCGCGGATGAAATGAGAGCCATTGGCGACTAAGGAAGAGGGCGAGCGAGGGTGCACATGCGCATAACGCAGTGCTCACGGGGCTGGGCAAGAGGCATTAACCCGGCATCAACCAGGAGGCCCTTAATAGTGGACGTGCGGAAGGCAAAGGTCGCCAAACGGAGACAATGAAGACATTTGCCTGCGGGACGCTCTCTTCCTGCCCACTTGGACCGAAGAACGCTCCACCACCCGAAGTGGAATTGAAAATATAGCAGGAACTCACACAAAAATATTGGGAGGCGTCCCGTTGAACCCATAGTAAAGATAATTGCTATGGGGTATCATAGGCCTTCTCCAAATCAAAAAATTACCCTGCCAAAGTTCTATTTAATTAGGAAAACTTCATAGCTAGCACTACACCTGGAGCAGATCATCCGACGGATGGAACTCGAGAAAGTCGCACAGCCCAGGAAACATTTTAGCTCCCCCGTCCATAAAATAATTTAACCGAGCAACTAATTTAACTAATTTTCCAATCAACTTACAAACGCAGGAAATAAGATGAAATTTGGGAGAAAATCAGCAGGGGGTGGGTGGCGGGTGCTACCTCCCCGTTTTGCGAAAAACAAGATACCCGCATTCCAGATCCTGTGGAAAAAAAACAACAACAAAAAGGCCATGTCTCGTTCATTCGGGTATCGAAGAATTACGTATGGGTTGCCGTACAGACTAGGGGTGGTATCCGCGAACAAAGTAAGAGGTGAACATTTCTTGCTTAGTGAAAAAAAAGTGGTTAAACGGTTCTCCGCCTCTAGAGGTGAAGACTAGTCGGCGACCATCAGCGATCGTGGATCTACTTTAAATGCTGGTGACGCAGCATCCTGGCTGGAGAATGTGCGGGGGGCGAAGGTCTCCGTCACGGAAGCGGTTCCTAAATGGTGGTCCCGTCTTCCTGGAAGGAGAAGGGAAGGTCCTGCGATAACATACCCCGAATATTTGGACATTCTACACACCTCTGCAAGAGGCAGCCCTCCATTGAGAGAAAACACATCTGCCTGCCACGAAGAGCGGCGATAGTGCTTCTAGAAGAAACGGAATCTGACCCGCGACAGTCGAAATTCAGATACGGGTGAAATCGTTCGAACGCGCCTGTAGTTTATACGCATATCGCTTCTCTCTGAGAGCCGTCTCACACTCGGCAGACTTTCGAGGAATATAAGTCAGGCCTGTGGCAATAAGAGTAACCCCGTGCACGATCCAAGCCCCAGCGAGGTGACTTCTCATGCGGCAGTGGCCCAGCAAGATATATTTGAATGAGAAAGTGATCGCGACCACGGAGGTCATCGACAACCTCCAATCCAGAATCTGAGTGGGCATCCGGAGTGCAAAGGGACAGGTCAAGGCAGGAAAACGAATGGGTTATTGGGCAGTGAACTGTAAATTCATCCATATTAAGAACACCGATTGCAGCTCGTTGATCATGTCCGCTAGGACCCGGCCCGCGGTGTCTACCGTTCAATTTCCCGAGGTAGACAAAGGAGGTCGGCAATTGCGTCATGACCCGATGGAAATCCGCGTCATCGAGGTCGGTTGACGATGGAATATAGACAGAGTACCTCCTGCCCAGGGGTAGCTGCACCACCACCTGTAAGATGCTATTTAAAGCAAAGGAAAGAACGGAGACATCGCACCCAAGTATAAATTTTGCATTCGACAGGCCGACCACCGTCAGGGGGTTGGGGGTTGCGAAACCCTCGTACCCCAGGAGAATGGGCAGGGGAGGCACCCAACATTGTCTCCTGAAGGCAAATAGCTAAAGGGAAACGGGACCCCTATCTTAATGGCACTGCGGAACCACCCTCCAGGGAAGGAATCCTCTTCATCCCAAACAGGATTGTTTCTCAATCTATTTACCCATTCGCACACAAAGCAAACCCCTCTCAAATCGTCCATTTGCATCGATCTCACTCTTGATTCTTCGCTATGCTTCCATACCAGTCTCACCCCCATAATAATGTTGGTATCAGTATACTCTCATACAAGGTTGTAGCTCATTCCAAACTCGCCTCCTTTTTGTTTACTCTCTAACCGCTGCTGAAGTTTTCTTACCAGTCACACCCACTAACCTCCCCCCCCCCCCCGCTTGTGATCACCTGTAGTTTTTCCCTTCGTCCTATTCTTCACGTTGTCTTTGTTGTACTCAGGATGAGCACTGCCGACGGATGGGTCGCAGAGGAGCAGCGTGTTCAGGGAACTGTTGTAATCCTTAAGCATCCAGTAGGCCAACGAGCGGAGGAAGGGGTCCGGGTGAGCCTTTTCGAGGCAATGATTCTGACCCTCTTCGTCGCATCCCAGAAAACGCTGAAATGTCGAGTGGAAAGCAATGAGTTTTTTTTAACCAACGAAAGAACATTTACTGAAGAAAGAAAGAATGAGAGTGACAAAGAAATTATGAAAAAGTCAAATGAAAATGTAGTGAAAAGATGAAGGATAACTATAAGAGCAAACGTAGTAGTTGGAGCATTAGCCACACTAGTGGATGAGGCGTTGTGTTTCTACGGCGATGCACCGGGTTCGAATCGGGACAAGGATAGACAAGAAGTTGTTGGCTTTCGTAAGGAGATAGTCGCTTTTTAAGCCGTGTGCTGAATAAACGCGTGGGAGCATGAAGCTTCACCCAAACACAACGCACCTGTCTCTTCCATACCCCTTCCCATTGTATACATTCGTTGGTCCAGGAGCTTGCCAAAGAGGTTTTCACATCCACACTCCCTTGGCAAGGAACGGATTACTCTTCAATGGGCCACCAGGGTCGGAGGCAAAATATGTACACTACTCCCATTCCCCCTAATCCTTTACTCCTAAAGAGGACCTGCCCCTGGTGTCCTCAGGCTTGACCCTGTTTGTCTTGATCTTTATGTAAATTTCATTCTCGCATGGGACGATCCATCTACCAGTCTTTCTGCTTTTTATATGAATTTCAATCTCCAGTCAGAGGATCTGTCTACGATTGAAGTGACGCAACTAACTAAACTTAGTAGCAAACGTATTAATAGTATTGACAGTAGTAGCAGTAATAATGACATCACCACAGGTCAACCACCACAATGAACAGGGCAGGTTTATCCCAGAGATCTCCATCCTGTGAATCTGTATGTGTGTGCAAGTGTCAGGCTTGGGGTGAATGTGTTGAGGTGTATATGGTTCTTGATGAAATCTGATGCGTGCGTTTGTACCAGTTAGGCTGATACGGTGTTTCTATTGAGTATTGTGACCGCACCGGAGCTTGGCCAGAGCGACCCGTGGGTGAGGTGGGAGGGTTGGACCTTCTGGGTCGATATCCGGTAGAATATGGTCTGTGTTGAAAGCATCCTGAATAGTGAGGCTGGGAGGGAACACTAACATCTTGAAACCGGTTCTTATAGCCCCTTCCCCCCCCACAATTATGTGCACCTCAAAACCGACACGGAGGAGGAACCCTTTTGCGAGTGTGCAGATTGTTATCCCATTGCTTCGTTATTCTCTTCTATTAGCTCTCCTTTTCTTCCACGCTATCCTCCACTGTTGGAGGTGCGTGTAAGGGAGCAAGGGGGTCTCACCCCTACTCCCTTAATGGGTGCGCGCAAGTACCAGATAGAGGAGCTTCTGCAGCGAAGGCGGCGTCGCGTTGAGTTCGCCTTCATAGAGACGGGTGATGACGAAAGCCAGCTGCTCGTCCTGCAGCTTCGTCAAAGCCACCTGCAGAACAATGAAAATGAACCTTTAAGGGAAGGGGGCTTTGATTGTTAAAAAAATAAAGCGAAGAAACAACGAAGGCAGCGCTGTAAAAAAATTTAAGACAAGTTTCACAAGAAAGTGGTAAAAGTGGGGAAGTGAACATGTGCAGAATTTAAGCGGCTCTTCGCGCCAGGCTCGCTAAAACCACCTGCAAAACGATGAAAGCAAACGTTTTGTATCTAAGATGGGAAGAGGGGTAAATGGCGCTGCAACGAGGTGCGGATTTATCCCTCAAATCTAAAGTAAAACCGACGAGGGCATCTTTACCAGTTCTGAACATGTGCGCATACTAAAAAATGGTGAAGTTAGGGGAGGTAGGGCACACAATTTTCATGAACCTGCCTCCGTTCTATAAGATAGAAAGGGCCCCTTACGCTGAGAGAGAGTGGGGTAAAAATATGTGTGTGTGGGAGGGGGGGGATGGTATAAGGGGATGTGAAAGATTGAAATTATGATGGAAGCGAAAAAATGTAATCCAATGCAAGTATATTTGCTCCTGGGGGAGGGAATGAAGGAGAAAGAAAAAAAGCGTTAAAATGAGAGATCTGGTCCTTGAAGCAACCAACGAGGGCATCAGAAAGTGGAGGAATAGAGGAAAGGGTGAACAGCCTGCATCACCAAACATCAACCCTGGATAATGGGGTTTAAAGAATCCGTTCATTCACCCTCCAGGTAAGAGAGAATATAGAAAAGTATGAGTAATGTATATATGTTTGTATGTATGTGTGCAATTTTATGCGTCTGAATGTGTGTAAGAGTGCCTGCGGATGTGTAGAAAGAAATATGTTGGTATAAGCTTGGTTGATTCAACTGTAATGACTGATATAACCCGGTATACTTCTACGGAAAAGGACAAAAATATAATTCCAAGCGCTTTCGTCTTTAACAATGCCTCATTCAAAGAATCTACGCGGTTATTGAGCTTCTTTACAGATTATAAAACCACATAAATTGGTGGCGTAATGGAAAGGCCCCAAGTATTCGTATCAATGTACCTTAAATACTATTGAGTATGTGATTATGAGGGTAGAAGTTCCCGCCAAATTGGGGAATATTCGTGCCAATTATTTAGGCCCTACAATTTGTGGCAGACAGAAATATGATTCTCGCTTAAGGGGAAAAATAATGTTATTCGATCCTTACTTGCCCATTGGCTTCATGCTCAGAACTGAAACCCAAGGAAGGCAAATCCGCCAGAAAATTTTGAGAAATTCGTAGAATGGTGAAATTAGGAAAAGGGAAATGTGGAAAGTATATGCCTTAAGTAGTCTAACAAAAACTACTTGGAGCGCTGGGAGGTCATGTAATAGTCGCAAATTTACTCAATCGTCCCCCTAAAGAGCACCCAAACCTCCTCCTAAAACCTACCCTGTGTCTTTTCATAGATGAGCTAATGATAAGGGAAATAAGGAAAGGATGTGAAGCAGATACAGTTATTCTTGGTACCTTTAATTTAAGCTCTGTGGATTGGAAAAATATGAGAGGAAGGGATCTAGAGCAAGTTGTAAGTTTATAGAATGTTTTGAGGAAAATTTTCTGAGTCAATTTTTGAATATATCAACAAGTGGTACAAATCTATTAGATCTAGTATATAGAAATGATGATAATTTAGTTCAGGAATTGAATGTCAGGAAAGCATTGGAAAATGGTGATCATCAGATAGTTCGTTTTAGCTTGGGAATAGGGACATTTCCAAAGCAGTGTTTAGAAGCAAGAAACAAAGCAAATAGAACTCTGGGTTTTATCAATAGGAATATCAGTTATAAAAGTAAAGAGGTAATCCAGTCTTTATAATGAATACGTGAGGCCACACTTGGAATACTATGTTCAATCATGTCACTACACTATAGGAAGGATATTAATCGCTTGGAAGCCGTCCGGGGAAGAGCTACAAGAATGATACCAACATTAAGGCACCTTGAGTACAAGGATAGGTTGAAGGAGCTAGATATGTTCTCATTTGAGAGGCGATGCTTAAGAGGGGACATGATAGAGTTGTTTAAAATATTCTCTGATGTAAATTACTTGGATGTTAATACCTCTTTTGTACTGGATGCAGATCAGATTTGCCTAAGTCATAGGGTTCTTGAATTTGAGAATTCATTACCAGTGATGTAGTTAATAGTAAGAGCTTGAGTGTGTTTAAATGGAGATTGGATGAGTACATGGATGGCACGGGTTGGTAAGCAGTAGATCTGAGGAAAGCTAATTAGATGAATATAATCCTATTATATATGCTATGTATATATGTGTGGGGGAATTCCAGGTGGAATTTCTTTTCCAGCACGGAAGTGACGTCCATGCGCTGGAGAAGGTTCTAGAATTTGGTTAGGCTTAAATTGGTAAGCCTCCCCCCCCACCATCCACAAGCGGTAGCCTCGAACTGCGTCCACCAAAGACCACCTATACGTGGGTTAGAATCGCCTCGGCGTGAAGAGTCAAGGCCATTCGAGAGTAGCGCTGTTTCCCCCACCCCTGGGGGCGGAACCTCGGATATATAGGGCTCGTCTTCCAGGTGCGAGACAGAGAGTTGAGGAGTCTCGCCCGGAACAATGAAGATTCCCCTAGTTCCAAGTCAGGTTCTAACAACAAAGCAAAGTGACGGATGAACTTTTTGTGTGTTGGAATTAGCCCAGCCAGTGAGGTAATTCCATTTGACAATCGCCACCGAGCGATTTTTCTGACTCCACTCATCAACTCCTGTCGAAGCCCTCCTCGTTTTCGGGTGGCCGGAATATTCTCCCCTGGACCGGACGTTACCGCCCCGCATCCCCTTTTGGAAGACCGCAATCACGTCAAATTCCCACTCAGAAGCTCTGAGCGCCCTCGCCCTCACGTTTATTGCCTTCAGAAGACATCTGTGAAGCCTTACCCTGAAGTCTCATCCGGAATCCTCTGTAAGCCAACCCCTCTCCCCCTTAAGGAACCCATTTGAGTTAATCCTCCCCATTTGAATAGTCTCCTTCTGTAACACATTAATTTGTAACTTCAGAGTCTGATGCATAACTCTGCACTTCCCCCCCCTCGTTTGCCGATGCAATTTTGCCCATTAATTCTCTTATTTTATGTAAATAAAATTATATTTTTGTACATGCCTCTTTAAATAACCTTTAGCTTTGCCAGTGCCCAAATTTTACCTGACCTCGTTGCACTCTTTTCTCGCTGTTCCACGCATCGAAACTCATGGCGTTGTCCCTCCCCCATAGATATAATATGGTATTGATATAATGTAATGTCATACCATGACAATATGTATATATGTGTATATATATATATATATATATATATATATATATATATATATATATATATATATATATATATATAAGTAAAAGGTCATGTTGTATGCAGGTTTTATTGAAGTCCACAGCTGTGGCAGTGTTATTAATTTTAACTTGTATATTAATATTTCTTACAAGTTTTTTAACAGGGTCTTGAGGCGAGAAAAAACATCCGCAAACAACATTCTTTATTCCTAGACGTATTTCAACCATGTTAGGTCATCTTCAGGGAATGAACAGAAATGGAATTATTTTTTTAATTAATTAATTAATGAAAGTGATGAATTGTGTGGTAGGTTTATAAAGGTGTGAAAATGTTTTTTAGTTTGCCATGGTGTTAGGGCATCACTAGCATGCTTCTTATTATTTTTATTTTATAACGTATTCTTCCTCCATCAGGAATGGTGCTGACTGTCGTTGACAGCCAGTTTCCTCCATTGTTATATATATATATATATATTTTTATTTATTAAGTTTAATATATTCCACCGTCATAGCATTCAAAGTGTTTTGTTATGCTAAATATTTCTATTAAAATTTTATTAATCTTTTCATTTATTATTTTCAATTTGAGTAATAGTTTGGGCACTTTGCTTTTTTTTGTTAATATGAATTATTTTTATTTAATTTTGATTCAACTTAAATTTGGGCACTTCGCCTCTTTTTATTTTAAATTTTTAATTTTTAATATGGGCACTTTGCCTCTTTTTGGTAAATTTAGTTAATTTGGATTTAATGAGTTTGGGCACTTCGCCTCTTTTTATTTTAATTTTTAATTTGGACCCTTCACCTCTTTTGTTAAGGTTAATTTTTCTCTTTTGTTTAGTGTTTTATTATGAGTCGAGTTCAATAAGGTAATTTTCCTTTGTATACTACTAATTATATATTGGTAGTACGTCTTCTCTCGCGCAGGTTCTACCACTTGGGAACAGAGCTGTTCTACCAATTGCGCGTCTTCTGTTCCCACCCACGTTCAAGTCGATGTTTATTGTCTGGAGTATTTCCTGATCGATTTTGTCCCGTCTTTCTCCCAAGCGTTTGGATCTACATAATGATCGGTTTTAGTCCGATTATTTGATGTAGAACCGTTTGCCGAATACGGTCGATCCTTTGCGTGCCAGTTATCAGCAGTATCGCTTTAATCTGCACCCTCCGCATCATTCTGAGAGATATACAGCTTGCCATCTGCGTGATCACAGCCGGGTACACTAGGACTGAGTGTACCAAGGCCATGTACAGTTTTTTTTGTTAGGCACGCTGAGGCTTCGAAAACGGTAAAGTTTCTTCAGCTCTCTTTTCGCTAGGGAGACTCTGGTATTTACGTGGGCCTTGTAACCAGATTTGTAGATTTGTAACCCCATGACTTTTCCCTTGTTAGAGTATGGATAGAGTTCGTTGTCGACGATGACGTCGTGAACTTTCCGGCGGTTCATTGGAATTATGGTGAACTTCTGGCGGTTGGTCTTAATCTTCCACTTTTTTTCATAGCGATTGATGTTGTCAATCTCGGCAGCTGTCGCCCTTGCCTGACTTCCAGAGTTCCTGAATGGACTCAGGACGATTTGAGTGATGTCATCTGCATATTGCAGATACATCGAATCGTACCTCACTGGAGCAGGTAGGTCAATTGTGTACACGAGATACAGCAAAGGACTGAGACAGCTGCCTTGTGGAACTCCCGTCTAAAGTTTGAATTCGGGTCCCTTGCAGCCCTCGATCGCGATTTGGGCTCTTATATCCTTGACATAGTTACAAAGGACCATTTCCAGGAGTAAGTTTAGCTGGAGGTTGAGGATCTTGAATTGTAGCCCTCTCAGCCATACCTTATCGAAGGCCTTCTTTACATCCCGCAGCACCACATCTACATACCTTCTCTAAGCTTTACTACAAGCGAGTTTTTCCGTTAGGAGGGCGAGGGCTGTTTCCGTTCCTCGTCCCTTGCGGAACCCGTGCTGCTGAGGGTTGTGAGCTCATAGTTCGGCTAGTTGTTCTTGAATCCTGTCAGCTAGGGGCTTCTCATAGACTTTTGCAACGATTTCCAGCAGGGCGATCTGCCTGTAATTTACCAGTTGATCAGGGGGCTTACCTCCCTTGGGTATGAAGATTACTTTAGTAATCTTAAAACTTTCCGGGAAGTAACCCATATTCAGGGAAGCGTTGTAAATGTTTGCAATTCCCTGAATGATCTGCTGTGGGGCATTTACCAAGTTGTTTCTGGTGATGCCCGTCCAGCCTATTGCCTTTTGTTGGAAGGCTCTTACAGTGGCCATGACCTCCTCTGGTGTTATGGGACAGCCGTGGTCCGCCATCTCCCTGCATTTGTTGACTCGATGTTGTGGATGCGTGCGGTGCATAACCTGATTCAGTTCTTCGATCAGTTGGACTTCGAATTCCTGGTCGAACTCGTCGTTTTCTTCAGGGGTGATCTTGAAGACGTTTTTCCAAAAATTTCTGAACCTGTATTCCAGAACCACTGGGTCCTCTATATAGTCTCCGTTCTCTTTTATTCGAGCCTTTGGTCTTGCTGTTAGTCCCTTTAAGTTCTTGACTTGACGCCAGAACTTAGCCGGATTGAGTTCGCTATCGACTTTGGCTATCAGGTTGTTCCAAATTTCCTCCTGTTGGAGGTTGATGGCCTCTTTAAGTTCTGTGCTATGGCGTCGAAGGAGCGAGCTTCTTTCCCGTTTAGGACCTTCCCGTCTTATTTCTTCGTATACTTCCCTGTGAACGCGAGCGATCTCTCTCATCTCCTCTGTCCATCTGGGCTGAGGTGTTTTATACCCGGCTTTGGGTATGCTCTCGCGGTCCGCTTCTAGTATGGACGTTGTTATCCTCTCCAGTTCCCCGTCTATCTCCTCCAATGACGCCTGGCTTAGGTCAGCTGGCGCGTATTGACTGAGTCATCTCTTGTAACGATCCCAGTTGGCCAAGGCGTAGTTTTTCCGGAGAGGGACTGGAAGCTGGATCGGAGCGAGAAATACTGTGGTGAGTATTGTTATGTAATCACTTGGGACTGTTGGGCATGGCTCACTATGGTAGTTGAATGGGAAGCCTTCACTTGTTAAAATTATGTCAGGTTTGGTTGCTGATCTGGAAATGATATAGGTTGGAAAATCCGGCCCTATTCTCTGGATGTTTTTTCTTCCAAGTTTTGGCGTCTTTTGTTGCTACTACCATAGCCCGCCGCACGGCATCTGGCATTCTGCAGTGCCCGAACAGTGTGTAGAAGTTATTTAACGGGAGATAGGCTCGACAAGGGGGGCTGATAGGCTGCAGCTATCACAAGGTCTCCTACTAGTGTGTGGAGCTCGATTGCCACAAAGGATTCAAGTTGGTAATTGTTTGAACAAGATGTTTCCCTTAACAGTTATTGCAACACCATCGAACCTTTCCTGAGAATGATTTTTCCTGACTACTCTGTAGCCGGTATTTTAATTCGACCAGCTGTAGTGTCGATACCGTGCTCAGTTATAAAAATTATGTCAGGGTCAAGCACTCGGAATATGTTTCAGAAGCCATAGCTTTTCCCTCTCATCGATTTACGTTGAGTGTCAGAATCCTCATTCTATTGCTTACTCTCTCCAGGTTGTTTCTTTAGTGTTTTGGGGTGATGTTTTTCTTCTTCCCACTTCCTTTTCCTGAACTCAGCGTTTGAAATCTGCTCGCAGTTGCTGTAATGTAGGGTCGCATTGTGGCTGAGCAGAGCTTCTTTCACTGATTCAGGGTCGACTTCGTAGTCGTATTCCCATTTGTATATTTTCGTTTTTATTCCATGGAAAATATCTCTGGCCTCCATTTTGTTTTTCCTTTTCTTTCCCTTGGCTTTCTGGGTTTGTGGGACTTTGGTGTCCGAGGAATCTGAGGATTCCGAGGAACTATTGGTGTCTGTGTTTTCTTTCTCTGTTGTGGTTACTTGGTTCTGTTTAGGTGCAGGAGTTTTCACATCGACTGCTCGTTTCTTTTCTTTTTTGTTGGTTACTTCATTGGTGTTGTCTTGCCCGTTTGTTTGTTGGTTTGGAACCATCTGCAGTTGCAGTACATCCCCGGAGGGAGGGGGGGGGGGTTGTCTGGGAACCGCATTTGTTCCATCCCATTTTTGGCTAACATCTGGTTTAGCTCAGTTGCGAACGTCCAGGGCGAGTGAGGTTCATGACGTGCGTGTGAAGGATGCATGTCATAATCTTCATCGAAATCTCATTTTGTAGTTTAAGATGTCTTTTTATTATCTACTTCCAAAAGGGCCACCTTTGCCGCTTGGGCATAGGACGTGTTCACTCTGCTATTCGTTGAAGACTCCTTCTACTTCGTCGCTAAGCTTTCGTGAACGTGAACTGCCAAATGAGGGGATGAATGATGATGGGTGAACCCGGGAAGGCCCCTCAGACGGGTGAAGTGTGGCGGACGTAATGATGGGTGGTGATAGAATCAACTACCACCATCCGGGGGTGCCGCCCCATCTGGGGTTTCGTTATCAATGCTGTTTCCAACTTACACAGGGACGGTTGCATGTCCCCCTGTGGTCTTGGCCGGAAGCTAGCCTTAGAGATTAGAGCGAACTCTTCCCCAAAGTTTTCAGCATCAACTCGTAACCGGGCAGTGTCTTCCGTAGAGTTCCACAGTGGGCTAATCCTCAAACCTGCTTTCCTTTATATATCAAAGTGGACCGACATAGTTGGAGCGAAACAAGATGAATTGCAGTTCAGTTCATTTCAGCTTGGCAACTCCGAGGGAGGGACGGGGGGAAGGAGTTAGGTCGACATTAAGTCGCCTAGGAGATGGTTAAAAAGGTCTTCCGGAGAGTCCCCGTGGGAAGGCAAAGTGAATCCTGACGTTTTGAGGCTACCTTCCCTCAACCTTTTCCTCCTTTATCAAGTAAGAGATGTAGTTTTGGTGTAGTTTTCTAAGTGAATTCTTCTTCCTCCATGGAATTATTCAAAAATTGCTACATATATAGTATTTCTACACGAACATAAGTATCACAAAAATTGGCCAATCATGGCGTGGGAAATTTTGAAGAGGAAACTAAGCGCTACAAGAAACATATAAAATTGAAAGGCTCAGATTGTCTGACTATTTGTTGCTCCAATCTAGTTCTCTGGCAAAGGAGGCAAAGGAAAATGAAAGTTTGAAAACGTGCTTCTTTTAACGGCAGTCAAATCGGGGACGCCGAGATGTCGAGAGTATGGTTTCCGGCTAAAGTTCCACGTTAATTGCCGGTTTATTCATTTGAATGATGACGGCTTCGGCCATCCGCAATCTTCTGCGATTTTGGAGTCTCAGGATGATGGAGGTGTCCTGATTCAGTTGTTCACGGGTTAGGGTAGTGCCATGAAATTGGGCGTGTTTTTTAATCGTGGCATCTTGAAGGTGAGCTGTACGTCGCCTTGACAGGGTTGTGGAGGTCACGCCGATGTACTTTGAATTGCGGTGTTGCAAGTCACCGACTTTGCACGAATATCCGTGCCCTGGTGTCAGGTCTACTCCGAAAAAGAGTAATATCGACCTTTATTACAAGGCCAATATGAACACCAGCTACCATTAAGACGAAAAGGCTCTCAAAGCCATTCTCCATCCTAACGTGACCCCAACCGACCCTAATACGGATATTAATCTAATTATATACTAAAAGACCAAGAAAACAAGTAGTTGCATCATAAAGAATAGCTGTCTCCCTCCAACAAGCGAACTCCAGATTAATGTCATGTACAAATATTCGTGCAAAGTCGGTGACTGCGAAAACCACAATTAAAAGTACATCGGCATGACCTCCACAACCCTGTCAAGGCGACTGACAGCTCACCTTCAAGATGGCGCAATTAAAAAACAAGCCCAATCTCATGGCACTACCCTAGCCCGTGAAAAACTGAATCAGGACACCTCCATCATCCTGAGAATCCAAAATCGCAGAAGATTGCGGATGGCCGAAGCCGTCATCATTCAAATGAAGAAACCGGCAATTAACGTGCAACTTTAGTCGGAAAACATACTCTCGACATCTCGGCATCCCCGATATGACTGCCGTTAAAAGCACGTTTTCAAACTTTCATTTTCCTTTGCCTCCTTTGCCAGAGAACTAGATCGGAGGGACAACTAGTCAGATGATGATGATGAATAATAGTTAGGTGGAAATTAGCGTGGAAAATGAGATAATAGGTTATGGGTGAAGAGTCTTTGGTAGGGTTTGCCCTGGTAGTGAGGGCTATTCTTTTCATTTGTTTAATTTTCTTATTCCATTTTTATATGACCTTCAATCCTGTATTTTGTATTTTTGTGCGTATCTTAATTTATATTTAATGCATTCAAGCTTTTCTTTTGTACATAATTTACAACTTTTTTTTCCCTTTCCTTAATATTATGCTTATTTTAAGAGAGAGAAACTTATATATACTTATATATTTTTTTTATTTATTTATTTATTTTTTTTTTTTTCAAAGTAATACTAAATGAAATTGTTCAAGTCTACAATATACATTTAATTACCTAGCATTCTACACATTCATACATGAGTGTGAGTGTATTTGTTAATGTATCGTGTTTGTAATTGTTTGTTCGGTGCGGTTTATTATGTGAACCACGGTGCCAACTGCTCCTCAGAGCATTCACTAGAGCAAGGAAATTGCCTCTACCTGCTCACTTTATCCCTTTTGTTCGCTGGGATTTTTAGATCCTCCGCTAGTTCAGGCGCCGCTTCATTCAAGATCCTCCGCTAGTTCAGGCGCCGCTTCATTCAAGATCCTCTCCCAAGTTCCTTTGGCCAAACTTTGGGTCACCAGAATGATAGGTGTCAGAGCGGCTCTTTGGTGGAGTTGTCTTTGGGGAATTCGGTCTCGCTTTCTATTTTTATATATGTAGAGAGTCGCCTTATTTTTGACTATTTGTAGGCACTTCAAGCGCTTCCTACTTTGGGTTTGGGCCACCACCGCGAGGTATATGAGTGTTGGTCGTACGTGGATGAGATATATCTTTCGGATATTGCTATATCTCATATTCCTGAATCGGTGAAGTTTGGATAGTTCCAACCTCGCACGATTTTCCCGCGTTTTGAAGTGATGCCCGTACCCGGTGGGGGTGATTTTGAGCCCCAAAACGGCCCCTTCTTGGTGATAGGTAAATATCAGTTCCCCTATTGTCACGTCTGCTGTTTTTCTGCGACCGAGGGCGAGGATCTTGAACTTTATGCTATTCATGCGGATCTTCCACTTACTCTCGTACTCATTTATGTACCTGATTTCATTAGCAGTCTCTTGAGACCGAGCCCTAAGATTCGTGTATGTACCAGGGATCACCTGGGTTATATCGTACGCGAACTGGAGATGAGTCCTCCTTTACCGGGGTTGGTAAATATATTGTGTAGATTAGGAAAAGGAGGGGGCTCAGACAACTGCCTTGCGGGACTCCGGCCTCGAGGAGGAACTCAGGTCCTTGGTGACCCTCAATCATGATTCTGGCGCGCCGTTCCATGACGAAGTCGCAAATAATGCGCTCCAGAATCGGGTCTAGCTGAAGGTTCAGTATCGTATATTGAAGGCCCCTCAGCCAGACCTTGTCGAAGGCCTTTTGTACGTCCCTGAGCACGATGTCAGTGTACTTTCCTTCCACTTGGCGATTTTCTCGGTTAGAAGCGCGAGTGCGGTATCTGTTCTGCGTTTCTTCCGGAACCCATGCTGTTGTGGGTTGTGGGCCCCTTTCTACTCGTTGTTTCTGAAGCCTGTTGGCTAGAATCTTTTCCAGAATCTTACCGATGATTTCCAGGAGGGAGATGGGCCTGTAGTCCATCGGCTGTTCAGGCAACTTTTCCCTTTTGGTATAAAGATGACTTTTGCCACCTTATATCCATCGGGGAAGTAGCCAGTGTTCAGGGCCACGTTCATTACGTTCGTAATGCTTTGTAGCAGACGCGGGGGAGCGTTTACCAGATGGTTTTTGGTAATCTCTGTCCAGCCAGCCAGGAGCTCTCTGTTTGAAAGTTATGAGCGTGCTCAGGAATTCCTCGGGTGGTGATTGGTCGTCCGTGGCCCATCATTCTCCTCTCTTCGGAAACGTGCGGGTGGGGATGCATTCGGTGGATTCTGGTATTGAGTTCGTCTACAATCTGGTGCTCGAAATCCTCGTTCTCTTTAGGGATGAAGGAGAATACTTTTCTCCAGTACCTCCTGAACTTTCTTTCGAGTCTTTCCGGTTCTTCGATGATTTCGCCATTTTCTTCCAGACTCATTTTCTCCTTCGGGGGCAAAACTTCTGAGTTTTTTTATCTCCCTCCAGAATTTTTTGGGATTCTGCTCGGAGTCGAGTTTTTCTATTATTTCGTCCCATATGGCCCGTTGTTGTTTGTTGATCAGGTTTATGAGCTCCTCTCTAAGTTGTCGGAGTCTTCTGGTATTGAACCTGTTTGGGAAAAAATTGCCTTACTTCTTCATAGATCTCTCTATGCTCTGAGGCAATTTCTCGCATCTCCTCGGTCCACTTGGGTTGCGGAGGGCTTTTGTGTGCGATGCACGGAATGCACTTTTCGTCCGCTTCCATGATCAGGAATGTGATGCGGTTAATCTCCTCGTCAATCTCTTCCAGGATAGCTTCGCTTAGGTCTGCTGGTTCATAGCTGTTGAACATTCGCTTGTACAGCCGCCAGTTTGCTTTTGTAAAGCACTTCCTGGGTGGGATAGGATTCATGAAGGATGCAAGGGAGATTGTGGTCATAATGGAGATATGGTCGCTTGGAACCGTGGGCCAGGCATACTGGCCAGATTGAAAGGTAAGTTGGTACTTGTTAGTATTATGTCCGGGGCTGTTGCACTTCTCTCAGTGATGTAGGTCGGAAATTTCGGTTCGGCTCTCTCGAGCCTGTCCCGGTCGATGACCAGTTGTAGATTTCTTCCTCTTTCGTTAGTTCTGGTGTAGCCCGAGGCCCCCAGACAGGCATTGAGGTCGCTCCCAATAAAGACATTCCTGCGGTGGGCTGTTAGGGTCAGGGGGTTGTTGATGGGAAGATATCAACGGCGAGGAGGCTGGTATGACGCTGCAATTGTGAGTCCCCCAACACGTGTAGGGAGTTCGACCGCCACGAAGGACTCATCAAGCTCTGGGAGCCTTTTGAAGGTGATGTTTCTTCTAATGGCGATAGCAGCACCGTCAAATCTATCTTGAGTGGCGTTCTTTACCAGGAAGTGGTAATTTGGGATTTTCATCCGGATACTATTAATGTTGACACCATGTTCTGATATTAGGATAATGTCGGGGTCCGCCCTTCTGAATATGTTGCCATATTCATTCGCTTTCCCCAACCATCCGTTTGTGTTTAGTGTTAAGATTTTTAGGGTGTTGTTTGTGTTCTCCATGTTTTGTGTCTACTTATAGAGTGTGTTACTTTTTCCCTGTGCTTGCGTACCTTTCCGCATTTGAGCTTCTTAAAGTCCATGTCCGGGATTGTATGAAAGGAGGTGTTGTCGTCGAGTACCACTTTTCCAGAGAAGAGTGCTGCCGCAACTTCTGTTTCGTCATTTAGTCAGACAATCTGAGCCTTCTAATTTTATATGTTTCTTGTAGCCCTTAGTTTCCCCTTAAAAATTTCCTGCGCCATGATTGCCCAATTTTTGTAATACTTATGTTCGCGTAGAAATACTATATATAATGTAGCAATTTTTTAATAATTCCATTTCTGTTCATTCCATGAAGATAGCCTAACATCTAGGAATGAACAATGTCATTTGCGGATGATTTTCTCCCCTCGAAGAACCTGTTAAAAAAACTTGTAAGAAATATTAAGAATATACAAGTTAAAATTAATAACGCTGCCACAGCTGTGGATTCAAATATTATATATATATATATATATATATATATATATATATATATATATATATATATATATATATATATATATGTGTGTGTGTGTGTGTGTGTGAAAAACTCACAAAGTATCGCGTGAGTAAGCAATAAATGCAACAAAGCTCACAGGGAAAATTAATACGAGGATTCCAAGTGCTTTTGAACTTTCTTTTGCATTAATTTTCCTTGTGGGCTTTGTTGCATATATATATATATATATATATATATATATATATATATATGTGTGTGTGTTTGGGAGCTTTTGTATAATAATAAACTCAATAATGACAAGCCAACTGGTTAATAGCTGATAACGCAATCCCATAATCCCATGTATGTAGATTGTACAAAGGCGAGGGACTTTACAAGTATTTTGACTGGGATGACTTGATTAGCCCTGTTGGCTTTTTCATCCTTTATTTTATGTTATGTTAATACATCAAGACCCTCCCCCCCTTTGATGGAGGACGAGCCCCAACTTCACCACTCACCTCGACAGCGTCCTTGAGTGCCCCTGCGAGGAGGAAGAAGGCAGCGGCGTGTTCGAAACGCTGCTTCCCCATGAGGGCGAAAGCGTTCTTAAGGGCGGCCTTGCGCCATCGCTCCTCCCCGAAGTTGTTGGCGAAGAAGGCGGTCATGCGGGTGTCCCCGATCGAGCGAAACAGACCCCACACCAGAGACTTCTTCTGCATCGCCAGGTAGTAGATGGCGGCGTCGAGCGGGTCGTTGCGCACGTGGAAAGCTGCCTTCGCCACCTGCGCATCCAACCGCGAGGGCACAGGCACCGCACAAAGAAAAAGAGGACAACAAGTGAGGGAAGGCAGGTACCCACCAGTAGGGGAACATATACACACATTAGCGAACTCGTACGTGTGTCGAGTATGTTGTGACTGTGTTGAAGTGGCTGGATTCTGGTGGTAACAAATGTAGATGTCTGTATCGTTCGGGTTATTGCGGGGTTTGCGTTTAGTTTTTGGGTGGGGACCGCTTCGTAGCTTAACCAGGACGAACCGTGTAATGCGTAAGAGGGATGTATGTCCTGGGGGAATATCCAATGACGTTAAGAATTTTTATTAGAGACCATCTGGCAACTGCCCACTAGGGCAAAAGTCGCCATAATCACCTTACAGTCTAATGCTGGGAGATTAAAATAAAACATGCAAAAAACACACAACAAAAATAGAAAAAACAAAAAAAAAGAAAAAAAAACGTAAAAAAAAACCAAGCAAATAAAACAAAACAAGAAGCAAAAAAGCAAAAGGAAGTAAACACACACTGACGTCGGGGAAGGCCCACCGGAACATGCGACCTACAACAGAGTTAAATAAAATGGGGGAAGACAGCCTCCTCCAAAAAGTCAAATAGTCCACAAGTCTGTGTACAAGACTTCGTCCCGAGTAGAAGGGACAAGCGGTAGCGACCCTGCTCGTCCCAATACCGTGACAGGTAACATGCACGACGATCACCCGGATTGGGATATTCAACAAGAATGTGGCCAACAGTCTGGGGGACAACGCAATTGTTGGAAAAAGGTTACGGCGAGCGCCCCATCAAATGAGGGTGCGTCCCAAAATTGTGCCCAATTCGGAGACGAGGGACAGCAACCTGAAGCCGTCGCGGCATTGGTGGGTAGGTCCATGGAAACAGTCGCGGCGCATTGGCACACAACTTGAAAGTTCCCTTCGACCGTCTCCCATTTTCTTTGCCAAGCAGCCCGGAGGGCTGCTCGTATTCCTGCCATGTAATCGGTGTGAGGAAGAGCAAAACGCTGGTCTGGTCGCCCAGTCCTAGTGGACTCTTTTGGCACCCTCATCGGCGCGCTCATTTCCCGCAATTTCTACATGTCTAGGAACCCAGCACAAGATACTCTCGACATTCGTCCGTCTCGCGAACCAGGAGGCGCGAAAATTTCAATGCCCCGAGAGCAGGTAAAGCTCACAATCTGGTCTCCGAACCAGGCCCGACGCGTTATCTCCGTACCGAGCGGTGCATTGCAACTAGCTCAGTCGTTAAGGCAGACGCAGCGCCTGCTAGAGCTCAGCCATAAGGTGGTACCTTAGGGGTGGCATCCTGGGCAAAACCAGAAGCGAGAGCGGCCCGAGAGCTACACCAAGCTGTCGAAAGGAGTTTTTTTTACCCTAAACCCAAAAGATCTAGGGTATGATTGACCTCTCTCGGAAGCATTGGAACCGTCGAGATCGCCTGCGGAGGCAGTGAGAGCCGTTGGCGACTGAGGGAGGTGATGAGCTCGCGCGTACAAGCGAATAGTGCACTGCACGGCGCAGAGCAGATGGCATCTTCCCAGTAGCGACAAGTAGGCTCTTGATAGGGGATGTGTGGAAGCCACCAGTCGCCAGGCAGAGACCAGTGTGGTGGATCGAGTCCCCCTTCCGCAATACACGATCGGCTGCGGATGCATTAAAGTCGCATCTGAGGTTCAGCTTCGAACGAACAAAGGATCGATATACAAGCAAGGCAGCAGTCCTATCATCACTCCCTTGGTGACTGTCACGGAAGGAAGAATGCCCATTAGCGCGGGTACAAGAGATCCTGGGGCTGCGAATGAACCTCCGAGGTGAGGCATCGGTCGAAAACAAGACCAAGGAAACGATGTGATTCTACCACTTCCAGATGAATCGGGGTCGGGGTGGAGCCGTGGATAAGGGCAGAAGTGCACCACCTTAGTCTTGGCCAGGGAAAACAGATGCCTGTGCGCTTCGGCATAGCGAGATATGCGGTTCAATGCCTGTTGGAGTCGACGCTCCAGAGTTGGCGTCTGGGCCGCACCAAAAGAGATCGAAAGGTCGCCCGCGTAGAGCGTAACGAGAACATCTTACGGCAGCACAGAGGTGATATAATTGATGCTCAGGGCAAAGAGCGTGATACTGAGAACACTTCCATGCGTGAAACCCTCTTCTTGATTCATTGGGCCAGAGAGGGATCCTCCACCCACACGCGTAACCGAAGATCTCGCAAAAACTGAGAACTAATGATTGGGAGGCGTTCCCTCGCCCCAATCGGGTTGAGAGTCTTCATGATACCGTATCGCCATGCGGTATCATAGACCTTCTACAGATCGAAAAACACAGTGGCCTAATGCTGTCTACCAAGGCATTTTCTAGTCAGAGCAGAACATCCGCACAGTGCGGAAGAAAGTTGGAAGGTGCTGTTCAGGAAAAAGGCTAGTCTAACATTTAGCAATTTCTCCATCAACTTGCGCACGCAGTAGGTTAGAGAGATTGGGCGGAAACCGGCCGGGGTAGAGTGATCTCTCCCCGGTTTGCGAAAAGCGAGCGCAGTAGCGATTCGCCAGGAGTCTGGGAGAAGACCTTACACCCAGATCCTGTTGAACAAATCTAAGAGAAAGGTCATGCCTCGCTCACCCAAGTGTCGAAGCATGACGTACGGGAAATTGTCCGGACCAGGGACGGTGTCCGCGCACGAAGCGAAAGCGGAGTGGAACTCACTCACAGTAAACCTATCGTTGAAGAGTTCTCCACTCCTCTTCGGGGTAAAGCCAATTCGGTGTCCTTCCGCGACATCCCTACGTGTATTGCATACTTGGGGGAGCAACATCCCGAATAAAGATGCGGAAAAGCGGTCGCGAAAGCTGAGATTGCGGTCCAATTCTTCTGTAGAACGTGAGGGGGGTCCTAAGAGAACTTGCCCCGAATCCTTTTGACTCGCTTCCGCACTGCTGCTAAAGGGGTCTTTCCCGTTAAGTGAAGACACGTATGCCCGCCAGGAAGAGTGGCGGACGTGCTTCGAAACATACCAGAACCTAGCCCTAGGTCGACGAAATTCACCGAGAGTGAAATCGTTCAGGCGGCGCTTATAGCGCATGTAGACATAACGCTTCTGTTTGAGAACCGTCTCATACTCGGCACACCACCACGGAGGCGGTCGGCGTGCAAAACGGCCAGACATTCTAGGCATAGTAGTTAGGCCTACGGCGATGAGTTTTCCATGAAACTCAACGGCCTCATCCACCGATCTAAACTGCTCGACTGGGACAGAGAAATTAGTAATTTCCTGAAATGTGGTCCAGCGCACCCGCGCCAAGAACCACCGGGAGGCGGGGGTCAGGCGGTAGCAGTCCAGAAAATGATATGAATGGAAAAGTGATCACTACCATTTCCCTTCTTACACCATCCGATGCCTGCTTCAGTAGGGGCATTGAGTTTAACTCGGGATACAAACTAAGGGTCGCTACAGGAGAGCCGACTGATATGGGGCCCCATCCGAAAGGTATGCAGGCCACCTTAAAGAAGCTAAAACCCAGAGAATTTCCCAACCCAAAGGTCGCTGAACGACTTCATGGGATTATTACCCTAAGGTCGCCCCCCACCCCTCCCGTCGTCTCCAACCATATCCGGCAACATTCGGTAGCTTACGACGCACAGCAGACACCACAGCGATGGCAGTATTACCCTTTTACGACAGGTAATGGAAGAGATTATTTTTATCGTAATGGTTCCTCATGAAAATGATGAGGTTAAGGAAAGTTAAAATGTAGGGAGATTACTCGGTGCTCTAGAGAAGGGGAGACCGCGCAACTCTCCCCGACTATTCAGTCGCAATGAAATCGGTTGAGGCAGTACAAAGCGCCACGAACGGAGAGGAACATAACTATTACGCACCCCGTCGTCACGGCAGTTGTAGCGTTGATGCGTGCCAGCCACACGTTGTGTGAAAGCAGTTGATGATGATTCTTATTATCATCAAGTTGTAATTGGTGCGCACCAACGCCACTAATGGCATGACAACGGGAGCCGCGACAGCCCCGCCGATAACAGCCATTGTGTGTTGCGTTCGCTACCCAGGCCAGAAATAGCCACTCCCCGGACGAGGGAGGGTATGTGTATTCATTCTACCCTCCGCAGAGGCTAATTATTATTATTATTAACGTGAGTAAACAAAGCACCATTACCCCAAAATGGAGGGGCGGGAGGAAGAACAAAGTAGCACAAAAGTAGGGATCTGTCGCCCCCTGCCCCTTATGGGTATATGGAGGATATTTTTTTTCATTGTGGTATCCCATCTGGCGACTGCCTACTTGGGCATAAGTTGCCGTACACAACACGACCTGCTACTAGGCTGTATTAAAAAAAAACTAATAAGAGAGAACAAAAAATAATATGTAACTAACAAATAACCGATAAAAAATAACGATAAAAAGCAAAAGACAAGAGGGAAGCATGCTCCGGCGCCGGGGGTAGGCCCGCCTTCCCTCGGCGCAGGAACATGCGACCTACAAAAGGAAACCCCCCAAAAGGTCAAATAAAGTGGAGGAGGCGGAGTCAGCCTCCTCCCAAAAGTCGTAAAGTCCACAATCAGTGTACACGAATCCGTCCCGAGTACAAGGGACAAGCGGGAACGACTCCGCTCGTCCCGTTACCGCGACAGGTAACGTGCACGAAGATCACTCAGACTGGGACATTTAACGAGAATGTGCCTAACAGTCTGGGGGACAACGCAGTCGTCGCAATAAGGCGCAGGTGAGCGCTCCTTCAAATGGCGGTGCGTCCCGCGAGTGTGTCCAATAAGAAGCGGACAGAAAGCAAACTGAACCCGTCGTATATGGAGGACAGATAGAGCCTCTCACCTTGAGCATCACCTTGGTAAGGACGGCGTTTGACCTGACCCACCAACCCACGCCCAGCTCTCGGAGTTCTGACCAGCGGATGCTTCCCTGTGGGAAGGAAAGAAATCGTAATCATCACCACCCTCCTCTCTACCCCAGGAAAATGGGGGAGGGGTACACCCGGATTAACCTAACGGGGTCCGGCAAAGGTTTGACCCCCTAATCTGCACTTAAAGACGCCTTTTATTTATCAGTGAGGTTGGGCCTACTGATTAACGTGGACTCTGAACCACGGGTATCAACATCTTATTCAGCCGCTGTGAAATCGACCCGAATCGTGACTCCATCCTGCGACTATCCACACCTGATGTGACTTAACTTCGCTCTAATCGGAAGCAGAGTTTCCACTCAGCTAAGTCGTAGCCCGTAAGGAGTCAGGGGCCTATCTGGCATAAGTCACCGTCGGGGGATAACAAAGGGCACCCACCATCAAAACCAGAGGCACTCAAGACAACATCGACCAATTTCTCTCCCCAGTGGAGTCGGTGTTCATCAACACTAGTAAAAATACCCGCCTCCCCCCCTCTTTGGGTCCCATTAAGCACAATGCCCCCGCCTCGCAAAGTAGCCCTTCGTATCGAATGGGGGATATGTGCTCGAGGATATCATCGCGTCAGAAGGACCCTAGAACACACCTCTCACTCCCCCCTCCTTCATGCACACCTCCCATACATATCCTCCCTCAAACACTCATTCGCACAATTAACCCAGCGGGTCTTTCAACCCTTCACACACCTTGAGCCTCACTCCCACATATTCTCTTTACAAGTCCATCTCCGTCCATTCTTCTCGCGTGTCTATACCACCTTAGAAAGCCTTCAGTCACACAATTCTTCACAACATAAACATCACTTAACCAGTCACTCATTATATACGTCTTTCGCACAGCAAACATCCCTTTGAAGTTGTCCATTAGTGCTACTCTCACTCGATTTTTTTTTTTAATTTTAAGAGCTCATCTGGGGACTGCCTACTTGGGCATTAGTCGCCATATTCAACACTGCCTAATATTAGGCATCTTTAAAATAAGATGCAAGAAAAAACAGTAGAAAAAGGCAAAAGGCAATAAGCAGGAAACAAGCTCCGGCGTCGGGGAGGGGTCCGCCTTCCCCCGGCGCAGGAACGTGCGACCTACAAAAATAACAAAAAAAAAACAACTAGTTAAATAAAGGGGAGAAGGTCGGCCTCCCCCCAAAAGTCTATAAGTCCACCAGTCAATGTGCACGAACTTGTCTGAGTACTACTCTCACTCAAGATCTTTCTTTCTTCCATACCATACTCTCACTCCCATACAGCAACCTTGGTATCAGCATACTCTCATACATCTTCCTGACACACCACACTCAATCACTAATGCTCTAATCGCCCGAGAGACTACCATTTAAAACATTGTGGTCACAATATTTTTCATTTGTACATTTCACCCTAGATGCTTACAACTTCGCACTTGTTCAAGAGTGACACCACGGACTCTGATATTCCACTCCACCCCATTCTCACATAGAAATACTATTACTTTACTATTTCTGCATTCACCCTTTGAATCCTCATCTCCCAAGGAGTCAAAAAAGCTCCAATCAATATTTCCAAATCACTCTTACTCTCAGCCACGAAAACCAGGTCATCAGAATATACAGACCCATCCCTATATCAATTTTACACCAATTTCTCAAATTCCCACATACACTTACCTAAATACTCCATCCATAAATATACTAAACCACCATGGCAACATCACACAACATTGTCTTACCTCCATCACATATGTCAAACCACTCACTATAGGTATCTTTCATCCTAACGTACGTCTGACTTCCAACATACTCTTCACAAAATCAAATACTTTACCACTCATCTGCCATAATTCATCTCTCTACACCATCATGAGCTTTGTCTTTATCCATGAGCCCAGCATACACTCTACATCTCTCATTCCATGTTTTTTCAGCCAGCTCTCTCAAAGCAAATACTTGATCCATACCCTTTACCACAGCTCTAAAAAACACCTTGTTCATCCCCTATCAATCCATGATATCCTTCTTAGTTTTGGTATTCATCTTTCTCCCCTTTACCCTTAAACAAGGCAATATTACTGCATCCCTATGCCTTATGTACTCTTCTACTTGCGACTGCCTTACAACACTTTTAATCCACCACTTTTTATCACCTCGATGACTATATTCTCTAAGTGAACTGCCTTCCCATATTTTAAGACCTCTCAGAGGACTAATAAACTCTTGCAAGCTTATATCTCCCATACATCTGTATCATCTTCCACACCAACAATATACAACTAACTCAAAGTATTCTTGCCATCTACTTTTGACAAGTACACTGCGATTCATGTCCTTCATGTTCACACTATTCTATCCCTAGAAACCTCACCCCTTTTCCCTTCCTCCCAGAATAGCTTCTTGTTCCCATCGGGACACTCTTTCATCTTCCTGTTCCCATTGGGATCCCTATTCATCCTCCTGTTTCCACCGTAATCTCCATTCATCTTCCTGCTTCCACCGTAATCCCCATTAATCTACCTGTTCCCATCGGGATCCTCATTAATCTTCCTGTTCCCAATGGGATCGCTATTCATCCTCCTGTTTCCACAGTAATCGCCATTCATCTTTCTGTTCCAATTGGGATCCCTATTCATCCTCCTATTCCCATTGGGATCCTCATTCATCTTCCTGTTCCCATTGGGATCCTCATTTAGCTTCCTATTCTCATCAGGATCCTCATTCAGCTTCCTGTTCCCATTAGGATCCTCATTCATATTGTTGTCCCCATCGGGATCCTCATTCCTCTTTCTGTTCCCATCGAGATCCTTATTCATATTTTTGTCCCCATCGGGATCCTCATTCATCTTTCTGTTCTCATCGAGATCCTCATTAATCTTCTTGTTCCCTTCGGGATCCTCATTCATCTTCCTGTTCTCATCGGGATCCTCATTCATCTTCCTGTTATCTACGGGATCTCCATTCATCCTCCTGTTCCCATCAGGATCCTCATTCATCTTCTTGTTCCCATCAAGATCCTCATTCATCTTCCTGTTTTCATCGGGATCTCCATTGATCTTCTTGTTCCCATCTGAATACTCAATCATCTTCCCGTTCCATTCGGTATCCTCATTCATCCTTTGTCCAAATGCTTCATTTGCTGATTTCAAGAACGCGTCTTAGGAATAAAAAAAGGTGGCACTCACCAATGAGCACACAAGCATTTGGGGTTAATTATTTACCAATCTCTCAAAGGAATATCACAATCTATTTTTCTCCTCTGCTTTCCCAAATTTTTGATACACAATATGTATGCCATAGAACCTCACACATACACACATACACACACACGCACACACACGTGGGCTCACAAAGAAAGCATTTACACCAAGAAACCACACCAATCCCGAAAGCAGCTCCTTCCAAAAGGAGTGCTGTTACCGAAAACTACGGAAAACCAATGAGGGCATCTCCAACAGAAAGTGTGTAAGAAAAGATCTGTAAAGAAGGCGGTGAAAGACAAAGATAGTGAAAATGTGTGAAAGATATTTTCCTCAGATTCTCCTGCAGGCATTGGCGCTGGGAGGGCACGCAATCCCACATGCCAACAGAGGCGTGTTAGCCCATGCTACCCCTGAACCCCTTTGCATGGGTACACACCTTTCCTCCAAGAGGCCCGACCCCTGGTGCATTTGGCTCATCAGCGATTGTCTTTCTGATCTTTATGAGAATTTCATCATCAGGTCGGAGGATCTCGTCCACGATTGAAATGGGAGAGTATCTTCAGTCAGTGGAAGAAGAATGGGAGTAGAGACGTATGGGGGATGGGGTGGTTGGTGGGTTGAAAGGCAAGTTGCTCACCTGTCTGACAGCAGGGATGAAGTCTAGGAGCTCCTCCTGACTCTCAGAGTGAAAGGCCCACACGAGATCGTGGCGCCCAATGCCACCCTTCTGCAGTAGCGCCCTCTGGCCGATGGGCAGGCACCGCAGGAGGTATGTGTGGTGACGCATCGCCAGGAGGAACCGCAGCCCGCAGTCATCTAGGGAGTCTGGACCCCCGCCATAAAGGGAATTCAGTTTATTCGTAAGAGGTACATCCAAGATCCCCTCATCGGAATCAAATATCTGATAGGGTAATTGCCCCCCCCCCCCGCCTCCTCGATCAATCTTTCAAACGCAGATTAATACAATCTTTACGACCAATCTACCAAAGGAATATTACAATACGTCATTCTCATCCATTTTCCCCAAACTTTCATACAATATCTGTCATAGGCCCTCACACACAAACATACAAGCTTGCAGACAAATTTGAAGGAGGACATCACTTGGAGTGGCACTCACCCATGGACGGCTCATCAGATGCCGACCTGTTGAACGTTTCTTTGGCCATCGCTTCCTTCGCCTTGTTGATGTCGAACCGGTCGGCAAAGTCGACGTTGCACGAGGCCACAGTGTCAGCCAGTGCCAAGAGGTGCATCTGGTCTAAACTGGATAGACCGGGCAGGTGGGTATGTGTAAGGAGCCCGGCCAGGCACTCAGCCTAAAATGAGATGCCAGAAGACATGAATTTAGGAAACAGCAAGATTATTAACCGAGGTCACTTTCATGGCGACATCTAACGGGGTGGAAGGGTCACAAGAGATGAAAATAGCTTACCAAATTAAAGATATATAAAAAATTCGCATCGGCACAATTTATATTATAACTATCTCCCTTATTTAAAAAAAAATGAATGGAATTAGAGGGAATAGGTTGGACTTTATCGTGAAACGAGAAGCCTCCATATTGATGAATTCAATGCACGAAAAAGGTGAGGAGCTCCCCCTCTCCCTCGAGTACAAAAGAGGAGCTTTCCTTCTCCCTCGAGTACAAAAAGATCCACAGACCTGCCGTGGTCCAAAGAAGGAGATCCCTCGATTCTCCTGTGTCAAGGATTTGCGTTGGAGTCCCAAATCAACCTCGGCCTCGTCTTCCTCCAGATCGAGGTCGTCATCGGTGTCGAAGGTTGTCGTTGAAGGACCAAAGAGTTCTGCGTAAGTCTGAGCAGAGACCAAACAACCCCCATTACACCACCAATCTCCAGCAAATCCCTCTCCCCAAAGGTAACTCATCTAACCAACGAGGGCACTTCAGGAAGTAAAAAAGTGAAGCACATATGAAAACAAGGAGAAAAGGTTGGCAACTAATAGCAAAACCTTAAGGAGGGGGGGGCGTTGGGGTCGTATTAAGCCCCCAGGAAAAAAGTACAATGACCACATGTGCTTAAATGTACTTACTCTAAAGTATCAAAAACACTTGAAGAGGAACAGATATCATTTGGAAAGAACTGCCTAATAAGGAAAATAGGAGATAAGAATGGAGTGAAGGAGAAATTGTGAGAAAGCAACTTGAAAATTCTAGTTACTGATATCTTGCTTATCTTTATGTTCGTTTCATTATGAGGGAAAGCTCCTAAAATTTTAAAAAAAATATATGAGGGAAAGGGGCATTCTGGCCACGAGACGGATCGCATTACCTACCTACAGATAATCTTGTTGTCATTTAAAAGATATCCCACAAACGGGATGCATTTTCAGAGCATCAAAAGGATCAACTACAAACGAGTTTGAAAGGGGTTCTATCTCCCAAGGAACCCATCCCTCAGAATCAACCTGATTGATCCTTGGTTCAAGGTAAAACCAGACAAAAATGGTTTATGATCAGTCATTCTCTGAAACAAAATATAATTTTTGTAATGGAAATCAATCATGGATTGACTTTGAAAGGCATAAATAGGAGAAAGACAATCATTGGCTAAGAGGCATATTTGAAAGCAATGCAGTCATTGGCTAAGAGGCATAATTGAAAGCAAGGCAATCATTGGCAAGAGGCATATATGAACGCAAGGCAGTCATTGACTAAGAGGCATAATTGAGAGCAAGGCAGTAGTCATGGCTAACAGAGGTATAACTGAAAGCATGGCAGCCATTAGCTAAGAGGTATGATTAGAAGCAAGGAAATCATTGGCTAACAGGCAAAATTGAAAGCAAGGCAGTCATTGGCTAAGAGGTATATATGAAAGCAAGGCAATCATTGGCTAACAGGCATAATTGAGAGCAAGGCAGTCGTCATTGGTTAACAGAGGTATAATTAATTGAACATAAAGCAGTCATTGGCTTAGAGGCATAATTGAAAGAAAAGCAGTCACTGGCTGAGGCATAATTGAAAACAAGGCAGTAGTCATTGGCTAAGAGACATAATTGAAAGCAAGGCAGTCATTGGCTAAGAGAGGTATAATTGAAAGTGAGGCAGTCATTGGCTAAGAGAGGTATAATTGAAAGCAAGGCAGTAGTCATTGGCTAACAGAGGTATAATTGAAAGCAAGGCAGTAGTCATTGGTTAACAGAGGTATAATTGAAAGCAAGGCAGTCATTGGCTAACAGAGGTATAATTGAAAGCAAGGCAGTCATTGGCTAACAGAGCTATAATTGAAAGCAAGGCAGTCATTGGCTAACGCATAATTGGAAGGCCATATTCAGGCCATATTATTCCTGAAATGAGAGTTCATTCCTGAACTCTCAATTCAGGAATAACTCTTCTCACCAGGACACCAGATCTGTGCCACGTCTGCGCCTCCATCAACACCATCGGAATCTTCTCCTCCCCCGACAACCTCAAGTCCCGACGGGCACTAGGTAAACTTGTTTGATAATAATACCCCTGTAGGCCTTAAGTTTGAATCCGGAACGATTAATGGCTGCAGTGTCTCTACTCTTGTGAGAGATAACGGGTGCACCTGCATAGTGGTGTCAGACAAACTGCTTTCCCCAGTAGCCCCGGACCATAATAAATTTGCCGTTGTGCACGACTACTTGGGGCACGCCAATCGGTTCTCCATCGTTAAGTGCTACATCGATTGTGCGTACTTCACTGGCTGGGCAGTAGTAGTAGCAACCCCTATTAAATTCTGCTCCATCTTCATTGGCCAGTGCCCACGGGTCTCTCCCAACTCCGTGGTTACCTGTTCGCAAGTAGTAAAAGATTCGAAGATGCCCTCGCCCCTAGAAACCTCACGTTCTTCAGAATTCAAGGAGGTCATGAATGAAGACTTCGCCGCAAGGAACCAAAAGAACTGCGATTCCCTCCGATCCTTGTGGGCTAAGGCCCAGTCAAAAGAGCAAGAAGACACCCGAGGAGACTTTACCGTGCATACTCAGAAAATGGTAAAACCAGACGCGAGTAATGTGTGTTCTGCGTTCTCACGTTGGTGCCACTTTAACCACTGCCCATGACAGCCTATTTTCAGGCCATTTTAGCCACACGAAGACTACCCAGAAGATCTTCAAATATTTTTATTGGCCAGACGCACATGAAGAAATCCTTCGCTACTGCAGGTCTTGCAACATCTGCCAAAAGACTGCCGCCAAAGGGCGAGTTAAACCTGCACCGTTGCAGAGAAGACCCCTAATCTCAGAGCCGTTTTCCCGTGTCGTAATTGATCTTATCGGTCCAATACACCCCCCCGTCGAGTGAAGGGCCCAGCCATGTGCTAACTTTAGTGGATTTTACCACCCGGTTCCCCGAGGCCATGCCGTTGAAGAATATAGACAGCATCTCCTGCGCGGAAGTACTAATCTCCATCTTATCCCGCGTTGAATTATCCAAGGAAATCCTGTCTGATCATAGCCGCCAATTCACGTCGCAACTGATGGAGTACGTCGGCAAGCTCCTGATGATAAACCCCTTTTTACCACCTCTTTTCACCCAGCTGGTAACGGGATGTGTGAGAGGCCCAACGGCTCCCTCAAATCCATCCTCAAGAAACTGTGCGCCAAACAACCCTGAGAATGGCACCGTTTCTTGCTAGTTGTCCTTTTTGCATAAAGGGAAATTCCCCATCGCACCTTAGGTTTTGCCCCATTTGAGCTTCTGTATGGACGTAATGTTAGAGGGCCCCTAGCATTCTAAAGGAGCTATTCCACATGAACATGCTTTAAAAGTACCATCAACGCGCTTGTACCAACCAACTTGTAGCCTTGGACGAAGAATCAACCTTGGAGTCCAGCTACCTGCTTGACCCCTTGGGCGTGCTAAAAGTCGCCTGCGTGGAACAAGAGGCGGAATATCCTCGTCACGTCTTGCCAGATACCCCCGATTCCCCATTGACCGAGTTGAGTATAAACCCTCAGCTCTCGATCCCCCAGAAGACCCAGTTACAAGCGCTACTCACCCAATTCACCGATGTAATCTCGGATACCCCTGGTTATGCTACCCAGTTCGAGCACAATATTCGGCTCACCACCCAGGAACCTGTTCGTTCGAAGCCGTACCCCCTCCCCATTCACCTAAGAAAAGCGCTCAGTGAGGAGGTAGACAAGTTATTGAAGATAGGTATTATAGAGCCCTCAGAGTCGGAGTATTGTTCCCCGGTCGTCATGGTGAAGAAGTCGGACAATTCTTACTGGATGCGCATCGACTTCCGGAAGTTAAATACCGTCACCGTGTTCGATGCCGAACTGATTCCCCTTATCGAACAGAATTTGTACGTGTTCGAGAATGACCCTAAACCCCTCTCTTACCTACGGAACGTTAAGAACAATAATGGTCGCCTCATGAGGTGGAGCCTCTCTCTCCAAGAATTCCAATTTAAAATTGTATACATCAAGGGTTCCAAAAATTGCCTGGCGGACAGCTTAAGCAGAAATCCCCTGGATTTGTCTCCAGAGTAATTCCCCATTAATTAATTGTAACGTTATATGGATTACTTGTGTATATATGTATTCCTGAATAATTCTTGTAGTTTTGTGTAATGCCTTATAAGAATATGTGCCATTATTTTTTTTTTATTATTGTGTATATATTTTTGATGAATTACCCTGTTCGTATATAACTTTTTTTTTAAATTGTGGGCCCTTTCTTATTTTTTTAATATCCTTGTATGTAAGCCCCTGGTTATCAAGACTATGTTGACACCAGCTAGTGATAACTATTCCTGTCTGTCCTATTGTATTATTACTATTATTATTTTTTTTCTTGATGTTGTTCGGTAATAGGAATACCAAGCATTTCCCAGAGTCCCCTTTATTTGACTTATTTTTGTGCAGAGTATCCAGTACCATCCCTTTAGGATTTGTCTCTCTATTGGAAATTTAGCCGTGTAATTACCTATATTAGGCTGATGTCACTTCCTTCGGAAGCTCCATCTTGGGAGGGAAGGAGATGTCAGAAAGAGAAGGTTACCCCTCCCCCCAGAACCCAACGTCTATCCGTGGCGCCTGAGAGATGCACCTGCATGGCCAGACAGCCCCAAGAGAGCAGCGAGAATTTCGCGCAAGTGTGTGATCTGTTTGTGTTTGGGTGCCAATTTCCCTCATCGCAACACCTGATCGGCAACAGACTTACGGCATCAAGGACTTTCGCGCAAATCTGTGATGCTCACTGAGAATATCTTGCCCCCCCGGCATGGCAAGTCTAATGAGATTCGCGTCCCCCTTTTGGTGGCCTCCGGCGATTCGCTTCCGCTGAAGCAGTATAAATACTTCGGGAAAAGCTTTGAGAAATTAGTACCATACAACTCTGTCTTGGTTAGCAGCCACGTACAGTCTCGTACGCCCTGCCCCTCCTCCTAGCGGCTTCTAGCCACGAACGCGACGTGTCACCTCTCTACCCGGCCTTGCTCGTAACTAAAGCCAGAGTTCCCACTCATACAGACAGGCATCTATCACTCGGGTATCGACTTCGTTCTCGTCTGGAGTATCCCTCGTTCATTTCTCAGTGAGGTTAAAGAAGAAGGATTTTTGCAATTGGAACTTTGCAGCAGCCCGCTTACTCGTTGTATTCTATGCCTCTAGTCAATTAGGCTTTACGTGAGTCTCTCCATCATTTGCACTCTCCCCCTTTCCCTGAAAGCAATCATCGTGCATCCTGTCTCGGACACACATCACCTTCAAGTTATTTGTATCCCCCACCCCCTCCAAAATGGGGTACCCCGGGTCTCATCTTATTTATTGTCATTTATTTACTTTTGCTAATAATATTTTCTTTGTATATAGTAAAGTTATTTTTGTACAATCAGTTTCGCTAAACCCAGAACCTCTAAGAATTGATTATTTAGGCCAACCGTACTCGATTTTGATTATTTAACCCTCATACTGGGATCTATATCCCAATTTCTCTCATGCTCCCGCTGAGGCAGTATAAAACTTCTGGAAAAGCTTTGAGAAATTACTACCATACAGCTCCGTCTTGGGGCTGTATGGTCAATCCTCGGTTACAATCGACGTTCAACTCTATGACAGAATGTAAGGCGGTCATTAGCTTAGAGGCATAATTGAATGCAAGGCGGTCATTGGCTAAGAAGCCTAATTGAAGGCAAGGCAATCATTGGCTAAAAGACATAATTGAAAGCGAGGCAGTAATTGAAAGAGAGGTAATCATTGGCTAAAAGGCATAATTGAAAGGAAGGCAGTCATTGGCTAAGAGGCATAATTGAAAGCAAGGTATTCATTGGCTTAGAGGCAGAATTGAATGCGAGGCAGCTACACATTACTTATTCCAATGAAAAAAATTGCCCATCTAACCCTTCCCTCCCTTCCTTCCATCTTTTCACTACTAGTTAAGACTTTTATTCATTAGTACTCTGTAACTATCAATTACATGGTACTGTAGTATTATGGGAGGCAACTTTTCAAAAGCAAATTACAGTACCACTCCTCACCCAATCACATACTACTTGAAAAAGAGAAAAAGGAAGTCTCATTCAGCCACCACCTTCCTTCCATCTTTCACTACTACTTATAACTTCAATTCGTTGGTGCTCTGTAACCATCAATTATTATGGTATTATCAGAGTCAAATGTTAATTACAAACACTTCAAAAGCCAATTACAGTAGTGTTTTCCATGCACCCACACATACTCTTCCACTTCGCTCATTCACGCCTTCAGTGTTTCTTTTAACTACTCATTTTTTGTACCCTCGTTTTAAAGTGCAATAACAACGAAGCCGCATAATGCAAAGAGTAAGGAGAGATCTGTAAGGGGAGGTGAAGGTAGAAAAAGTGAAAATGTGTGAAAGATAGATACCCACAGATCTCCATTCAGGTATTAGATCTGGAAGGGTGCACAACTACACCGCTCCCCTCCCTCTTGTACGTACACACCGCTCAAGCCCTCCTCTCCTTCTCCATACTCTGTAACCATGAGCAGCCGTGGTATTAACTGAAGCAACTGTTTTATCTTTTATCTCCAACCGCTTTCACATAACCCGTGGTTGGCGTGCATCCACGCATTACATGTCATGCTGCACTGCAAAAACAAAACTTTCAGGCGAGAGGCTTCCAAGTGACCCATATCTTGCTTAGTTGTCTTTTATGACACCCGCAGGAAGACGACTCAGTCTTGAGATTTTTACACTCACATCTTGGTTCTTCTCGTAAGTCGGCCTCTGGCTTTGCTGCGTCTCCTTGTCGGCCTCGAGGAGGAGCCACAATGGCAGGGGCGGGATGGCCTTGATCTCGATGTAGTCAAGGGTGAGTTCCTCGGGACGCATCGAAACGGAATTTCGTCCCTCCCGGGCCCCCTGAAAAGGGTCGTGAGCAAGTTAACCAAATCTGCCCCAATCGACGGCGTCATAAGCATATTTCAGGTAGGTGGTAAAATTAGAGGGGAATGCAATTAGAGATGGATTAATGCAGGAATGAAATGGGACTGGCAAGGATGGCGACAGCAGCAAGAAATCTCGCTACACTTAAAGAAACAAGGTCTGCTAACCAAAATTCGCGTGCCCTCACTTATTCTGATTTGTCCTTACGACTTTCAATAATTCCCGAAGTAACGTTGGGAGAACCTTGGCAATTCTATCATTCAAAGAGAATGTAAACTACTTAGGGGTTTCAAATCTCGTTGGAATCGGCCGAATAGTTATGTTATTGCAAAAAACAAACCTAATTACCTGGCTAACTTTGGGAGGACCTTGGCAATTATATTATTTGAAAGGGAACGTAAAACAATATAAAAGTTTCAAATTTCATTTGAATCAGCCAAATAGTTATGATGTTATTGTCAAAAAAACTAATTACCGGGCTAACCTTAAGTGGACCTTAGCAATTATATCATTTTAAAGATAATGTAAAACAATATAAGGGTTTCAAATTTCATCAGAATCGGGGGACTAGTTATGATGTTATTGCCCCCCCAAAATAATTCCCTGGCGAACCTTGGGAGGACTTTGGCAATTATATCATTCTAAATATAATGTGAAACAACATAAGGGTTTCAAATTTCATTAGAATGGTCCTAATAGTTATGATGTTATTGCCAAAAGAAAATAATTCCCTGGTTAACCTTGCGAGGACTTTGGCAATTATATAATTTGAAAGAGAATGTAAAACATAAGGGCTTCAAATTTCGTTAGTCTGCCAAATAGTTATGATGTTATTGCCAAAAATATATAATTCCCAGGCTAACCTTGGTAGGACTTTGGCACTTGTATCATTTGAAATAAAATGGAAAACAATATAAGGGGGTTTAAATTTCGTTAGAATCGGCCTAATTAATACAATATTATTTTTAAAAATGCAAAATGGGGACCGACCGACCGACCAACCAACATAGTGAGATGTAGGGTCGCCCGCGACTAAAAAGTCACAACTTTCGAATAGCTTATTAAGAAGCAGAACTAAATTATATTTAAAAAAAAAAAAAGTAAAATGGCGGGCCTTAATGTTTTGTCACACCTCATTTATGGAATTGGAAAGGTGAAAAATCCTAGAATTCCATATAATAGTAGAACTTACCATACCATACTCTAGCGTAGCTAGCATTGTATAGCCTAACATTACATAATATAGCTTAGCTTGCCATAGTATTGTGGTGGAGCGAATGTGAGTGTGTGTAAAAGGGCCATTCTCCCACCCCTTTTCTCAGTACCCTCTCCCTCCCTCTGTAAGAATGTGTGTGTGAGTGGGAATGAGGTTTTTATATTTTCTCTTTGTATATATATGTATTTGATTTCATGTATTAATTGTTTTCTCTTTCTCAGATTGTACTTTGCTTAAAATAATCTTTTATCAAAATTGTACTTTGCTTAAAATAATCTTTTATCAAAATTGTACTTTGTTTATAATATTCTTTTAGCAAAGCGCCATATTCTGGAAAGAGAGAGTGGAAGCGTGGACTGACAGCAAGAAGGGTTCTCTAGACGAGTACTCCGCCCAGCCCTGAGACGGAGGGCTTTCATACCTCGCTAACCACCTGGACCTCCATACCCGCCTTCATTGACAATCCTGCCTCCTTCTAAGTTAGCCTACTACCACCCACCTCCAGCACACAAGTGATAGCGCGTGCCCCTTTTCGTTCGGTTGTTGTTGTGTTTTTTTATGTTTTGTGTAGATATATAAGTAAATTTGTTGTATTCGCCTGTTATAAAATTCTCTTTTGGTATCGTATTTGGATTGGGGAATTTGGCCTCATTTTGAAGTGTGCACACTTCCCTTGTAAATATAAATTGCTGTAAAAATAACTGTAACTATCATTGTATTTTTTTGTTAGTAAAGGACTGTATATACAATCCGTTTCATTCTCCCTCGATTTCTCACGTCCGGACAGTGTAGGAAGCGGGTTGGATCGATTACCGATTGGGATTAGAGATATATTTTCGGCCCGCTACATTTGGCGCCCGAATAGGGACGTGAGACTTCGAAACTGGGAGCGTGACTGGATTGGATTGCAGTCCATACCCAATTAGTGTGACAAGTAGTTTGATTGATTTTTCCCTCCTCCTATCTTTTTACTAACTTGGGAACAATGGCTGTAGCGGAAACGTTGAATGAAGAAGTAGTGCGATTGAGACTGGAGTTGAGAAAGAAAGAAGAGGAGTGTGAAATGTTGCGGGGAATGATGGAGGGAATGGAGAATAAAATAAAAGGGATGAATGAAAGGACTGATAGGATGAAGAAGCAAATGGGAGACCGACAGGATCAGACGGACCGACGGATGCAGGACCTGTATAACATGATGACAGGGGCTGGATCAGCCCCAGGACCTACAACCCTGACCCCTGCTCCTACTGAAGGGACTCCGCTAAATGGAATGGATGGCAGTATGATTGAGTCTAAAGAAGATACTGTGAGTGGTAGGAAAGGGGGTGAATGGAAGAGAGTGGAAAGTAAGAGAGGAAGTAAGCATGGTTCTAAGGTTAAGGATAGGAAGGCAAGAGGGAAGAGTGTGGATTCGCTATACTCAGATGAGGGAGAGAGTGACGATATGATTGGAATGAGTGAGACCGAGAGTAGCTCTTCGGAGAGTGAAGTGAATGTGGGAAAAGGAATTTTGATTAGGGAAGTGCCAAGGATTGATAAGTTTAGATTACATGGGGGAAAGAGTATGGATGAGTTCTTCGGGGATTTTGAGCGGTACTGCAAGCTCAAGTATCCGCAGAACAAGGGTCACTGGGTGAGTGTTCTGGGAGATTGTTTGGATGGGAAAGTGTTGGAGTTCTTGCGAGTGATAACGAGTGTAGGAGAGCCAAAGTACGATGTAGTGAAGAAGAGATTGATTGGGCAGGTGAAATGAATGAAAGAGAGTGTGAAGTATAAGAGGGTGAATGAATTTGAGAAGGCTCGAATGGGGAAGAGTGAAAGTGTGAATATGTATGCACATAGGCTTGAGAGTATGGCAAGAACGAGGTATGGTGATGATGATGTAAATGAATGTAAACCACTCATGAGAAAGTTTTTGGACACGATCCCGCGGAAGGTGAGTGAATGGCTGAGTGGAAAGAGAAAGGAGAGAGTAAGACTTACAGGTGAACGGTTGATGTGGAAGGATGTGTTGGAACTGATAGAAGATGGACGATTTGATGATGAAAGCGATCTAGAAGAGGATGGATGGTATAGTGTGAATGTTGGGGGTAAGAAGCCCAAGAGCTTTCATCCACCCCAGCAATTTGTCAGCTACAGGGAGGCCCTGAAGGCTGCACCAGCTGGAGTGATGTCAAACTTCCTGGGCCGGCAGAATGGATGGGCAAATGGAGGGTGGTCGAATGGAAGGGGGCAGATGAATTTCAAGCGTGGGAACGGATATATGAGAGAGAAGCCGAGGTATGTCCCAGCAAACGAGAGACCTAATGGTGGGAGAAAGATTGTGGAATGTCGTCGGTGTGGAAGGAAAGGTCATATGTTGGCAGAATGTAGGTGGACATCTGGTGCATGTTTTGGGTGTGGTAAGAAAGGGCATATGATAAAGGATTGCCAGGAAAGTGTGAAAGAGTGCTTCGAGTGTAAAGAAATAGGCCATTTGAAGAAAGATTGTCCGAGGTTGAATGGTGGAGCAACTGGTGGGGAAAGTATGAAATATGCATGTGGTAATTGTGGAAAGGCTGGTCATTATGCAAGGATGTGTCGTGACCAGAGGAATGTATGTAGCTATTGTGCGATGGAAGGACACTCGAGTGAAAAGTGTTGGATTAGGCTGAGAGCGCAAGGTGTGAATGGAAAGTCTGAAGCGGGAAACTGAATGGTAAGAGGGTACCTGCTGAAGTATCCTCTGGGTGCATGAGTGTAAGTAATGTGTTGGTAAGTCTGTCTAGTGTGAAAGTGCTGTCTGGTAGGAAGTATGAGTGTCTGAGTGTGAAGGTGGAATTGAATGGAATTGAGTGTTTGGCTTTAATAGATTCTGGATGCAAGGCGAGCTTGGTGTATAAAGATGTGTATGACAAGGTTAGCGAGAAAGCCCTCCTGTCTGAGTGCAAGGGTAGTTTAGTAGGTATTGGTAATAGGAGAGTGCCTGTGATTGGAATGATAAGGTCAGCTGTTCGAATGCATGGTATGATGATGAATGAATGTGAATTTTCTGTGATTGATAAGGTGAGTAGTGAGTATGGTGTGATTTTGGGGTATGATTTTATGAAAATGAATCGTATGGTTGTGCATCCTGCATGTGATCAGATTGAGAGAAAGATTGGTAAAAATGGGGTGTATAAGTTGTATGTAGGGAAAGATGGTAGTGTTTTGAGGAGTGTGTTTACTGGTATTGAGGTGACTGCAATGGAGAATGTAAGGCTTGTGAAGGGTGAAAGGGTGTCTGTTAGAGTGAGTTGGAGTAAGGATGTTAATTTGAATGTGAGTGAGAACACTGTGATATTGGATGGAAAAGATGCGTGTTATAAGGTAAGGCGTGTTGCTTGTGTGTTTGATGGCTTGATGAGAATGAATGATCCTTTTGTATGTGTGCAGGCGGACCCCAGTGTGAAAGGGCAGGTGAGGGGAATCCAAGTCGGAGATGTACTGGGCCACCTCTCCACTGTCAATGAGGTAGGTATGGATGATAGTACGGATGTCAGGGTGAATGTTGCAGGTGAAGAGACGTGTGAATGGACGTATAATGATGTGAAGAGCATGGTGGAATTGGATGGATGTTTAACTGAGTATGAAAGGAAGGATGTGTATCGAATGATATTTGAACGAAAGGGAGCCCTCAGTAAGGGTGATCTGGATTTCGGGGTTGCAAAGCTCCCAGAATTCAAGATTGTCCTGAAGGAGGACTCCCCAATCTATCAGCGGCCAAGGCATTTCCCACGTCCGGTTGCTGATGAGTTTGAGGAGCAGTGCTTGGAATTGGAGCAATTGGGGGTGATTGAAGAGAGCGAGAGTGCATGGAATAGTCCAATTGTACCTGTACGTAAGCCGGATGGAAGATTGCGTCTGTGTGTGGATTATAGAAAGGTGAATGAAAGGACTGTGAAAGAAAGGTTTCCAATGTGTGTGGTATCTGAGTGTGTGTATAGTATGCATGGGATGGAGTGGTTTACGAAGTTGGATCTGGTACGGGGGTATTACCAGATGCCCATTGCTGAGGAGAGCCGGCCGGTAACTGCCTTCTCTTCCTCAAAGAGGCATTACCAGTTCCGGAACCTCAGCTTTGGGTTGGCTAATGCTCCCGGAGCCTTCCAGCGGGCAATGAATGTTGTGTTGAGTAAGTTTGCGAGTAAGAATGTGATTGCGTTTATAGATGATATTTTGATTATGACTGAGACTTTTGAGGAGCATATGAGATTGGTGAATGATGTGTTGAGAACGTTGGAGAGTGTTGGTGTGAAGGTGAAAGTGGCGAAGTGTGAATGGTTTGCGAAAGAAGTGGAATTCCTTGGGCATATGGTGAGTGAGAATGGGTTGCGTAAATCACCAAAGTATGTTGAGAAGGTGCGAATGTTTCCTAAACCGGTGACTGTGAAGCAACTGAAGTCGTTTTGGGGTTTGATTGAGTTCCAGCGAAAGTTTATACGTGATTGTTCTGGTGTGAGTAAGCCTCTGACTGAGTGGATGGGCAAGAAAGGTAGTACGGTTGTCAAGTGGAATGAGAAGATGAATGAGGCGTATGAGAGACTGAAAGAGGCAGCGACTGAAGATGTTGAATTGGCTTACCCAGATTATAGTGTGAATGCTAAAATGCTTGAATTGTATACAGATGCGAGTGGGTATTGTATGGGAGGTTTTCTGATGCAAGAACAGCGTTTGAATGGAGAGAATGTCAGGCGAATAATTGGGTATGTATCCAAGGCTATGAATGTTGCAGAACGAAAGTATTCGACTGTGGAACGAGAGCTGGCTGCGATAAGATATTGTTTCAAAGTGTTTCGTCCATTTTTGTATGGTGTGAGGTTTGTGATAAAAACCGATCATCAACCTCTTGTGTATCTGCAGCGTATGAAGTGGGCTGATAGTAGGATTGCAAGGACTTTGGAAGATTTGAGTGACTTTGACTATGTGATTGAGTATGTGCCTGGTGAACGGAATGGAGTGGCTGATTTGATGTCAAGGTATCCTGGTACGAATGATGAAAATGTGTGTGGAGTGAGTGATCCTGAGTATTTGCCGAAAGGGATTATGAATGGAAAAGAGAGTAAGAGTGGTGGTGATTCCTTGTTTGAGAGTGTATGGAATGGTTTGCAAGATTTGAAGAGTGATGGAGTAGATGTGAGAGTGCCCGATAGTGTAGATGATTTAAGGAAGGAGGTAATGAATGAAGTGTGTAGGAAGCCTGAAAGCATTGGTATGGCAAAGGTGCGGAACTTCATGAAAGAATTGAGAGCGATGTGTATGCAAGGGGTCCCGCCATTTCAGGAAGTGTTGATTGTAGTGAGTCGTTTGTATGGAGTGATTGTTTATGTGCACTTTGGTGGTGAGAGGCCGATTGTGTACAAGGATGAGAAGATGAAGGGTTTGAATCCTAATGTGGTACATCTGCAATGTTTGAGCGGTGTGCACTACAATTGGGTGATTGAAAAGTGTTCATATATAAGAGAGAAGAATGATTGTCTGGATGAAGATGAGTGTGTGGTGAGTGATGATATGGGAGTAAATGACAGTGTGGATATCAGTGCTGATGTTGGTGTGCTTGTTCCTTCTGTGTATTGCGAACATGGTGGACCTGATATGATGGAAGCGAGAGTGAAAGTTGGTGAAAGGTTGTTCTGTGGTTTGATTGATACTGGAGCGCAAGTGTCTTTAGTGAATGAGAGGATTCTGAGTAAGTATGATGAGTTTAAATGTTGCGAGCATAAACCTGTGAAGTTACTGATAAGTGGATTAGGGAATGGCTTGATAGTGGCATGGGAACAGGTTAGTCTGAAAGTGAGTTTGGGTAATGGTGTGAATGTGAAGCATGACTTTGTGATTCTGAAGGATGAGCAAATGCCGTGTTGTTTCTTGCTTGGTGTAGACTTTATGAGATTAAATGATTTGTCTTTGGATGCTGATAAGGATTGTCTTATGAAAGGTGAATGTGAGGTGATGAGGTTGAATGAGTGTGCAAAGAATGTTGTCAAGTTTTGCGGTATGATTGAGTTGGTCATGGATGATGAGAATGAGATTTTAAGTGATAAGGATATTCTAGAGATGCAAGAGATATGTCCTTTTGTTAGTGAGATGAAGAGGTGTGTAATGACACGTGTTGATTTGAATGAATGGCCAGAGTGTTTAAGTGATTTTAAAAGGTATGCTAAGGATCTTGTTGTTTGTATGGATGTTGTATATTTTGTGAGGCATGTGAAGGGTGGTGATGATATGTATGTACCTGTGATGTCCTTAGTTGGTATGATTGGTCTGGTGAAGGTTGTACATGATAATTATGGGCATATGGGTAAGTTTAAGCTGTGGGAGTGTATGAAGGAGCGTGTGTTCCACCCGTTTCTGAGAACTGTTGTGAATGATGTTGCAACTACGTGTGAAAGTTGTCAGAAGCGAAAGGTGCAAGGTGTGCAAGTGAAACCACCGATGTTGAAAGTTGATGCAAAAGAACCGTTTGAATTGGTAGTGATTGATTGTGTGTCTTTGCCGCGTACGAGTGCTGGGAATGTTGGTATGGTTGTGATGGTTGACCATAAAAGTAAGTTTGTGTATGCAGCGCCTGTGAGAGATAAAAGGAGTGTGACTGTTGCACGTGTGGTTGAGCAGTTGTTTTTTCCTATGTGTGTATGGAAGCCTAGAAGATGTCTGAGTGATAATGGGCCTGAATTTGTAGGGGAAGTGTTTAAGCAAATGTTGAGAGAGAATGGTGTGGAGCATGTGAGAACAACTCCGTATGTACCGTCTTCAAATGGATTGGCTGAACGGACTATAAGAACCTTGTGTGAGATGTTGAGAATGATGAGTACGACAGTGAATGACTGGGATGTGTGTCTGGGGAGAGTGTTGTGGGCGTATAATTCCACTGTGCATAGTGCAACTGGAATGTCCCCATGTCAGTTTGTGATGAATTTTGAAAGGCGAGTGAAAGATAGGTTTCGTTTGAGTGAAAGTGAGCAGAGTGTATGGCGTGAGGCGCATGAAAGGTTCGATTCATTTGAATTAGGTGCAAAAGTATTGAAGGTGAAAGAAGTGAAGGGTAGGTTGAATGTGTCAAAGATGAGTGAGAAGTTTGATGGACCTTATAGAGTTGTGAGAGTTTGGGAAAATGGGGTGACGTATGTTTTGGAGAGTTTGAATGACGGTATGACTGAAAGAGTGCGGGCTCATCAGAGTCAGTTAAGGAGATGGAGAGAACCTCCTGACTACCTGGTGAGCCATCCGGTGTATGGACTGTGTAGAGAGAGAGGTAAAGTGCATGATGATGAGATTGAATGTGAGAGTATGGATCTGTCTGGGAAAGAGCTAGTCTTAGTCTCGAGGAGTAGAAAGCGTACAAAGAAGAGTGAAAGGAAGAATGCCAGTACGAATGAAAGTAAGTCTGAGTAGAGTGTTTCTGGTATGGGGGATCTTGAAAGGGAGATTGAGTTTTTGCGTAAACAGGTGAGTGATTTGGCTGGTATAAGTAGACGAGTGAGTGAGCTGCCTGTGCCTGATTTTTCTGGTTTTGGGAACAGTATGAATGATAGTGTGTTTGGGCAGAATGAACCTAGTGTGGCTGATTTTTCGGGTTTTATGAATGGTAACAGTAGGGGTGAGTTTGATGTAGTGAATGATGAAGTGGCTGATTTTTCAGGTTTCTGGTGGGAACCAGTCGAAGAGGTTTCTGGTATGCCTGTTTCGAATACAGGGGATGTGAGTGACCTGTCTGTTTCGCAAGAATGTACTTTGAGTTGGATGAGAGCTGTGAGTGAGGAGCTGATGAATGGGGGTATGATGAGTGAAGGTTCTGAATGGAAGAGTATGAAAGAATTCTGTCATGAGATGGGAGAACTGGTAATGAGGGCTAAGAGTATGGTTGATGAGATGATCAATAGTGACGATGAGACTGACAGGACGACTGATGAACAACCACGACTAATTGCTACGCGTAGCCAGGGACCAGTAGAAGAGTGTGAATGGGTGCGATTGAGCACAAGTGGTACCATAAAGAGTGATTGAAAGGGTTTTGTGAGTGGCTGGTCGAATGGCTTAAGGAAGGAGGGGTGTGGTGGAGCGAATGTGAGTGTGTGGAAAAGGGCCATTCTCCCACCCCTTTTCTCAGTACCCTCTCCCTCCCTCTGTAAGAATGTGTGTGTGAGTGGGAATGAGGTTTTTATATTTTCTCTTTGTATATATATATGTATTTGATTTCATGTATTAATTGTTTTCTCTTTCTCAGATTGTACTTTGCTTAAAATAATCTTTTATCAAAATTGTACTTTGCTTAAAATAATCTTTTATCAAAATTGTACTTTGTTTATAATATTCTTTTAGCAAAGCGCCATATTCTGGAAAGAGAGAGTGGAAGCGTGGACTGACAGCAAGAAGGGTTCTCTAGACGAGGGCTCCGCCCAGCCCTGAGACGGAGGGCTTTCATACCTCGCTAACCACCTGGACCTCCATACCCGCCTTCATTGACAATCCTGCCTCCTTCTAAGTTAGCCTACTACCACCCAACTCCAGCACACAAGTGATAGCGCGTGCCCCTTTTCGTTCGGTTGTTGTTGTGTTTTTTTTATGTTTTGTGTAGATATATAAGTAAATTTGTTGTATTCACCTGTTATAAAATTCTCTTTTGGTATCGTATTTGGATTGGGGAATTTGGCCTCATTTTGAAGTGTGCACACTTCCCTTGTAAATATAAATTGCTGTAAAAATAACTGTAACTATCATTGTATTTTTTTGTTAGTAAAAGACTGTACATACAATCCGTTTCATTCTCCCTCGATTTCTCACGTCCAGACAGTGTAGGAAGCGGGTTGGATGGATTACCGATTGGGATTAGAGATATATTTTTGGCCCGCTACAGTATGACTTAGCCTAGACTAATCTAGCCTAGCAAAAAAATGTATAGTATGGCCTATCCTAGCCTAGAAACCATAGTAAGGCCTAGTACAGCCGAGTATATATAGGATAGTAAAGCAAACCATAGTATAGCATATCCTAACCTAGTATAGTTTAGAATAGTTTAACATAGCATAGCCTATCCTATCCTCGTATAGCCTATCTACCATAGCCAACCTTACCCTAATCTAGCTTAGCATAGTATAACCTAGGCTAGCATAGTATATCCTATCCTATTCTAGCATGGTATATCTTGGTATAGCACAGCCAACCATAGTCTAGCCTAGCCTACCCTAAGCTAGCTTAGCATGGTACACTATAATCTAGCCTAGTCTAGTCCAGCATAGCTTTGTATGACCCAGCCTAGTATATCATAGCAGAGTATATCCTAGTATACCCTAGCCTAGTATAGACTTGCAAATATAGCCTAACCTAGCTTAACTAAGCCTATCTTTAGTACTGAGCCTATCAGTGTATCCTAGCCTAGCTTATCAAAGTATAGCCTAGCCAGGCATAGTATAATTTAGCCCAGCCTGCCTAGCAGAGTATAACCTAACCTAGCCTAGCCTGCCTAGCAGAGTATAACCTAACCTAGCCTATCCTGCCTAGCAGAGTATAACCTAGCCTGCCTAGCAGAGTATAACCTAGCCTAGCCTGCCTAGCAGAGTATAACCTAGCCTAGCCTGCCTAGCAGAGTATAACCTAACCTAGCCTAGCCTACCTAGCCTAGCCTGCCTAGCAGAGTATAACCTAGCCTAGCTTAGCAAGCCTACAATTGTATATTAAATCTTAGACTAGCCTATTTTAGCTTACTCTAGTCTAGTATAGCTAGGCTGCCCAGATGTCCAGCATTTTGCTAGACTGTCCGTCATTTTACTGTTTTTATATCATTTATCCAGCAAAAATGACTACTCAATGCTGGACAATGTAAAGTCCAGCATTGGAAAATGCAGGTGGATATTCTGTCAAACAATCATAAGTAATTATAGACTTGACAACATTTGGCATCGCCGCTTCGAATAGCAGACTGTTGTGACTCAATCCGGAGTTAATTTGAGGTATTGACTCGTTCGGAGAGTCATTCCTTATTATTTCTTTCATTGAAATTCATTTGACAGTAGATGGTTGGAAATATTTGCACATTTCAAAAGTCAGAATATTAGATTTGAAAACATTTATCAGGTAGTAGAATTCTTTTTGAGTCTACCAGGATTAAATGCACCAACAGAGGGTATTTTCAATGATGAAAAACTACTGGACAGACAAAAAAAGCAGGTTAAATATAGATACTTTAAAAGCGGCACTATTAACTACATGCAATTATGAGATGAATTGCTTGCAATTTTCTGATTACCTAAGCTCAAACATAAACCTCCTTGAAAAGATCCATTCAAATGCCAAGTACAATTCTAGACCAAATTAGGTAAGTGAATATTGACTGATTAAGAATTAAAGTTTGTTTGCTACTAAAATTACTCACTTTTTTTATTTAAATATATATATATATATATATAAAATATATATATGCAGATGGTTCCATCCAGCATTGGGTTAAAAAAAATCTGGGCAGCCTAAGTATAGCCGATCTTAGTATAGCCTAGCTTAGCCTAGTTCACTGGAGCCTATCCTAGTATATTCTACCCTATCCTAGTTAGCATATTCTAGCCTAGGATAGTATATCATAGCCTATGTTACCCTATCCTAGTTAGTATAGTAGAGTATATCATTTTATTGCCTAGACTAGACTATTAGATCTTACCTTAGGCTTGCATAGCATGCATAACATAGCCTAATGTACCCTAGCAAAGCCTCGCTTATCCTAACCTGGTATAGAAAAGCCTAGTGTAGCACAGCTTAGTATATCATAGCCTAACCTAGCATATCATAGCGTTGCCTAGCCTAGTATAGCCTTTTACGCCCCGCATAGCCTAGTACAGCTTAGCCTAGCTTAGCATTAACTATCCTAGACAAGTATAGCCTATACTATCCCATCATACCCTGGTCAAGCATAGCTTATTATTGTATATCCCAGAGGTTTCAAACTACCACCCTCGGGCCAGATCTGGCCTGCCGCTGCACTGTGCTACAAATGAACATTTGAGAGCAATTCTCTTGATTGGATGCAGCAATTACAAAGCAAATATTGATGATATCTTAAAAGCTAAACGCCAGTTTCACAAATTTCACTAACCTTTTGGGCTGCTTAGTTTGTGAAACTCAGATATGTGCGCACTGGGTGTCATAATACTATCTTATTGATAATGACGTCTTTTTTGATAACTTTTTGGTAAACAAATGTTTGTTGTCTTTATTTTTTATGTACTTTGTATTTTGTGTATTGGTAAATAAATATGTTGGTTATCTTTATTTTTTGTGTATTCACTACATATATTGTATTGAACAAATTGGTCTTGCGGTCTGCGCTCGTCATTCCCTCAGTTATCTGGCCCACTGTGAAAAAAGTTCAGCGACCCCTGGTCTAGGCTAACGTACTATATGCTATCCTAGGATAACATATTATAGCCTAAATTAGTATAGTATATCTTAGTTATTTTCAAAACAAAATAATTCCTGGGATAACCTTGATAGGAGTTTAACAATTATATCATTCAAAAGAGAATATAAAACAATGGTTTGGAATTTTGTTAGAATCGGCCAAATAATTATGATGTTATTGCCAAAACAAAATAATTCCTGGCTAACCTTGGGAGGACTTTGGCAATTATAGAAATCAAAAGAGAATGTAAGACAACATAAGGGTTTCAAATTTTGTTAGAATCGTCTGAATAGTTATGATGTTATTGCCAAAACAAAATCATTCCTGGACTAACTTGGGAGGACTTTGGCAATTATATCATTCAAAAGAGAATGTAAAACAACATAATGGTTTCAAATTTCGTTAGAATCGGCCGAATTGCTACAATGTTATTAAAAAAACAAAACAAAAAGCAAACTGGGGACTGATCGACTGACACAGTAAGATGTAGAGTCACTCTCGACTAGAATCGCATGCGACTAAAAACTCCAAGGAGTAAACGAAATTGCCCCCCCCCCCCAATCATTCACCCCAAAGTACATACATAGAAGATACACACAAAGGGCTTCTAACTACGAACTGAGAATCATTCATCTTGCAAAAAAATCAATGCTGAAAAATGGGCCAAGACACATGGTTGAGTGGTT